>OY728156.1:1007678148-1008928148 GCA_963277665.1 Viscum album
GGTAAAAATATATTTTAATTAAACTTTAAAACCAGTTAAAAAGATAATCTATCTATATAAATAAATAATATTAAAACACAGTTTTGAATTAAAATAAAATATTTTCCCTATTCATTAAAAAATGACCTTTATCAGAGAAGTTCCAAAAATTTACAAAAAGTAAATTTTGATGTCACCATTATCAAGAAGAATATTATTTGGTCAATTAGAATGTATTAAAGTGACCAAAACTATATTTAAATAGGGTTCTCTATTAAAAGTCAGTATGTCAACCTTTTAATGTAAATTATGCTTAAAATTAGATTCATTCACATTTTAAGCCTCTATATATTTATTGGATAAATGTAAATACATTTAAAAATCACGTATAATCATATTGTAGTTTGTTTTGTTTATTCCCGCCAATACAAGGGCCAGTAGTTAACTACTATTTAAAATAATAATATTATATTATTAGCGTGCAACGTAAGATTTCAAAGAAACCCGTTGTTGCGTATCAGGTACACTATCGAACATAGAAACCCCTTTAAAGTAAAATTAATATTTAATTAAAAAATAATAATAAATATGAAAATATCTTATTCTTCATTTACTTGAGATGTTACAGAAACACTTGGTGGGATCCTTCTAGGATCTTCTACTCACACCGTATATACACCACTCGATTTATGTATATATTATTTTATCAAATGTAGGTAAGGTAAATGTGCTATGGGGTGTGTGTTGGTATGTTTATTAATTTGATGTAGGAATCTAGAGGGTACATCAATTCAAATGGAGTTTGTACTTACCATTTTTTGAAAACATTGGTTGTTTTATTAATCATCAATCTTGTTTAACTAATGGTTATACCATTTATATTGATGTATTTTTTATACTAACATTATTCTATAACTTTATTACATTTTTTCGTGTTCTTTTGGGAAAACTATTTCCCAAGGTTAATTATTGATTACCAAGTCCTTGTTACTAGCTCATGGGGATTGTGAATTCCATTTCAAACATGTAATGAAATTCTCAGTTAGTGGTTGCTTTGGTAATATTTTATGGTTCATAAAAAATTAGTATCAAATTAGAGTATTGTTTCTTTCTATTTTCAATATTCAATTTGGTATGTCCTTTTATATATGACATATGCATGTAGGGACATAAGGGGTTGTTTTTAAGTTAGTTTATATCTACCTTTCACCATAATGAAATTCATGTTCCCCTGTGGGTTTGGGAAACATGACTTTTTGATTTATTATGTAGTAATTGTTTTCATTATTTTCTCTTGTATTATTAAAAATATTGATTGATCATTGTCATTTTAAAACAAATTTGATTTCAGGATCTCTTGATCTATTGTATCCTTTTCTTTTGATGTGTAGAACCAGGGAAATCAGAATAATTATAATTATCCCTTATGAGGGTGATGTTGATGAACCATGGGTGGGAAAACTTCTAGTTGATTAGAATCGTTGAGGCGATTGTGTACATGGTTTGAGCTACGGAATAAGGTTTTTCACAACCCTTTGTCCATGCGAGGGATATAGAACCTCATATAAATGATGAAACAAATTATTCTCTGGAATTTCTAAATATGAAACTACAATATATCCAAAGGATAAATGATCTAAAAGAGACAAATAATAGGTTTGGATAACTCGAGGAATTTTTAATTCCATGATTATTTTGATTATATCTTGCCTAGGTGCACAATTTTCAATATTGTAGGGTCATATTGAAGGGGGCGCAACTTGGGGGGTTTGAATAATAATCATGGGTTCTAGGTGGGGGATGAATTAAAATCAAATTTATATACTAAATTATAGTTAAATTAAATTAACATAGATAAATCTATAGAGTTACTCCCCCAAAGAGAAAATGAATATATAATTGATAGAGTGCAATAATTTATTCAATGAACATGTGAAATTTTATCTAGAGGATGTGATTAATTAAAAGATGAATGATTAGTGGTTTATTATTGGTATCTGGCATAACATCATTCCACAATTATTTATATTAAAGCTGATTACCTATACCAACATGGTTGATAGAGTTCTAAAAGTAGAGATTGACCTGGAATTCTAGACATTGCTAACTAGAATTTCTTTTACTTCTAATGGTAGCTCCAGTGGTTCATAGAAGATAAATAGGAAGTGGATTATGTTATACACAAGTGATAGTGGTGTTTACCCCAATAATTATCTCCATGTATCATCACTTAGATATAATAGTTTTTGTTTTTTTCTTCTATTTTGGTCAATCATGACCCACAATGAACTTCATCCAGTTCTTTTAAAAGTGTAAAACTCATGTTGGCATCGTGTTCAATTAATGATATTATGTAAGGATATATATTTTCTAGTTCTCAAATATCCATTAAATCACCTATATGATACATAATGTAGCATGATTATTCAAATACTATGGGGTTATCAACATATACATTTTGAAAAAAGCATTTTAATGTAGTAGAAGAGATATTGATTGAAGTCGATGAGGATATTACAATACTGAGAGTTATCATTTCTATTTATTCAATATTAATTTTTAATTATTATGATATAGGTTCATCTCATTAAATCAAATATAATAACATATTGGATATTTTAAAAACATCCAAATAAACTCTTTCCATTTATTATTGACTTATTGAAAGCACTGTGAATATAAAATGGTTAGGGTTTCTGATGCCCCCATTATTTTTCTTCACATGTGACACAATTATAATTTGAGATTTCCATGTCCTTGACATAAACATATTTGATGTCATTACATGGATGTAATGGTTGATTTATCATTAAGACTATATAAATTTATATCATGGTTGCTTCTCCTTCCCTATTCATTATGGGTTCACCCATGTGTTTCAGGGAGAATGGGATATGGGGACAAGTTGTGTAGGAAAACAACATATAGTATTTTATAAGTTAGTATTTTTATATAAAGCCGAGTTGGGATTGTAATATAGTAGTGGTGATATCTATCCACCTGTATATAATTTTAATTTTGTTATTAGTTGATTTTTTATGTTTTCCTATGGAGCGGGAGATACAGATCATGATTAACATTGTGAACAAAACACAACTGCTATCAATTCCATCATATGATATAGATGTAGATGAGGAGTAAGAGGTAAAAATTTAGATAGATTATTTGAGTTTGTTTCACCACATAAATAAACCATGATATTTTCCTAAAATGTAGATGCAAATTTTTTCACAGGCATCAATTTGGAGAATATCAGTTGAGAAACCATCAAGGAAAAATATATTGTTCTTTTCATTGATTATTTTTTGGATCATTCAAAATTTGTAGAGTGGTTTTTATGATTTATCTTTAGTTTGGATTTTAGTATTTATATTTATGGGAATCATATGTTACTAAGGACAAATTTAGTAGAATTTATTCCAATTTTGAGTGCCACATGATATCATTTGGTCTAACCAACTCTCTTACTATTTTCATGGAAATGGTGTACATAATTTTCCTCCATTATATTGACACTTGTTTCAGGGATTTCATGGATGAAATATTTTTTTGTAATAAATGACTAAGGATGATCATGTTTTACACTTAAATATGGTTTTTAAATACTACTGGATCACCACATGTTCGTAAAATTATCAATATTGAATGTTATTGATTTAGGAAGTTATGTACTCGGGTCATGTGGTCTCAGAACATGTAATCTAATTTAATCCAAAAAATATTATAGTTTTCATGTCATGGTAAGAAAATAATAATTAATTTAATATTTCTAGATATATGTGTTTAGTGGGATATTATTAATATTACATGAAGGATTTACCTAAAAGTTATCCCCTTTGATATATCTCTCCCAAAATGTGGTGATATTATGTTGGGATTTGAAGTATCAAGAATCTTTATTTGGGTTAAATCAATTTTGGACCTCAGAAATGATTCAGACAATAAAAGAGGTAGGTTTGAACTATGTATCTTATTATGACCCTTAAGGTGTGGGTTTGGCATGGATCCTTATGTATATAGATAACGTAGTGTCTTATGACCCACAAAACCTTTGACCTCATGAGATCAACTATCCCACTCATGATTTTGAACGTGCATAAATTTTGTATACCCTTAAAATTGTGTATCACTACATTTTTTAGGAAAACTTTACATTTTACACAAACCATAAATGAATGAGTTAAATATTTTATAAAATATATTTTTTCCTCCATAAGATACATTTGGTTTATTACATACTTTCATTCAACTTTAACATTTCCTATACTTGATAAAAGGTATTATTTTTGCTCATCATCTTAGTATGAATTTCTTTACCATGATCTAATGGATGAAATGTATGAATGAAACATGATGGATATGTTTTATTATATTCACTTTTGTATCAGGGAATAAGTATCTAATAATTTTCTTGAAAGTGTTTATATTACATCCTCTCTCTTTGAGATGATTATTTAGGAGAAACAATAAGATGATGTGTTATAGAGTATCATTGATTCTTTGTGTGATGGGGATATCATCAATCAATTTTCTCTCTCCAAATAATGAATCCATTATTTATAGAACTAATAAAAAACTCTATCAATAACAAATATGTTCATATTAGGATATTTAAATCATTATTTTTATGTTTCCAACCTTGCACTATGAACATTACTTATGAAATGATGTGCCAATTCTTGTGCCATAGTATAAAATGAGATATAAATGAATTTTAGTATTTATTTTACAATTTTCAATATATTATGAATATAAGTCCCCAACCATAAACATTACATAATCATGAGTAAATTCAAGAATTCACATTGAGGATCTTTTTAGTTTTAGGGTATTAAGGAATTAGGTCGAAACAATTAAATTACACCTCAAAAATTTCAAAGTAGACACTTTTACTCTGTAAATTTTTTTTACAATAATAAAACTCCTTAAATAAAATAAGATTTCTTTTATTTATATAAATATTCTTGAAGAATTCCTTTTTTTACCATTATTTATACCCTATGAAAAACATTTCGAAAACATGGTATGAGCCTAAAAAGCTCAGTAGGGGATATAAAATATGGAAATAAAACATTAGTCCATCAAAACATAAAAATAAATGAAATCATACTTCTCAATAATAAAACATAAGATATTTAACATACCTCATGAAATCATAAGATTTATGAATAAAACATAGAAATCATAAATCATAAATGTAACATGTGGAATCCATTACAAACTTACATTGTATCTTTCATAGATACAAAGGGATTTACATTTGGAAAACACATCATAGTATATTCCCTAAATATCTAAGGAGAAAAATTAATATTTACCTCTGCCATGTTTCCCAATGCTTTGGAGAGTTATCTCGGGCTCACCCTCCATAAGTATATCACAGAACCACTTGTATTTGGTTTATCACGTGACCCCCCATCATATGTCCAGCTACCATTACATAATCGTAACACATAAGAGATTGAAGTTTTCAACAGTTCACTCATCAACCACAATTAATAAATTCAATAATATTAAAATATTCAATCCATTTCAAAAACCATTCATAATATTTAATAAAAACATTTTTGAATCAATTTTTCCCATACCAAATTGAATCTTTTAAAGGAATTTTATTTTAAATCATTAATTTTCCATTTAAATATATCCTCAAAATAATTTAAAAAACATGTAAATTAATGAGAAATATTTATAAAAATAAATATTTAAAACTTTTAAAACGATGTTTTAGTGAAAGATTCTTGTAACACTGGAGAAACACTTGAATAAAAATAATTAAATAATTACATAGAAAAGACATTACATATCAAGAGAATATAGAAATCTCTAAAATAAAATGTCAAAAGTGTTGTATATACACCTTTAATGGTGAATAGTATCAAGATACACCTTAATGAAAGGACATTGAGACATATTCCTTTACATAGATTTTTTTAATGATGTATAAATTTATCAATTGGGTGATAATGTGTATCAATAGTATATCCACACAAACAGATGTGGAAATTACAACATAAAAAAACAAACAGGGATTCCAAACATATTATTGGCATAAAATAATCATCAATGTTTTCATCAAACTCAATTAGTGGAAATTGATTTTAGTAATTCCCTTACAAAAATTTAGCAGCCTAAAGACATCACGTAAAAATTCAGAAAATGAGTTGATAAGATAAAAAAAGAGTCTCTCATCACATGGACAGAAATAATTATATATAATAACATATTCCAACATAATAAAATTTAAATTAAAATACACAACATTAAATATGTCACGACCCGTCCCCCGGGGCCCATGTCGTAACTACCCCAAGCCCACCTTCCATAGACCAAGGATTGGCGACTAGCACCAAAGGCGTAAATCCCTATAACCGGGAAGGAATTGCCTTTATAAAACGTAAAAACAAAACCAGAGTACAAGTGGAAGCAAACACGAAGTAAAAACTTTATAACAAAAGATGTGATGAAAGTAAAATGGGTCAGAAATACAAGCCCAACATTAATGTACAAGGAAAAGACAGAACATGTACAACTATGAGACAAACAGGCATATAGCAGCTCTTGGATCATCCACCATGGATCCTACCTGAAGGGTAGATATAGATATACTCCTCAGCACTCCACATTCATCCGTCTCCTTCGGGTACCGTCTATTCGTGAGGTCTACCTCCAGGTACCGTCGAGTCCTCGCACACTCCGCCTCGGTCAGCGCTGTCCGTCGTCTGCATCCAACACAATGAGGTGCATGCATAGCCTGTGCATGGGTGAGTATAATGGTACTCAGTAGGGACCCCGAGACCCTCAAGGTCTCACAAAATCCAACAAGGATAAACCACAAAGTATGAATCAATGGATAACCATTACTTAGGTATATGCCCATACATATACCTAAGTTTTCTAGTAACCCATCTCAATCATGAGGAAAACACAAAGGTCATTGACTCAGCTCAAACCAGGATTTATCATTATCGAAACCATGACTGATGGAGAAATCCTCCTGTATCGAGAATAGTGGGCCTGTCGTGACACCAAGGTGATTCTCACTAACCTTAGACTATTGAGGTACTCTTCTTGTCGAGTACCGCGAGTCTCCTGCCAACTACCAGGTGCTCCGTCCGCTATTGGTCTAGCGCCAAATACTAGGCGCCCCCCAAATAGCTTGTAGATATACTCCTCCTATTGAGTACCACAAGTATGCTTCAACTACCAGGTGCTCCATCTGCCATGGTTCTGCCTCCAACTACCAGGTGCTCCCCACTGGGCTAGTCGAATCACTCCGAGTCAAATCGGTCAAGCAGTCGTCATGTTTGTCAGCTACTAGGTCTTCGCACTCTGTATGCTTGTGTCTGGGAGGATCCTCTCCACAAGCTACTGGTTGATACTCCCAATGTCACGAAGTCTCACGTGTAAGTATCTCAAAGGACCGCCATGTCATACGGGTCTCAACGCAACAGATGACGCATCAATCGGACGCCCGGTCAGTGAGTTATTAGCATTTCCGTCCTAGGGGACCAGTTGGTTTTTAGGTTGAAACCAACTTTACAGTACCCCAACTATGCCCAAAACTCATGTGGGGTATGCCAAAGGAATCGTCTCAATCTATGATTTCCGTCGCCGCAGACGGTTTGTCGGTAGGACACCCGTAGCCCAAGATACGGGCAAAAAGGTGTAATCGGGCCATAATGGGTGTAACATTCCAGATAAATGAAGAATATGAAATTTTCATATTTTTTAATTAAATATTAATTTTACTTTAAAGGGGTTTCTATGTTCGATAGCGTACCCGATACGCAACAATGGGTTTCTTTGAAATCTTACGTTGCACACTAATAATATAATATTATTATTTTAAATGGTAGTTAATTCCTAGCTATTGTATTGTCAGGAATAAACAAAACTAACTACAATATGATTATACACGTGTTTTATATGTATTTAAATTTATCTAATAAAATTTAGAGGCTTAAAATGTGAATGAATCTAATTTTAAGCATAATTTACATTAAAAGGCCGATTTACTGCCTTTTAATGGCGAACCGTCATTAAATATAGTTTTGGTCACTTTAATACATTTTAATTGACCAAATAAAATCCTTCTTTAGAATATAGACATCAAAATTTACTTTTTGTAAATTTTTGGAATTTTTCCGATAAAGTTCATTTTTTAATGAATAGTGAAAATATTGTATTATAATTCAAAATGAATTTTAATCTAATTTATTTATATAGTTAGATTATCCTTTTAACTGGTTTTAAAGTGTAATTAAAATATATTTTTACCAAAATATAAAATAAAGCTTAGGCTTATTTTTTGGTATTTTTCTAAAAAACTTTAATTTTTGATGAATAGTGAAACCACTTAGTAGTAGTAAGAAAAACCGACTTTTTCATTAAATGAATTTTTACCACTTATATGAATTGAATTTTGAAAATCTGACATACATGGTTGTTAGTAGTAAGTAAAATGTGGTTCAATAAGATGAAAATAATTTTTGGTGAATAGTAATTTTTGACTTTTATTTACCGCGGTTAAAGGTAAATAAGAAAATTAAAGGTAAAAAGAATATTATAATAATTTAAAATTACCTTAACATTTGTCCAGACCTTATTTTTTGAGTCATTTACGACCATGGGCATCTTTGGGTCGATTTTTGGACCCCTTTGATCCACTTGGAAGTGATAATGGCAATTTAGATTAATTAACTTAAAGTAAATGCAAAAATGAAAAAAACAAATATCTTTTGGTAAATTAATTTTTATAAGGGGTTATATAAATTATCTTTTCAACTATAAATATTCATTGTAAATATAAAAATATCTCCTACATCATGGTCTTATTTTATAATTTTTGGACAACCAATAAATTAAATTATTTATGACACAATAATGATACAGTGTTTTCCCCATTAAAAAATGATTTAACTAAATAAGATTATAATGATTAAAATATTATCCAAAACCTGTCCAATTCCTATTGGATTATTTTATTTAGACCATGAGTCATATTATCTTCTAATCTAATGATTTTTGGACCTTTTGAAACCGAATATCATTATATAATAAAAATATAGTTTCACACTTTCCTAAAGAGCCCCTCCTCTTCCATATAAAAGCCCTCACTTCTAACCAATTTCTCACACCTCTAAAGCCTTTTGGATCATTCTAACTCTACCTAATTAATCTCCCTACATCCCTCTCCTCCACCTAGAATCCTTAACTTAGGCATAAGGCACTTCACGACGTCCTTTTGGTACAAACCAAAGAAAGTTACCCAAATTAAGGGTAACCGTTTCTCTTAACTTGTTTTCTTTTATTTTACTTATCCAACCCCTAAAATATTTTTATTCCTTTTTTTTGTAACAAAAAATGTATCCTGAATATACTATAATTTTGTTATGAGAAGTGTTCTAACTACACTTACACACACATCCATCTAATGGGTGAAGAACATAAAGTTTCTGTGGATGGAAAACTAACGCCTCACGAAATGATGATTGTTCGATTATCTCCTACCACCTCTCATGGTGGACATTAATATGGAACTGTATTTATATATGATATATATTATGTTTATGTTTTCTTTTTTTCTTCTGTATTTTTTTTATATGTCATACCTTTATGGTTTCCATTATGTGTAAACATGATAATTTCATTTGAGGAAGTGCGGACTACCGCCCCCTCAAAGTGATATGACTCGTTCATACCATATGTGGTGCATATAAAGTATAGATTTAATTATATTATATATTATAAAATACTGTAATTATAATACTACTATGTATCATTATGTTTTAATTCCATTAAATATGAAATATAAATGGAAGTAGCGTTCATGCGTACGTACGACTTACCGTCTCCATGAACGGTGATTTCATTTCTTACCTCTAAATGTTATGAACTATTATAAATACATTTATATGATGGATATATATGATATATATGATACCCAATTCATGAATATCATTCTGTATATAATGAAACCTTGACCACATGAACAACATGAAATTATAAGAAGTCAATTTTTGACTCAAGTACCAAATTTTGACAAAATGAACATTATTAACTTAAATGATTGACAAATGTTTATAACATGGTAATAAGTGGTATAAAATGAATAATAAACTTTAAAAAGGTTCTTAATAAAGTATAAATTAACATTAGTTTATTATTCAGGAGATTAAAGAACGATCGAGTCAAGTCGGACACGAGGTAAGAGATTTTCTTATCTCACTTTTAATTCCATGAGATTTCCATTTTTTGCAACTTATTCATTGAATGTGGTGTATTGTGTACTTACATTGGATATATATAATCATGATTCTAATTATATTCACGGTATTATATGTTTCATTTGGTGGATATTAACTTTTGGTCATACGACTCAGTTGATTACAACGTGGTAAAGGGTTTCATCTCACTTTTTATTCCCGTGAGATTCATGCTATATTTGCCACTATTTCCTTTTGTGTTGTGTATGCACTGTCCATGATTTTTCTCTTTGTGTAATATAATTTCATTTATGAGTATTTACATCTTCATTTTATGATCCTTATTTCATGTGGTGTATGTTTGGTAAGTTACCAAATCGGTAAAGGGAACCTTTCACCCTCATCTTTTTAAAAGAATTATTTTTGTTGTGTCTTTTAATTTACATATTATTATGTCAGTATATGTTCTTATATATCATTATTTATGTAAACTTAATTTCCAAGTGAATAGATACTCTTTTTGTCTCATAAAAATATTTTTTTAATTTTAAAGGGACGCCGTTAGGCTGTCGAATTTTTACAAGGGAACTTCTTAACACAATTTCAATTATTTGGGTTCAACTTGTACTTCTTGAATATGTCATCCAATGAATTTGTGTGAATGAACTCTGATTGTTTTATAATTAATATCCACTTATATTGGTTGTATTTATATTTTTCACACATAATTATGTGATTTATTTTTCCTTAATTTAAGGATACCATCTTTATAAGGGATTTCATCTCAATTTACATTTCCATTGATACTTCATTGTTGTTATGCACCAATTTACTGTTATATGGTGTATATACTGTCCTTTTACATATTTTATCATGAATCCCTTTATTCTCATGATATTATAAAGTTCTGATTAAATGTTATTCCTTAATTATTTGTATTCAAGAGTCTCTCATTTTGTTAGAAACTCTTTAACTAAAATATCATTTTAAATGTTTTAAAGATTTATTATTATAATTATTTATCTTTAATGTCCATGTTTTAAAAATATTTTTCAGTATTAATTTATATGGACATTAATGTTTTGAAATCATAATTCCATTAAAATCTTCAAAGTGGTATGGGACACTTTGATTCTAAAATCTCTTTTTAAATGGTTTATGAAAATGGATTGATTATTTCAATATCTTAAAATTACTTCTTGTGACTTAAAATGAAATGTTATTAGTGAAATGGTTATATTTTCAATATTTTATGTGCTGTGATGGTACTTAGACATTTTACAGGTGGTTACATGATAAACCATATGACGAGTGGGGCCGTGAAAACCAGGACGGGTGGTTACGTTATAACCTCATATGCATTGGATATGGAAGTCGACCGTATGGCTATTCCATTTAATGATATGTGTGGAAGTCGCCCGTATGGTTATTCCATTTAAGTATGTTTATGTCCCAATTTACCTTTATATGTTATGTGTTCTTTATATGAGTTTTATGGTAGTCTTTTGGTTACAAAAGGGTAAGTAGTGATATTTTATTCAGTGAAGAGTATTTACTACTTCATAAAGGTGAAAAGTATTACTTATGTTAAAGTATTCATGGTTTACATGTTGTCTTGAAAAACTTACAGTTTTCCTTCTTTGATTATCCTTTACTGATCTTTTTTATGCTCATCCCATGTTTTTGAAATGTTTTCTACAAGACTTAAAGATGAATATGGTCAAGTATGGGATCAAAGAAAGAAATGCTATCTAAAACATGGAACTAGACTTGTTTCTTTTTAAAAAATTTTATTTTATGAAAAAAATGGAAACTGAGTAGAGGTTTCTACTTTGTAATATTTTGAGATGTAATAGTTATGTACTAATTCTCTAAAACTATAAACCTGAAAATATCCTCAATGTGTATTATTCATTTAATTCAATATTTTGTAATGTTTTAAGGCCGGGTCCTTATAGTTGGTATCAGAGGTCGGTTTAGACAACTTTTGGGATTAGTAGTTTTTTTTAGACAAATGGTTAGTCCTTATCTATTATTACAGTTAAATATTTGTTTTATAACTTTTTCAAGTCAATGAAAGTCAATTACAAATGGAAGTAGGAGGATCTAAAACGACATTTCTATCTCTTCCTGATGACATGCTTGCAAAAATTATTGCAAAGTCATGTTCAGATGATTGTGAAACTTTTTCTAGCATACAACTCACTTGAAAGAAGTAGTTTGAGATATCAAACACCTCCACTATACCTCGTTATCATCATGGATCATGGGTTGTAATTAAAAAAAATCACATTTTCACAATATTCTCATATTTTCAAGAATGGTAAATATTATCAAGGAATTTTCAAATATTTTACCTTATCACAAGATTTTGTAGCATATTATGATTTTAAAAAAGGTGTTAAAGAAGGAGACCCTTGTAAAACCTATTTATATTTGATTTTAAAATATAGTCTCTCAGCACATAGCTATGGTATTTTAAAAGGACCATTTATTGAAAGTTTCAACTCAAATTCAGTCCGACTATTTTATAGAAATCATGTTTTATCAGATGTTTTGAAATTATATGTCATACATGATTATTTTCCAAAACTATTTTTTTTGTGAACACCCATATGACCCATGTTGTACAAGGTGTATTTAGATGGATGAACAAAATTATTTCTAAGGATCTCTAAATCATTGTTTCAATGCATATACCTTCTACCTATGTGAACAATATGACGATTAAACCAAATGGCCACCATGATCAAGGTATGGTGTTCTTCATTTTGGGGATGATTTTATTTTATCATATGGTGGTGAAATAAGACTTCAAGAATTATGATATTGAGATCATAATGAATTTGGATGAAAATTAAAGGTATAAGGAAACCATTGAGGTTAAAACATGTTAGCGTTATTTTTGAGTTTTATAAAAAGGACAACTCGTAGGATGGGTGACAACCTGTCGCATCCGGTAAGGCTGAAGAAATTGAACCCACAACCAAAGGGCAACAAGGGTGCTCACCTACCACTAGCCTACTTGATGTCCCTGGTTAGTATGACTTATTATTTTAGTAAAAGGTTTTTATAGAATAAGAATAAGTTGATTTTTGGAAGTTATGTTTTGTCAAATGGTTATACATAGTATAGAAAAATGATTTAGTGATTAAGTGATAAAGGTTGTTGTGGAGGACATTCTCTCTTTTGATGAAACACTATATTTCCAAGGAAGAGAGAATACTATGGATTTCAATTGTGGAATAATGGTTGAAATTTTAGTTTGGTAGAATCTATGTTTTTATTATGGACATATGACCATTTGGTTTATTTATGAAAATGATTAACCTTTTATGAAGAACATGTGATTTGGTTAATTACTTTTAAATATGAGACTTTATGAGTAACTGTTATTATTTGGAGATAAATGTTATCTTGGAAGACTATGTAATTAAATCCTTATGAGATTTGGGTTTGAATCGTTTTTTGGATCACTTTTGAAGAATTTTATGGAAAGTTGTTTTTTTAATGGTCTTTGTTGAACATTGAGTTTTGTTTGACAAATTTTATAGATTAAGAGTAGTTTTTCTTTTTGTAAAATATTATCTTTTTTGGGGATTATTTGATCTAGTGCTAACAATTTTGGTTTTTTAAGGTTTAAAGACATGGGAAATAAATAGATCACCTTTTGTGGATTATGTGATTCTCTCGAAGTTGATTATAATGCTCTTAATGTGGAAAAAGTCTTCCTGAATACCTATCATTTGGAGAAAATATGAGTTTGTGTTAGAAATCTAGTAAAAGATGAAAGTATAAATGACAAGTAAGTATGTTTCCTTATGTTTTTTGTTATGCTCATAGATAAATTCTTCAATGAAAATTAACTTAAAACAATAACCTTGTCTGTTAACTTTTCCTACTGGGAAATCAAAGACTGTTTAACCCATCAAAAGTTTGTGATTTTCTGGTGGTTAACTTTCTCCTAAACATGTTTTCTATCACCCTCCATTAGAACATGATGGTTTGTTTTCTCCTCCATATCCATGTTTTCATGGAATCCTAAAATATGTTGTCTCGGGTAACCTTTTTTACTTCTCTTCCCTTATTTTAAAGTGATAGTTTTATTGACTTTTTTTTTCGACGTGGGGCTTTCAATTAAGTTATTGAGCCCAATTTTAAAATTGCGAGGACACAATTCCGTAAAGCTGGGAAGGATGTAACATCCCAGATAAATGAAGAATATGAAATTTTCATATTTGTGAATTAAATATTAATTTTACTTTAAAGGGGTTTCAATGATCGATAGCGTACCCGATATGCAACAATGGATTTCTTTGAAATCTTACGTTGCATACTAATAATATAATATTATTATTTTAACTGGTAGTTAACTACTAGACATTGTATTGGAGGGAATGAACAAAAATAACTACAATATGATTATACATGTTTGTTAAATGTATTTACTTTTATCCAATAAAATTTAGAGTCTTAAAATGTGAATGAATCTAATTTTAAGCATAATTTACATTAAAAAGTCAATTTACCACCTTTTAATGGAGAACCCTATTTAAATATAGTTTTGGTCACTTTAATACATTATAATTGACCAAATAAAATCCTTCTTTAGAGTGGGGACATAAAATTTTACATTGGTTAATTTTTTGGTATTTTTTTTGATAAATTTCATTTTTTAATGAATAGTGAAAAATATTGTATTTTAATTCAAAAGTCCCTTTTAATATAATTTATTAATATGGTTATATTGTCATTTTAATTAGTTTTAAATTATAATTAGAATATATTTTTACCATTTAATCCAATTTTGTCCATTTAAATTAATTTCACTTTGAAATTGGACTTAAATAAGTGTCAATCTTTTGATAGTTATTGTTTCTTAAAAACACACTATTTGTTTTAACAATGGGAATTAATTTTAAATTAATTAATTCCACATTTATGTTTATAATTTGGAAAAATAGAAATAATTTTTGAATTTGGAATATCAAATATTGCTTAGGCTGAATTTTTGGTATTTTTCTGAAAAACTTCTATTTTGATGAATAGTGAAACCACTTAGTAGTAGTTAAAAAAACTGAATTGTTCATTAAATGAATTTTTACCACTTCTGTGAATTGAATTTCAAAAATCTGACATACATGGTTGTTATTAGTACGTAAAATTTGGTTTATTAAGATGAAAATAATTTTGGGTGAATAGTAACTTTTGACTTTTATTTACCACGGTTAAAGGTAAATAAGGAAATTCAATGTAAAACGAATATTATAATAATTCAAAATTACCTTAACACTTGTACAAACCTTTTTGGTTGAGTCATTTAAGACCATGGACATCTTTGCGTTGATTTTGGGACCCCTTTGATCCACTTAGAAGTGATAATTACAATTTAGATTAATTAACTTAAAGTAAAGGAAAAAATGACAAAAACAAATATCTTTTAGTAAATTAATTTTTACAAGGGGTTATATAAATTATCCTTTAGACTATAAATATTAATTGGAAAGATAAAAATATATCCTACATCATGGTTTTTTTTTTATAATTTTTAGACAACAAATAAATTAAATTATTGATGACACAATAACGATGCAGTGTTTACCTCATTAATAAATGAGTTAACTAAATTAGATTATAATGATTTAAATATTATACAAATCCTATCCAATTATTGTTTTATGATTTTATTTCGACCATGAGTCATCTTATCTTCTACTCTAATGATTTTGGACCTTTTTAAACCGAATATCATTATATAATAAAATAATAGTTTCATACTTTCCTAAAGAGCCACTCCTCTAACTTATAAAAATCCCTCACTTGTAACCAATTAATCACACCTGTCAAGCCTTTTGGCTTGTCTAACCTCTACCTAATTAAGCTACCTACATCCCTATCCTCTACCTAGAAGCCTTACCTTAGGCATAAGTCACTTCAAGAAGTCCTTTTGGTTCAAACCAAAGGGAGTTACCCAAATTAAAGGTAACAATTTCTCTTAACTTGTTTTCTTTTATTTTACTTCTCCAACCCCAAAAATAATTTTATACATTTCTTTTGTAACAAAAACAGAATCCTAAATATACTAGGATGTTGTTATGAGAAGGATTATAACTACAATTACACACACCTCCATGTAATGGGTGAAGAACATAATGTTTCTGTGGATGGAAAAGTAATGCCTCACGAAACGATGATTGTTCGATTATATCCTACCGCCTCTCATGGTGGCCATTAAGATGGAAATGTATTTATATATGATATATATTATGTTTATGTTTTATTTATTCTTTTTTTATATACCATACCTTTATGGTTTCCAATATGTGTAAACACCATAATTTCATTTGAGGAAGTCTAAACTACCTTCCCCTCAAAGTGATATGACACGTTCATACCATATGTGATACATATAAAGGATATATTTAATTATATTATATATTATAAAATACTAGAATTATAATAATACTATGTATCATTATGTTTTAATTCCATTAAATATGAAATAAAAATGGAAGTAGCGTTGATGCGTACGTACGACTTACCGTCTCCATGAACAGTGCATTTCATTTATTACCTCTAAATGTTATGTACTATTATAAATACAAGTATATGATAGATATATATGATATATATGATACCCAAATAATTCATATCATTCTGGATATAATGAACCTTTGACCACATGAACAACATGTAATTATAAGAAGTCCATTTTTGACTCAAGTACCAAATATCGACAAAACGAACATTATCAACTTAAATGATTACAAAATGTTTATAACATTGTAATAAGTGATATAAAGGGAATAATAAACTTGAAAATATTTCTTAAGAAAGTATAAATTAAATTTAGTTTATTATTCAGAAGATTAAATAATGATTGAGTCAAGTCAGACACGAGGTAAGAGATTTTCTCATCTCACTTTTAATTCCGTGAGATTTCCATTGTTTGAAACTTATTCATTGCATGTGGTGTATTGTGTACTGAATTTTTTTATATATAATAATTATTCTAATTGTATTCATGGTATTCTGTGATTCATTTGGTGGATATTAACTTTTGTTCATACGACTCAGTTGATTACAACATGGTAAAGGGTTTCATCTCACTTCTTATTCCTGTGGGATTCATGCTATATTTGCCACTATTTCCTTTTGTGTGGTGTATGTACTTCCCATGACTGTACTCTTTGTGTAATATAATTTCATTTATGAGTATTTACATCTTTATTTTATGATCCTTCTTTCATGTGGCGTATGTTTGGTAAGATACCAAATCAGAAAGGGAACCTTTTACCCTCCTCTTTTTAAAAGAATTCTTTTTGTTGTGTCTTTTAATTTACATATTATTATGTTAGGATATGTTATTATATATCATTATTGATGTAAAGTTTATTTCCAATTGATGAGATACCCTTTTTGTCTCATCAACTCATTTTCTGAATTTTAATGTGACGCCGTTAGGCTATCGAATATTTACAAGGGAACTTCTTAACCCAATTTCTATTATTTGGTTTCAACTTATACTTCTTGAATATGTCATACTATGAATTTGTGTGAATGAAGTCTGATTGTGTTGAACTTAATATCCATTTATATTGGGTGTACTTATTTTTTTCATATATAATTATGTGATTTATTTATCCTTAATTTAAGGATACCATATTTTTAAGGGATTTCATCTCAATTTACATTTCCATTGAGACTTCATTGTTGTTATGAACCAATTAACTCTTATATGGTGTATATACTGTCATTTGACATATTATATCATGAATAAATTTATTCTCATGATATTATAGTGTTCTGATTAAATGTTATTCCTCAATTATTTGTATTCAAGAGTCTCTCATTTTCTTAGAAACTCTTTAACTAAAATATCATTTTAAATGTTTTAAAGATTTATTATTATAAATCTTTATATTTAATTTCCATGTTTTAAAAATAGTTTTCAGTATTTATTTATAAGGGTATTCATGTTTTGAAATTATAATTCCATTAAAATCTTCGAAGTGGTATGGGACACTTTGTTTCAGAAATATCTTTTTAAATGGTTTATGAAGATGGATTGATTATTTCAATATCTTGAAATTACTTCTTGTGACTTAAAATGAAATTTTATTAGTGAAATGATTATATTTTCAATATTTTATGTGCTATGATGGTACTTGGACATTTGACGGGTGGTTACGTGATAAACCATATTACGGGTGGTGCCATGAAAACTAGGACGAGTGGTTATGTTATAACCTCCAATGCATTGGGTATAGAAGTTGGCCGTATGGCTATTCCATTTAGTTATATGTGTGGAAGTCGACCGTATGGTTATTCTATTTAAGTATGTTTATGTCCCAAGTTACCTTTATATGTTATGTGTTTTTTATAGGAGTTTTATGGTAATCTTTTGGTTACAAAAGGGTAAGTAGTGATATTTTATTTAGTGAAGAGTATTTACTACTTCATAAAGGTGGAAAATATTACTTATGTTAAAGTATTCAGGATTTACATGTTGTCTTGAAAAACTAACAGTTTTCCTTCTTTGTGTATCCCTTACTGAGCTTTTTTATGCTCATACCATGTTTTTGAAATGTTTTCCACAGGACTTAAAGACGAATAGGGTCAAGGATGGGATCAAATAATGACATGCTATCTAAAACATGGAACTAGACATGTTTCTTTTTAAGTGTTTTTATTTTATGAAAAAAATGGAAACTGAGTACAAGTGTCTACTTTTTAATCTTTTGAGATGTAATAGTTATGTCCTAATTCTATAAAACTCTAAACCTGAAAAGATCCTCAATGTGAATTTGTACGATGAAGAACGAGTACAAAACAATTCAAACCCCCTACTTCATATTTGTCGATGATCATTGTCAAAGTCACAGAAAAAGGCGGTGTTTCGTCAAAATCAGAGGAGAAGATGAAGAAGTCGAGGAGGAAGGATTCTTGGAAGGCGAGTCAAGATGATGTCGTCGGCGTCCTTCATGGACGGTGGTGTTTTCTATACTTTCCCCTCTTGAAGTGGGAGAAGACGGTGCTCGTCATTCTTCAGTGGTGACTAGCGTTCTTTGCGTTATTTGTTGAGAGGATAAAGTCCTCTCAATTCTCCCAAAGTCTCTTCCTCTCCTTAATTATCCCAACAATGATTAGCTAACCCCCACCATAATAATAAATCACCTATTATAATGTTGGCATAATGAATTCAAAGAATTCAAAATGATCCCAAATTAATTAAGTTACTTTAGTTAATTAAATTGGAGGAGTTGGCTCATTAAATAAAGGGGGAAGGTGAAGAGTTTCGCCAAATTAGTTTGGGGTTTAGAGGAGGTTTAAAACTCGTGTGGGCCCCACCTAATAATACTCCCAAGGGAGGTTATGTGCGGGTGGGCCCCTTCACCATAACCTCTCATGGGAGGTTATGGTGTGGTGGCCCCCTCCTCTAACCTCACCTTGGAGGTTTCTACCACCAAAATAAAATAAAGTTAAAACTTTAACTTTATTCAATTTAATTAAAAACCCCCCAAAACTATCTTCCACTTTCGATAAAACGCAACTGTGGTGAAGGTCTCACTAACCAATCGTCGACGTTGCGAGTTCAATGGTGCCCTCAGAATTTGATTCTGAGCACCGATTTAGAAGTTATAAAAACCTGCTCACACATTTACTGAACATACCCTAGAAAAACTTCAGAAATTAATTTCGGGCACACCGGGCCTCGGAATCAAGCACCGTTAGAAACTGCGAACACATAAAAAACCCATATATTTATGAAAAAAATTTGCACGGGAAATATGGGTCTTTATATTCTCCCCACCTCAGGGATTTATGTCCCCATAAGCTACAAATCGAACTAAGGGAACAAATGGGGGTAATGAGCACGCATCTGAGCCTACTTCTCCCATGTGCTCTCCTGGAGGTTCCCATGCTACCAACAAATGCGCACTATAGGTATCGACCGTCCACATAGGAACCACTCTTGTCGATCCTGAATCTTTACTGGAACCTTCGTGAAAGTCACCCAGTCATCGATGTCCAACTCCCCATGGTCGATGATGTGGGATGGGTCGTGCACGTATCTCCTCAATTGAGATATGTGGAAGATGTCATGCACCCAGTTCAACTGAGGTGGAAGAGCCAAGTGGTAATACACCTCGCATACTCTACTTAGGACCTAGAATGGTTCTATGAATCGCGGAGATAACTTGCCACCTCGGCTAAATCTCTGTATACCTCATCGATGTGAGACCCGTAAGAAGACGTGGTTGCCATCCTCAAACTCCAGAGGTCTGCATCTCCTGTAAGCATACAACCTCTTCCTACTCTGTGCAGTCTCCATACACTCCTATATGATCTACACCTTCTCCGTGGTAGCCCAAACCATCTCTGGTCCCACTAGTGCTGACTCACCTGGGTCTATCCCACACAGTGGCGATCTTCAAGTTCGTCCATAAAAGGCCTCAAAAGGTTCCATACCGATAGTGGAGTGACAATCGTTGTTGTAGGAAGACTCCAACAAAGGTAGGTGATACTCCCAACTGCAACCGAAGTTGAGGAAACATACACGGAGCATGTCCTCGAGGGTCTGGATGGTTCTCTCATTCTGACCATCCGTCAGAGGATGGAAGGCGGTGATCAAGTGAAGCTGTGCCCCGAAGGCTTCCTACAACCCCTTCCATAGCCGGTAAGTAAACTGTGTGTCACGTTTGGAGACAACAGAAGAAGTTACTCCATGTAACCGCAAAATATCCTACACATAGAGGCATCCCAAGCTCCCTAATAAACCCTGCTCTCTTATCGGCATGATGTGGGCCGACTTGGTGAGTCGGTCGACAATCACCCAAATTGAGTCATGACTCTTGGATGTACGTGGAAGACCCATCATGAAGTCCATGGATATCCCATCCCACTTCCACTCTAGGACCTCTGAGGGCTAAACCAAGCCTGCTGGTACTTGGTGCACTGACTTCACTTGCTGACAAGTGAGGCATCGTGAGACAAACTCCGCTACTACCTTCTTTATACCTAGCCACCAATGCTATTGAAGAAGGTCCTAATACATCTTTTACACTCCCGGATGTACTACTAGAGGGGAGTGTGACACTCCCTCAACAATTCCTCCTAAAGTGCAACTGGTACCGTGGTACATCCTCTAAAGAGGATGACGTGCTCCCCACCATCAGAAAATCCATCAGGTGCCTGCCCTGTGGATATCTGAGCACGTCGTGTTTCACAATCAACGTCCCCATAATATGCCTCCCTGACTCGCTGAAGAAGTGGAGGAGTGACTGTAAGAGACTGAAGATAGGCTGCTCCATCCCTATCCACAAAGGATATCTATAATGCTGCCAACTGCTCTGTAGCCTCTCCTAGCAGCTAAATGCCAGTTCTCCTACTGAGCAAATCTGCAAAAATGTTCCCTTTCCCAGGAGTATAGACTATCTCGAAGTCATAGTCCTGGAAGATCTCATTCCATCATCGATGTTTCAGGTTTTGGTCCTTCTGAAAGAAGATTTACCTGAGACTCTTCTGATCAGAGTACACTGTAAACCATTCGCCCATCAGATAGTGCCACCACATCTTCAAGGCGGAGACCTATTCTTTTAAATCCATTTCATGGGTAGCGTAGTTCTGCTCATGTTGTCTTAGCTACCGAGAACCATATGAAATCACTGATCACTCCTGCATCAGGACACACCCAAGTCCGGTCCGTGATGCATCACAGAAAACTACGTACCCTACAATCTCCTATGGAAGCCTCAAGATGGGGGCACTAGTTTGCCTCTGCCTCAGCTCCTGAAATCTCTGCTGGCATCTCTCCGACCACATAAAAGGCTTTACCTTCTTCGTCAAGGCTGAAAGAGATGCTGCAACTTTGGAGAAATCTGTAACGAATCTCCGGTAGTAGCTAGCCAAAACCAAGAATCTTTGTACCTCCGTCAAACTCCTGGGTGGCTATCACGCAATTACCACCTCCATCTTTGCTGGATCGACTACAACTATAGACTTCGAGATGAAGTGTCCCCAAAAGTGAACCTCTTGAATCCAAAACTGGCACTTCGAGAGCTTACAATAAATCTCGTGCTCTCGGAGTGTGTCTAGTACTACCTGCATATGGTCGGAATGCTCCTCCTTAGTAGTCGAGTAGATCAGTATGTCGTCGATGAAGAATACGACAAAACGATTAAGGTAAGGCAGAAATATCCTGTTCATGAGACAGATGAACAATGTTAGAGCATTGGTTATGCCAAAGGACATAACCAATAACTCATAGTGGCTGTATCGACACCTGAAGTCTATCTTCTACACATCCTCGCCCCAAAATCTGAGCTGGTGATAACATGATCTGAGGTATATCTTTGAGAACCATCGTGCTCCTTTGAGCTGATCAAATAGGTCGTCAATACTTGGGAGTGGGTACTTGTTCTTCACGGTCACCTGTTTCAGGCGACGGTAGTTGACACAGAGCATCAAGCTCTCATCCGCCTTCTTGGCGAACATAATTGGGGCTGACCAGGGAGAAACACTGGGCCGAATGAATTCATTCTCCTGCAAGTCCTCCAACTGTACCTGTAGCTCACGAAGCTCGGCGGGAGCCATTAGATATGCTGGAGTAGATATCTATGCTGTCCCAGGTTACTGATCAATGTCAGAGTCCACCTCTATACAAGGAGGTAGTCCTAGAACATCGTCAGAGAAAATATCCTAGTACTGGTCCACCACTACAGGATAAGTTGGACTCTCCACATCAACTCATCTGAGGGTAAGGCAAGCCAACTAGTGAGTGATCAGCTGCACCCTCATCCAAGTAAGTCCATCCTGTGCTTCAAAGGTTCCCTTCTCGCCGGTGAAGGTGAACCTAGTCCCATCAGTGCGGACACACTGCACATTTCTCATAATATAGTCAATCTGAGCATGGACTATAGATAACCAGTCCATGCCTAAGCTGATGTCGTAAGGCCTCGATGCCGCTATTAGGAGATCCTAGCTGAAGCTCTCTCCTCCTAGAGTAAGCTCGTATTGTCGACACCAGTGCATAATCATTGAGTCTTCTCCTGTAGAAGACTCTAGCCATAACAGTCAAGCCAACAACTCTGTCGGAGTCTCCGAGCTCCGTAAGAGGGCAGTGGCAATGAAAGAGTGACTGAAACCTATGTCTATAAGAACTGCATCTATGGTGGAGTAGACACATATCGTACATCATATCATATATAGACCTCCAGGGTCATAGGCCTCAGCTACCTAAAGATGAGCTCTCCCCTATCCACCTGCTCCCTGCGGTCGGGGTGGACCTCCAGGTAGTGGTGGTGGTAGAACCTCATATCGCCGTCCATCGCCAGCTGTACATCTTGATCCTCTTCCATATCCGCCTATGCCCTGCGGACCTCCTCAATCAAACCTTATCCTATGCCTGGGAGGTCCTTCAACTCTCTGTTGATCATCAGTACGACGGGTCGGATAGTCACGATCCCTGTGACCAAGCCCACCGCAGGTGTAACACTGTTCTCTCTTGGCATGACTGGATATGTCTTCACTTAGGGAGACTCACACAACTGATACTGAGTCGTGTAGTCGACCACCTGTGGGTCTGGTCATCTTGGACCTCTGCGTCATCTATCTACTGCCGGCTATAGAAGACTCCACTACAAGTCGACTAGTAGTGAGTCTCGCTGCTGGAGACTGCCCAGCAAGGAAACTTTCCACTAAGAGGGCTCACTCCAACACCCCCATCTGTGTCAGGATGTTGTGGGAGATAACTGAATCTCTGATCTCTTGCCTGAGTCCCTGGTCGAAGGCCCGGGCCCTGAAGAACGAGTCCCTTACCCTATCAGTGAAGTAGCATGAGAGGTTAGTGAACATCGCTGAGTACTGAGCTACACTCATGCTTCCTTATAGAAGATGAAGAAACTCCTGTATCCGCACCACTCAAATGGTGGATGGTACAAACTCCACCCAGAACAGGCTCTCGAAGTCTGCCCATAGAAGTGTTACCTTGTCATGTACCTGGAGCATCAGGCTCCACCATCTGGCGGCTACTTCCTGAAAGAGGCTGGTAGCAAGGATCATCATGAATTGGACTGGTGTCCCTACCAGTCGGAAGACTCTCACCACAACCTCCATCCAATCCTCAGCCGCTTGCGAGTCTGTCTCTCTCCTGAAACTGGGTGGCCTCTAGCGCTGGAACTCGTGTAGCGTGCTCAACCTGCATGCACTCTCTTCTACTGGGGATGGTGGCATTGGTGGACCAACGGAAAATATTACTGCTAGTGCCTCT
Source organism: Viscum album (assembly GCA_963277665.1). Classification (NCBI taxonomy): domain Eukaryota; kingdom Viridiplantae; phylum Streptophyta; class Magnoliopsida; order Santalales; family Viscaceae; genus Viscum; species Viscum album. Next base: position 1,007,702,608 of record OY728156.1, read on the forward strand.
GCTGGTGCTTCAACTGGGAGAGGGCCCTGTACTAATGCCTCGTCGCTCGGCGGGCTGTCAGTACGTAAAAATCTCAAGGCTCTAGCTGGTCATTCATGGGGAGGCATTCTGAAAGAAACAAATGCGACATGTTCAAAAGACTATACCTGGTGAGCTGACTTGGTTTGATCTGACTTAAAAAAATCTTTTAAAAACACACACACACAATCAGTGTTTTCCTGTACTAAGTAAGAAATCAGTGGTCAGGGTTCTAGTGTATGGATATGTCGGCCGTTGCACCAACACTGGACTCCCTGAACTAAAAACCACACTCAGTACCCATAACACTATTGCTTGACAGAAAGAAAATATCAGAGTCCTAAGTTCTGCGATAGAACCGACTCCTCTAATACTAATTTGTAATGACCAGTCCCCCAGGGCCCATGTTGTAACTACCCCAAGCCCGCCTTCCATAGACCAAGGGCTGGTGGCTAGCACCAAAGTCGTAAATCCCTATAAATGGGAAGGTATTTCCTTTATAAAATGTAAACACACAACCATAGTACAAGCGGAAGAAAACACGAAGTAAAAATTATATAACAAAATATGTGCTAGAAAGTAAAAGGGGCCAGAAATACAAGCCCAACAGTAAAGTTCAAGGAAAAGACAAAACAGGTACAACTAAGAGACAAACAACTGGAAGGTGTCTAGAAGCTCCTAGATCATCCACCATGGATCCTACCTGAAGGGTAGGTACAGATAGCCTCCTCAGCGCTCCACATCCGTCTGTCTCCTCTGGGTACCGTCTCATTGGGAGGTCCACCTTTAGGTACTGTCCAGTCCTCACACACTCCACCTCGGTCAGTGAAATCCGTCTTCTGCATCCAACACAATGAGGTGCGGGCATAACCCGTGCATGGGTGAGTATAACGATACTCAGTAGGGACACCGAGACCCTCAAGGTTTCACAAAATCTTACAAGGATAAACCACAAAGTATGAATCACCAGATAACCATTACTTAAGTATATGCTCATACATATACCTAAGTTATCTAGTAACCCATATTAATCACAAGGAAAACACAAAGGTCATTGACTCAGCTCAAACCATGATTTTTTCTTATCGAAACCACGGCTGCTGGAGAACTCCTCCTCTTTCAAGAACAGTGGGCCTGTCACGACACCGAGGCTCTTCTCACTAACCTTAGACTGCTGAGGTAATATTCCTGTCGAGTACCGTGGGTCGCTGCCAACTACCAGGCGCTCCGTCCACTATGGGTCTACCACCAAATACCGGGAACTCCCCCTAATAGCCTGTAGAGGTACTCCTACTATTGAGTACCACAGTTCTGCTGCCAACTACCAGGAACTCCTTCCACCATGGGTCTGCCGCCAACTACCCGGCACTCCCTACTGGGCTAGTCAAATCACTCCGAGTCAAATCAGTCAACAAGTCGTCAGGTCTTTCAGCTACTAGGTCTCCGCACTCTGTACGCTCGTCTCTGGGAGGATCCGCTCCACGAGCTACTGTTCGATACTACAAGTGTCAAGAATTATCACGTGGAAGTATATAAAAGGACCACCATGTCATTGGGGTCTCAGCGCAATAGACAACGCGTCAATCAGACGCTCACTCTGTGAGTTATTAGCATTTCGGTTCCAGGGGCCCGGTTGGTTTTTAGGTTCAAACCAAATATACTATTCCCCAACTATGTCCAAACCTTATTTGGGGTATGCCAAAGGAACCGTATCACTCTATGCTTTCTGTCGCCGCAAACAGTTTGTCGGTAGGACACCCGTAGCCCAAGATATGGGCGAAATGGTGTAATCAGGCCATAATGGGTTCGGGTCTGGTCCGACCCAGTCGGACCGACCCGGCCCGACCCGGTCCGAACTGGGGTCTTACCCGGTCTGAAGGTATGACCCAGTCTAAGGAGGAGGATCGAACCTAAGGGGCGACCCGACCTTAAGGCGCGACCTTGCCCGAGGGTGGCCCGGCCTGAGGGTGGCCCTGCCCGAGGGGGCCTGACCTAGACCGAGGCGGCCCGACGGCCCAGTCGACCTGGAGACCCGACGACCCGTTTGGGGTCCGCCTTAGCCACGACCAGGGGGGGACCACATACCCCCTGGCACCCGAACGACTTAGCCGTCCGGGTAGAAACAAACAAGCACCAGTTGGCGCCAGTCCGGCTCACGTGGGACCAACGGGGTCTCGCACCTATTGGTTGGCTCAAGCAGCAAGCCGCACAACCCCCTAGTGAGACGTGATGGTGCTACACCCCTCCGCCACAGCCCAGCCTGACCGCGACTTCCTGCTGGTCTCCGTGCGGCGTGACGACACCGCGCTCCTCATTTGACCGCAGCGGCCCTCCTGGCCACGACCCTCCCTTCCGGCGTGGGGCGATGACACCGTGCCCCTCCAGCACTGCCGCGACCCGCCTGACCGCAGCTCGGCTCTTTGCACATCACTGCGGTGCCGTACCCTTGTGGCGACCCAATGGCCTTGCGCCACTGGCTTCTTCACGGTCGGCTCGTTGCCGGTCGCTGCATGTACCGCCTCCGTCGTCAATGAAGAAGAACAGACAAAAAGGGGGAGGGTCGGGCCATGTTCATGTGGTCTGAACCATCCTCTTCACGGTGATATCATTCGGTTCTCATACCAAAAATTTGTACGACGAAGAATGAGTACAAAACAATTCAAACCCCCTACCTTGTATTTGTATATGATCATTGTCGAAGTCATGGAAAATGTGGTTTTTCATCAACGTCGGATGAGAAGACGAAGAAGTTGAGGAGGAAGGAATCGGGGAAGACAAGTCGAGATAACATCATTAGTGTCCTTCGCGGATGGCGGTGTTTCCTCTACTTGACCCGGTTGAAGAGGGAGAAGACGGTGCTCGTCATTCTTCGTTGGTGACAAGTGTTCCTCATGTTCTTCATTGAGAGGATGAAGTACTCTCAATTATCCCAAAGGCTCTTCCTCTCCTTAATTCTCCCAACAAGGATTATGCCAACCCCCCATAATAATAATACATCACGTATTATAATGTTGGCATAATGAATTCAAATAATTCAAAATGATCCCAAATTAATTAAGTTACTTTACTTAATGAAATTTGAGGAGTTGGCTCATTAAATCAAGGGGGAAGGTGAAGAGTTTCCCCAAATTAATTGGGGGTTTAGAGGATATTTAAAGCTCATGTGGGCCCCACCTAGTAATCCTCCCAAGGGAGGTTATGTGCTGGTGGGACCCACCACCATAACATCCTCCCAAGGGAGGTTATGTGCCGATGGGCCCCACCACCATAACCTCTCATGGGAGGTTATGGTGTTGTGGCCCCCACCACTAACCTCCCATTGGTGTTTTCAACCACCAAAATAAAATAATGTTAAAACTTTAACTTTATTCAATTTAATTAAAAACCCCCAAAACTATCTTCCACTCTCGATAAAACGCAACTGCGGTGAAGGTCTCACTAAGCAATCACTGATGATGCGAGTTCAACGATGACCTTAGAATTTGATTCCGAGCACCGGATCAGAAGTTATAAAATCCCGCTCACACATTTACTGATCGTACCTGAGAAAAACATCATAAATTGATTCCGGGCACACCGGGCCCCAGAATCGAGCACCGTCAGAAACTGCAGACTCCTAAAAAACCCATGAATTTAAGAAAAAAAATTCCCATGGGAAATATGTGACTTTACAAAATAATTCTTTGACTAAAAGATGATGGTGAAGGGTTTTCTTACCTTGAGTTTAACTCTTCACGTATGTATCTTGTTCTTCCTCAAATCACGTAAATCCTTTTGATTTAAGCTAAAAGCCTTGTTGAATTTCCTTCTTCCCAAGGTAAGGATTATAGGAGGAATATAGGGATTTTGGGATCTTATTTGGGAATAGGTTGGATGAGCCAATGGGGCTTGAGATTTGCGATTAAGGGTTAGAGGTGGTGGCCTTTTATAAGAGGGAGGAGGGGTACTTTTAGAAAAGTTTGAATAAGTATTTTATTATAAACTAAATTTCTATTTTCAAAAGGTCCAAAACTAATTTAATTAAAATATAAGAGGAGTATTGTTCTAAATCATCTCAACAAGTAGTTGTTAAACAAGTTTTGGTTTCAAATTTATCCTTATCATTTAGCTTTAACCGTTAGTTTACTTATTTAACTCTTACCATGTTTTCTTGTATATTCATTCAATGTTGTAAATATAGTTATAATAAAATGAAATAGAACCTAAAGTGGATAATTAATTACATTTTAAACCTTATATAATTCATTTAGCTGAATCATATATTTTTAAGACTATTATATCATTTAATAAAATATTATTTTTTAAAAACTATTTTATGCCAATCAATATACTATTCATATCATGAATTTTTAAAAATCCATCACAAACTGATTAATTCTAAAAAAATCCATTAATTCAAATATATCAAGTCATAATTATCCCTAAAATTTGTGTGTGGCATAAAAAGTTTCAAAATAAATTAATTTTAAATATTATAATCTCATTTATTTAAAAGAGTCATTAATAAGGCAATCACTACATCATCATTGTGTCCAAAATAAATATATTTATTTGATGTATAAAAATTATAAATAAAATTCCATGGTGTAGGAAAAATATTTATATTTATAATTACTATTTATAGTCAAAAATATCACTTAAATAACAACATATTAATAATTTTGTGTAAAAGATATATGTTTATGTTATATTTTCTATAAATTTAAATCGAAAGTAATTAAATGTCATTTTCACACTCAAGTGTATCAATGGGGTCCTAAAATTGACCCAACGATGCCCATGGTAGGAAATATCTCATCCAATAGGATTATAACATGTGTTAGGGTAATTTAATATTTTTATAATATTATTTTTTTACCTGTATCTACCAGATTTACATTTTAACCATGGTAAATAAAATATTTTCTAACATTACAATTAATATTGAATAAAAAAAAAGTTACCAATTTAAAAAATTTGGACCTCTTAATTCAAAATATGAAATACATTTTTCCAAATTCAAAACATATAAGTTTTAGAAATTAATTTAAAAATAATTCCAACTTTCAAAACCAAAAAGTGTGTTTTTAAGAAATAAAAACTACCAAAAGATTGACATGTGTTTATGTCCAATTTCAAAGTGAAATTAAGTACAATGACCAAAATTGGATTAAATCATAAAACTATAATCCAATTACATTTTAAAAAAAATTAAAATTTCAATCTAACTATAAAAATAAATTATATTAAAAGGATGTTTTGAATTAAAATACAGTATTTTTCACTATTCATTAAAAAATGAACTTTATCAGAAAAATACAAAAAAATCAACCAAAGTAAATTTTTATGTCATGATTCTAAATTCGAATTTTATTTTGTCAAATAAAATATATAAAAGTGACAGAAAAACTATATTTAAAAAAGGTTCTCAATTAAAAGGAATCAAATCAACCTTTTAAAGAATATTAAAGTATTTAATGCTTAAAATCATATTCATTATTATTTTTAGCGTTTAAAAATAGTTGGATAAAGGTAAATTTTTTTAAAAAATGTGTAATCATAATTTAGTTAAATATGTTCATTCCTAGAAATACTAAGGCAATGCGTTAACTACCATTTAAAATAATAATAATATTATTTTATTTTTCAGTATAACTCAATGTTGTGTGCAACGTAAGATTTCAAGGAAACCCATTGTTGAATGTTGAGTACTCTATCAAAAAAATTGTCTTATTTAACATAAAATTAACATCTTATTGTTAAATATTAATAGAAATGAAAAAGTATTATTATATAAATACCTAGGTCATTACATCCTTCCCAATTTTGGAAATTGCATCCTCCCAATTTTAAAATTGGGTTTGGACACATCATTGAAAGCCCCACATAGGAAGAAAAGTTAGTAAAAATATCACTTTAAAAGAAATAAATATAATTAAATATGTCACATGAGATAACCCATACTAGGGTTTCATGTAGGAAAAAATGGATATGGAATAGAAAAAAACCATAATGTTCAGATGGAGAGTGATAAAAAACATGATTAGGAGAAATTTAACTACTAGAAATCCATAAAATATTGAAGGGTTAAACAGTCTTTGATGACCCAATAGGAAGAGTAAATGGAAAACATTTTTGTTTTATCTTCCTTTTCACAATGTTGAGGAATTTATTTATGAGATTGACTTAGAACATAATGATATATAATTACTTTTCAATTAGAGTTTCATCCTTAAATAAATTTATACCACAAACTCATCTTTTCTCCAAACGATGAGTATTCAAGATGACTTGGTTATACCTGAAGCACTAGAATCAACATCCAGAGAATCACATAATCCAAAAACTATGAACTATATATTTACCTTGTGTTTAGACATTATCCAAAACAAAAATGGGCAGTACATGATCAGATAATCCCTAAAAAGGATAATCCTTTATAGAAAGAAATGTTACTCTTAATCTCAAAAATTAAAAAAACTATACCCAAAGATAAAAAAAAAACCATTCAATAAAAAAATTTCCTTAAAATTCTTCAAAATAATCCAAACTAGGTTTGAAACCCAATATTTAGAAGGATTTGATCACATAGTCTTATAAGATAAATCCTAACATTTATCTCCAAATAAAATCAACTACTCTTAAAGTCACATACATAAAGTAATTAATAAAATCAAATATTCTCTATTATAGGTTAATCATTTCAATAAATAACCCAAATCTATATAAGTCCACAATAAAAACATAGATTCGTCCAAAAATTAATTTCTCCATTACTCCTCAAATGATTCCCATAGTATTCTATTTTCCTTAGGCATATAGTGTTCCCAAAAGAGTGAACTTCTTACGAAATAACATTTATCACTTAATTAGGAAGTTTTTTCCTATACTAAGGATATCTATTTTATAAATCATAAGTTCCCAAATTCAACAGATTATTGATCAATAAAATCATTTAAAAAATAATAATTAGTCATACTAACTAGTGACTTAATGTATTCTAATCGTAGGTGACAAATCCCAATTGCACATTGGTTATGGTTTCGATTCCCACATCATTGTCTGACGTGATGGGTTATCACATGGTTTATGTGTTATCCTTTTTTAAAAACTATATAATTTTATAACATTCCAAAAAATGATATAAATTCCTCAAAAATAACCATAACATATTTTAACCAAAAATGTTATCTCATACCTCTCATTTTCATCCCAAAAATTAATAACCTATAATTGCCTCAAATTCATGGATCATATAAACTCAAATAGTTCTTTATAACTATATCCAAAAAAGAAAATATAATTATTCCTAAAATAGAATTTTCAAATAACAAACTAAAGGGTTACACATATGAGAGAAATTTCATCCACTGTAATCCCATCAACAAAGAGAAATAATAATTTTAAACATTTCATCACCCAAATATCTAATGTAACTCTCAAATTTTCAAAATTTTGACATCTTAATCAACCAGCATTCACCATGACCCCTTAATTTTTTTTTTCAAATTATTCCTTGAAAATTATTTTTTACAAAAAAAATCACGATTCATATCCTAATATTCAACAATATCAAAACAAATGCGGAGAAATAATCCATATATTTCATAGGTCATTAACAGTTTCCTTATCCTTAATTGGAATGGAATTGGGCACTGGTAAAAAATTATTTTGTATAGTACTTCTCATCCCATTATTGAACCTTCTTTGTAGGACATCTATTTGTGTAATGACCATGTTCATCACATTTAAAAAATTAAAGTTTCCCCTTAGAAAGAAACTCTTTCCATTTCCTAGAGTCAACTGGACACTTCCTTTTTCCATGACAGGTTATTGATTTATTACCTTCATTACCACATCTGTAACGTTATCCTATCCCTCTATGTGTTTATTTCAACATTCATGACACAATGGTTTTTTAGTTTAATTACCTTTATGATTATTACCTGAACATATATAGAGATTTGTTTCTCACATATATGATACCTTATAGAAACCCACAAGTTTCAATTGGTCAATCATGTCTCCAAATACTTGTTTAAGAATAAATATAAGTGTTCTCATTATAGCTCCCATTTCATTAAGTTTCTCATTCAGAAAACCATCACAGTTTTCTTCACATTCATTGTTACTTTGGTGACTTCTAGATTGAGCCACTTATTAAAACCAAAAAGGTTAATGTGAGTATATCATAAAAATCATCATATAGTATCTTATGAAGAGGGTATAAATTAATATATACTTATTCATGTTTTCTTTAACTCATTAAATATATCTAAAATAATTATGACTCTTTCTAATATGCTAATCATTATGGTTGCTATACTTATGATTAAATAACACCCTAACCTCTAATGTTATCTAAACCGACCTATGATACTAACTATAAGGACATAGCCTTAAACATTACATAATATTTAGTTTTTCCAATAATTCAAATTGAGGATATTTTTAGGTTTAGTGTTTGTGAGAATTAGTCCCTAAAATTACTTTACATCTCAAAAATTACAAAGTAGACACTTCTAATCGATCAAATTGTTTTCAAAATAACAAAACACTTTAATAAAACTGTAGTTCTTTTCTTGATATAAAACTTCTTCAATACTTCCTTGATAATACCCTTCCTGATACCCAGTAAAAAACATTTCAAAAACATGGGAGGATTATAAAAAGATGATTATGGTTTATAAAATAAAAAAAGAAAACATTAGTCCATCAATATATACAAATCAATGAAATCACACTTCTCAATCATAAAACAAAATCTCTTTAACATTCCTCATGAAATCAAAAAATTTATGAATAACACATATAAATCATAATTCATAAAGTTAACTTATATAGTCCATATAATATTTACATTGTTTCGGTCACAACTACACAAGGAGTTACGTCTAGATTAACCATCCCTATATATTCTCTAAATCTCTTAGAAGAAACATTAACGTTTACCGTTTTCATGTTATGAAATGCATTGAGGAGATATCTTGGGCTCACATGACCTAGGTTTATCATAGAACCACATGTATTTGGTAAATCATGTAACCACCCATCAAATTTTCATGTACCAATTCATAATTATAGAACATAAAATATTGAAAATTTCAACATTTCACTCATCAACCATAATGAATCAATTGAAGAATATTGAAATATTAAATCCATTTCCAAAACCATTTAAAACATTTAACAAAGGAATTTTTGAATCAAAGTTTCCCATACCACTTTGAAACATTTAAAGGAATATCATATCAAAACATTAATGTCAATATAAATAAATCCTCAAAACAATTTTAAAAACGTGGGTATTAATGAGAAATATTTAGAAAAATAATCCTTTGAAAATTCTAAAATTATGTTGTAGTGAAAGATTCTCATAACACTTAAGAAACACTTGAATAAAAATAATTAAATAATAACATCAAAAAATACATTAAATAACATGAGAATATAGAAATTAATTAGAAAAAATGTCAAAAGGGTTGTATATACACATTTAAATGGGAACAATATCAATATATACCTCAATTAAATGATATTGAGATGTAGTCCTTTACATATATTGTATCAATGATGTAAGAATTTATCAATGGGGTGATAAATATTTGGCATCCTAACGACGTCACGTAAAAATTTAGAAAATGAGTTGATGAGTGAAAAAATGATCTCTTGTCACATGGATGGAAATAAGGATATATAAGAACACATTACAAAAAAATAGAATGGAAATTAAAATAACTAACATAAATTTAGTCTTTAACTAAAATATAAGGGTGAAATCATCCCTTATATTGAGTTCAACTCATTACATATGTTCATTGTTCTTCCAAAAATTGGGTAACTCCTTTTGATTTAAACTAAAAGGGCTTCTTGAATTGTCTTTTTTACAATTTAAGGATTCCCCGAGGAAGAAAGGGATGTTGGGGGATTATTTGGGTTGAGGTTGGATAAGGAAAGTGGGATTGAGATGTATGAGTGAATGTTATTGGTTGTGGCCTTTTATAAGAGGGAGGAGGGTACATTAGAAAAGTTTGAAAGATTATTTTATTATAAACTAAATTTAGATTTTAAAAAGGTCAAAAGCTAATTTAATTTGATGAAAAGATAAGGATTGTTCTAAATCCTCTCAAAAAATTGTTTTTAAAAAATAGTATTTGTTTTAAAAACCCATTTATGTCAATTTATATACTATTCATATCATGTCTTTTATAAAACCCAAAAAAACTTTATTCATTATAAAAACCTTCATTAATTAAAAGATAAAAAGTCATACTTATCCCTGAAATTCGTTTATTATGTTAATTTATATACAATTCATATCATGTCTTTTAGAAAATCTATAACAACTTGATTCATTCTAAAAAACATCATTAATTAAAATATAACAAGTCATACGTCTCCCTGAAATTCGTTTATTGAAAAAAAAATTCAAAAAAAATTTATTTTAATTCTTATATTCACATTTATTTAAAACATTCATTAATAAAGTAATTAATACATCATCATTGTGTCATAAAATAAATTTATTTATTTGATGTCTAAAAATATTGAATAAAATACTATAATGTAGAAAATATTTTTATCTTTCTAATGACTATTAAAGTTGTAGAGATATCTTATATAGCCATATATAAATGTTTGTAGTAAAAGATATATGTTTATGTAATATTTTCGTAAACGTTAAATTAAAAGTATTTAAATGTCATTTTCACACACAATTAGCTCTATGGGGTCTTTAAATAAACCTACGAATGATCATGGCCAGAAATATCGCATCCAATATTATTAATACACGTGTTAGGGTAATTTAATATTATTATAATATTATTTTCCCCCTTATTTACCAGATTTACCCTCTAATTATGGTAAATAAAATATTTATTGATATTACTATTCATAATGTGTAAAAATAAAATATACCTATTAACAAAATTTGGACATCTAAATTAATATATGGAATCAATTTTTCCAAATTCAAAACACAGAATTTGTAGAAATTAATTAAAAATGAATCCTGTTGTCAAAACCAAAAAACATGCTTTTAAGAAGTAAAAACTACCAAAATATTGACAAGTGTTTATATCCAATTTCAAAGTGAAATTACTTACAATGACTAACATTAGATTAAATGATAAAACTATAATCCATTTACACTTTAAAACTGATTAAAAGTACAATCTAAAAATATAAATAAATTACATGAAAAAGTAGTTTGAATTAAAATGCAGTATTTTTCACTATTCATTAAAAATGAACATTATCAGAAAAATACCAAAATTTCATCCAAAGTAAATTATAATTTCCCGATTATAAAATATAATTTTATTTTTTGAAATAGAACATATAAAAGTGACAAAAACTAAATTAAAAAAGGGTTTCTTATCAAAATTTGGTAAATCAACCTTTTAAAATATTCTAAAGTATTTCATGATTAAAATCAGATTCATTATTATTATAAGCCTCTAAAATTTATTGGATAAATCTAAAAACATTTAACAAGCTTGTGTAATAACAATGTATTTAGTTTTTTTCATTCCTGACTATACAATGACTATGTGTTAACTACCATTTAAAATAATAATAATAATATTTTATTTTTTAGTATAACTCAAAGTTGTGTGCAACCTATGATTTCAAAGAAACCCATTGTTCCATGTTGAGTATTCTATTGAGAAACGTTTCATATTTAACCTAAAATTAATATCTTATTAATAAATATTAATATAAATGAAAAAGTATTATTATATTAATACCCGCGTCATTACAATGAATGACCATAGATTCCTTCTGATTTTCTTCACAATTATCCCATTCCAACATGGATTTTTATTGAGATTTAAATGGATTTGATTACTGGATTACATAAAAAACCTTATGGCTATGAAATCCACTTGGTTGGTGATCAACCAGTTTACAAATTAAATTAATTTTATTCCAATCCATGACACCATTAATAAGATATACTAGGGGATATTTTATATGAATGATGTAACATCTCGACCTGACTGACTGTTAACTCGGTATCTAGACTTGTGGGTCATACGGAGTATATCACATCACCCCATACACCAGAGGTTACTGAATAGAAGCGAGGGTCTCATGTATTGATTCTAGGGTGACCATAACTTTATTTAATAGTATCACATTAGTAAAACAATATATAAATAGATAAAAACAGTTGAAGTAGTGAATAAAAAAATAACGGAGCCGCAGAAGAACAATATATTCAATTTAACAAAATTGGCCAATGCCAGCTTATAGAGTTGATTAATTCATGACAAGTTAATGATATATGTTTGAATGAAGAAAAAAAATACAACATTATTTTCAATATAGTACAATATAAGAAATGATTGAAAATCCCCATGGGAGATCTCTGTGAGAATCCTGAGCTCCAGCTTGGTCCTTTTTTCCAATATCCAGGTGCAATCAACAACACAAACAATCTTCGTCATACATCTATAAGTTCTACTCAGTTACGAAGGTTACCTAAAGAGGGTGTGAGATGGAATCTCAGTATAATGGAAACCATAGTGTGAAGCCAATCCAATGGAATATAAATTATACAGTCTAATTATGTATAATTTAATAAAATAAACTAAATAATTAAATTACACATGTCGAGGTTCCTAAGGGAAACCTGATGGCTATACCAACTCTAGATCATTGAGGGGATAATGGTCTGATCATGACACTATATATATTTATATATATATTTGTTTGTGTTTTTAATATCTAGAATTATGTAAGTATTATTCTCATCCATACATGTATATAGATATTTAATCTTGTGTTGGGTAAGCATGCCTCCCACCCATACATAAATAATTAGTTATCATGGGGTAATAATGACTTCAACAAATAATCATGTATAATATTTTCATGGGGTAAGAATGCCTCCCATCTATTATCGTAGAGAGATTATATCTATCATGCAATAAGAATTCCTTCAACCCATACACATATAATAATATTTAATGAGGTAAAAAAGTCTCCCACCCATAACCAAGTATAATATTGTCTTGGGGTAATAACTTCTCCCATCCATAAACTTTTAATATACTGGAATGGGGTAAGGATGACTCCTATCCATATTTGTATATACATTATACTTGGCGTGGGGTAGGCATTCCCCCAACCATATATATATACTAAGATGGCATGGGTTAAGAATTCCACCCATCCATAATCATGTATAACAATATCATGGGTTAAAAATGCCTCTCATCCATAACTATTTAATATACTTTCATGAGGTAATAATTCTTCCCATCCATAATAATATATATAGAAAATTCATAATACAAGACCTCCATTTCATTTCAAATTCAACATTTTCATAGGTTTGGTCATGTTCACATGAAATTCACCCCATGAGGGATATAACTCTCATGCATGTCATTTATTAAACCCATTTAAGGGTTTCAACCCATTCAAATAAACAACAATTCACATATAAAACATAATTCCTATGTCAATGCCTCTAATGCATCTCAATCACTATATCTATTTCCCAATTTAATACATAATGCATATCACCTAGTGTTCAAAGCAAGAAAATTTCCAATTTCATTTAGTCCATTCAATACAAAACATGCCTTTTAGTGTTAGTCACCCAACTCAAGAACTTCTCAATAAAATTCCCTAACACAGTTAATTTACTTAAGGCACTTGTTCATTTCCCATAAAGAATACCACTATCTTTCATAAGGAAGTCTAGCCCTTTTCCTTAACTTGAACAAAAATATTTAACATTTTATAAAATGGAAACCATATTTCAAAGGCCATGTGCAAGGAGTGGTGTAATTGGATTAAGGGTAGGTTCTTACACAATGAATTACACTAATTAGGTAGTTCACTCAGTCAAAAAAACAATACAAAGACTTAAACATTCCATTTCTATGCACAGAAGAAACATAATAAATAATCAAATCAATTAACCAAGAAAACATGAAAGACTGACACTATATTTTTATCTTGAAGGGAGTGCACCTCCATTGGATAGGTTTTATTACAAAAAAATGACTTTGTTATCAATTTTTTTCATCTCTTTTAATAATTTCAACAAATTTATCAAAGGATGAATTTTAGAATAAACTACTATACTATAAATGATTTAAATAAAGGTTCAAACTAAAGAAATCAATCTCAAGCCACCCTATAAACTTATCAGTCCTTCACTAAATTCCATAAACATCACATAGAAACATTTAAACACTAATAATTAAATTCTAATGCTTGGTTTTTAAGAATAGATAATCTAGTACATCAATAAATTGAAACATCCTCTGAATTTATTTTCCAGTTCAAAATAAGAATGGTTACATCCATCCCACCAAAGAACTTATCATCCTTGAGAAGCCTTCTGGAACAATGTAGAAAACAACCATCCTTCAAGGGCTGTAAATCTTAATTCATATAGTCATGTTTTATTCCCAATTCCTAACACACCTTTAAGCATCCGTAGGAACATGGACGTTAATCCATCCAAAAATGATACAATTCTTGCCTTCAAACTGAAACACTGACACAACTCTGACCCTATCCCATTTAGGTAGATATATATCACATTTTGTCTCATCGAAAAACAATCCAAATGTACTTCCTAGTTGAGTTTTTAATGTTATGTATCCAATTCTGAGTCATGACACTTCCCACTATGGGTATTGACTTTCCAAGCATGCCCTTTTGTTATTTGATGAGGCTCTTGGAATGATTTTTGAACAACCAAATGGAAAATTGAACATTGACCTCAAATCCAAAGTGTAGTAGACTTTTTATGAAAATACCTAGTTGATTAAAACTGCACTCATCTCCACCTATAAATGTTCCTGAAGATGGTATTTCAAAAACCGTAAATATTAAACAAGGGGGGAAAAGATTCAAGACACTTTGAATGACTATTTAAGAAGATGCATGACTTAGACAATCAATGTTTTATAAGATGAACTGCGATGCCTTCTCCCAAGGAATCCCGTATTCTGAAAAACACATCCAATGAAGTTTCTACCTAACTTTCAATTATTTTCCTCACCAAACAATGAATTTAATCACACACCCACCAAAAAACACCGAAAGAGAACCACCCAACAGGCTCAACATATTTTAATGATTTCGTGTGGCATAAAACTGAAACTCTCTTAGTGCATCTAGGATGACATCAAGATAGGGGAAATGGTCATTTTTTTTATCAAATACAATAAATTAATTTTAACAATTTATATAAATCACTCCCAATTATAGGAAAGAATAATAGTCAAACAATATCTAGTCAAATTGAATGAAGAAACTCTAAATCACCTGCAGATAAACTTCCATTAAATGAACCAAGAAACCTTAACCTCCAAATGCATCACGTGATCATTCATATTTTCACACCAACTTCAAACCACAAAAAATGGTGTTTCTCAAAGGTTTCATATAAAACTATACTGAAAAATAACATTCTCCCATGATGAAACCCCCATGTTTACAAAACACGTAATCCCCAAATGCAATCAAACATGATCAACCATTCCAAAAATGAATTTTATGTAGTCTCCCTTCTAATTGGAAGACCAAATTTACAAGATTCAACAAGTTTTTCTCTACCACTGGAGTATCCTAATTGTAAGGAAAATAAATATTTCCACTCACAAGGTTACTAGGAAAAAATCCTTAAATGAATTTGTACACTCCTCTAAGTCAAAGTCCTCATATCAAAACATACATAGAAGGTAAAAATAACAAGATCAGTGTGTCAAAACACTAGAGTATTCATAAAGTCATCCCAATCATTAGTATGAAACTTATTCCTTAACTTGAAATTCACATTAATACATAGATTACAAATGTACATACCAAACCATACAATATGTTTATCCCAAAGTCATATTTCACCATACAACCGTTAATGTGGACATTGAAATACAAATTCCTCGATTACTGTGGAAGAGAAAATGGTCTAATGACCTTCAAATCCACCAACCACACCAGAGGAATGCCTAAACAACTAAAACTGATCATTAGAAGATCCAGACACCAAAAAAAAAGATATAAACACAATGACCACCCATCCGAATGAGGGTTTCATTAGAAACAAAATTCATATGTTTAACAATGACACTAAGTGTCTGAAAAATCAGAGTACAAGCAATGCACAAATATAATAAGGGTGCTACCAACTATATGCTAGTCCCTTATGAAGAACAATAATCAACACAAGAATTTGATCATGCCCAAAAAAAGTCATAGGATCAAGATATTTCCATTTTAGTCTATTTGTAAAGGAAAAATTCCTATGGTAAGCACTACCCTTTCTTATACAAGTTATCTCAAGAGAAACTCAAATGACCTTTCATGAGTGTTTTAACCGATGACCCCACTATAGGTTCCATTTCTATAACCATAATATTTAAATACATTTACCCCTTTATTAATTTTAATAGATTCAATTCAAGACATCAATTATGCCTTTCAAAAAAATTACTAGGCACTTGATTTTTAAAAAATATATCAAACCAAATATGCATGTTTAGTAAAATTCCCATTTAAACCATTAATCATTTTTGACATACCATCATAAAATGGATATTTAACATCTAAATTCAATTTTAATCAATAAAGATACCTATATAGGTCCCACTGATCAATCATAGGTTCTCTAATAAACAACCCAATAGATGTTTCTTGATTCATTTCAAATTTGAAATTACACAAACCCTTACATTTATAAGCGTTTCCCAATATCACATATCCCCACAAAAAGTTTACCACATGGATTTCCATTTAACAATTTATGATGTTCACATACACTACATGGATTAATAATTGGATCCCTTTAATCAAAACCAAACCCAGTTTAGTATTTCACATTCTAAAATACAATTGTAGTATGAGATGGGTGGCCATCAACCAACCTATAAAGAGCCGATACACTTTACAGTAGACAATTATCTCCTGTTAGTCAAAAAAAATTTCAATTTACAATTAATCATTAACATAATTTTACAATGGTTCAAATACATGGTGTACCTTTTCTTAGTTATAAGGTCCACATACACCTTAAAATTGAAAAATGGCTTTGATAGTAATCACAAAAAATACACTTATCCCTTACAACCAAATACATATTTAATCAAAACTACATGTTTCTATAAGTTGTAGCACAACATAATGACATATTATCAAGAAATGAATAATGACAACTAAGAATATTATACAAGAAATATTTCTATTAATTACATAGAAAGGTATAAAACTAAGCAAGGAACTATGCATGACATGTTAATTCCTATGTGCCTATAAGATACATGAAATGCATATTTCCTTCTGTCTATGTATAATGTTAAAAAATATTATAAATCTGAAATCAATGGAATATAATACAATAATTCAAGGATAATTCATATCAAATGTAATAAAAAACAACATGAACAACAATTCCTAGCCCTGACCACTTGGTCATTCCCCATACGTGGGGTGATCAGTCCAAAGAATGGCTATTAACTAAGCAATGAAACACTCCTAATATCATGTATATCAACCCAATATAGAAATTTAAATGAAATTGAACAACCTATGATACCACATTATAATGTCCCAACACGACTAACCATTAACCAGATAACTGGATCAGTGGGTCACATGGCTTCAATCACATCTCTTGTATGCTAGAGGCTACCGAATATTAGCAAGGATCTAAGGATATTATTTTTGGGATACTATAAACTCATATCAGAGTAGGATAAGGGTAAAAAAAATATATAAATATATTATAAAAATATAAGAAATGAATAAATAGATAATAGATAAGAAAAAGAATAATATATTCAATTTTATTGAAGTGACCAATGTTAGCTTATAAAGAATATAAGTTCATGAAAAGGTAATTATAATTGTATGAAACTAATAAACAATAAATCATGAATTTAAATACAGTATAAAATACTGAAAAGATAGAAAGGCCCCATGATCGAGCTCCTCAAGCATCCCTACCTCTAGATTAGTTCTTTTATTGTAACTCTAAGTATAAGAAACATATCAAACATCCTAGGTCCTGTAATTATAAAGACTACTCATATACCTAGGGTACATGAGCAGAGTGTGAAATAAAATATTAGTAGGGCAGTAGACATAGTGTTAAGACCAATCCAGTGGAATATAAATTAGACAGTATAGGTATGGATAATTTAATAAATGGTACTACATAAATAAATAACATCCATCTCGGTTCATAAGGGACACCGGATGGCTATAACAACTTTGGATCATTGTTGGGATAATGTTATGATCATGTATATATATGTATAAGTGTTATATATAGCATGTGATAAGAATTCCTCTCATCCATACATGTATATTGATATTGTAACTAGCATGGGGTAAGGATTCCTCCCACCCATACATATATAATAAGCTGGAATGGGGTAAGAATACCTCAAATCCATAATCGTGTACAATACTTTTATGGGGTAAGAATGAATCCAATCCAAATCTGTAGAGAGATTATATCAGGTGTGGGGTAAACATGGATCCCACTGATACATATATAATAAAATAGCATGGGGTAAGAATTACTCACATCCATAATCAAGTTAATACTCTCCTAGATTAATAATGTCTCCCATCCATAAAAAATTAATATACTGGCATTGGGTAAGAATAACTCCCATCCATATTTGTATAGAGATTATATTTGGCATGGGGTAATAAAGAGTTTCACACTTACATATATAATAATATAGTAAGGGGTATGAATAAATCCCATCCATAATAAAGTATAATACTGACATGGGGTTAGAATGCCTCCCATCTATAAACATTTAATATACTGTCATGGGGTAAGAATTCCTCCCATCCATAATCATATATATGGAAAATTCATAAGGAAATTTCTCTAATGAATTTCAAATTAAAATTTTTCATAGGATTTTTCATGGTCATATTCAAATTCTAATAGTTCTGTACAAACCTCCCTTGCATTTCATTTATCAGCCCCATATAAGGGTGTTATCCCATCCATAAAAACCAAAATTCAAATTTATAAAATAATGAATAAGTAAATACCACTAATTCATCTCAATATCCATATCTATTTCATATCTTTAAACATAAATAATAAACCCTTATGTTCCATGCTAGACATTTTCCAATTTCATATAGTCTAATTAATACAAAGCATGCTTTTTAGTGTGAGTCATCCCACTGAAATAATTTTCAATAAAATTTACTAACACGGTAAATTGACATAAGGAAAATGTTCATTTCCCTTAAAGAATATTTATTTTTTTCATAAGACACTCTACCAATTTACCATTACTTGAATAAGAACATTTAACTTGTTATAACATAGAAACCGCATTTCAAAGGCCATGAGCAAGGAGAGGTGCCATTGGATTAAGGGAAGGTTCCTACATGGTGACTTCCACTGACATGGTTGTTCACTCAATTTAAAAAATATTTCAAAGATCTAAACGATCCGTTTATAACAATTTAATAAGCATAGAAGGGAATCAAAGAAATGAAATCCGAAAGAATAAAATAATAAGAATACATTTTTAGCTTGAAGGCAATGCACCACAATTGGAGGGGTTTTATTGCAAAAACGTGACTTTTTATCAAAAACAATGTTAATCACATTTACGCATTTCACTGACATTTTCTAAGTAGTTTAGAATGAACTAACATACAACGAAATACATATAAAAAACTACGAACTTGTCAAATTAAATAATTAATGCTTTATTAATAGAAAGGGAAAGTAAAGGGATCCTACCTAAAAAAAAGACCCAAGTTGGTACTCAGTACTTGACAAAAATTGGTGATGGAAACTTGAAAGACTCTTATAGTGACTCTATCTCTTTACAAATAGCATTAAATAATTGTAATTATAATTAAAAAACAAAATACATTCCAAGCACAATAAATTCTTGTTTCTTTGGAAGACTCGGTACAAAATTGAACATCATCAAAGAAACTTTTACTTAATCTCTATAATAAGTTCCTAACTTCTTTTGTGATCATACATATCTATAGGATAACCTATAGATAATATGAAAAAAGGTATGAGGTAAAAATCCCAATAAGGGAATAATCATAAGAATAAAAATTTAGCACATGGATTAGAAGGCATGATATAATGATATAAATATGCATGAAACAATATTGATCATATTTAATCATAACCTATACAACATGGGATCATATAAACATGGAATAATAGTAATGTGGTTGAAATTGAGCTCCTAAATTCAATTGTCCTCATACCTTATCATAACATAACATGAGGATAACATGAATAAAGATATGAACAAAAAAACCCAGAATGGGAATAAACATAAGAATACAACTTTAGAACATAGGTTAGAAGGCATGCCATAATGATATGAATAAACATGGAATAATATTGATCATTTATAATCATAACCATATAAAACATTTTTGATATATACATCAAATCATAGTCATGTAGAATGAATGTAAAACATGAATTTAGCACATGGGTTAGAAGGATTGTCATAATGATATAAAAAGGCATGGAATAAGACTGATCAAAAGGAATCATAAAATATAAATCATGGTATCATATAAAAATTGAATCAAATTAATGTGCCAAAAACATTAAACGTGAATTTATCACAATTCAAGGCTCGTTTTACATAGAGTATCATGAGTCAAGGCTAACCATAATGACTGTGGCACATGGAGAATGAGTCAAGGCTGACCCCCCAGACC
This sequence comes from Viscum album, assembly GCA_963277665.1. Classification (NCBI taxonomy): domain Eukaryota; kingdom Viridiplantae; phylum Streptophyta; class Magnoliopsida; order Santalales; family Viscaceae; genus Viscum; species Viscum album. Next base: position 1,007,723,320 of record OY728156.1, read on the forward strand.
GTTGCACATATTGTGTCATGAGAATAAACTTTACCCAATGTGTTGGATTGATGTCTTGGTGCACCCATCATAACATGGTCATGAATATTCTTTCTAAAAGAAATAGTCATACATAATTAATCATACAAATACATAAGGTATCCCATGGAATGAAATGGGTATCAAAATATTTCCATAAAGTATAACCAATAGGCATATCATAAAAATGTATGTGAAGGAAACTAGTTAGATCATGTATGGACAATAAAAATATATAATAGGCATAGATCATGATATGCGATTTTAAATTTATGTGATATCATGTAAAAATTATTTTCTTAAGAAACATTATATTTAAAACATTTTACCACGGTTTAAGGAAAATATCAAAGATCATTAAAAAAATGAAATAATCTTTTATATTAAACAAGAAGTGATACAATAATGTTTTCATTTTTTTTTGGTAATTTTAGATTGATAATGGTGTATTACAACAAATTATAGGGTACACTTGAAATTGGGTAAAAATTCGAGAAGTTCCCTTAAAATGGTCCTACTTACCTTGAAGAATTCGGAAGGGAACAACATAAAAATATGTATATCCCAAAAAGAGAATGGCGAATTGATCTTGATTCATGAGTTTGGAACATATAAAAAATATTTAGAATATGTACATAAAAATAAAAAATAACGTCATTAGGGTAAAGGGAAATATAGAGAAACCCAAAGGAATAATGGAGGTCTAGGTAGAATCCCATAAATTAAGTCCGAAGTTGTTCTTCACTTGATCTTAATGACCTCTTGAATTTATCTTCCATGAGAGACACCATAGGGATTAGGTTTTGGTCTTTTTATTAGAAAAAATTTTCTTGGATTTTGGGGAGAGGTTTTGGAAGTGTATTGGGTAGAATATTGATAATACTCGTGGATTAAGATGTGTGAGGAGACGAGGGTGTGAGGGGTTGTATTTATAGTGTATTACAGGATGGTTTTTCGATTACATTAATCATTAATTTTTATATTTTTTAAGAAAAGAACTAGTGATGATTATTGAGACAAAATAAAGTATAGTGTGTATGTGAATTAAAACAAATTGTCACTCACATCATCCATGAATCAAGCATGACTCAAAAATTCATTTATTTAAATATAATCTAAATTATCATATTTCACTATTCAAAAAAAATTCACGCATTTTAGAAAAACAAAAAACATTTATATTTTCAACATTTAGGTTCCAAAAAGGAACTCCATTTTATTGAAAAAATTTTCTGAATATGAGAAATTTAATTTTCAATTAAAACCAAAATTTACATGAAAAGTACAAATTTAAAAATTAAAACTGATTTTCTAACACTTTGAAAAATTAATTATGGTCTCAAAAAATTATTTTATAATCATAAGATATAAAAATATTATTTTATGAAGAAATTTTATGAAAATATTTTTTTAAAATTTATTAAATTAATCATAAAATTTTAGTTAAATATACATGAAATTAAAAAATACAAACAATTAAATAATATTGTTATAAATATTTATTTACTTATAAAATGATATAATTATATCATATTAACATTTATTATATTGATACATTTTATTTATAATTTAATTGTTAAGGTTACTATTTCATTGTCTGATTTACTATTAATAAAGTTCACATTACTATTCCAAAGGACAAGTTACTATTTCATCGGTAAATACTAATTAACTTTAAGAGACAATTTTCATTTGTCTCAATATTCATTTATAATTTGTAATTATGTTATATATGTAATATTATGTGATTATACCATAAGAAATATTTAAAATAAGGGAATTCTATTAATAAAACATTGAGTCGTTACATTCTTCGACCCTTATGAAATTTCTCCTTCAAAATTTTGTTATACATTCTAAGATGAAAACTAGTGTGGGTAAATTTCCTTCATTGCTTCCCCTAGTTTCCATGTTGCCTGTTCATAATTATGGTTCCTCCACATTACTCTGACCTGGTGAGTAGTCTTATTAGGTAGACATTTTTCTCTAAGATCGAAGATCTTAATTAGATGCTCCTCATAAGAAAGAAAATTTTCCCACTATACCACTTCTGAAGATAGTACATGTGAAGGATTCAGTATATACTTCCTTAAGTTGGATATATGGAATAAATCATATAATTTAGACATGGTATGTGGAAGTTCTAGTTGATAGGCTACATCTCTGACACGATCAAGAATCTCTAAGGGGTTGATGTACCTAAGACTTAGCTTTACTTTATTCCCACATATCATGTCCTCCCATGGAGTTATTCTGACAAATACAATGTCTCCAAATTTAAACTCATGGTATCATGGATGATTGTATACATATCTCTTTTTTTCATTTTTGGGCTGCATTGATGTGATGCTAAATGGTTTTCACCTTCTCCACAATTTCTTCAACCATTTATGGCCATATAAGCTTACACTCACCAACTTCATCCCACATTGCTAGTGTTATGCATATTTTCCTACAGATGGGTTCATATGGTTATATTTAGATGCATGAGTGGAAACTATTTTTGTTAGAGAAGTAAACCAGAGACAAGTTTTGGTCCTATCCTCCTTTGATGTCCATATATCATTCTCTCAACATGTCTTCTAGTATCTAAATAGTTAACCCAAATTGTTCATTAGTTTGAGGATGATAGGTTGTACTGAAGTTCATCTCAGTGCTTAGATCATTTTGGAGACATGTCCAAAACATCAAAGTGTATCTCGGATATCGATAAGATATAATAGATAGTAGTAATCCATGTATACTTACCACTTCACTGATGTATATCTCTACTAGTTGATCCAGTGATAAGTCCACTCAAACTGAAATAAATTGAGATGTCTTTATAAGATGATCCAAAATAACACTAATACTATTATTTCCTCTAGACATCCTTGGACGTACTGTGATAACATCCATGGTAATTTTCTCCAACTTCCATTTTGGTATGGGTAGTGGTTCCATAACCCCCATAGCTTCTTTCGGTCCAGTCTACATTTGTTCACATACTAAAGAAAATTTATGTATACTCAATTATCTCCTTCTAAATATTGTCCCACCAGTAGTTCTACCACAGATCTTGATATATATTTGTTTTCCCAGGAAGAATAGAAAAGGTTGAGTTATCTGTGTCATTCAAAATATCTTTCTTTATCTCTAGATCATATGGTACACATAATCATGACTCAAATCAAACAAATATTTCCTCATAAATATTGAACTCATTGGATTTCCCATTTCTAATAGATCCCACCCTTTTCAGAATTTTCACATATTTTATTTGAGTATCCTTTATTTTCTCCTCGAGGGATGGTTGGGAAATCATTTGAGAAAGGATTAATGATGTTCCTCCATTAATTATTTCTATGGTCACCCTATATAGGTATAAGAATATTGGGTCCTTCTCAATTCTCATCATTGATAAAGATGCATGATCCATTCTACATAGAGCATTTTCTGCCTTATTTTCCTTAACTGGGTGGTAGTGGATTGAGAAGCCAAAATCCATTATGAGCACCAACCATCTTCCCTATTGTATATTAATCTCATTATATGTGAATATATATTTGAGACACTTGTGATCTGTTTATATCTTACACTTCTCCCCATAGTGATAAACCACTATATTTTAAACACAATGATCATAACTGTAAACTCTAGATCATGTTTGGGATAGTTTTTATCTGATATTTTCAATTTCTTAGAGGCATAGGGTATCACTGTATCATTTTTCATTAGTAAAAATCATAATCTCTTTTTGAAGCAATATTGTACCTTGAAAATATTTCTCCCTATTTTAGGAGTGAGAGTATTGATGTAATGATAAACATATTTTTGGTATCCTTAAAGCATTCCTCACATTCTTGAGTGCCAAAAAACATCACTCCCTTCCATATCATCTTGTTCATTGTGTTTGGAAATATTGATAAATTCTTCTCAAATCATCAGTAATACCCATATAGGCCAATGAAACTATATATCTCTATTAAATATATTGTCCTAGGCCACTCTTCAATGGACTTTATCTTATAAGGGTCTACAGATATTACTTTTTTGGTGAAAACAAGTTGCATGATTCATAATTACTCCTTCTATAACTCATATTTACTAATATTTTCATATATATTCTCTCTTTGTAAAGTATTTAAATAAATAATCATATTCACTTCATGTTCCTCCTTGCACTTGGAGTATATCAGAATTACAGAGATAAAGACTACCAAATTTGTTTCAAGGTAATCTCTAAGAGTATATTATATAAATCCTTGAAAACTGGTGGAGAATTAGTGAGCCCTAAGGGAATTACTTTGAATTAATAGTGTTTATAAATCTTTTGAAAGGTATTATTGGGAATATATTCCTTTCTCAACTTTAATTGGTGATCTCTTGACCGAGAATCCACCTTATGGATATAACTATCCCCATGTACTTAATCAAACAAGTTATCTAACTGAGGCAGGGGATACTTTTTCTTCATGGTTGTTTTATTGAGATCACAATATGAAATACAGGGGTGTATTTATCCAACCTTCTTCTTCACAAAAGGACTGGTTCACCCCATGGTGAAGCACCCGAGTGTATAAAACCATTCTCAAGATTCTCCTATAACTGGTAATTTATCCCTTATATATCAGTAGTGTCTATTCTATAATGTGTCTTTGATATAGTCATGGGTCCTAGAATAAGTTTAATTGAGAAATCAACCAATCTATTGGCTGAAAGACCCTAAAAATATTAGAGGAACACATCAGTGTAATCCCTCATGACATGAATGTATTCAAGCATGCCCATCTCCTTTTTTTCAATAATTTGGGCAAGATATGCTTGATCATAATGTAGTAATATGCACACTTAAGATTATGATTCTGAAATAGATACATATTACTCCTTAAACATGAATAATATTGAAGGATTCTTTGGGAGCTGAGGACTGATCTACCTTCAGAATTTGATGTTGGATTTATATAAAGATAGTTAATCCATGACCAAAATAGAATCAAACTCCTATAAAATAAGTAAAAAACATATTCTGGGTGGTTTGATCCACAAACATTAACTAGGTAAGAGTTATATACATTAGATGAAATAATTTCACCACTATATATTCTCATAGATAACTCAACCTCCAAATGTTTAGGTGGAATTTGAATAGTTCTACTAAACATGCATGATATAAAAGAATGTGTAGATCCAAAATCAAATAGTATGTTCTCTCTTCTAGAATGAATAACTAGAATACCATTCACCACCTCATTGTTTGTATACACCTTAGTAGTCATGATTTCATAATACCTTACTTATTTCCATGTTGGTTTGTATTGATTTCATCTGACTACCATTTTCTTAAGGAAATTGTGCATATAATTCCCATGTTCCATGCAGTTGAAACACTGCATTACATGATACGTGCTGATTTGAACTTTCATTTATTCATCCAAATTAGTTTAATTATTCAAATACCTCTGGTGGTTCATACCTAGATGTCTCATTACTCCACATTTGAAGAAATTCCTAGTTCCTTTTAAGCAATTACCCGAATTCTTCTTTTAAAAAATTTGGTACATGGTATGTTTGGTCTTATTTTCATCATGGGATTGATTTTATGATCCACCCATATTGGGATTAATTTTCCAATTTTGGTCACTGGGCCTAAAAGACCATTTAGAGTCTCTAATATATATTTTATCCTTGAGGTCACAATGAAAAATCTTCTCATAACTATCAAATTCATGAATTTCCAATGATTTTCATAGAATTAGCATTAGTCCTCTAAAGAAGCGATCCACCATTATTTTGGTGTTCCTGAAAAATGAAAATGTGTATCTTGAAAGATTTTTAATGTTTTCTCCATAAGCCACAATATACTCATCCTCATTATGATAAAGTATTAGGAACTCTATATTTATCTTAAGATGGAGGGATCATGGAGAATATTTATTGAAATCATTTTCTTAAATTCCACCCAATCCATGGCTTCAATTTCCTCTTTGGACTTTGTATTTTTTAAGAATGACCACCATTGATCTGTTTTCCCATCAAAATGATTGAACTCGAGTATGAAATTCACTTCCTCTAAGCAATGAATGACATATAATGTATTTTCAATGGAATTAATACATTTTTTATAAGGGGGGGGGGGGATCCAAAGACCCACTAAAAATGGGAGTATTTTTTTGCATGAAGTATACGATCAAAAATTCACCTTACTTGGATATGGAGGTTGTTTCACATGATTTATGTTATTATTTATAACATGATCTTATTTAGAATGTACTATCATAATGTATTCATCACCCATTCCCATCAGGTTTGACATATCATTAGGGAAATCCTCACATTTCCTATCACATTGATTATTAGCACATGTTCTTATATTTACCAACATTATCTAATATAAATAAAGTGAAATTATGGGTTAGAATACAAATCTAATAAGGATAAAAAGTAAACTTTAAACATAAAAGGATAAACTCCTAATGGAATAGTATTTCATAACTTGTGATTATCTAGGTTTCAATCAAGGTTATCCAAGATATGTTTCCAAACATATATTCTTATAAGTTCTTTTTCTCCCTCAACAATGGTTCGTAATGAGCTTATGAATTTCCAATGCATATCCCCTAGGAGTGTCAAAATATGTGCATAATAATCCCCACTATGAGGCATTAGGTTACCCAAAGTCATCCCTAAAACACCTTGTTAGAGTTGTCACTCATATGTACATCTGTTCTTGAACCAAATCCACTTATAGAATTCAGAAAGGGGTGTATTTTAATGATAAACCAATTACTCTGTACTAACCAAAATTTAGGGTTGTTTTTTTATATTTAGTCTTATACCTATGGTTATTACTAATGTGATATATAGATAATGTCCAAAAATATCTAGACCTTCCTTCGATACCAACTATAGAGACCTTAGTCTTTTACACATATCATTACATGATTTTAGGCATAATTAAACATCAAAAATCAAGACAAGGACTGTAAAATCCTGGGTCATTGGATGACTAGTTACATAATTAAACATCATAAAAAACTTTTAATTAATCTCTATATTGAGATCCTAACATCCTTTGTTCTCATACATCTATATAGGATAACTTGGGGATAACATGAACAATGGGATGATCTAAAAGACCAGTAGGGGAATAAACATAAAAATAAAGCTTCAACACATGTGTTAGAAGGCGTGACATGATGATATAAAAAGGAATGAAAAAATATTGACTATATGGAATCATAACATATAAAACATGGGATCATATAAACATTGAATCATAGTAATGTGGTATCACCACAAAACATGACTTCAGGAAATGGGTTATATTGCATGGCATAATGATATAAAAAGTCTTGGAACAAGATTTATCCAATGGAATCATAATATTTAAAACCTAGGATCATATAAACATGGAATCATATTAATGTGGAATAAAAAAACATGTCTTAAGGATGATTCAATTCCCATTGAACATATATTATCAAGAGTCAAGGCCAACCACCAAGACTATTTCACATAGAGCATGAGTCAAGGCTAACTTCCAAGACCATTGCACATAATGAATCATAAGCCTAGCCTTTTCCCCATGCATTGAAGAACTATTTGGGAACACCCAACATAAAATGTTCAGGAATATTCTTTCCACATAAATTATCTGACATAATCAATCATAAATAAACATAAGGGTATCCATGGAATGAAATCGGTATCATAATCATATCATAATGCATAACCAATAGGCGTATAATAAAAGTCTCTATGAAGTAAAGGGATTGGATCATGAAAGGGAAATAATTTGGTGTAATAGGAATATATCATGATAAGTTATGTATAATATAAGTGATATCATGTAAAAATATAATTTATATAACTTCATATTTAAAATACTTCTGTGCGATTTAAGGAAAATCTCAATTATCATTTAAAACAAAAAAGCGTAATATTTTATATAAAACAAGAAGAGAACCAATACGATTTTCATAATAAAATGGTTGATTTTAGAATGATAATGGTGGATTAAAAAATATTTTAGGGTTCACTTGATACTGGGTAATAATTTAGGATGTTCCCTTAAAACGAGCTTGCTTATCAGGAACAATTGAGAAGGGAACCACTTAAAAATATGAATATTACTTAAAGAGAATGATGAATGTATTTTGATACATGAGTTTGGAACATATAAAACAAATTTATAAGATTCAAATGAAATAAATAGATATCTTTATTTGGGTAAAAATAAATATATATAATCCTAAAGTAATAATGGAGGTTCGAGTGGAATCCTTTACCTTAAGTTTGAAGGTGCTCTTCACTTGATCATGATCTCCTATTGAATTTATCCTCCTTGAGATCCTCCATGTGGATAATGTTTTGGTATTTTTATTATACCAAGAGATCCATGACATGTGGTAGTGGTTTGGGAAGATTATTGGGTAGAATTTAGACACAACTCAAGGCTTGAGATTTGTGAAGAGAAGAGGGGGTGAGGGTGGTATTTATAGAAAAGGAGAGGTGAGTTTTCCCATTATTTTAATCATTATATAATTATTTTGTTCATGATAAGAAATATTAAGGATTATTGAGACTAAATATAGTAATTTTTTCATCTAAATTTGAACAAATGGTCACTTACATCATTCATGACTCATGCATGACTCAAAAATTCATTTATTTACATATATAGTAAATTACCAAATTTCACTATTCACAAGAATTCAAGTATATTATAAAAAAATAAAACTATTCACCATATACATTTATTGACATGTAGAATCCAAAAATTAACTCCATTTTATTAAAATAAATTTCTAAATATGGTATATTTAACTTTTAATTAAAACCATGATTTACTTGAAAAATACAAAATTTTGAACTAATTTATCTATTGTAATAGTTTTAAAAATTAATTATTGTCTCACAAAATTATCTTATATTAATAATAAATAAAATTATTATTTTATGAAAATAAATTTTCTTTTAATTTATTAAATTAATCCTAAAATTGTAATTAAATATACAAGACTTACAAAAATACAAACAATTAATTAATAATTTTTAAAACATTTATTTACTTATGCTATTATGTAATTATATGATATTGAAACTTATAATATGGATAAAGTTTATTTATAAATTCATTTGTGTGGTTATATTTTCATTGGCCAGTTTAATATTCATAAGGGTCACATTAAAATTCCAAAGGTCAAATTACTATTTCATCGTTAAATGTTCTTTAACCTATAGATATACCTTTTTTTAAATCATTATTCATTTATATGGTTTTTATTGTGTTTTTTATGTAATCATATGTGATTATACCATAAGGAATAATTATAAGAAGATAATTACATTGATAAAACATTGGGTCATTACAACCCTGAACTCACATGCACATACATTCATATATCCTTGAACAGATGCACATATTCCCCACGCCACGAGGGACCACATACACAATATATATATATATATATATATATATATAGCTATGTATGTGAGAAAATACCTTCAAGGTAGATTAAAATTCACTAAAAACTATACCTGAGACTTATGAACTTCAAAACACCATAATTAAAAGAAGAGACAATAAGAGAAGATTGCAACACTTACCCTGAATCTACGACAATGAGCCGAAACAACCCAAACTACCTCAACTTTGATGGATATTTCTAGATATGGTAAAGTAAATACATGAAAGATCCTTCTCATAAATGAGAAATGGAAGACATAACAAAAAACTAGGTTAACCCATACCTAGGGTTTGGATGAACACCGTAGGGTGATGGAGAAGAAAAAATCATCCAAGAATTAGAAGAAGAATAGAGAATAAGTCATTACCATGGAAATTAGAAAGATAAATACAGATAAAAGAGGGAAGATCAGTGATCGAAGAAGTATTGGAAGCATGATCCATCACACATCAAAGTGGACCCCTCTTGGGGGTGCGTCGTATATGAGAGGGGAGATGGGTGAGGTATGTTTTCAGTTTCAGTTTTATTTTATTTTATTTTTAAATTTCAACTGATTTTTAAAATAAGTTCATGGTTTAAGGTTTGGTCTACATTATTTTAAAATCCATGCACTAACTATGTGACCCATACTAGACACCTAGGGCACCCCACACGATCTGGCTACACAGTTTAGAAATCATGCGCCAACCTTGGTGTGAACAATGCTTAGATACTATCCATGCCACTAAGCGTGTGGGCTTGGTGCAAGGATTGGGAAACAATGAGTATCCCATGAGATTACACCTATCCCCCATTAAATAAGGCCTAATGGTTTACTGTTGTGAGACAGATGGATTCAAATAAACTATATACCCACTAAATATTTACAAAACCATACTTTTTTGAGTCTAGTTCTAAAACTCTTTGTGCCACCCAAGAAACTTCTTAAACCTTCCCCAAAGTACAAAAACATGACTTGAAAGAATTCCAACACTCTGAATTTAATTCTGAAGCTTAGTAATAAAAATAACACATCTAGTAAAACAAAAAGTTCATGCTTCTTCTAAAATTTTATTTGGTTCAAAACATGGATCATTACAAAAGATATTGGAAGATTTATTATGATTCATAAGGCTATTGTTTTTTTATATACAACTTCACCTTTTCTCATTATATTAGGAGGTACTCTTGGGGGAATGAAAAATTAGGTCAGGTTAAGAAAGCAATATAATCCTTAGATGGATAGGAAGATAGAATGGTATAAAACTATTCAATAAGATATGATTAATACTTATATTATATAATTTAGATGTTCTTGGGATATCTATTTAAGAATAAAATAATTGTCATATAATATCAATTTCCAACGGTCCAGCTGGATGGCTCTTTTTGAATAATTATATGTTCATCCTTGAAACTATCATCTCTGGTGGTCTAATGTTGGAGATACATCCTTAGTGAAACCAAACAGATTTTTCTATGAAACGTTTAAGATCTAGTCAATTCATAGGGGTTTGTGATAGCTCAAATCTGGTAGAAGTCTTATATAGACTAACATTTTGGTCCATTGTAGTTTTTTATGGATGAGAATATTTTATTAATAATATCACCCCAGATGGGTCACTAGTGTCTCAAAAAACTACGGAAGATCACTCATAGGTATGTGGGACCGTTTGTGATCATTAAATGGTTAGTAAATGTGTTATATCACATAAATTAAACACCGTAGTTTTCCTTTGTGCACAATTCCTTCCAAATTTCTCAACTCAAAATGTATCATTTGTACCCATATCATGAGATCAAATGGAAAACATTAGAATTTATACTTAATATATCTCTTTCTAAGAAAATGCTTTGAGTTTTTTATTCTTAAGATAATTTTTTACATAGAATGTTTATACCATTGGTTCAAGTTATGCGGTACCATGTTTCTAATTCTCATCTTAATTGGGAGAGAGAATCATTAATAATTTTACATTGGCCACATATTTGTTATGGTTAGATTATATTTGTGTATGAATTATTATAGAATGAAGAATTATGGTGGCGATAACTATTACATGCCATGATGATTTTATGTACATAGATTAATTTTTTACCATCATTTTTAGGGATTTTCTCATATTATTGTATATTAAATTTGGATGTTTTTATTTTTTTCAAGGATTGTGAATGGTTATAAAATACCATGTGGGGCATCCCTGTACATCCCGCTTCTTTTATTTGTTTCATATAGGAGGGAACATGGATTAGTGAACATTGATTCTAACCATGCGGGTTTCTACAAAAACTTTTTGTTATATGAAAAAGGGTTTATACCTGGTTGAAAAAATGTTTGTAATACAGTGTATCTAAACAGTGTGTATAATAAATTATCTCAAAAGGGGGTGCACAGTTGTATCACGAATTACGAAACTAGAAAGTGAAATTGTGAGATACGAAGGAATTAATATGAATTTTTATATTATTACCCAAAACTCATATGTTTTTATTAATTCCTTTCAAAGTGGAAATGTTTCTCAACTAAGAAGACATATGTTTGTGATATTATAGATTGCATACCTCTCAATGATCCATTTAAATGGATCATTTCCTATTAGATAAATTTTTTTCAAAGGAATGTGACTATTATTTGTCATTATTTATTTTTCTTATTGATATTCTCTTATCATAATGGATAAAACCTTAGATTAGATGTTGATTATAGATCTATTGTTTTTTTAATGATATAATTAGGTTTCTTATACATCAATATTTGTAACACCTTGATAATATTTAAGAATAAAATTATATTCGATAGATTAATGGTCATAAAACACTAATTTTATAGTTTAATAAATAGAATAATTTGTTTCTTAAATATCTTTTGTCATTCAAGACAATGTTTTACTAAAATATAATTATACATGATATATGCTTACATTATAACCTAGATGCTAAATTGGATGGGATGAATAGTATTAATTAAATTATGCAATATATATCCATATAAATTAATTTCTCATTAAATAACATTATTTATAAATTTCTGGTAAATAACAAATAACTTTTTAGTAAAGATATTTTATTCTTAAAAAAAATTATTTTCTTCAAAAATTATTTTTCTTTATTTTTATGAAAAAATTATTTTTATTAGTGGTTTGTAAATTAATGAAAATTTATTTCACTAAAATATATTCATTTTCCACAATAATAATATGAAAATTTACTTTTGGTAATAAATTTGGATTTTTTTGGAAAATATTTATTTTTCAGGTAAGATTTAAAAATAAATATTTTATAACAAGTTTTTCATACAAATATATTAAATTAAATAAAAGTACCCACATTTTTTTTGAATATTTTATTTATTAATATAAGTAATATTTAGTTATATTTAATTAATTTTTAGTCATATTTATATTCGTTTTTCATATAAGTTTGTTTTTTGGTTTAAAACGAAGCATTCTAAAAACAAATTTAAAATGAAAAATGTTTACCCTTTTAATTTATTTAAAATAATAACTGGTAAGAGATGTATTTAATGAAATTAATATATTATATATAAATAAAAATTAATATACATTAATTCTTTTGTTATTATTAAAAATTTAGTTAATATAGAATCATATTTTTCTTTAATTATACTCTTCTTAAGAACCTATTATCTAGACATGATTGTGAGATTAATATTAAATTAAATTTCGTTCTAAATATATAAATTTATTTTGAAAAAATGTATTTCATATTTGGAATCATATTAATTTATAATTTCTAATATGGATTACTTAATGTTTTTTAAATGTGATTAATGAGAATTGTTAAATTTAATTACACCAATTAAGTTAAAAATGAGTTTACCAATGGAGTACACATTAATCGTTAGGGGATAAATGACCATGAAACATACCCAGAAACACTTTTATGGACATAAATCAACATTTATAAACTTAGGACTTATTTTATATGTTTTTAGTACACTTTTCCATGAAATTGAAGAATATAATAATTTTAGTAAATAAAAATACAACAAGAAATCATTTTCCCCCTTTTTAATTTCTATAATCTTTTTTTCAGACAAAAAAACATGTGATAAGTTTTAAAAATTATTTTTAATGTTATGTTACTTATTTTTATAAATATAATTTATATTTAATTTTTATTGCTAAATTAGTTACATTAAATACTTATGAAACACCAATATAATAATTATTTATATAATAATTAACTAAATTATATGATACAAAAAACATTAAAAGATTAGAAAATTTATTTTATTATTATTTTAAATTTATTTTTTAGACAAAATATTCTGATTACATATATTTGAATTTAATATATTGAAATTCCATCTTTGAATTTTTTTTCTCAAAATTTATAACTGAATAAACAATGTTAAAATTGAAATTAGTCTTGTTTTATAAAAATGATATATTATTAAATAATTTAAAATTATTAAATATATTAAATTATTTAATGTTATTTTTAATTTCAAGTTTATATAAAATATTTTCCATTAATGGATAAATTATTCTTTTATAATTAATTTATTAATCTAACAATATTAAAAACACTGTTAGTGTGGTTATGGTTATGTAATAGTATTTGCCTTTTACATGCACCTATATCAAAATTAAATTCCTATAAAATTGGGGTTTATATTTTATAAATTAGATATATTAATAAAAATAATTGGATTTAAATTATATAATAAGTTTAACTTTAATTTATACTTAATGGATAAATTATATAGGATAGAAAACAAGATACAATAATGAAAAAATAAAATGAAAAAATAACGAAATATTGGAGTTAAGGAATAAAATTGTTAAAAAATGTGTTTAATTTTGTGGTGGATTATTTTCTCAACAACTAAATCCCTCAATCGATTTATTTTCTTGTTTTGGAGTCACATTATGAAATTTTTACCTCCAGAAAATGAATACTTTTGAGTATTTACAAGAATAAAACTTATCCTCACCTATAAAGATTCACTCATTCCCCTCACTTAATCAAGCCTATAAATAAATTTGGATCATATAAACCCTAAAAAATCACTTAATACCATCCCTCTCAATATCATATAATACTTTTTTTAATGATGAAATCATTTGAAGGTTTTAGTTAAAACATAAGGAGGATACCAAATGAAGAGGTAATGTTCTTCTAAAATAGTTTTTATTTTATATCTTCCTACAAATAATTTAATTAATATTTATAAAGATTTTAAATAATAATATACATAATTTAAATGTAAATATATTATGTTATGTTAGGGTTATAACCAAGAACCAGACACACTTTTATAAAATGGGTTATGAAATCATTATTCATGTGTACAACAGATTACCACTTCACAAACCGATGTCATTAATTTTCCACTACCACCATTAATGGTTTGGAATAATGATGTAGAAATACTTTGTATATAATATAATTTATCTTTATGATTTTATTTTTATGATTTAGTTTTTATATAACCCATACCTTTATGCTTACCATTTTGCAGGAATATGTTAACTTCATTAGTGTGTACAACATACTACCATCTCCTGAAGCATATGATTCTATAATGTTTTACATGCTATGTTTTAAGAGTGGGTTTGATAAAAATATGAGATATAAATGAAATAAAAATGATATTTTAATGATAATATATATATATATCTTTTTTTAATTCATTCATTCAATAAAAAAATAATATAGAAACATTGTTCATGCATACGTACAACCTGCCATCTCTATGAATGGCGCGTTTCATTTAATATCACTAAATAATATGGACTAATCATAATAAACTTAAAATTAATATATATGATATTTATATCATATTTAAAATTATTCAAATAATTAAATCATGATTAATGTATGGGTACTGAAAATAAAACAATTCAAATCATATATAAAAAATAGAGCAGTTATTACTAAAAACATAACAAAGAGTTGGAATTTTTAATAAATATATAAAAATTTCATAATAAAATAGTATTTAATATTAAAAATATTAATTATTTTTTAATAAGATAATAAATTTTTTAAAACCATTATAGATTATTTCAAACCATGATCAACCAAAAGGAAGCGTGAGGTAGGCATTCATTCTCATCATAATTTAATTTCTGTGAGATATATGACATGTTCATCACATATTTTATTTTGTGGTGTGTATATCTCTGGTGATTTTATTTTATGATTATTATTTAATAATTTATTAGGATTTATATATACATTTTATGATATGTCTTTTAGGGTGTTTATTATTTTAATGTCACCAAAGCAATAATGTATTTTTTTTTCACTAAATTTGTTTTATGTGAGACGTTTGTTATGTTACACACCTATCATCTTTATGAGGGGTATATGATACAAATTTGATAGGTTATATCATGAATATTATTGTTTTCATGATATCCTATGTTTCACTTAATTTTATTCCTTCAAAGGTATCACGATTTTAATTTACCAATATAGTGAGAAGCTTCTATTACAATTTAACAATTTACTGGGACTGTACATTATTAAGTATCTAAAGTTGAAATCTAATATCTCACCTAAATTTTATTTTCATGTGTTTATTATAGATATTTTAATGTAATATTATAATTATTGAACTCTTTTTTAATTTGAATAAATGGGATATTTTTCTAAGAAAATTAGACTTCATTGATCTATTCATTCGGAAATCTATTTTCTTCAAAAACAATGTTGTGTAAAAATGTTTTCAAAATGATTTGAAATTTTATTAAATTTTTTTATTATTAAAAATTTTACCCAATTTTTCCAAAAAATTGTTTTCAATGTAATTTTACTGTCTCTTTCCAATTAAGTGAATTTCCATCATTTTCATAGAGAAAAAGAAATTTTCTTTACAACTTATAAAAAATTTCCAGATGACATGACCATCATTTATTTAAATATTACAATGAAATACAACAAGGTTATTTTAAATGAAAATCATTTATCATATTATGTAAAATAATTTAAAAAAATTATTTTTAAACAAAATCATCTTAAAAATGAATTATGTTAAATAATCTGATTTCCCAATTGAATATGATATTTTCCTCAAGAATATTTTAAATCATATTTTAATGAAATTTCCATTCAGAAATTTATAAAAAACATTCCAAGTTAGGGTTATCTATTAGAAACCCTTAGAGAATTGACTCAAACTCAACATGGATGTATCATATAATCATGGCCTTATGTTTCGAGGCAGTAATGTCTTGAAAAAATATGGTTTAGTTATCTTGGCCTTTTTAGAGACATTGGAAATAGAAATTCGATAATAAATGTGTCTAATGTGTTAGTCATGGTATTGATACCCATCTTAACCATATAATCTTCATTAATACCATAAAAATGGACTCAATGGTGTTTCAAAATTCCCTTTATGGAATATCCTACACCCCTTGGTCTATTGATTATATCATATGAAAATTTTATAGGCGAGTTTCTAATTGCTTGAGCATTATCAAAACCCATCATGTATATAAAAAACTCATAATATTATTAACTGAAAGAGGAGATCATGAATCCCTATATTGATCTACATTAGTATTGGATCCCTCCCCTAACTGTTTTTCAATCTAATCAAATGCGAAAATCTTGGATTGTACTATTTTAAAACACCCTGAATGTTTTGTACATTTTATATTTATTTTCTAATTAAAAATACTTATTTTAGTGGATGTAAAAAACCTTTTTTGTATTTTTTCTTTGACTGTGGATATTTTTTATTTACACCATAATCATTATTTATATATATATATATTATTATTTTTTCCAAATTATTCATTTGTAAACTATTTATTTTTCAGGGTTGTTCCTGTTTATAAGATATTTTTGTGAAGACAATTTCTTTTCCATGGGTTATTCATGGTCTCAAGATAATAAAAGTTTATTTAGTGATTTATGATAAAATAAATTATCTATGTGTATAAATCATTATTCAGTTCTTGTATATTTTAAATTATGGTAGGTCGAGATACCATTGGTTGTGCCTGATATATCTTATTTTATGGGGCCTCCTAGATAGTTCTCAAATGCATTGGGTAATGGTTATGTTATATGGATAATTATATTGTAATAAAACATATGGATATTATAATTGTAATGGTTCTATAAGAGTTATATAAAAGTTCTATTATATGTTGTTCAAAGATACCTATATGTTTTTTCTAATCATAGAATGAATCTATAATGTTCATTATGAATAATATTGATATCACATGGCTCATGGAATCTGATTATTTCTTTAAACCATTATTAACATATTATTATTTTTGATAACATTCAACTTTTAATGCTTATGTTTACCCTTAGTGACAACATGACCTTACAATTATTCTATTTTCTTATCACCATGTTATGTATAATGATTTTTAGCATACAATATCTAGAAGGTATTTCATATGGATGATGATGATGACATAATTCGAATTAAAAAATGAGGGGATATGTCAGAGAAATTCACTTTTTACAATATGGGTATTATTTTTGTAGGATTATTAATTAATTATATAAAACATTAAACATAAATGGTACCAAATAATGTAATCTATATAATGTTTCATTTTGAAATTTTATAGTTTGGGTGAAAAAATGGGTCACAATTATTAACATCAGAGCTAGAAATATAATGTTCATCATTTCAGTATAGGATTTAAGAGTGTAATTCATGGGTGGTTATAGTTGTTATCATAGGTCGGTTTAAATAAGATTAGTTATTAGTATATTACAATATGATGTTATCTCAAGACTTATCGATATATTCATAGGACTATAATATTTTGGATGACCATAAGTTCAATGTCTTAGACACCCCTTTTGGGTTTTATGAAAAGAGATCATAAAGATACTAAAAACATATTTGGATATATTTTATTATATTTAATTATATGTAAAACATTGGTTTGTTATAAAGTATTCCTTTTATTTTTTAGGGGAAAATGTTTTAATATTTTGATAAACTTTTGGATTTATAAGATCTTAGATATTGAGATAGTTATTGGATCATATGTTGTATCATATAGATGACTATGAGATTGAAAAATTAAATAAGTGGTACATATTATTTCAACAGAATATCTCCATATTTTTTTGAGTTAGAGAGATCAAAGCTATGTGATAACATTTTAGGTTTCTAAAATATTTAATGTCTCAAGTATTATGGTTGGTCTATTCGAAATTTATGTTTTATCATTTATTTTTTGAGATTAATGTATCATATAAATTATTATCCATTTTAAGATCTATCTTACCATATGCTAACCATTTTGTTTTGTGTTAATGTCATAAGATAGGTTGAATAGATTTTTTATACCTTATATGGTTATGTAGTTATTCAAAGATTAATTTAGTGCATCAGAAACTAAAAAATTCATCATGACTCTGTATCATTTGTATAAAAATATGAGACTGTATAAGAAATTGTTTAAACAATGAAATTCTATGAATAAATTATGTATATTTTAAAATTTTCTTAGTTTATATTGTAAGATTATTCCTAACCTCTATGAAAACGATACTAAAAAATGTATCATATTATGATCATCTTTGATGATATCCATAAAAATTTTCACACCTCTTAGGTTTATGGTTTTGTGATTTTGAACATTCTTATAGCCATTCACATTACCCTGATTTATGTTATCTATCAATTTATATACTTATTTTGGATTTAAACTTTTCTCCCATGTCTAAATTTTCACATTCCACTAATGTTCTCCTACTGAAAAACAAGGAAAAATTTTATTCGAAAAGAACTTTATACTTCCCCTTCACTTTTATAAACAATATATTGTATTAACACTTCTTTACTATGTTGGTTTACAACAAATGTATTTTCTAAATTTGCAACATTTGATTTCTGAGACAAAGTGAAAATTGTGAGAACAAACTTTATTAAAGTGGGGGATGATGTAACATCATGATATTTTAATAGAATAAATTTATATTCTATTTTTTAAAAGAGATTCAATAATGAGATAATATTTCATTATACTTAAAAATGAGTTTTTTCAATTTTTTATGTTACACTCAAGACCGAGTTTTACTAAAGATAAATTTCTCTTGATTATATTTTAATTATATCCTAGATATTTAATTAGTGTGACTAAATATTATTAAATAATTTGTGATAAATATTCATATTTCACACTCTCTATAAATTATTGATAAATATTTTTGTAAATAATCATTCAATTTTTACAAAAGTGATTTCATTCTTTTAAAAAATACATTTTATTCAGAAATGATATTCAATGCTTTCTAGGAAAAAATATCATAATCAATTTTTTAAAATTTTAGAAAATTTATTTTATAAAATTAATGTCGTTTTTTCAATCATATTATCAAAATTTAAAATACGTGATTTGTGGGAATTTTTAAGAAAATACAGGTTTTTTTATGAGTAGTGAAAGATATCAATTTTTGAAAAAAAAACAATTTTAGTTTCAATAAACTATTTAATTTTAAAGTCACAACATGTTTTGAATATGTTATCATTTAATGGTATTATTTTTTATCTATAATAAATTAGATTCTAATTAACATTATATTGGTTTTTTATATAAGATTTTTTTGGTATAGAAATGTGTTTTTTAGAAAAATATTCCAAAATAAATTATATTTATTCATTTTTATTATTAAAATAATACCTTAAGAAAAAATATTTAAATTATATTAGAATATTATATCAATAAATATTAATTTAGTTTCATGAAATGATTATTATTTTTCATTTGTTTAATATTAAATCAACATTTTCTAAAAAAATTTCTTCTTATAAACATGTTTTCTTGACGTGACTATGACATTTATATAAACTTATATTTTTTCCACTTATTTTAATTGAATTTGAAATTATTAATTGTATATTTATAATAAAATTAATTTATAATATATAATAATTCAAACTTTATTTTTACTAATTTTATTAGTGAAAGTAGTTAAATTTAATTATAACAGTTAATAAAAAACCCAGTTTTCAGGGGATTATACTTAACACATAATGTAAAATTTTACCTATACACTTTTAAAAAAACCTTTTATTGGAAATATATTTACTCATACTACAATATTCTCTATTTTATGTGTTTTTTGGGACACCTTTCTATGAAAATGACCCATATAATAAATTAAGTAATGAAAAAGACAAAAAAGAAATGATTTTCGTTTTCATTTCTAGAAAGGTCAGGATTGGGAAAATGAAAAAAATGATCAGTTTAGAAAATAATTCTTAATTTTAAGTTAATTTTTCCCCATAATAATTAATATTTAATTTTTAGAGATAATTAGTTAGTTTTAATACAAAATAAATTCAAAGGTAGTAATTATTTTTTTAATAATTAACTAAACTAAAAGACACTAAAAATGTTGAAAGATAATTAAATTGAATGGATTAATTTAATAAAATGATATTTTAGACACATATATCATTATAAATATGTTTTAATTAAATATATTAAAATTACCTCATTTTGTTGATATATTTTTTAAATTAAAAATAAATAAAAGAAAAATTTCAAAATTTACATTAATGGTATTTTATAAAAAATGATAATTTATTGAATGATTTAAAAATAATAAAACTACTCTATTATTAAAATCTATATTTATATTTTCATATATATAAAATATGGTCAATTAATAGACTATTTATTTATTTATAATGAACATGTTAACCCCAAAATTGTAAAAACATAATTAGAACTATTAAGGTTTAAGTAGTGTTTTCTCGCAGTACAGGTGCATCTAAAATTAATAACCTACCCACATTGGATTTTTATTTTTTAGATAATATATATTTAATATAATTAATGGGTTAAAATTATCTAATAATTATCACTTTTATTTAGTCGTAATTAATAAATTACAGAGGTTAGAAAACTAGTTATCATGAAAAAAACCCATAAAAAATTAAGGGAACAAATGAGTTAAGAAAAAAAATGTATATAATATGTAATTCATTGTGTGTTGGTGGTTCTTATCTATATTTAATAACTTGAAACTTTTTTGTATCATTTATTAGAAAATATATGTTATTTTTACCTCGAAATAGTGAATAGTTTTGAGTATTTATTAGAATGAATCTATTCCTGAATTATAAAAGGGAACTCACTCCCCTCAATTATAGACACATATTATACCATTTCAATCATCATAACACTACTAAAATCAACTAAAAAATTACCTCACATAATCCTAGAGGCATTGTTTTTCTCTTCTTCCAAATCACTTATGTGTTTAGAACAAACCTAAGAAGGGTTCTCGAAGACGAGTTACCGTTCTAATGTTTTTATTTTATATCTTTCTCCACCTCATTAAATTTTACCATAACATTATTTTATAAAAAATTATCTTCCATATATATATATATATTCTGTTATGTTAATTTAATGTCATATAAACTGGCAACATTCCATCAAATGGGTTAAGAAATCATCATTTGTTTGTACGACCGAATACTACCTCAGAAACTAATGTCATTAGTTTCTCAATTACCACAATTAAAGGATGGGAATAATGATGGAAATAATATTTTATCTGATAAATATTACATTTTTTATTTTATTATAAATATTATATTATTATATAACACTAACACATACATTCATGCTTTCCATTTTTTCGAAATATGACAACATCGTTCATGTGTACAGTGGACTACCTGTCGTGAAGTGATGTGATTCACTCAAAATTTTCATGGAATGCATTAAGGATGAGATTAATAAAAATATGAGATATATATGAAATAAAAATGATAATTTAATTTTATATATATATATATATATATATATATATTCTTTTTACTACATTCAATATGATAAGAAAATTTAATCAACATTCATGCATATGTGTGGCATATTGTCTCCCTGAATGATGTATTTCATTTCTTATCACTGAATATTATGGAATAATCTATATATATATATGTCTATAATATGATATTTATATAATGGTTTAAATTCAATATATTATTAAATCATGATCAATTTAAGGGGACTAAAAATATAACAAATCAAAACGTATATGAAAAGAAAAGCAGTTATTACCTAAAATGTATCTTAAACATGGAATTGTTAATAAATATGTAATAAAATATCATAAGAAAAACAAATTTTATATTAAAAATATTAATATACTTTTGTAATAATTTATTAACAAGTTTATAACTAATATACATGCGGTTAAGGCATGATCAATGATAAAGATGTGTGTGGTAAGGGTTTTTTCATTTCTCACTTTTTTTATGATATGTATACCATATTCACCAATTAGTTTTTTTGTAGTTTATATAATTCCCATTGATGATATTTTATGATTCATATTTAAAAAGTTATATGGATTTACATAAACAATTGAGGTTATATCATTAATGGGGTTTATGTTTTCATTATTATGGAAGAAGTAATGGATTTTTATCTCACTTTTCCTTCTATGAGATGTTTGTTATGTTATAAACACATTTTAATTATGAGGTGTATATAATTAGACTTTAATATTTTATATCATGAAAATATCTATTTTCATGTTATTAGTTATTTTATTTAATTTCATCCCTTCTTGTGTATTACAATTCATATTTACCCTAGTTTTAAAAGTCCTTTTTACAATCTCATCATTTATTAGGATTGTGTATGATTAATTATTAAAAGATGAAATATTATAATTATGATTAATTGTCTTATATAATGTTTATTCAAGACATTATCATATATAAGTTCCATTTTCAATTATTTGTTACATACAATAAATTTAGAAATTATTTGTATAAAAATACGACTTCATTTATTTATTCATCCGAAGATCTTATTTCATCAATTTTTTTTATAAAATTGTTTTAAAAAGGTTTTCATTATTTCTAAAATGATTTATTGAAGTAATTTTAACACAAATTTTCATATTTTTTTCAAAGGAATCTTCTATTCTCTTTTTAATGATGATATATTTTAAATTTTTTACTAAAAGTAGGGTCATTTTTAGGGAAAGTAAAGAATTACCCTTAGAATTGATGATAATTTCTATGAATTTTGGTTGGATTTTTTACATAGATACTTTTAAAGAAAATTATTCTTTTATATTCTTGAAATTTTTAGTTTGTTTAAATTTATTTCCAATAAAACGGATTTTAAAAATATTTTATGTTTTATATAGTGATTTAAAAATTTAAAAATATATTTTCATCATGAATTATTTTAATGATAATTTAATGGAATTTTTATTCATCAACATCAAAACCCATTGTCGTTAATAATAATACAATGGAGATATTTTTTTTGATACCATCATCATTCTTCATCAAGATGGATTATGATTGTTTAAAAGGAATTTTTATGGAACCTGTGTCTTTTACATTAGATAATCATGATTAAAATAGATTTTTATAACACATATTTGAATCCTATGGGTTAATATTGTTTGAAAAGAATTATTATTCTTTAAACGAGTTATGATGAAATAAATTCTCTTTATTACTTCTTAATTATTCATTTCTTGGATATTATAAATGATGCGTGCTCTTAGATTTCATTATGTGATTCTAATATAGCATATATGATGAATACATCAAGATAGTTCTCTAGTGCATTAGGTAATGGTTATGTTCTCTAGTGAATTATACTATATTTTGGTCATATGGTTATTCTAATTGTATGGATTTTTTATGTTTTTTAATGGGTTTTATGAAATTATGTTGCAATATTCCAATATAATTTAACTAAGATTTCTATGAGTTTATAATGTTTCTTATAATCATGATTGATATCACATGGATCATGATTATTTATTATGATGACAGATTTCTTTTCTTTATTTTTATATTTTATTATCCGGGTATTGGTGGGTAGTGTTATTTTATAATTTGATCATTCACTCTGATTGTGTCACCATACCCTGATGGACTTATTATCTTTCTATAACATTCAATTGCTAATTATTATATTTACACTTACATTGAATTTGATCTCACCCTTCTTAAATTTCCTTTTCTCTAATTTATAAATAATGATGTTGAAAGAATTATGTCTATAAGGTATTTTATGTGCATGATGATGACGACATAATGTGAAATATAAAAATGTGGGTAAATTGAGAGAAAATATCATTTTCAAAAAATGGAATTTTTTTTATGTTAGAGTATTTGATAATTCTCTAAAACACTGAACCTAATAGGTCTGTAAAAATGTAATTGATAACGTTTTTCCTTTTTATGTAGTAACATTTTTGATGGAAAAATGGTCTAAATTATTTCCTCTAATGATGGAAAAGAATATTTCCTGATTACAACACTGTATCTAGGAGTGTAGGTCTTCAGAAGTTATATTATTAGAATTGGGATTTATTGTTTTGGTCTTTATTCATAATTATGTATTCATAATGAATCATTTTATGTATTTTTTATCTTTATTCTAAAAACAGTTAAGTAGATATTATTATTTTAGAATTTATGGATTAGGGTTATTTTGTGTCCTTATAATCCACCAGTTCATCTTGGTTTCTAGATTTCGGTGTGTTTTTGAATTGTAAATTTATTAGGTAGGTGGTTTCTGGATTAATTTTTATTTAATAATCATTTCATTATTGCTCATTGAATTTGGTTACTAAAATGTTTGGAAAATATGATTTATTGATTTATGAGGGAAATCGTTTTAAAAAGCCATGAAAAATGTTTTTTTGAAGTGTCTGGGATTGTTAACATTTATTAAAAAGGATTTATCACATGTTGTTGTCAAATAAATTAGATTCAATAATTTTTCATGTGGTTTCACTGGTAAAGACACCATCAAAAGATTCTATTATGGTATACTTGAATTTTATCAACAATGATATATGGATCCATCATCTCGGATGTGCTCCAATCCCCTAGACTTTTTTAAATAGTGTATGTTGTACACTAGGTTGCCTGTGTTGTGGGATGTAGCCACTCTCAGGAGTGAATTATAACCCCCATGGCCTACTCTACTACTGCAATTTGGGCACTAGTTGGTAATTTGATAATGAAAATTGTAATGAAATACATAATATGAAAGAACTAATTCGACTTAGTGGATTATTTTACATGTTGATAATCCTAGAAAAGTAAGTATGAAATGTTTATTCAAATTATTTTTAAACTGAGATGTTGGTATGAATTATAAA
The DNA here is from genome assembly GCA_963277665.1 of Viscum album. Taxonomy (NCBI): domain Eukaryota; kingdom Viridiplantae; phylum Streptophyta; class Magnoliopsida; order Santalales; family Viscaceae; genus Viscum; species Viscum album. Next base: position 1,007,748,891 of record OY728156.1, read on the forward strand.
TTTAGAAATGGGTAGATTCATCTATGATTTGTATTAAATATTTGTAATTCTATCAAATGACCTATTTTTATTTACATGAGAAAATTCTATTTAATTTATAGAGTGTGTTTATCAAAAACTTAGTGGGATCCCATTAGGATTTTTAAATCACACTACATACAACGTTTTCTATATTTAGATCTTATGTTACTGGATTTAGGCCAGAGAGAGGAACTATGTTATGGTAGTGGGATTGTTCATTAGAAGTGTACGATTGTCTGGATCTGACATCTTGTCACATGGAGTTGGGACTTAGAAATTTTTGCGTACATTGGTTTATTTAAGTATCATGGAACTTTTTCTTTTAATGATTATATATTTTAGGATGTTATATTATTTTTTACAATACCTAATTTATTCGGTATCTTTATTACATTTATCCGTGTTTATTATATATAAATCATTCTGAGATATAGTTTATAGTTCATAGGTGATTTTCACTAACCTGTGGGGATCATGAATGTCATTCGGGCCATGTTAGGGCTATCTCATATTATGGGTAGTTTGGTAATCTAGGATGGTTCATGAAAAATCCAACATAGGCATACACTATACATGGATTCTTTATTTAAGAGACACATCAATTACATAATTTTTCTAACATCACATATGTATAATTCATACACATATACTAATATAGATTCAAAATTAAATATAATAAAAATTCAATGTTTAAAAAAATAAAATGAATTATCATTCCCAGAATGTAACTTTATATATTCATATATCATATCTTCAAAAAAGTTTGACACTTTAAGAAAAATAATAAATAAGAATTCATAATATAATATTTATATTTAATAGAAAAACAATAATAAGGAATTGGAAAATTTTATTAATTAAAAATAAGATAAAATATCTCTGAAAAATCCACAAATAAATTATATTATAAATATTTAATAATTTAGTTTAATTTATAAAAATTATATAAATACATAAATAAAAACAGTATATTTATTCCAATATGAACTCCTTCATATTATTCAATATATAGAATTGACATTAATTATATGATATTATGAAGGACACTAATTACTCATATTCAAATTTTGTCATGTAAATTAATTATATAATCTATTTATCACACATTTATCATTATTTAAACCTTAATCAACTCAATTGTCAATAATCCTTTACTTAAGTTTTAAATTATGTCTCAAATAAGGATTTAGTTTGAAAATTTCATGTTAAGTAATTAAATAAAAATTAACAATTAAATATAAAATCTCTTATATATTTGAATTAACATTTTATGTTTTAATTACTTATAAATCACTCTTATATTTATATATAATTTTTTATAGCCAAATTATATAAAATGTCATATAACATGAATATATATATTTAAATATTATCATTTAATATTATGGAAATTTAAATAAAGAATGTTTCTAAAAATTTAATTAAATATTTATAAATACATATTAGTTAATTAATCTATTAAAACATTTATAAATTAAAAAATATCACAAAATAAAATTTTCATGTAAAACAAAAATATATTATAAATTATATAATTCATTTAATTATTTAATTTTAACAAAATAATATTTTTTATGTCATATTTTATGACTGGGAATACAATTATAAAAAATAAAATATGATTTATTATATGGATTATGTAAGGAATCCATATCATAGGGTGGTATGAACGGATTAACTCAAGTGGGGAAGGTCTGTGACATACAATATAAGGCCTTCGGTAAGAATAATTGTGATTAATTACATGTATATTTATAATGATATGGAATTCATATAATTAAAAAGGAACTACATCTAATTAATTTGACCAATATGGGTAATATAATATAAAAATGGAAACGACATAATAATAACACAATGCCAGTGGAAGCCTGTGAGGGAAAGACTATCAGTAATATATCATAGAACATGGAATCACATATTCGGATAAGGTCATCCTTGAATGTGAACCTATCAAATAATGGATCTAATAATATTAAATAATTTATATTTGTTTTTTTTCAAAGGATTCATACAACAATATGCTATCTTAGATTAAATCATAGTGTTTTGACCAATGTAATGTGTAAGAGTGTGTGATTCATATGACAGACCCCACATAAGATTAACTTGTGATTTTTTTCAATGCCATAAAAAAATCCACCAATCCTAATCCAATATAAGAATATGATACCATGATTTGGTTTATAACGAAATATTTAAACACAATCTATGTAGTGGATCAATTTTAAACTATAAACACTAATCAGTATTCAAGAAACTCAAACCCACATAAAAATAAATTCTATTGAACTTTTAGTGGGTTCATTTTATCAATGATTTCATCTACTAAATTTTATATCTATCTCAATAATGATCATAAATTGGTTTCCAAAAGGCATCCTTCCATTATCATGTTTTTGTATATTGGGGAAATCATCTTCTCTTTAGTGGGGGTGGATTCCTAGTTTCACTATGACGTGATAGTTCCTCAATAGGTAAAGGTGGAATATAAATATATCTCTAAGATAAAGGTTGATAACTAGATTAATGCCTTAAAGAGTATAAAACACCGCACCAAATAGGTGTTTCCTCTTTATATAGGGATCATGAAGAATATTCAGTTTTTACTGAATTTAATCATACACTAAAACACATGTGTAAATGGACTTGGCTACTTATAACCACATTATCGAAATGTAAATCCCTACAAAATGTTACATCTTATAAAATAATTTCTAATGAAGACATTCATATATTAATCATCCAAATGTTATATTAATATGATGAAAAATGATATAACAATTAAAGTGTTAAATGATTAATGTATTTAATTTTAAATGATTTGTCTAAAACTAAGAAATACAAAATACAATAGTTTTCATATCTTGTGTCATATAACATTTCAATTTGTTTACTATTATATTAAAATACAAAAATCATAAATATATATATATATATATATCTATCTCTGTGAATAATTTTGTAGATTTAGGGAATAACCCTAATAGATATTCATAGTGATACAACATAATAGAGTTAATCCTTATGGTGCAGAGCACATTAAAATATTAATTTTTAAGAGTTTTGAATTTATTTTAAGTGTTTTTTAAAATTATCCAAATGTAAATTTGATTGATTTTTTATTTTTTAGTGGATAATGAAGAATAATTGTGGAATTTTATTTCTATTAATTATTATTTCCACTTTATAAAAACTATAAAAAAATATTTGATAGAACTAAGACTCAAATGGTTCCAAAATATGGATCTAAATTACCTTTGTACTATTACATGTAGTCCATTGATCGACATTAAGAATCAAAATGTGAAAAAAAATTCCACTGGAAATCATTGGAACCCATTTTGGATTTTCCAAACCCTATTTTCATATGGTGATTGTCATCATCTGCATGTCAGGGATTATATTTAATATTTTTTGTTTCATACCTGATTGAATTGTAACATGGATGGAGTTCTATCTAAATCATTTCTATAATCCTGATATTACTTTGGTTTTAAACTTTTTATTTTGTAATGTATTTTAGAGACATTAAGTTCATTAGAGTTTTTGATTGCAAGGTGATCAAAATCCTTATGATCCCTTGTTCGTTTGATTTTGTTTTTAAAATTATATGACAAATATAATTATTATATTTACATTTCGTGTGATTTATTGATTTCTAGTGATTTTTGGAGAACTGATATTCCATTTATTATACAATAGAATTATTAGATATTGTGTAGGTGATATCATACTCTTTCTTAATTCTAATTAACTATTTAATTTGTATTTTATAATTTTATAAATACTTCTAACAACAGTATTTCTAAAAATCATTGAAAATGGATTTTAATATAATTTTTATTACTTATATGAACTATTATATTAGATTTTAGAATTCCATACTGGAAAATTTTAGGGAATTATATGACTAATAGTGGTTTAATTTCCAAATTATTAAATGATATTAAATGATATAATTGTTTCCTCACTAATAATGATGATGTTTAATGGTTAAATTGAGTCCCATAAGTAACAATTTATCATTATACTAAAGTGTCTGGGTTCATTGAATTTTTTTTAATATATCTTCATGACATTTGAAAATGTAAATTATTTAAAAGAAAATATAAATGATGTTTTTTCTTAGTGATATTATTATTTAGCACTGGAAATCATATTAATTATTTTTAGATTGGATATTTTAGTGAAACGATATAAATTATTGATTTGTAAATGATATATATTGGTTCATGGATAATTAAAATGAATTATAGGAAATGAGTTTTCTGTTGGAAATATTTTATAAAGAGGAAGATAAGGGAATGTGTTTTATAAAATAATATAACTGCTTTTGCAATAGTTTTTGTAAATTATAAGATACTAAAATTGGTAGATAATTTATTTATTATTATCCTGAAATTTATATTGGGTTTTTAGGATATTTTTATTAATTTATTTTTTTTTCAAATAATTTTTTCTTTGTTATGATACATGGTAATCTATGAGTTAGCTTATAATGAAAAATATACCTTGTTTTTCTGAAAATCAATGAGTTTGTCTTTGATGTGACTTAATTAATGTATTTACTTAAGAGAAGAAGTACCCATTATAATAATATTGTACATTTATTATCTCATTTTTAACATTCTTGTAATAATATTTCTTATTTCAAGTTAAAATCATTTTCAAACATGTATTACTCTAGGATTATGAAATTTAGCATATTTCAGGATGGATTTATGATTCATATTATTTCCGTACCTACATTTCTAGACTGAACCCATAATATTTCAAATAATAATATGAATTGATAATGTAGTTTTACTAATTTTATTTATTATAAAAACATGTTGTTTAGTTACTACAATGGATTCAATAAACTATACTATGATTATGATAATTAAAATTATGACACGAATATTCATTGTAAATATATTACTGTTGGGATGATGTTTCAATTTTAATATCAATCCACTATCATAAAAATGAATTGGGTTCCCCTAATTTAAAATACTCATACTTGGTAAAAGATGAAAAATTACTTAGTATTATAGACAAAAATCCTCTTTTGGAACAAGTGACATGATTTTTTTTATTTTTTTATGGAGAATGACTTGGTTGTTTATTCAGCCTTAATAGACATACAAAATATCATTCCGTCTCTTATCAAGACCAAAATTTTGTTGGATGATGAGGATATATCAATTTTTATAACACAAGTCGGGCCTAGTCCCACACTATTATAATGTATTTTGAAGGAGATAGAAAAATTACTTGGGGGAATGTATCATTTACCCTATCTCCCACTCTTGGTGGGGTTTCCATTTTGATGACTTCCAAGAGAAAGTTTGTTTCATAGTTGTAAAAAATTGGATAGAATTGTTATTTATGAAGTTGGAGGAAAATAGATGACAAGTTTGTATAGAAAATAGAAATCTAAATGAAACCATTCACAAATACTATTTTTATATTTTCTACATTGACGAAAATAAATTATTATCTCAAATGTAGGGAATCTAACTGTTTATTTAATGAGCTATAAAGTAATTCTTTTTTTAATATTTATATAAAGTATTATAGTAGGTTTTATTTCACTTCCCCTTTTGATATATTTATATATCAAATACTTCTATTCAGACTTTCTAATATACTATGTATCTTCTAGTTATACTTGCTGAATATATTTACTAATAAACATGATACTTTAATAGATGTATTCATATAAACATTCAATATAATATAGTGGTTATAAATTTAGTGAAATATTTTTTGAAGAAACATGTTTCTGATTATGTAGATGCATAAATGTGTCGATGTTGTTTGAATTTAAATATAAATCGATTAAGCTCCATGATTGAGACTCAATAGATAATCGGAAATTAGTTGTTATAATTTCATCCACCTATGATAATAAAGCTCTAATATATATACCTAATATAAAAGGCTATAATCTTTTATGCTGGTTTGTATTATCAGTCATGATCATAAATGGAAGGAAACCAATGTCTCATCAGGTTGAATTTTTTAGTGAAGTGAGTGAATCCTAGAGGACATGGTTAGAATGACGTAAAATAGTTATAGATTTTATGGTAATTAAATTTCCATGGAGGAACACTACCGAGGAAGGATATGATCCATACTAAAATAATAAAAAATTAAAATAAATAATATATAAATATTATGATAAAATTTTAGTGGTTCTAATGGAATAATTTATATTTAGATAACATACATTCTAGTGATTTTTTTATGTAAAAAAATATTAATAATTAAATAACTAAATAATCAATAAAATAATCAATAAATATATAATTTGAAGATATTTTTTTTATACATGTCTAACTCTATCCTCCCCCTCAAAAATTATCTCCCTATTTTTTCAAGACATTTCATCAAGACTCCACATTCCCATGTATCACCTCTATCAAACACCAATGCCTTTCCCACTCATCTCCTTACTTTTATATATTTATATTCTCTTTTAAAAACATTATAACATTTTCTGTCTCTATAAATTATTTCAAAAACCGATTCACACAGTATATGGATTGTTGTTTTATTGTCATCCATTTTCTAATATATTGGCACCCTTAATATTTTTAAATGTATGGTGTGTTCATTATCCTCCAACAATTTTCAAAAAATAATAACTTTATCATCCATTGGTGGGATTCTATTACTTATATTATTAAACCCCATTCTTCAATGAAACTCAAAAATCATATTTTGAAATTGAAAAATTATTTTCTTTTCCCCCCAATTATTTCACAACATAATAATTGATTCAAATATATGTCAACTTTTATGAAACCTATTCCCATAAAATGAAACATTAAACCTATTTTCCTTCATAAAGTTCATTTAAAATGGAAATATACATTCTAATTCTCTTACTACAAAGGTAACATTACCGTATAATCATTTCCCCACAACCATGATTCAGTATATTAATTTTCACTTTATTTATATTTCATAATCGGTATACTGTAACATAGAAAATTTTAACAAATTTCATAATTATATAAGTTTTTGATATTCATTTATTCATTAAAAAGTAATTATATGAATGATAATTTCATATTCTAATTTAATAATATAAAAATAATTTTTATTTCTTTATACACTAATAATTTTTTTAATTAGTTATATTATTATTTTTATTCAATGAAAATTCTTTTTATCCTAATTTTATAATCTCTAATTCAATTTTCAATAATAAATATCATTATAAAACTATAAATCCATCCATTATATGATAATAACTTTGTCATTTAATTTTATATCAATTTTTACTTTATATATGATATACATTTTTTAAAAATTTCCATCAAGTACTTATTTTTATCTAAACTATGTGTTACTTATAATAAAAATTGTTTTGTTTGTTAAATTTTAAAAAAAGTAAATAATAAATATAGTTACATGAAAATAGATATTGTATTTTTTATTCTTTTATAAAATCATTGTTTATTAAAAATTCTAAATTTTTTGTGTGCACTGAGAATAAAAAATAGTCAATCCATCCAAAATACCAGAAATGATCTGTTGAAAAACACTTGAGAAAATTTAAAATTTTATAATTCCAATTAATGCTGGAAAACACCACAATATAAAAATCCTTATATGTCCCACAACTTATCTAGTCACATCTAATCTAAAACTATCATGTTCTATAGGGAGAAATGACTAGTGAATTCATTAACAGACCCCACATAATATGATATTGTTCCACTTTTATAAATTATTTTGATCATCACCATATATGCCAGAACATAGGGGAAAACAAAGAAAACCCCAAAGTTCACCATAATTGATGAGATTAAAAAGAAAATTTTCTACAAAACCACAAAGACTTCCACAAAAATTTCTAAACAGAGAAAAATTCTAAATCAAGATTTCGGTAAAAGAAACGACATCAAGGCCACCATCACCAGACCACCAATAAGATCCTACTACTTTGAGACATTATCACCAAACATGAAAAATGAACACTTTGATGGACAAAATAAACACTTCCTATAATTTTCACCTTCAACCATTTTAAAAAAACACTAAAACTGAAATAATAGGCTCTAGTGGAAAAAATTGAAGATGAATTTGGTAACAATTAATCTATAACAAATTTCAACATGATAGCTCCAATTAATTACTAAAGAAAACCATCTACAGAAATGTCGTCACCTCAAGATGTTATCATCATTTCCGGATGTTATTCAAGAACTATATAATATATATATGGGAATCATTTACAATAAATATTAAATGATTATATTAGAGATAAATAGTAACAATAATATTCATGTAGAGGAACAAGGATAGGGGCACTACCAGCCAATATGAATTTTGTAAAACTTGGTTCCAAAGAACCAAATTCATCGTCATTTATAATTAGGAATTATCATGTAATATTTAATATTAAAAAATTTCTTATTATATCATGCTTACTATTCATCATGACAATAAATATGATAATGATCTAATGGTTCATATCATAATGAATCGTAATAATAGTTCTTTGCTATAAAAAAATGTTAGGGAAATGATAGATTTTTATAATATATGTAATTTACCTAGATTATTTTATTTTATGGGACAAAAATGATAAATTTTATCAATGGAAATGAGTACATAAGACATTGAGACATATTCTCATGAATTTTATCCAAGGTAATATCTAAGAGAAGTAGTTTATTGAAACATGACATATGAGTAGGAAATATTCATTTGTATTTCTCCATGGATGATCTTGTTTTCTAGTGTTTGTAATGGTATTTAGTCATTAATAATAATATTATTGAACATCATGAATTTTATTGATACACTTCTCTGACAAATAGAGACATTTTTTCTTATTGATCTCAGGCGCGTCATGTGTGTTATGAAAAATATCACATTAGTGAAAAATGAATGAATAGACCTATCACTTATGTTATTTAGAGGAATATTATATATGATACCCCTTTTGGGATAGGAATACCTAACAAAATTCATGTATATGGTGTTTTTAGTATGTTTAATTATGGAATTTTAAATAAAAAGACACATGCAATATAGGTTGATCAAACTAGTGTGCACCTATTTTATTAAACATATCATGGTATATGGATTATATTACATTGCCCAAAATTTTATGAATTTTTATATCATTGTGATAGTAACATAACTCTCATTGGATACCAAAACATGATTACAGATATTATCATTTTTATTTAGGTGGATATGGCTAATTATACTTAGAAATTATTTTTGAGTGTCATGCCCTAACTGTGTCCATAACCTCAATTAAATTGTTGATGAATTTAACACGTAGGATAAGTATTATTCCTATATTTTTTAAATAATTATTCATGAAATTATTTATTATAAATATTTATTTTCCATATTTTCATGATAATAAATGTGTGTTGAATATTTAGAAATATTTATTCACTAATTTTTTGATTATATAAATTTATTTATCTACTGGTGAGTATTTCAATGATATTTATTTATTTATAAACATAATAATTATTCATGGTTCGTTAAATATAATTATCGATTGGTGGAACATGATTTATGGTTTAATAAATAATGAAATATTAAATAATATTTGAATAAATATTAATTCATTTATTCTTTATAATAAAATTTAATTGGCTATGAGTTGAGGGCATTTCAAATAAATCAAAATGAAAAAAATATTATTTAGTAAATGTGTTCATCAGTGATTATGAAAATAATAAATATCCCATGTAAAATTATTAATCATTAACCCTAGATCAATATAATAATGAATATGTCATTCTCAATCCAAGTAATAATTATTTAAAATGAAATTATTTAAAAAATTATTTTAATACCTAGAGATCTATTGTCAGATAATTCTATCAAAAATAGGGAGTGGTCATCCTCCTCCACCCTCTAAACTTTATAGAGAACAAGAAGAATCCTTATAACCTCAACGTGACTCATTTGGTGATCAATAACAATCAAATAAAGTGTTGTAAAAATTTACACTTGAACTTAAATCGTATTTTAGTGACACTTAACTATTTTTAGGTCATGTGTGAATCACCGTTGGGGGGAATTATACACTTGAATCCTCTAGTTAAAATGATGGTATGATTAGTTATGGTATTTATAACATTCAATAATGAAATAATTCCAACAAAAGGTAATTTTTTAATTACATGAAATAATAATAAATTTTATGTAATATTACTATAATGTTAGGAATGATTTTTTTAATAATATATGAAATAATTTATTGTTCATGACTGAAAATTGATAAAAACAACAAGGATAATTCATCAAATATGAAAAAATATGAGTTGTATATTTAACAATATTATATTCTTATGTGTTTACAATCTAATAATATTTTGAAATCATGGTCATATAATAAATTATAATAATTTATTAATTGATGATTCGTTTACACATTTACCATTTATTTTTCATATATGTAATTCATTTTAAAAATCATAATGAATTATATTTTTTTGTTATGTTTCATCCCCTATCATATAATCAAAATGGGCTTATAATATATGTAGTGAATATGAAGAGCTCATTTAGACTTACTTAGAACTATGGAGGGATTGAAAATGGGTACGTGATGTGTAACTTATAGGTACACTCCTTGAAACCATGTGCACTAAACTAAGATAAACCAGGAAAAGCCGAGTCATCATGTACTAGATAAAAATGATGTAGTTAATACACACAAAATTTTGATTGGGTCATCCTACCACGAAATTTTTCAAAATACATAGCATGTAACTCATATACACACATTATAGTCCATGAGTTTTCATATAAAATTTTTTTACCACAACGATTCAATTATAATATAATAGAATGCTGATGTGTTCAAAAACTAAAAAAATCTAAATGCACATAAAATTTCCCTCACATACACTTTCTATGCCTCATTAATATCCACTACCTAACTAAACAAACAATCCCAATGCATGGGAATTATTTAGATGAAAAAAATTATATACACAATGTGTGGCTTGTTTGTACCCTCATATATCATACTTCTTTTCCTAAATAGTAAAAATAATTATTTATTCCATTTTATACCATGTAAACCGGTGTCTTTGTGTCATTTATTGATAGAATTTTTTTGTTATGGGTTTAATATATATAATAAATTCATAATTCATTTCTTTCAAATATTTAAAACTACATACCCTATATATTAATAATATTCAAAGTAATAAATTCTCAATTAAAATCCTTAAAAACTATATTAATTAACATATGTACATGTTTCATTTATTATATATATTTATCATGTAAATAAATATTAAAAAAATTAGGATATATTCGATGTTAGTAGTTAGTATATGAAAACAACACACATCATGTAGTTTGGACAGGAACTCACCTTGTTTTATCAATGTACATGATTCATATATAGATAATTTTAAACAAATATTATTTTTTAACTTGTTTAAAATTTTAATAGATTTGAATATCATATATAGTTTGGATGAATATTATGATTACTAAGTTAAATAAAAAATTATGGTAATATGTTTATTATAGTGTATTTTATCTTAATTAATATTGATTTAAACGAATTATTGATTATTAAATGTATATTAATTTCATTTGTGCATGATCATGATCTTACAAAAACCTATGTATGTGAAAGATTTAATTAAATTTATTATTATTATTATTAAATTAAAATGATGGCCAATGTCCAACCCCCACCCTTATACTTTGTATGACCCATATTTCTATGTTTTCTTTTATGTAAACCACTGAAACCATTACATTGGTTTCCATGATAGGTGTGTGAATAAAATATTATGTAAAGGGTAGAGATCTAATGTTATTGATGATGGTCAAACTATGTATTGAGGTGAAACCAACATAGGATATAGATAGAGCACGTTTGGAATGATATTAATCAAACTAGTTAAGGAACATAGAGATTTCCCTCCAGATCTATTGGTGGTTTATCATTATATTGATGATCAAACACTAAGAAATTCCCATGAATAAACTAATTATTATAATATTTTTGTTTATTTCATGGTAAATTATTTATTGATTCTTTATCTCTATCACATATTTAGGAAAATTTATAAGCATTCATGTTAAAATTAAAATACATTTGATTATGTGAAATTTTATCTAATACATGATTAATCACTTAAATAAAATTAAGAATAATATTAAAATTGGTTAAATAAGATGAAATAAGAAATTAATGGATAATTATATAATCAATTAACTCTAATATTATTCCAAAAATAATTCAACTACATATTCTAGAATGGAACCAGTAGAACAGTTTGTTTTCTTTCCCCTTATTTGGGGTCTTCCTGTTAAAATGATTTCTAAATAATTATTTGGGTTAACATAAAAACATTTTTTTCTGTAATGGAATTCATATGTTCACATCCAATTTATATGTATGTGTTAAAGAAATCCTCATATAGGATTTTAGAATAGGAAAGACCACTCAATAATGAAAGGGTAAATGAGTTAATGAAATTTCATAGTCCCACATATATAAATACCTCACAATAGCTTGATATTCCCTCTTATGGGTTATTTTGGGAGGAGTATGTATCATTTTAACTAGAATATAAAAGTGATGGGATATTTTTAGACCAATGCTGGGGACTATTAGGATTTAATAAAATATTGTGAAATTAATAAACAAAATTTATTATCATAATATGTCATATTGATTGGGTAATAAAAATATATTGTTATTTACAATATAAATAGAAATCATTATGAATTAGACAATATCACTATAAACTATATCAATTAAATATAAACTTCTCACCAAGTTGAGTTTATATATATTGTATATCCCTTACATGTTATACTATGACATGAAAAAAATTATATGTTTTTGAAAACTATATTCTTAACGTTCCTAGTAAAAAAGAAAATGTGGAAGAATTTTATATAGATATATATATATGAAAACCCTCAATGATGCCAAAATGTTCAATATTTCATGCTATCATCAATGTAAAAAGAGGTTATAAATAATTACAAGTATAGGGATGAATATAGGATATTATCTCACCGTGGTTATCATTATCAAGAGAAGTTGGGATAAGAGTGATATGTTTCTTCCAATACACTATACGTGTATAATCTTGGAGAATTGGAATCAGTTGGGCCTCATGTATTCATACTGGTTGGCTAAGTAGAGTTCTTAGATATCATTGTATTTAGGATCCCAAATGATTTTTGTAGTGATGAGATTTTATAACCACTATATAGGAGCATATCTATTTTAGTTATAAACTATAAAATAAGAAATTATATGAAGCCTATCTTAGAAATATATGCATTGATTTTATATGTTATCAAGAACATTTGACGTGCTAAATGTTCAATATGTAGGGTTAATAAAAGGATCAAAAGGAAATGATACTTAGGACATAGTAAAAGTGTAATTATCTAGAGCACATTACTTATAAGAATAAGATTATCTAAGGATAGGAAAAGAAGTAATATTTTCTTTCTATTGAAAACAATGAATTTGAAGAATAAGAACTATATATAAATGAATATTGGGGATATTTCAGGTATATTTTATATCAATATCAACCATTCTAAATATATCATTATGTATTTGATAAATATTGTGGTACTCACATCCATATTCAAATGTAAGAACCATGTAGATTCATGAATATTTCCAAAGTAGAGGTGGGTATTTCGGTTGTCAATGATGTATTAATTTCTTCCTTGGATATAGGATATTACAACCCCCATTTTAGACATGAATTATCTTTGTGTTGTAAATTTATTATTATATTCACAGTTTTACCAACAACATAATTTTATAACCATCCAAGACACATGTTGTTTTATTTTTGAATAATAAAAAATCATATTTATTTTTTAAAGAAAAGATATATATTTTTATGAAATATTTAAATAATGGTCTCTATATATTATATTAAAAATAACAATGTATTTGAAATTAATGAATAATCTTGTACACATGACCTATATCACACCCAATTTTCAGATCAATGACTTGGTCATATAATTGGGATGTTCTTGATTAATTTCAATCAAGATTCCCACTTATATATTATTGAGGTAAAATCAAATTATAATTTTCTGACTTGTTTACATAGAAATATGACTAGATTTCATTTTTGTTTTCTAGGTAAATATTATATAATGTTTCTATATTTTCTACACAATGATTAGTTATAATGTTTTCTAGAAGAATCTAGTGGTGTATATGTTTACATTATAACTTTTAACAATTAAATGAGTATATATGGTTATGTCTACTTAATAAGTTATAGATATTAATCCACTAAAAATTTAAATGAATTAAAGAAATAATTAGAGAATAAACATTTTATAAATATTGTTTTTCATTAATATGATTGAGGTGGTGAGTATTATAACCTAGAATTCATTAATATTCTATAGGAATGTGGGATCAATTCATAAATAATTTATACTTGTATATTATAGTTGAATTATGTTAGAGAAGTTATTAAACAATTTAATTGATACGGTAATGTAAATGACGAGTCAGGAAACACCTCCATTATCCTATTAGGGAAATGAATTAAAGATATTAAGATAGTCAATAATCTCGTTTCTATCTAAATAGATAAACAACATACCATATGTGTTATTATGTGGAATACAATATGTCTTATATAAGATACATTTAAAAGGATCTGAGGTGTTTTTATGTCCTACATAATAAAAACAATAGTACTATTGGGAATGAAGTGTATCTTTAAATGAAACCCCTATGAAAAAAGTTATTTTGACCATAATACCATTCAGATAGAAGAATCAATGTCGACAAGTTTCCCACATTTTCTTAGATGAAAAAAATCATAAATAATGATAGTAGGATAAATATTGACTTTGATGAAGTTGATGATCAAGATAATAAAGATTTAGTTTAGGAATACACTATATAGGTCCCTGTTGACTTGGTCATTCTAGAGATCGAAGCACTATATATGTGTAATAGATTGGATAGTGATAAAAAAAGAATTTTTTCTAGTCACTAAGGATGGTGACTCATTGATGATTGAAAATAATAACCACATTACATCCAATGAGTAAATGAAAATATCATAAGCTATAATTTGGTGAAAAAATATTAATTTTTAAATGGATGTTATGTATCAGAACTATGTATGGGTTTTAATAAGTCATCTACTTGATGTAAATCATGTAAGGTGAAAGTGGTTATTTAAGAGAAAACATTGTATGTAATGTAATGTATGTACCTATAAATCATGACTAGTGAATAATGGGTTTTAAAATTTCTAATCCATATATATTAGAAACCGATTTCTCATGTTTGTATGCTTAAGTACATCTGAAATCTACTTATTGTAAAAACCTGCCCTGACTATGATATTTGGGAGATGGAAGTCAAAATAATTTCTTTTTAAATAATATTCACAAAAAATATTAATTGGAAATAACCAAATGTATTAATATATCTGAGTGGTTAAAATAATATATTAAAGATACAAATATCTGTTTAGGGGGTGATATAAGAAACTAGGTTAGAGAACATTCTAATAGATGTATCCAAAATAGAAATTGGTTCTATATGGAATGAAAGTGAGTCATATTTTTGTAAGTGGTTTAGTGGGAGTGATGTGATTTATAATTCTATATATGTAGATGAAATATTAATTATTGGAAATGAAATAAAATTCATACATTCAGTTAAGGATTAGTTAAACAAATATTTCCCTAAAATGTTTATAGGTGGAACAACCTATATTATTTAGATAATGATAATTATTGATATATCCAGGAGGCTTCATTGACTATTAGGGCATATAAATTTACAACATACTGAAAATATTCATTATTAATAAATCCAAGAGTTAATTAGTTATAGTTTAACTTGGTATATCTCATTTTATGAAAATATATCCATAGAAACAACATGAAAGAGATAGTATGAGTAGGTCTCATATGATCATATTATAGGATCTATCATGTATGACATGGTATATATTTATCTTTATGTATCCTATGATTGATATCTGTAGGAATATTTTATGATGATCTCGATGAACAACATTGGATTCTATCATGGATATACTTAAGTGGTTGATGTATACTAAGGACATGATCCTATTATTTGTAAGAGACAAGGATCTGGTCACTAGGGGATATACATATGTGCATCTCCAAAAATATTAGAATAGTCTAAAGTGACCATAGGGATATGTGTATAATTTTAATGGAGGAACTATGTGATTAAATATATCAAAAATCTAGTTGTTGTTGATTATACTATGAAAAAAATGTATATTGCATCCAAAAATGTTTTTTATATGTATCTTTACAAAGATATTGATGTGTTTCTTATAATTAAAGACACTGTACAATTTTATTTTGATAATACTAAAGTGGGGGATCTCACAAAGGATCTAATATCACATCAGCATATGATCTACATACATCAAAATTAACATTTCTTAAGGTATTTTCTTTAACTAGGTGAGGTTGTGTTGAGAAGTGTTTCTATAGTGGAGAACTTGGATGATACCTTGACCAAAAAATTATCTCAATAGAATCACAAATACCATGTGATATGTGGTGTAATTGAAGTAATTATTAGTTTTTTATATTGAATGTGGATGTCTTTTGGGGTTGGTTCATGAAAACATCATCTATGTACATTATGAGGGAATGTACTCATGGTTTTTTAAATATTAATAAATTTATTATTATATTCCTATTGTTATTTGGTGGGAAGTTATATTAGATAATTTTTAAAGGGTACCCATCACACTAAAAGGTCATATAAATTCACTATTATGATGGGAACATGGTAGTGAAATGATAGTATTCATAAATATATTTTTTTATATAGATGGTATAATTTGATAGGACATGGATGATATAGTTTATCAAGAGTAAAGGGATAATAATGTATTGAGACTTCTTCCATGAGTAAGAAATTCACATTTATAAGACTGATTAGATATTCTTATCTATATAAATATGTAATGTTCTTTAGACATTAGAATTAATAATAATTAAAAAGCATGAGTTTTTTGATTTGATTTATTTTTATAAACCATGAAGAAGATTTTTATTGTAATGTTGAGTGCATTGGGTATTTCATGACTAATGTTTCATTTTTGAATAATACGATAATAGATATTCCAATATTTTTTAGTGAATATTGATGTCTTGTAACCTATGATGGGAATGAAGCTTCCTAATTTAGTCAATGTTCATGATGTTGTTTTTGTAATTGAATTTTTAGAAAGACAATTAAAAATAAATAGAACATATAAGTGAATGAAACTAATGTGAAACACATTTTATTATATATAAAAAGATAAATGGATTATATTACATATTGTATGTTCATATGAGATTTTATGTCATTGACCAAATAGTTTCTTTCTATATGGGTTCTTTGGTGTGAATCTAGATTTGTGACATTGAATATTGATGGTTATATATAAATTCCAATAAGAAATTTTTTAGAGGGTCACATAATAGGTATATCCAAAACATAAAGTTAATTATAGACGCCCATGTTTAATGGTATAATATGTAATGAATTAATTAATATTATTTTAATAACTTCATTTATTTTAAACCATATAATAATGTATATGTATCTGTGAGTCTAGAACATATAAAATAAATAATAATAAAAACAATATTACTATTTAGTCATGGGTTCTTTAAGGATGAGGGAAATAATAAATGGCCAATGTGAAATAATTAATCATTACACATAACTATATAAAAAACCTATTATATCATTTTTGGCCCTAATAGTCATTTTGAACAAAAAAAATTATAAAATGAACAATATAAAACCCTAGAGAGATATTCTCCAAGAGGTCTCTCAAGAAGGATGAGTTATTGTACTGATCTACACTCTAAAATATCTATCTAAAAATAATAATCTATTTTTACTCAAACTAATTGACATGGATATCAGTATTGAAAAAATAAATAGTTAGAATATCCCATGATATCATCTGAGGATTTTTATAGCGACCTTTAAATATTCATGGTTTTCTTGTGAATACCTCTTATATGGGTTTTACTTTTTATTCCTCTCACTACATTGATAATGATAAAAAAATTTTCTAAAAAACTTTCATCACTGAATGAATTCCAGCATAATGTAATATTTTATTTACAAAAAATGATTATAAATTATATGTTACTATCATGTATTCACAGTTTTGAGATTATATTAATTTATTATAAAAATAATTAGTTAGTCTTGACTAAACATTTTTATTTGAAAATTATATTATTCATCAATCAAGATGAAAATTAATCTTGTTTTTTTCCCTATAGATTCTTTTGATATGACAAAAAATACAACTACCACTAAAAGAAAACCATCATCCCACACTAAAACACCATATGGAATTTATGGATAATTCTAACCACCAATATGGAATGTACAAAACCAATGATGACCTAATACACAATAAGATGAGTATTATCCTAAGAATATCTCAAACCATTCTGAATAATTCAATGAACTATACCAAATCAGTTTCATTTTTGTTATATTAGGAAAAAAGATAATATGAATGTACAGACAAAACCCTTGGTGAGTGTTGATTCTAAGAAAAATCATCAAATAGATAATGAAGAAATGGAGAAAAAAATACCCCAAAAACAAATCCATATTAATAGTCCCAATATTAAACAAAAACTATCATTTTAGATCATATGTAGGGAGAAACATGATGTAAAATTAAGTAATGGAAATTAGAAGTAAATATGAGACTCTTAATTAAAAAAATAACACCATACCTCAATAAAGAAGACACTTTTGTAAAGCCAAAAAAGAAAATAAATTTTAGACAACAAAAAGAATGACATAATGTAACTAAGGAGATAATAAAAGAGTAGATATAAATGGTGAAATATTCTTGGGATAAGTACATTGGTAGGTAATATGAAGAGAAACCCTTTATAAATAGAAAGAGAGAGAGAGAGAGTAGGGATTCCTGAGGAGAATAGAGCTATAACGATATGATAATTTATTATTACAAATTATCTATTTATTTAAAACATATACACATATATTTTGATAAAATTGTAATGTATTTTTATATGATATCAATGATTCATAGTGACATAAACATAAATATTTCAAATTGGCTATGCTTAAATTAATTTTCATCAAATGGTTTTGGTATTTATCCCTAATTTTAATCGAACCTTTTCATATTTATTTCTTAATGATACTTAATCATGTATTTTTAGGTATTAAAATTAACTAAAATATTAATATTGAATGTGTCACTTTTATTCCACCTAAAAAATGAGAAAAATTATTGATAAAAATATGAGAAATAATCCTACCATATCTATGACTTATATAATCATTGTTTTAATTTTTTTTGACAATATTAATTTCGTACCAAATTATGTTATTATTACAAAATATAGTGTAACCTATAAATAATAATATTATGTTATCTCATACTAACATTAAAGTTATAATAACTAAAAGAAATCATTTTACATTTGGAATATGATTTGAACCAGGATTTCCATATTCTACTTGATTTTTTTATAATAATAATTTACCATCTTTATAATATGTATTTACTCTACTAAAACGATCCATTATTTAAATATATTTTAAATGTTATTATGTGATTTTAATTTATTTTTATCTTAAATATAGAAACCAGTTATTTTAAAATATCATTGATATATTTAATTTATTTTCAATGAGATTTTTTATGGAGAGTGTTGTACAAAAAAATTTCATTAATACCATTTCTTCTCAAAATAAATATATAATTTTTTTAAATTGTATTAACTTGAATATTGTTTTTTGAGTTTTCTCTATGCATAATTATTATACAGATTCTATTATCTAATAGAATAAGATAACCAAACAAAATTATTAGAACATTTTAAACATTATGATGGCATTTTGAGTTAATTCATTTGAACATAGAACTACATTAATCTCTAGTTGACGAAGCTTATGATGATGATGAAACAAAACCTGAAGAACAATTTTTTTATTGGTGTTTTTTGTGATTTCATTTATAAATAGAATTAAGGTATTCATGGAATATAGTTTTTATTTTGAAAATTCCATTAATCATATTAAAATTAAACAATTGAATCATATCATTGATTTCAATAACGTCTATTATTAATATTTTTCCTTGATCATTTAGAGATTCTTTCTTGAGTTTTTACTGAAAAAATAAGTTTTTTCTATAATTTTGTATATTCAAATTCCTCATGGTCAATAATAATTTGATGTGGAATTTGGATATTTTGATTATTGAAATATAATAGACTACGATATTGAGAGTCTATTGGTTCCAAAATGTGATGTTTAAAAATGTAAAGGGAACATTTATTTTCTTCTGATTGGATTTATTGATGTTATTAACAAATATAGTGTAACCGATTGTTGTTAGTTTTCAGAGAGTTTGTTACACCCCAAGATTCTATGGTACGTTTCTCTTAGAATAATACAATAGCTTGCGATGTACGCACCTTCGAGTTATAGCACACCATAACCAATCAAACTAGCTGTTTAAAAGGTAGTTATGAATATTAATAGCCACTTTTTGAAATTTTATTTTTCAAAATGGACTTAATTTTTTGATTCAAAATATCAAAATTATCTTTGTTTGAATTTTTGGTATTTTTATGAAAACATTCAATTTTTGGTGAATAGTGAAAAACAATTCGTTATTGTTTAAAACTGACTTTTTATTTTAATAATTATTATTAAATAAAATTTTATTTTAGTGTCAAAATAGTTAAATAGTTATTATATTAATGAAATGAAATTCATTGGAGTCATTTTATAAGAAGATTAGATATATAAAATTTTATTGAATTTTTTAACGTCTTTTACCCACCTTCTAGGTGCATTTGCAAATTCTCATAAAATGAAATTTTACCGATTCGATGAATTTAATTTAAAATACTTGAGAGTCAAATTTTATATCAATAAGTAAAATTTAGTTCAATAGGATGAAAATAATTTTTGTTGAATAGTAACTTTTGAATTTTATTCACCACGATTAAAAGTAAATTGGGTAATTAAAGGTAAATATAATTTCCCTAACACCTATCATAATGCTATTGGATAAGTGTATTTATACCAAAATAAACCTTATGAATAAAATATGATCCTTTTTGATCAACTTGGATTAGATTGGGACATTTATTATTATTTTATCTAAAGAAGAGTTAATAGTGTTAAATTCAAATTTTTATAACTAAACAATTTTTAATATAGGGTTATACATAAGATAAATTCGACATTAAATATTCATTATAAATATAAAAATATTTCCTACATCATGGTATGTTATTTATAATTTTTAGACATTAAATAATTAATTTCAATAACGACACAATGATGATGCAATAATTAACTAATTAATGAATGATTAAAATAAATGATATTATAAATATCCAAATAAATTTAAATTGAGAATTTTGATTCATTACACTAATTTTATAGGTTAATATGGGATTTTATTATTTATATAATGTATTTTTTTCTAATTAATCATGTTTCGTTGACTTTCAAAAAAACCAAATACTAAATAGTGTCAAAATTGACATAAATGAGTTTTTAGAACAAATACTATATTATTAAATGATATAACATTCCTAAAAATAAATGGTTCCACAAAAGGAAAAATATATTGATATATATGTAATTAATTAACAACTTGGGTTTCTCTTGGAATTTTATATTATGTTTATTAGCAATTAATTATAAAAATACAAGAAGACGTTGTAAACGTTAAACTATTTAATTAAGAGTTAAATCTATAAGACAAGGTTAATATGGTGAACTAAACTTATCTAAAACCTATTGGATTATTTTATTTATACCCATACCTACCTTAGACTATAAATAAATCCATTTGGAGCCATTATAAACCGAAAATTATTTTATAATAAAATAATATTTCAAGCTTTTCCTAAAGTGACCCTCACCTCTCTTATAAAAGGCTACTTCCCCTTATCTCACAATCTCATATCAAAATCAATTTTTCTCGACCAAACCCTTCTCAAATAGCTTCCCAAATAACCTCTATTTAATCTATATTCCTTACTTTGATCAGAAACAAAACCCAAGGAGCCCTTTTGGTCAAATCAAAAGGAAGCACCCGAAGAAGATGTAATAATTTACTCACCTCTTTCTAAGTTCTTTTCTTCTTCCACTTCTTCTTTTTTTCCATAAATAAATAATAACTCTAGTACCTTCTACATATTGTGATGTTATTATAAATATGGTAAAACCATATTTATTATTCTATCCATCTTATTAATGAAAAATTCACCATACATGCGTATGTACGACTAACCGTCTCCACGTCGTAGTGTAGTTTGTTATTTAACACTTGATTATTTGGATGGGTATAATAATGAGAATAACTGATATAAATAATAAATATTAAAATTTAATGATTTTTTATATCTAATATACCATCCAATTACATAAAATTTCACCATCAATAGAATGATATTGTAACTCATTTGTGCATACAGATTACCGTATCCACGAACGCGATGACATTCATTCCCCATCGTTACCACCCATGAATAATTTTCATTTTATGATTTAAAATAATGTTTACGAACATAATATCATTTTGGATATGAATCAAATATGTCCTATACATAAAAAACATGACTTACATAACAAATCATATAAGTGAGAATGAATCAGTTAACACTTGAAACAATGATACTACTGAAATATTGTTAAGAAAGAAATATTAGAGGATCATATATGATATCATATTTAGGTATGTGTTTCTTGTATAATTGAATACCAATGATTTAACTATCATATAGGAGGTCAAAATACCCTCAACTAAGGAAAAGTACAAGGTAAGGGTTAATTTTACAATCTCTTTATTATCTGAGGTTGTTTATACGTAGGCATCTACTGGAAATTATTTATCATACAAATGTGTGTTTCTTAAAAATGCATTTCAATTTTTTTTAATATTTCCTATAATATGTTTTGTAGTCATTTACCCCTTTTTTTACTTTTTATAAAATATTTTGAAAGGAATCTTTCTATCGTTTTCCAAACATGGTACTTTATGACCTTTTTGACAAATTAAGGTAAGAATGTTTTTTTAACTTATATAGAGGGTGTGGCTATTTTACATTGCTATAACACATTTGAAACATCCCTTAAAATCTTATAAGAATATTTTCAAAATAAATTTTTTCTTTTATAATTATGTGACTTTTAAATGATTTCAAAATAGAACGAGATATTTCCCTCAAATAGTTTTGATTTCATGTATGTGAACATCCATTGATGGTTTTGGCACTTATTTAAAGTTGATTTATTATGATACAATATTCCATATTGTTTTTAGGGTTTTGTGATATGTTTGACTGTGGATGCGTGTTTTTTATACCATTCATGTTTTATAGTTAAATTATTAACATTTGTTATGCCAGTTTTAATACGAATGTTTATGTTATGTTTTAACATTTTCATATAAGAAATGGATTGGACTTAGTAAGTGACAAGTGGAGACCTCTATAGCACCTTGATGCATCAGTTGGCCTCATGAGACCAACTAGTGTCTTGGGACAAGGACTTGACAAAATCTTATTTTTATTCTTAGCAAAAGGCCTTGACTATGTGGTTATGAAGTTCAACGTTAAGCATTCCATCATTATGAAATTAGATATTGATTTTATATGTGATTATTCTACTAGTATAATATCCATGTAAATATGTAAATGTAATTATTTGATTTATCTTTTCCATATTATGCTGAACTTTATGTTTAAAAGGCTTGTGTTTCATTCTTATACATTGCATTAAATGTTTATGCTTATTTATGATCGTTTATACTATATTTTTATCCTTACTGAGAATATGATCTCACCCCATATGTTTTATTTTTTTCAAGATGCAAATAAGTATATTATGAATGACCTTTAAAAATAGGCTAATGGATATGAGTGTGTTTAAAGGGGACACAGTGTTGTTGTTTTTCCGTTTCATAATATAATATAAAACATATGTATGCCTCAATTACATCCAAGGATACTAAATTAATCGGTATTTTAGGACTTGATCTCATGCGATCATTCCAATGTTATGTAATAATGCACTGACTCTAGGATACTGGGGTCTGGCATTGCAGTTAGTATCAGAGGAAGTTTAGTACTAACCCTGGACACTATATTTTAAAAATATCTGATTAAAGAACAGTAAACCTAAGATATACTTTGAGGATTAGTATATAATAACATCCTTGATTTTTGGTAAGGTAGAGATTTTGTGAATTTTATAAGCAATACATCCCTGTCTGGATACGAGCAGGTAGAGGCAGATCTGGCACATATGTATCTAGGGGTAAAACACAAAAAGACCGCTTTGAGCAAGACCCGAACATGAACTGGTGCACAACAACGACCCTTGCTACACTATTGGTTACGACACTCCCAGGAGATATGCTTAGGATAATTCACATTTTCTTTACAAGACATTATGAAGGATTACTAGTAAATAATTCCTCAAAGAGATTTTTTTGATAATGGATTATATGTATAAACTGTTCAATTTATGTTAGGTATTTTACTAGTTTGGAATTATTTATTGTGATTCATAAAATTATCTAATGTATGATATTGTTTAGAAATGGCACAGAGTGGAAGGAATGGAAACTCTATCAACACACGTATTCCATATAGGGATTTTCCTCCTACTTAAGATAATTATAGTGGAGCTAGTGATGAAACTAGTTCTGAATAACTTATGACCATACTGGGACAACTCACTCGGGTTATGAATAATAATGTTACCTGTATGGAAAACCTTGATCCACAATGTTGAGGATCAATATTACACCACTTCATGAGTCAACAAACACTAATATTAAATGTAGAGACCCGAAGCTTATCGTACATGGACATTACATTACTTTTGCGGAATACTTAGTACATAACAAAAACACACACACAAGGATCGTAATAGTTTAGTGTCTTTGGAAACTCGGAACGTAATCTTCTAATCGTGGTGAAAGATCTTCAATATCTCCCATAAAGATCTTCCCTTTTTTTTACCTAAAAACCTTTCTTTATATCCTGGGGAAAAGAAAACATAAAAGGGTGAGCTCAAATGCTCAGTAAGGGTAAACAAAAGAAATATCAATCACATCATATACATAAGAACATAGCTTTTGGAAATCTTAACCTGCAAAAGAGCTCATAATATCATAACATGGGATAAATCATAGAAGTGAAAATGAGATCCCCATAATCATAACATAAAACTTGAAACTTTGTGGCATGCACACATAATCATGGAAAATCATTTCTTGTTAGTCAAGACTCATTGCCAACACTATCTTAGTGGACAAAGTCCCTTTCTGAATCGAGTAACCCTCGTTTCAGTCCTGTTTCACTGAACCGGTATAACCTACCGTTCCAGCCCTGTCTATCTCATGAGATATAAAATCTTTACCCAATGCATTGGAGGGAGATATAGGTCCCACCCATATTATAATGAATCCTTTCTTATGTGTTCCACATAATCATAAACCATACATCATAGCGTAATCCATGTAATAAAAATGGGATTCTTAAACAACATGACATCATAAAACAATTCATATAAGATAAAGGAATTCATAAAAATATTTCCATCACAACATAATCAAATCCATGTAATAATAGGGATAAAAACAGAACCCTTTTATTATCTTAGATGGAAAATAATTTTGATAAAATACTTGAACTCCATTCTTGAGGAAAATATCCTTTCTACTTCAATAAAATTTTTCCTTTCATAACATGTCATACGACTTTAAAATAAAAGAAGTTGATTAAAAATAAACTTGAAAAATTTTAAATGAAGTTTCTTGGAAATAATGTTTTAAAAACCCATTCATGCCGTATAAGTTAAAAAAAAACATTCTTTGTACTTTTGTCGAAAACGTCAAAAAGTACCTCGTACGAAAAACGACAAAAGATTCATTTCGTACATATTACTAATAACTCACCGAAGGGTAAAAATGGATTTAAACAATTGTAGGTGGATGGAAATAATATTACATATTGATGAAACATGGATGTGGATGATAAAATACACCCCAGTAAATACTTACGAATAAACAATCTCGGATAAAAATGAGATTGTGATATTTCCCTTACCTTAGGTCCGATTTGCTTTGTACGTGTCCGAAGCTCCTGTATAATGGTATAAATAAAGTCATTTACTTATTACAGAATCATATTCATTGTTGTGATATCATATATGGTTCACTTATGACATTATATTACCCGTTCTTTTGTAAATTCCATGTTAAAGAAGCGTTTCGGGTAAAATCGTTTCTTTTATCGTAGGTGTTTTGACTTGTTGTTCTTGACATTATTATTACTTATATCATGATTTACTTACTTCCAGAATATAAAATATTATTTATATATCATATATATTCAGTATATATATATATATAATAGATAGATAAATGAAATGAAAAACACCGTTCATGGAGACGGTAGTCCGTACGTACGCATGAACGCTGTTTTCCTTTCCTTATTGTCTTGAATGGAAGTAAGTAGATGACATAAATATATATATATATACATAAATCCAGTAGATTTATAATGTCATATATTTAATTATTATTTCTTATATATACTTTATAATCATTCTTAAATGGTTAACATGGAGAATGAATCTCATCGCGTCGTGGAGACGATAGTCCGTACGTACGCACGAGCGATGATATCATTTCCATAAATATTGAATTGAATTGGAGTGGATTATACGATATATCAGAATCAATATGATGTTGTAATAACTATGTATAGTTATTCTTTGCACCATTATACCCATCCATGTAAGGTGGTGGTGGAAAATAGATTACACCACGGCGTGTAGACGGTATTCCGTACGTACGCACGCGCAGTGATTTCTTTTTCCGTAGGATGGATAGATAGTGAAATAGGGTTGTTTCATACTTAAAATAACATATCAGTATATGAGTGATACTGATGTTATTACTTCATAATGAAACAACCTAAGAAGAAGAAGTGGAAGAAGAAATAAAGATGAAAGAATTGGTAACGGTAATTACCTCTTCTTTGAAGCGCCTCTTTGAGACCTCCTATTAGGGCACTAAAATTGGTCTTTGAGGAAGACCAGAACCTCTAGGATGTTTTTAGGGAAGTGGAAAAGAGATTTTGGCAGGGGTTGGCCGAGCTTGAGTGCTCAAATTGGTGTGAGGAGGAGGGAGATGAGGTGTCCTTTTATAAGGGAGGAGAGGGGCACCTTAGGAATACCTCAAAATATTATTTTATTTTAAAGTCAAAATCGGTTTATAATGGTTCGAAAGGGTCTTATTTAGAAGATAAAGTGGGGATGGGTCGAAATCCTATCAACCAATAGGATTTAGACAAGTTTAGGTTATTATTTTAACCTTATCAATTAGATTTAACTCTAAGTTAAATAATTTAACTTTTACCATGTCTTTTTGTTTTCTTTCAATATATGGTTAATACACTTACTATAACATGCCAAACGAACCCCAAATTGTTTATTATTAATATATATATCCTTATCTAAGTCATTTGGCCGAACCTTAGATTTTTAGGAATAAAATATCAATTAATAATATAATATTTGATTTAAAAACTATTTTGTGTCAATTTTGACACTATTTGATATATGATTTTTGTGAAAGTCATAACAGAATTATATGTTCGAACCAAGTTGATTAAATCAACACTAATATATCATAGTAACCTAGAAAATTAGTGGAATTAATAAAAAGTCTCAAATTATATTTATTTTGGTGTTTATAACATCAATTATGTCAATATTTCATTAATAAGATAATTACTGCATCATCATTGTGTCATAAATAAATTAAATTATTTGATGTCTAAAAATTACAAATAAAATACCATCATGTAGTAAATCTTTTTAGATTTCTAATGAATATTTAAAATCGAATTTATCTTATTTATAACCCTATATTAAAAATGATTTACTTATTAAACTTTGATTTTAACTATTTTAACCCTTTTTTAAATAAATTAATAATAAATGTCCTAATCTAATCCAAGTGGGCCTAAATGGTCATATTTTATTCCTAAGTTTGTTTTTGGTCGAATTACACTTGTCCAATAGAATTAGGACATGTGTTAGGGTAATATTAATATCATATTTACCCTTAGTTACCCTATTTACTATTAACCGCGGTAAAAAAAAGTAAAAGGTTACTATTCACCAAAAATTATTTTCATCTCATTGAACCACATTTTACTTACTTACATCAACAGTGTCTCTCGGATTTTTGAAATTCCATTCACAGAAGCGGTAAAATTAAGTTTTATGAAAAATTCAGTTTTTTAACTACCACTTAGTAGTTTCACTATTCATCAAAAAATGATGTTTTTCAGAACAGTGCCAAAATTTCATCCCAAGCTATATTTCATATTCCGAATTCAAAAATGAAGTCTATTTTACCAAATTCATTACATAAAAGTTGCATTAATTAATTTTATAATTAAATCCCGCTGTTAAAACAAATAGCGTGTTTTTAAGAAACAATATCTATCAAAAGATTGACACTTGTTTATGTATAGTTTAAATGTGAAATTACATCCAATGACCAACATTGTATTAAATTGTAAAAATATATTCTAAATATACTTTAAAACCACTCAAATTAATGATTTATCACTATTAATTATTTCGATTAAAAAAAGTTGTTTTTAATTATAATTTAGTAATTTTCACTATTCATCAGAATATGAAAGTTATCCGAAAAGTACCAAAATTTCACCTTAGGCTAAATTCGATACTCCGAATCCAAAATTGAAGTCCATTTTAAAATTTCTAAAATTTAAAAAGTGGTTATTACTATCCATAACGGCTAGTTTTAATAATATTTTAATAGCATATCATTGTTTCGTGAAACTCAATATTACGTACCACACACGCTATCGAAGAAGGTTGCGATTGCGTGTAATGCAAGGCAAGTCAAGGATGCGTGTTGTGCAAGCTCCTTGTAGCGTACAACACAAGACATTAGTGAAATAAAAAAGAATATTTTTCATAAAATCTCGGGCTGTTACATTCTACCCCCCTTAAAATGAATTTCGCCCTCGAAATTCGTCGGGGTTATAAATGGTTTACTATTCGAAAGTTTCTTTAATAGAAACCCACATCGTAAAAAGGAATACCAAAACTTGGCTTTAAAAACTAAAGTATGAAATGTAACGATTACCCAAATAAACTAATCACTGGGTTTCCACATAGGTGAAAATATGGATATGGAAGTGAAATCTAACCATCATGTTCTGATGGAGAGTGGTAGAGAACATGGCTATGGAAAAGCTAGTAATCAAAAATCCATAAATTTGTGACGATCTAAGGTACCATCTGATTCATCAGGTATAAGAGAACTAGGACAACATTTTTGGTTTTCAAGATCATTTCCCTAAAGTTAAAGAATTTGAATTAGAATAAATACTTACTTTATTTTGGTACAATCTCACTGTTGTTCGTGCCTTTAACAATTTCCACTTCATCTCTTAAATAAATGAAGTTGAATTTGTTATTCGTGAAGTGTTAGCAGATCATGTGATAGAATGACGGGTCATTCCATCTGTCTCAAAAGGTTAGCAAAATTTATATACATAAGTCGATCTATAGTGGGATTAATCATATATGGTTCCTAAAATGGGCTTATACTTCATATATCATACTACTTAATATAATAACACTAGTTTCTACTAAACAGGGACTTCCTGTAGGTCAGTGGTAGGCGATAAAGGCCAGTCGCACTTCGGTTGTGGGTTCGATTCCTACAGCCTTGTCCGAAGCGATGGGATGTCGCCCGTCCTGCAGGTTGTCCTTTTTCTAAAACTACGTTACTATAACATCCCATCAATAATATTGAAAATCTTCTATCCTTAAACAATACTAACTTATGTCTAACATAATCCAGTCTAATCTTTAGGCTTATACATAATACTGCAGTCCACTCTCATAATATAGTGACAATGATTACCAGAGATTTAATACTGTCGTTGATCCCCACATATCATAAGATATGTCTTGTTGGTCACATTCCAAACATTCAAAGTCCTTAATCGTGTATTCTCTTGAATACCTTAGTGAAAACATGAGTGCAGTTAAAAGTTAACACTTTCCACATACCAAAATCCTCAAAATTCTATATACTCAAACCATGATATCACTTAGTCCTTATATCAATCATGAGCTCATGAATACTATTAAACATTTCATTTTCTCGTCTTCATTATGCGCATATCATCTTATTTCCAAAAAATATCTCAATCACTTTGAATACCACATCAATAAATATTGCAATACTCAATGATACAACATTATTTTGGAATCCCATTACATAAACACTTAATCATTCCACCACATCATTTTCATATTCAACATTGCCAATAGTGATCGCATGTGACTTCCCTTTGTCCTTTGCCTTCAGTGGTTGCTCATGTTGATCATCACTAACCCTTGGATTAGGGTAATTATTAGCATAATGCCCCATTTCCTTGCACTTGAAGCATTTAAGTGTTGGCGGTGCGTTCTCTGCAGTGTTTTCTTTATTCACATCATTAGAAACCCTTTTTCCATTACTTCGACACTCAGCTGCTCGATGACCTTCTTTTCCACACTTAAAACATTTTCTAGTCCCTTTAAGACAATCTCCACTATGCTTCTTTCCACACTTTGTGCATAAGGAAACATTCATCTTCTTTTCACCATTATTATGAGATTTCTCCTTGAACTCCATCTTTCGTTTCTTATCAAAACCATGAGATGGATATGTAACACCAACTTCCATTTCTACCTTGATAGCACAACGCACAATTTCTTCATAGCTACTGATGTCTCTTATAGCTAATGCCCTTCGAAGACTTGGTTTTAAGCCACTGAAAAATCGATCAACATTACTTTCAGGTTGGATGATAATTCCAGATGCATACCTTGCAAGTCTTGTAAAATTTGCTTCATAGGTACCAACAGATTCATCGTCCCTTTGCTTCAGTTCAAGAAACTCTTTCTCCATCTTTGTTCGAAGAATACGAGGGAAGTACTTACTGAAAAACAAGTTCTTGAACTCGTCCCATTCCATGGACTCAATTTCATCTCTTGGCCTCGTATTCTTGATAAGATTCCACCATTGATCAGCTTCACCTTCCAAACGATATACTGCTAAGATGACTTTATCATGTTCAGAACATTGAAGAACTGAAAATATCTTTTTAGTAGTACTGATCCATTGTTCAGCCACAAGTGGATCAGAAGACCCACTGAAAGAAGGTGGACGTTGCCTCATGAAGGACTCAATAGAATATTGTTCCCTTCTCTGCTCATTTGGAAGTCCAGAATGATTCATAGCTTGTGTAAGTATAGCAATAAGATTTTGAACTCCATCTCCCACAACATTTGTTTGTTCAGGAGGGCAATCATTGCATTGTCCATTGCATTGATCAACATGGTTCCTTCGGGTTCCAGCCATCGTCTAAAACCCAAAAAGAATAGTGTGAGAGGCAAAAATCATGCTAGGGAAAACAACATAATAAAGGGGGAGTACCTTCAATATACAACATCTTAGGTTTAATTCTATGATCGTTAGTGTAATTCTATTACTATAACCTATACGTATACGTATCCCTAGGGACATCCCTAGACATACCTTAGAAATATCTCTAGGGATCTCACTAACGTTTTCGCATCCTAGTTTCCAAAGGTTGACTAAACCTTTCCTCTGATACCAACTGTAGAGACCCGAAGCTTATCATACATGGACATTACATTACTTTTGCGGAATACTTAGTACATAACAAAAACACACACACAAGGATCGTAATAGTTTAGTGTCTTTGGAAACTCGGAACGTAATCTTCTAATCGTGGTGAAAGATCTTCAATATCTCCCATAAAGATCTTCCCTTTTTTTTAACCTAAAAACCTTTCTTTATATCCTGGGGAAAAGAAAACATAAAAGGGTGAGCTCAAATTCTCAGTAAGGGTAAACAAAAGAAATATCAATCACATCATATACATAAGAACATAGCTTTTGGAAATCTTAACCTGCAAAAGAGCTCATAATATCATAACATGGGATAAATCATAGAAGTGAAAATGAGATCCCCATAATCATAACATAAAACTTGAAACTTTGTGGCATGCACACATAACCATGGAAAATCATTTCTTGTTAGTCACGACTCATTTCCAAGACTATCTTAGTGGACAAAGTCCCTTTCTGAATCGAGTAACCCTCGTTTCAGTCCTGTTTCACTGAACCGGTATAACCTATCGTTCCAGCCCTGTCTATCTCATGAGATATAAAATCTTTACCCAATGCATTGGAGGGAGATATAGGTCCCACCCATCTTATAATGAATCCTTTCTTATGTGTGCCACATAATCATAAACCATACATCATAGCGTAACCCATGTAATAAAAATGGGATTCTTAAACAACATGACATCATAAAACAATTCATATAAGATAAAGGAATTCATAAAAATATTTCCATCACAACATAATCAAATCCATGTAATAATAGGGATAAAAACAGAACCCTTTTATTATCTTAGATGGAAAATAATTTTGATAAAATACTTGAACTCCATTCTTGAGGAAAATATCCTTTCTACTTCAAAAACATTTTTCCTTTCATAACATGTCATACGACTTTAAAATAAAAGAAGTTGATTAAAAATAAACTTGAAAACTTGTAAATGAAGTTTCTTGGAAATAATGTTTTAAAAATCCATTCATGCCGTATAAGTTAAAAAAAACATTCTTTGTACTTTTGTCGGAAAAGTCAAAAAGTACCTCGTACGAAAAACGTCAAAAGATTCCTTTCGTACATATTACTAAAAACTCACCGAAGGGTAAAAATGGATTTAAACAATTGTAGGTGGATGGAAATAATATTACATATTGATGAAACATGTATGTGGATGATAAAATACACCCCAGTAAATACTTACGAATAAACAATCTCGGATAAAAATGAGATTGTGATATTTCCCTTACCTTAGGTCCGATTTGCTTTGTACGTGTCCGAAGCTCCTGTATAATGGTTTAAATAAAGTCATTGACTTATTACAGAATCATATTCATTGTTATGATATCATATATGGTTCACTTATGACATTATATTACCCGTTCTTTTGTAAATTCCATGTTAAAGAAGCGTTTCGGGTAAAATCGTTTCTTTTATCGTAGGTGTTTTGACTTGTTTTTCTTGACATTATTATTACTTATATCATGATTTACTTACTTCCAGAATATAAAATATTATTTATATATCATATATATTCAGTATATATATATATAATAGATAGATAAATGAAATGAAAAACACCGTTCATGGAGACGGTAGTCCGTACGTACGCATGAACGCTGTTTTCCTTTCCTTATTGTCTTGAATGGAAGTAAGTAGTTGAAATAAATATATATATATATATACATAAATCCAGTAGCTTTATAATGTCATATATTTCATTATTATTTCTTATATATATTTTATAATCATTCTTAAATGGTTAACATGGAGAATGAATCTCATCGCGTCGTGGAGACGGTAGTCCGTACGTACGCACGAGCGATGATATCATTTCCATAAATATTGAATTGAATTGGAGTGGATTATACGATATATCAGAATCAATATGATTTTTTAATAACTATGGATAGTTATTCTTTACACCATTATACCCATCCATGTAAGGTGGTGGTGGAAAATAGATTACACCACGGCGTGGAGACGGTATTCCGTACGTACGCACGCGCGGTGATTTCTTTTTCCGTAGGATGGATAGATGGTGAAATAGGGTTGTTTCATACTTAAAATAACATATCAGTATATGAGTGATACTGATGTTATTACTTCATAATGAAACAACCTAAGAAGAAGAAGTGGAAGAAGAAATAAAGATGAAAGAATTGGTAACGGTAATTACCTCTTCTTTGAAGCGCCTCTTTGAGACCTCCTATTAGGGCACTAAAATTGGTCTTTGAGGAATACCAGAACCTCTAGGATGTTTTTAGGGAAGTGGAGAAGAGATTTTGGCAGGGGTTGGCCGATCTTGAGTGCTCAAATTGGTGTGAGGAGGAGGGAGAGGAGGTGTCCTTTTATAAGGGAGGAGAGGGGCACCTTAGGAATACCTCAAAATATTATTTTATTTTAAAGTCAAAATTGGTTTATAATGGTTCCAAAGGGTCTTATTTCGAAGATAAAGTGGGGATGAGTCGAAATAATATCAACCAATAGGATTTAGACAAGTTTAGGTTATTATTTTAACCTTATCAATTAGATTTAACTCTAAGTTAAATAAATTAACTTTTACCATGTCTTTTTGTTTTCTTTCACTATATGGTTAATACACTTACTATAACATGCCAAAAGAACCCAAAATTGTTTATTATTAATATATATATCCTTATCTAAGTCATTTGGCCGAACCTTAGATTTTTAGGAATAAAATATCAATTAATAATATAATATTTGATTTAAAAACTATTTGGTGTCAATTTTGACACTATTTGATATATGATTTTTGTGAAAGTCATAACAGAATTATATGTTCGAACCAAGTTGATTAAATAAACACTAATATATCATAGTAACCTAGAAAATTAGTGGAATTCATAAAAAGCCTCAAATTATATTTATTTTGGTGTTTATAACATCAATTATGTCAATATTTCATTAATAAGATAATTACTGCATCATCATTCTGTCATAAATAAATTAAATTATTTGATGTCTAAAAATTACAAATAAAATACCATCATGTAGTAAATCTTATTAGATTTCTAATGAATATTTACAATCGAATTTATCTTATGTATAACCCCATATTAAAAATGATTTACTTAATAAACTTTGATTTTAACTATTTTAACCCTTCTTTAAATAAATTAATAATAAATGTCCTAATCTAATCCAAGTGGGCCTAAATGGTCATATTATATTCCTAAGTTTGTTTTTGGTCGAATTACACTTGTCCAATAGAATTAGGACATGTGTTAGGGTAATATTAATATCATATTTACCCTTAGTTACCCTATTTACTATTAACCGCGGTAAAAAAAAGTAAAAAGTTACTATTCACGAAAAATTATTTTCATCTCATTGAACCACATTTTACTTACTGACATCAACCGTGTCTCTCGGATTTTTGAAATTCCATTCACAGAAGCGGTAAAATTAAGTTTTATGAAAAATTCAGTTTTTTAACTACCACTTAGTAGTTTCACTATTCATCAAAAATTGATGTTTTTCAGAAGAGTGCCAAAATTTCATCCCAAGCTATATTTCATATTCCGAATTCAAAAATGAAGTCTATTTTACCAAATTCATTACATAAAAGTTGCATTAATTAATTTTATAATTAAATCCCACTGTTAAAACAAATAGCGTGTTTTTAAGAAACAATATCTATCAAAAGATTGACACTTGTTTATGTGTAGTTTAAATGTGAAATTACATCCAATGACCAACATTGTATTAAATTGTAAAAATATATTCTAAATATACTTTAAAACCACTCAAATTAATGATTTATCACTATTAATTATTTCGATTAAAAAAAGTTGTTTTTAATTATAATTTAGTAATTTTCACTATTCATCAGAATATGAAAGTTATCCGAAAAGTACCAAAATTTCACCTTAGGATAAATTCGATACTCCGAATCCAAAATTGAAGTCCATTTTAAAATTTCTAAAATTTAAAAAGTGGTTATTACTATTCATAACGGCTAGTTTTAATAATATTTTAATAGCATATCATTGTTTCGTGAAACTCAGTATTACGTACGACACACGCTATCGAGGAAGGCTGCGATTGCGTGTAATGCAAGGAAAGTCAAGGATGAGTGTTGTGCAAGCTCCTTGTAGCGTACAACACAAGACATTAGTGAAATAAAAAAGAATATTTCTCATAAAATCTCGGGCTGTTACATTAAATGGGACTGAAAATCCATTTGTATATGAGAAATGGATAAGTTTCTTAGAGAAAACATGTCATGCGTTGTGGAGTAAAAAAAGGGAAAAAGTTGTCATGGAAGTTTATCGCCACACATGAGATATAGATAAATGGTAGTCATTAATTCATAACAAAAAGTAGGATGAAGAAGTATCAAATATGGATTAAATCAAGTTTAAATACCTTTTCTTAGAAAAATACATTCCTCGTGACCATCGAGAGGATATGGAAAGGCAATTTCTGAGTCTAAGGTAAATGGAGGATGAGAATGTCGCAAAGTATGAGGCTAACCATACAAGGTTAGAAAGGCATGATGCAGATTATATATGTAACCCAAGGATTAATATTGATTGATTATTTGATGGGATAAAACCATTTCTTCATCAAGCATTAGTCTCACAATTCTTCCCATCATATGAAGATATAGTCCCATGTGCTATCAAGACATAAAATTAATTTTCTAAGTCTTACGACTTTAAAGAGAATAAAGAGAAGAAGAGATCTTCCAAACACGTTAGAAATAAAAATAAGGGGAAGAATAGAAAAGTTTTATTTCTATCCTTTAGTAAATGTGGGAAGAAACACCCTGATACTTTTTTGAAGGGAATGAGAGTTTGTTACAAGTGTGGTGAAAAAGGACCCCAGGCTCATGATTGAAAGGGAAAGAAATAGGCTCTTAATTTTGAATGCAACAATTATAGAGAAATGAGAAATTATGAAAATGAATGTCCTAAGATCCAATGAAAATTACCACAAAAAAGGGTAAGGGAGCAATGAAAAGCCTATGAAATCACTACTGCTGAGGTTGAAGTTCCTAATGATGTGGTGGTAGGCACCTTAACTATTTAGTCAAATTTAGTGAATGATTAATTTGATTCTGGATTGTTGAATTCATTCATATCTTCCATTTTTTCCATGAAAATTAAATATTTCTAATTTTTTTCAATAATGGAGTTGTCAGTCGAAACACATAAGGTAAGTATTAGTGAAATAAAGTTTTGTGAGTGAGTTACCATTATAGAATATAAACATGATTTATCTACTGATCTTATTTTCATAACCACGATTTAATTTGATATAATCCTCAGCATGGATTTTATTTTGGACCACGATGCGATAATATATTGTAAGAAGGAGTTTAGAATTTTTGATGATGATTATGAATCCATTATATTTAGAGCAGAAATATCACCATCTGATTGTCATCTGCATCCACCCCTAGTTGCTCTACTAAATTGAATTATTGGGTAGTAAGGGAGTGAAATAACTATGGGTGAAGAAAGGAATGTTCAAATAGAGGAAGTACCTATTGTGAAATAATATGTTGATGTGTTTCCAGAGGATTTACTTGGACATCCTCCAGAACAAGAAATTGAGATTTCCATTGACTTAATCTCTGGTCCAAAGCCCATATCGAAGACCCCTTATAGAATGTCCCCTATGGAATTAGTGAAACTAAAGAAACAAATATAGGCATTCAGTAATAAAAGATTTATTCTCCCACGTTTTTCTCTAGGGGATGCCCCTGTTCTTTTTTTAAGAATAAATATGGATCTATGAGGTTGTGCATTGACTACATGGAGATCAATGATATAACAATAAATAAAAAGTATCTCTTACCTCGCATTGATGATTTATTCGATCAAATTCACGGAGTTAAATATTATTTAAATCTTAACCTTCGATCATGATATAATTAGTTGTGTGTGAAGAAAGAAGACATTCCGAAGACAGTATTTCGTACCATGTATGGGCATTATGACTTTACAATAATTCATTTTGAACTGACTAATGTACCCTATATCTTCATGGATATAATTAATAGAGTTTTCAAGGAATATCTTGATGAATATTTAGTGGTATTTATTTATGATATCATGGAATACTCCATAATTTATAATGATCATAAAAATGACTTGCGTACTATTCTAAATACTGTTAAAAGAAATGAATTATATGGGAAGTTTAGCAAGTGTGAATTATGGCTTCATGAGATTTCTATTCTTATATATATTGTCTATAAGGATGGAATATATGTTGATCTGTCTAAGATAAGAGCAATGCAATAATGGATTGCACCGATGAGTTTTACAATGGCATATAGTTTTATTGGTTAAACTGATTATTATCAAGTTTTCATCTAGAAGATTTCCCGATTGGAAAACCTATTAACCTAGCTCACACGTAAAGGGGTTAAATTTGTTTGAAAAAAGAGTATAAAGAATATTTTGAAGAACTGAAGAGAATATTAGTAAATTCTCTAATCTTGACTCTACCACTGAGGAATCATGGGTTTTTTATTTATTGTGAGGCTTCAATGAAAGGAATTGGTTGTGTCCTTATACAGACTGATATAGTTAAGCCTATGCATCACGACAACTAAAAATTCATGAACAAATCTATCATACTCATGATCTTGAGTTAGCAGCTATAATATTGTCTCTGAAGATTTTGGGACACAATCTATATGTTGAAAAATGTGATATATGTACCGATCAAAAAAGTTTGAAGTACATTTTCTCACAAAAAGAACTCAACATTAGGTAAAGGAGATGGCTTGAACTACTCAAAGATTTTGATTTCACTATTCAATACCACTCGAGGAAGGAAAATAAGGTGGAAGATGCTTTGAGTAGAAAAGATCATGGAGTTTTGAATACGATGAGAGTTGAAAGGGATCCTATATACATGGATCTAGTAAAAATGGATATGGGAATAATCATGTAAGGTGAAACATAGATACATTTTTAATATGTTTCCAATCCATCATTACTAGATATGATAAAATGTTCTCAGACTGATGATGAGGAGTTTAAAAGAAAATTAAAGCAGTTAATGATGGGAGATTGAATGACTTCGTATATGAAGTTGGAATTTTGAAATTTGGGAAGAGAATTTGTTTTCTTAATATACATGATCTAAAAAGGGAATTATTGAATGATGATTATAGATCAAATTTCCCTATACACACTGGTAGTACTAAGATGTACAGATATTTGAAGAAAATTTTTGGTGGGACAACATAAAAAGAGAGATTACAGATTATGTGTCAAGATATATGGTTTTTCAACAGGTTAAGGCAAGAAGAAATCATTCTAGAGGAGTCATAAAACATCTTCTCATACCTGAGTGGAAATGGGATGATATTATGATGGACATTGTCATGGGGATACCAAAGATTCCTAGAAGGAATGATGCAATATGGGTAATTTTTTAACATCTTACCAATTCAACACATTTTCTTGAAAGAAAAGAAGATTTTCCACTTGAACGTTTAACAAGACTATCTATTAATGAAGTTGTAAGACTTCTTGGTGTACCGCTATCGATTGTTTCTGATTGTGATCCCCGTTTTACATCAAGATTCTCAAAACTTCCTCTGAAATCCTGAGATAATTAACTTCATTTGAGCCCAACCTATAACACTCAAATTGATGGAAAATCAGAACGGACAATTAAAACCTTACAATATATGTTGAGATATTTCTGACTTTACTTTTAAGGAATGTGGGATCAGTTTTTACCTATGGTAGAATTTTCCAATAATAATAGCTTCCATTAAAGTATTCATATGGCACCATATGAAGCAGTATATGGAAAGAGATGTCACACAACAACTTGTTAGGATGATGATGGTGAAAGAAAACTCGTATGTTCATAGATTGTTTAGGAAATAATGGAAAAGGTAAATATTATCCAAACCCACATCAATGAAACTCAAAGTAGGAAAAATAGATATGCCAATAACCAAATGAAGGATTTTCAATTTCAAGTAGAATATCATCTGTAGAGACCCAGACATTTCAAGGAATTTTTTTTCTTAATTTCATTGGAATTTTCGAGTACACAGTTTCTAACATCACCTGATTATAAGGCTTGGTGTGCCCGGAATAATGTTCTAAAGTTTTTTTAAGCTTAAATTAACACACGCAAGTAGTTTTACTGAAAAAGTGGAATAACTCTTAAATGGTTACTCGGATCAGAAATCCAAGGGCACTGTTGCACTCAGGATGGCGGGTTTACCCAAGGAGCGACTTAAGTTTAGTCAGCGCGGGCCTCCTGTAAGAAAGTCCAAAAATGGCATAATCGTAAATAAAATAATTAAATAAATTATTTTATTTTCAAATGCTTGTAACTCACAAACGGAAGCTCGGATTAAAAATCCGAGACCACCGCTGAACTCGTGAGGGCATGGTTTATTTAAGAAGATACTAACATTGGACGGCGTGGGCCACCAGAAAAAGTTAGTTTTTGGCCGCAAATAAAATAATTAAGTGACAATTATTTTATTGTTAAATTCATAACTTCTAAACGGTAACTCGAATTGAAAATCTGAGAGTATTAATGAGTTCTTTGGGGCGTGTTTTACTTAGGCAGAGCCTAACCTCAACTAGCGTGGGTCGAGGGTGACTGATAATAATTTTCTGAACTTTTTTTCAGGTATGTTCAGTAAACGTACATGAGGGTTTTTCAATCTTTTGAACCGGTGCTTGGAATTGAAATCTAAGGGCACTGATGAAATCGCAGTGTCGGTAATTTCTTAAGGTAACCTTTACCGCAGTTGTGTTTTGAGTGGGTTGGGGTTAAATATTTGGGAATGAGATTAAATCAAATAAAATTTGATGTGTAAAAATTTTATTCAAGGTAGGTGGTTATTTTCATCAAAGGGGAAGTTAGAGGTGGGACCCACACCCACCTAACCTCCCATGGGAGAGTTTAGTGTGGTGGGGCCCACACGAGACCCTAACTCCTCACCTCCCCATAACTCACCCCTTGTTAAATGCATGGAAACTCCACTTTATCTTTTATTGAAGTGGAGCCTCTCCACCTCCCAAGCTTAAGCCAACTAAGATAATTAATAACGTTATTAATTATATTTGTCACACCTCTTTGACTACTTTTGAAATTCTTGGAATCTTTTAAAATAAGGGGACTTAATGAAATATGGGGTTGCTAATTGTTGTGTGGAGGATTGGAGAGCTCTTGAGTTTTTTTGAAGAGTACCAACTCACCGATGAAGAACGACCATTCGTTCATGACGAAGAACGGTTCCCGATTCTCCATCAAAAGAGGAGACACCGCCGTGGGTAATCTGCAACGACGACGACTCTTCCTCCAACGTCAATGGAATCGGCACCGATCTTCCGCGATATCCAATAATCGCAACACTTGCCTCTTTCCATGGCTCGATGACGTGCGACGTCTTTGTGAGGTAGGGGGTTTTCATATAAAGTGCATATGTGAATTATACTCTCGTACATGCATATTTTAATTGCAGGGTGTTTGTATAATTTATATTGAATAAATTAAACCCTTGTCGTTGATGAGTTATGGATTGAGCTTCTAATGAGGAGGGCACGGGCTAACGAACAAGCCTGGACCCTCCTCTGGTTGTTATTTTGTGCACGGGATGACGGGAAACGAAGAAATGGGCCAGGAAGTCAATTTAAAGCCGTTGTAGTAAAGAAAAGGTCCCGGGAGAGACGCGGGCGTAGATGGTAGGCGAATCGGACCACCAGAGGGCGTCCGGTGGTCCGCGGAAAGTGCTGTCGGCGCACCACACCGGGACGAAGAAAGTCCGAAGGCAACATATTTTTGGCGGAGGAAGCAGCCCGTGGGTTTGGAGGAGAAGAAATCGTGGGAGTGAATTTTCTTTGGTTGTAGAATAGATTGGAGAGAGAAGATGTTTTGAAAAGAAATAAAATAGAATCAAAATAAATAAAAGGAAATCAATCAAGGATGGGGCGTGGATGGTATGGAGTCAAAGGAGGAGGTTTATTTTTTTGTGGTGTGTGGATTTGGGGTGTGAGTTTTAAGGAATTTAATTAAATTAAAAATAATAATAATATAATATTGTTATTATTATTTTTGTTGGGAAACCTGTATTTTGACGGTATATTCTTCGTGCGACCTCGGTTTCACAAACCGTCAGTGGCAGTGCGCCCCTAACTTCGAGATGGAATTTATGAGTCCAATATTAGATATCTTTTTCGGGTTTTCGGATCAGGTACCCGAAGCACTTGGAAAATAATAGATTTAATATTATTATTAAATCTTTGACCCACCATAACTCATGCATGCGACGTCCGATTGACTTGTCTTCAGTGACGATGTAATCCCGTCATTAATATGGTCCATTCATGTCTAATGTTGGATACTAAATTCTGGTTCATGGCTCGGGTCAACGAAACACCGAATAATAATAATAATATTATTATTATGGGATCTTGTATCTGACATATCTCTCTAATACGGTGTCGGAATGACAAACCGTCTGCGATGTTGCGGCACTGAAATTAAGACGAATGATTCAAGACAAGTTTTGGATATTTAAGTCGAGGTTGAGGCATGGGCCCCATGAGGCCCGGTTCGCGCGTGTTGCGGGGAAATGAAACCTTTTCACTCGCTATCCGTTTTGGACCAATGCGTAGTCCATCTCGTGTGTTTTTCCATATGGATCGCAATGGTGTGACCAGTTTGGTTAACTGGTGTCATTTGAAGTATGACCGGGTTGGTTTGAATCTGAAAGAAACTGGGCCCTTAGAGCGGAAACACTTATAACTTAAGGAGCGAACATCCGATTGACGTGTCGTCGACTTTGTTAGATTCATCTTAATGAGACAGTTCTTTTTACATACTTCACCTGAGGTTTGGACACAATTGGAGTAGGTCCGGGTTGGATTGTAACCGAAATCCATCCGGGCCCCTAGAACGGAAAAGCCGATAACTTTCAGACTGGACGCCCGTTTGACGAACCGTCAGTGGCATTGTTGATTACGTTGGGAAAAGGTCCCTTTGAGTATACCCTATAAGGGTTCGTGGTACAGTTGAGATGCTGTCGGGTTGGTTCGTACACAAAACCAACCGGGCCCCCGAGACTAAAAGACTAATAACTCATAGACCCGGGGTCCGATTGACGCGCCTTCTGTTGCGTTGAGACCCCTATGACGAGGGAGTCCTTTGAGATACTTCTTCATGGTACTTTGTAATACTTGGAGTATCGACCAGTAGCTCATGGAGAGGACCCTCCCAGAGAAGAGTGTACGGAGTACGAAGACCATGTAGCTATTTGAGACCTGAAGACTGCTTGTCCGATTCGATTCGGAGAGACTTGTATAGCCCAGTGGGGAGCACTACTGTGTTTGGGTAGCAGACCCACGGTGGGGAGCACTAATGTGTTTGGGTTGCAGACCCGTGGTACTCAACAGGAGGAGTACCTCTGCAGGCTATTAGGGGATTGCACTATTGTGTTTGGGTGGCAGACCCCGGTGGGAAGTACTAATGTGTTTGGGTGGCTGACCCGCGGTACTCGACAGGAGGAGTACCTCAACAGTCTTAGGTTAGTGAGTAGTGCTTAGGAGTTGTGACAGGTTCACTGTACTCGTCAGAGACGGAGCTCTTCAGTAGTTGTAGTTTCGATAATGAAAATCCTGGTTTGAGCTGAGTCAATAACCTTTTTGTTTACCTCATGATTGGGATGGGTTACTTGATAACTTATTTATATGTATGGGAATATACCTGAGTAAAGGTTATCTGTTGAGATCTTTCTTTGTGGTATATCCTTGTTGGATTTTAGTGAGACCTTGAGGGTCTCAGGGTCCCTACTAAGTATCATTATACTCACCGCTGCATGGGCTACACCCGCACCTCGTTGTGTTGGTTGCAGACGGCGGACAACACTGATCGTGGTTGAGGCTTGTTGAGTTGGACGGTACCCGAAGGTGTATTTCACGATGAGTCAGTACCCAGAGGAGACGAACGGACGAACGATCAGATGCGTTATGTTGATGAGGACATCTGTACCTACCCTTCAGGTAGGATCCGTGGTGGACGATCCAGGAGCTTCTTGTCACCTTTCAGCTGTTGTCCTTTGAGTTGTACTTTACTTTCAGTGGTAGTTGTACCTTTCTGTTGGGCTTGTCTTTCTGACCACTTTGTATTTCCAGCACACTTGTTTACTGCTTTACTTAGTGTTTTCTTCCTCTTTTACTCTGTTTTATTGTTTACTTTAATAAAGGCAATGCCTTCCCTTTTTATTAGGATTTACGCCTTTGGTGCTAGTCGCCAGCCCTTGGCCTATGGAAGGCGGGCTTGGGGTAGTCACAGTACGGGCCCCAAAAACGGGCCATGACATCATGTTTTCCTGAAGTTATCTCCATGGATGGGTGTTAAACAATTCTTTAATAATGGTAAATTAATTCCTTGGTACATCTAACCCTTCAAAATTATAGAACGAATTGGAGTTATAGCTTACAGTTTTGAAATTCCTCCAAGTCTCTCCAATGTTCATAACGTGTTCCAACTATAAATATTGAGAAAATATATGCCTGAACCAATGCATGTACTCACCTATGAAGAAATAGAATTGGAACCCAATCTGTCTTATTGTGAAGATACTATCAGGATTCTTGATACCAGAGAACAAGTGTTGATAAACTGGACGAGTCGTATGATAAAAGTTCTTTCGAGAAACAATAAAATGGAAGAGGAAATGTGGGAACATGGGGAACTTATGACGAAGAACCACATGTATCTTTTTAGGCAGTAATATTATAGAAACTTCGAGGATGAAATTATTTGAAGGAGGGGATAATGTAACACCCCAAACTTCCAGGGTACGTTTCTCTTTGAATAATAAAATAGGTTGCACTGTTTGCAGCTTCGAGTTCTGGCACACCACGGCCTACCAAACTAGCCATTTAAAAAGAA
Organism: Viscum album; assembly: GCA_963277665.1. Taxonomy (NCBI): domain Eukaryota; kingdom Viridiplantae; phylum Streptophyta; class Magnoliopsida; order Santalales; family Viscaceae; genus Viscum; species Viscum album. Next base: position 1,007,793,626 of record OY728156.1, read on the forward strand.
TTTATGAATATAAATACCCACTTTTTGAAATTTTATAAATTTTATTTTTTAAAATGGACTTCATTTTTGGATATATAATTTCAAAATTAGTTTAGGGTGAATTTTTGGTATTTTTCTGAAAACATTCAATTTTTGATGAACAGTGAAAAACACTGCGTTATTGTTTAAAACTGACTTTTTATTTAAATAATTATTTTAAGTTTTAAATTTATTTTAATGTAAAAATAGATACATAATACCTATATTAATCCAATGTAATTCATCAGAGTCATTTTATAATAAAATTAGATATATAAAATTTTATTGAATTTTTTAACGTCTTTTACCCACCTTCTAGGCACATTTTCAAATTTGCATAAAACGTAATTTTACCACATCATGGAATTGAATTTCAAATATATGAGAGACAAATTTTATATCAATATGTAAAATGCGGTTCAATAGGATGAAAAGAATTTTTGGTGAAAAGTAACTTTTGAATTTTATTTAACACAGTTAAAAGTAAATAGGGTTATTAAAGGTAAACATAATTTTATAATTACTCTAACACATTAATAATTCTATTGGATATGTGAATTTCGACCAAAATCAACATTAGGAATAAAATATGATCCTTTTTGATCAACTAGGATTAGATTAGGATATTTATTATTATTTTATTTAAAGAAGAGGTATAAGTGTTAAATTCAAATTTTAATAAATATTTTTTTAATAAATGGTTATACATAAGATAAATTCAACTATAAGTATTTATTAGAAAGATAAAAATATTTCTTATATCATGGTATTATATTTATAATGATTATAAATTAAATAATTAAATTTATTTATGACTCAATGATGATGTGTTAATTACATTATCAATTAAAGATTAAAAAAATTGATATTATAAATATCCAAATAAAAGTAAATTGATAATTTTTATTAAGTAGGTAATATAAAAATACACGAAGACACTACAAAAGTTAAGCTATTTAACTAAGAGTTAAATCTAAAAGATATGGTTTACATGGTGATCTAAACTTGTCTAAAACCTTCTGGTTGAGATTATTTCGAACCACACCCACTTTATCCTAGAAATTAATCCATTTGGTTCCATTATAAACCTAAAATTATTTTATAATAAAATAATAAATCAAGCTTTTCCTTAACTGACCCTCACGTCTCTTATAAAATGGTACATCCCCTTCTCTCAGTATCACACCTCAAAAGCCATTTTTCTCTTCCAAACCCTAGTAAAATATATTTCAAACTACCATCACTTAATCATAGAGGTCATAAGTTGAATAGAAAGCCATCCTAAGGAGCCCTTTTGATCAAATCAAAAGGAAGCACCCGAAGAATAGGTAATAATTTCATCACATATTTCAAAGTTCTTTTCTTTTTCCACATCGTCTTTCATTGTTGTTTCCATACCAAAATAATATATCTTGTACATTTTACATACTGTGATTTTATTATAAATATGGTACAACTATATTCTTTATTCTATCCATCCTATGAATGAAAATCCACTATTCATGTGTATGTACGACTTATCATCTCCATGTCGTGGTGTAGTTTGTTATTCAACACTTCATTATTTGGATGGGTATAATAATGTGTATAATTGATGTAAATAATAAATATAACATGTTAAATATTCTGTATATGTAATATACCATCAAATTAAATATTATTTCACCATCAATAGAATGATATTTTCACTCGTGCGTACGTATGAATTATCGTCCCCCCGAAGGTGATGAGATTCCTTCCCCATCGTAACCATTCAAGAATAATTTTTATTTTAATATTAAAAATAATTTTTAAGAAAATAATATCTATATGGATATGAATTAAATAAATCCTATCCATAGTAAACATTACTAACATATCAAAACATAAAAATTAAAACAAATCAGTTAACACCATAAACAATGATACTGCTGAAATATTATTAACAAAGCAATATTAGAAAATTATATATGATATAATATTTATGTATGTTGTTCATGTATAATTTAATAACAACGATTTAAATATTATAAAGGATGTTAACATAGCCCTGACTAAGAAAAATTAAATGTCAAGGGTTAATTTTACAATCTCTTTATTATCCGAGATTGTTTATACGTAATAATATACTGGGAATTATTTATCATCCTCATCCATGTTCCTTAAAAATATATTTCAATTTTTTTACTATATCCTAGAAAATGAGTTAGAGTAATTTATACCCTTTTTTGAATTTATATAATTTTTTTTGAATATAATCCTTCTGTTGTTTTCAAAACAAGGTACTTTATGACCTTTTCGACAAATTAACGTAAGAATGTTTTTTAACTTATATGACGGTTGTGTCTATTTTCTTCCATTATAACACCATCGAAGCATCCCTTACAAGCATATAAGAATATTTACAATATAAATGTTTTCTTTTATAATTATGTGCCTTTTAAATGATTTTATAATAGAAAAAGATATTTCTCTCAAACAGTTTTGATTTAATCTATGTCAACATCCTTTGATTGATTTCACACTTATTTTAAATTGACTTTTTATGATAAAATATTACATATTTCATTAACGGTTTTGTGATATTTTTGAATATGGATGTGTTATCTTTATACCATTAACTGTTTATGGTTAAAGTAATAACATTTAGTATTCTATTTTAATATAAATGTTTATGTTATGTTTCAACCTTTTCATATGGGGAATGAATTGGACTTAACAAGTGATAGGTGGATCCTGATATAGGTCCTCGATGAATCTGTCGGTCTCATGAGACAAACTAGTGTCTTGGTACAAGGCCTTGACACAATATTATTTTTAGTTTTGGTACAATTCCTTGACTATGTGGTTATGATGCCCTTCATTATGCATTCCATCATTATGAAATTAGCTATTGATTTTCCATGTGATTATTCAACTAGTAGAATATCAATTTAATTAAGTAAATGGAATAATTTGATTTATATTTTCCTTATTATGATGATGTTAAAGTTTAAAAGTATTGTGTTTTATTCTTATACATTTCATTAAATGTTTATGATTATTTATGACATTTTTCAATATTTTGTTATCCTTACCGAGAATCTGAGTTCACCCCTTTTTTATGTTTTATTTTTCCCAATATGTTATGAAGTATGTTATGATTAACAACAAGAAATAGGCCGAGGGATATGAGTGTGTTAAAAGGGGGAACAATGTTGTTGTTTTTCCATTCCATAACGTAATATAAAACTTATATATGTATCTAGTAATTCAAAGGCTACTAAACTAATCTGTCTTTCGGGAGATGATCTCTTGTGATAATGCTAATGTTATGTAATAATGCACTGACTCTGGGTAACTAGGGTTAGGGAATTACATAGTTTCTAGGGTGGTTATTTTTATTTTCAAATAGGTTAATCATGTGTGTTTCTATATTTGGAAAATAGATACCTTTAGTTTCTTCTACTGATCCTCCCATTGTGTTGGATTAAAAGTAATGGCTTCTCATTACTGATTGTGATTGGGTAATATATAACGCTTATGAAAGTATGTATTATTTTCCTTAATATATCACATTATCTTTTTAACAATATTTTTTTATTTACAATCTTTTTTATTTATTTCAATTTATTCTATAACTATCGAATATTTAATTTTCCATTGTTTATGTATGATTTATTTATATTTATTTACAACTACGTCAATATTGTTTTATTTGATATAACCACTAATTTTAACATCCAATATTCTACCTTATATATGGAAGTAAAAATTGTAATCTTTTAATAAACTATAATTCAACCCTATTGTAGACATCATTTTTCACTCAATGGAAAAATATTTTCTATCAATTATTACAATTTTATTAAATTTATGATATTGTAAATATAGTTTATCCTTACTCTAACTATGAAAATGTGTGTAAATTTTTTTCCTTTTATATATGGAAGGTGTAATTCTAGTTAGTTGTTTGAATAATATAAATCTAAACATGGCCAATTTTTTTTTTGAGATTATGGATTCTTGAGAGAAAACATGGAATTGTACATTATTAGTATTATTGTGTAAAATTATCTCATGATAAAAAGAAGTTATGAAATATCACAAAAAGAAGCATCTTGTATTATATGTGCGGAAATAGAAAACTTTTTACTCAACTGATGAGTGAGTAATACACAAATATTTTCCTTTTCATGGAAGTATGTATAATAAATAATCCTTATGTCAAATTCCAAATGGTAATTAGAATAATTTTGTGATTACACATTTTAAGACATAAACGATTCTAGAAATGAAGATATTGATTCTCTAGGATGATTATAAATGTTTTTATTTACTATATAGTGTGTCCATTGTTTAGATCACTAATATTTTATAAAGATTTTTTAAATTCTAAAATAACGTGTAGAAAGGGGAAACCAAGATGTTTAGATTTTTTAAAATATTATTGACATTTCACGAAATGAGAAATAAACTATGAGAACAACTATTGATGATATGAAGAGAAAAACAAATATTATTCTAGATGTTTATATTATAAATATCGCGAAATATAATAAAACTCATTAATGAGATACTAAGTGGAAAAGGAATAATAGTGGATTTCTGACTACTAATGCTAGAACAGATAATTTTTCTAATTATATAGTTCAAATTTGAGTATATATAATTGAAATTGAAGAAAATATTGTAATAAATATTATGGAGAACACAATGAATATGATATTGGCCATATTTCTATGAGAATGAATATATTTTTGTGATTTAAAGACATCTAATATAATAATCTGATTTAAAAAAAATCTAATTATGACAAAAATAATCTTTAGATACTATTTATTTTGATTGAAAAAAAACTAATGCACATAAGACATGATTTTTATATGATGAAGAAGAATAATATTAATGGAAAATAATCAAATAGGAATGAGAGAAAATATTTAATACATACCAATGATAGAATGAGTGATAATGATGATATAATATTGGAAATTTGGTGTGATTTAGAAGATGATAATAGATATATGATCATAGATTCTTATGAAAATGACCCTAAGAATGAACCATGTGTTTTTAGGAAACTAAGTCATGATTTAATCTTATATGTATCCCTTGATGAAATTTTTTCATTTCGATTAGATTATAATATTTTTGTTGAGGATGAAACTCCTCAGCCCGAGGAGATGAAAAATATATATGAAAATCATAGATAAAATTAGTTATATATTGAATTAAGAATAATAATAACCTATATATGATCCCAAAAAACTCTTGAATAAATATACAGATCATAATGTTATAGTTGTTAATAAGAATACTAAGCTCTCTATGTCTACAAATGAGTTATCTAAGATGTCTAATGAAAATGTTAAACATGAAAAATAAATTTCAATGTAATTAAATAAGGTATCAAAGATAAATTCTAAGAAGAAAGTTTAAAATTTCATTTCTTTATAATCTTACCAGAATAATGATGTGGTTAAGATGAAGTTAGAAGAGTAAATCTTCAAAATTGTTCTTTCAAACTTCACTATAAGATTGAAAAGTCTAGAAAAACTCTATAAATCCATGAGACTGATGAAGAAAAATTTTACAATATATTGTAAATCCCATAAAATATATCATTATTAGTCAATTTACTCTACATTGATATAGATAGTGTTTACCTATAAATTCCACATAAGGGGGAATTTTATGAATCAATGTTATCTAAAAAGAGGCCAAATAATTTAAAACCACAATGATTTTATATATAAGAATCAGTTTTTTATTAAGTATATGAGTTCTATTTAGATATGGGTACTATAAATATTTATTGAGAATATCTATATTCCAAAGTAGGTCAGGATTAAAAGATCATAAATTTTTTAGGGGAAATATTTATTGAAACCAACTACTGAAATAAATTTTATTATTCATGGTAATACATTTCATTTACACTTTTTTATTTTACACTTATGTGTTTTACTTATTCATTAATATTAAAATTTTACCATAAAATAAATTTAATATTTAATTTTTATTACTCATTTATTTTATCTCTTATCCTCTTGTATATGTTTTTCTGTTATATAATGTTTTTATTTTGGAAAAAATTTTATTGTATAATTTATTTTCATCAAACCATAATCTACATTTTAATGAGGGGTCCTTATTTGGATAACATCAAAAACTAGAATGTTCATAATTTCTATTTTGTTAAATGAAAGATATGATAAGTTTTTTTAGAAGATATATTGGAATCATATTTAGTTATGAGAAGAGATTACATTTATTAGAAAATAAATTCTAATAGGATTATATATATATTTTATTATCTTCTGTTTTTCTAAATACCTTAAATTAATTATTACACATTTTTGGTATTTTATTTAAAATAATATTAGTTGGGAAGTGTAACATCCCGACCATCATAATTATCAAGACGATTAATGGGGAAGCTACTAAGAATTAGGTAAAATCCACAAGACACCAAATGATGGAAATCAATGCTAAGGGATTCATAAACTATTGGGGATGATTTTCTGTTTTATGATAAAACAACTATAACAAGATAACCATATCAACCAAACCTATAAAAGATGAATGAGAAAAAAAATCAAACCCAAAGAAAACAAAACTATATAAGAGTACAATGTAAAAAAAGTGACAATATCCATGGAAAAACAATATATACCTAAAACCCATTTAATATCAATGAATTAACCCATAAAATCCTATAATTATCTGTAATCTAACTAAAGAATACATTTCCAATGTATCAATAAGAATCACTAATGAATAAGATACATTTACTTTAATCATGTCTCAAAAGATGACCTTTTCAAACTCACAATAGTGCCCAAGAAGGGGGTGAGTCTAAATATAGTATGTTTTCTTCAATGGAATCCATACTCACTTCATTAGTAAAATACATGTTAGTATAATTTTATAAAATAGTTTAATTAAATTTATATTGGTTTATATCAAATTATAAATAGTTTTCCATATAAATTAAGAAAATATGCCTCTAAAACATTTCTAAACACTTTTGGGATACCCACTCCATAATTCCACACACCCTTAAATTGACACATCCACGATTTGGTGATAGTTATATTCTCATGACAGGTCTCTCATACATCATCAAAGTCATTAAAAGGTATGCAATATCAGGATCCCTAGTAGAACACGCCCCTTAAAAAGGTTTACATTTAATGAAAATGAACTCACACCAACCATGTATTCAAAATAGAACGTGATACCAATCATGAAAACACATTTCAAAAAATAATTTATTTAATCAAAATAAATTATACCAAAAATTTTCATTTTACAAAACAAATTTAAAATTTTAAAATCACCATTTAAAATTAATAATTAATTTGGGTTTTCTAAAAAACCCATCCAATATCACTCATTTCACAAAACTATCACCAAAGTGGGTTTCTATCAAAAACTAAAAATCAATTTCATAACAAAATAATGAAAAAAAATTATTTCAACTTATGAATTCATATAATAAATTAGTGGAATAAAGATAGAAATCGTATACCTCTTAATTTTTCATGAAATTGAAGAATGAAACAACAACTTCAACAAACCAGCATAGATATTTTATAATAAAACTTAGATCTTTTTCCATTAAACCAATTATAAAAGATATCACAATGAAATCTAATAATGAAACTAGATCATTCCTCATAATCATATATCTAATCCTTTATGATATATGATGAGAAGTGATAAAATGAGAATGATGAATACCTGCCACTAAGTGCTGAATCATGTCTACAATGGACTTTGGATCTCCTAAAACATCCTCCTAATAGAAAGGGATTATCTTCTAAATCCATTGGAGAAAAAAGAATTCATTTTTTGGGAATGTTTGGGAACAATCGAGTCATTATTGAGCTAAAACTAATTAGACCCATGATTTTAGGATCTGAAATTGCATGGTCCAAGGTTAGGGAACACTAGTAGATAATATGTGTGGTAACCATAAAATATGCAATGAAATAATCCACAACTCACATAGTTATCTAGAATGTTTACAAAACCCATGTGACCACCATGTATTTCCCCGCTATCTTGTATTGCATGGTTTCTCCTTTAAAACCCATGGTTTTCCCAAAATGTTCACTAAACTTATTCCTACCCAATGCTCACTATTTTCACTTTCATGGTTTCTAAATGGTATTTAATGGTTTTTACAAACCGTTAAACAACCTTTAACCTCCATAAAAGTCACCAACATGTGGAAAAATTATATGGAACCTCCGAAACAATAACTAGATAATTATATATCCTTAAAATATAGGAATAAAAGGTCAAGTACTCAAAATTGAGGGTATCATATTATCCCCACCATTGTTATTTACAAAACAATAATGTAAGAAACCAATGTTATATCCGAAGAGTTATAACTAATTCCCTATCATTTCCGTTTCACACTCCCATGTTTCCTCCCAAATCTATCCATGTTTCCATAAAATTTTTACTAGAACAATGCTTTTCCCATGTAAGGATTTTACTGCCTTATTCAAAATCCATACTAAAAAATGAATCTATGATGAAAAATAATCAAGGAAAATGTGATCCCATCAAATCAAATGGTCCAGATTAGGCTGATACTTCTTCAATTGTGAAAAAAGAAACATATTTTCCATTAGATTGAACCTTATTAGAAAACTCAACCAATATTACACCTCCCCAACCCATTAAAGTATCTAAAATGGGACTATATAAAGAGTAAATAACATAACCTACATAAAAAATGACTATTATAAAGCCTTGAATAGATTCCGAAGAACACATTATCACTCACCTCAAATAAAAATAGTCATCGATGATGATTGACATGTTATTTATGATGAGTAGGTATCATCTCTAACCTATTTCTGATTGAATGAATCATATCCATTGTATCTTGTATAAGTCTTGGTATAAATAATGAAACATCACTTGTTTCCACCGAATAAAGTTGATAATGACAATGAAACACATTAAATTATTGAAAAGTTACATATGTATCGAGTCTTACTAACTATTGTTGTTTTAGAACACTAATAATGGTATGTGTTACTCTCATGACCGACAAAAATCCATTACACAAGTCCTAATCATGTCCCCAAACATTTTATTCATTCATTATATTTTTAAATTATTTGGAAGATGTCATACCATGCTCATATTTAGATGAGTTCCAAGGTCATGATGTATGGTCCTATAAAATTGAGACATAAACATGGGGTATCAATATAAAAAAATAGATACTCAAATTCCATGTCTCTTTAAAACTTCTTAGATGTAGATTTTTTTCAATTACTCCACCTTATTGGATTCAAAAATAGTGATAATATGGTCTAGCTTCATGCATCAATACATAATTACTATTATGACGTCATATTTTATAAATTTTATTTATAAAATTTCTAGAAACATCCATGTACATCTTCTCAAATTTCCACATGGTATTAAGTAAAGACTACAACACACATCATGGTTACTAGGGTACCACCTTGATTATATTGTAAGCGATGGATATCAAAACATACTATACCACATAAATTGTCATACTAACCCACAAAAATTTTTCATTCCTCTCATTATAAATACTTTGAATTCTAATATGAATAGACCATTTTGAATCATGGGACGAACTAATATGTTCTTATTAAAAACACAACTTTACCATAATCTGATATCTAAACCACAAAATAAAACTAAAATCCATCTTCCATCCTTTAATGGTCTTTCCAATATTGGATTTTGACCCCATAGAATCATAAGTATAATTTGATATCTAGTCCTATTTCACAGTCCGATTCAAATCAAGAACACATAAAATTGGTAATAGAACTAAAACATTAACCTAGTCAGTAAAATTTTGGTTCATGTCTTCTATATCTGACCTCAATTTCCAATAATCTGAATAATCTTTAGAAATATTTTTATAAAACATTTTTTCACAGTGAATATACCACAAAAATTTCTTTTCCCTATCTATGCATAAAGTCCAATTTTAACACATATAGGTATTACATCCAACTTATTAACAATAGATTCAAAAATCATTGTGGGAAAATAGGTTTCAAACTCTTATAACCTATAAAAATCACTAAGTTATTACAAAAATGATAATTAAAATGTCATAAATTCATGGACTACTATAACTAATTACAAGGTTGTTGTTGTGTAGTTTTTCTCATTTAGCTATCACTACAATTCCTTAATGGCCTGAAAGGCTTCATTTTAATTGATTTTTGATAACCCCCCTTTCAAGGGATGAGGGGAAAACCTTACAAGGCCTGTAGGCTTTGAGATTACATGGCCCGTAGGCTTAGGAGATTACATGACCTGATGGTCCTAGGGAATTCAACCAGACTATCTACAAGGAAATCACCCTCCCCAGCATTTGCATCATGATAATGGCTCTCCACCTTTGTATGGACGTTTGGCTAGGATTCCCGTGAAAGCACAAGTTATTCCCGATGGCATAGCCATGGCCTCTCATTCTGAAAAATCCATTTGGCTCTGCTCTGGTGAGTGTACCTACTTTGAATCCTCTTCTAGGGCTGCTCCTTTTTTTTAGTGTGTCTCGGGAAACTGCATGTGACCTGAAGGCCTTGAGGTGGAATGAAGGCCTTAAAGGTGGCCCAAAAGCCCTACTGACCCAAAGGACTGGGTGGACCAAAACCCATAAAGACTCTAAGCCCAAATCGGTGGCCCAAGGTGAATAGTTACAGCTACTACAGTACCTAACATTACATGCTACAGTACCCGCACAATGTACAGTTCTGCTACAGTAACAGTACAGTGTACAGTTCTTCTATAGTACCCGAATAGTGTATAGTTCTGCTATAGCCTCTGCTATAGTACCTGCTAGAGTACCTCGAAAATATGCCTCTACCCGGTTTTGAACCTAGGTCTTGTGGATTCACTTAACGATACCTCACCAACTAGGATGAGGCTCATATGATAGCTATCCTTACAATTATCTATAAGAAACAACATGATATCTCTGCATTAGAAATAATTGAGACCCGGAGCCCGATGCATCAAAATGGACTTCATATCAATATATAGACTCTGGAATGGTGTGAATTACTAATAATGTAAGTTTATCCTTGATATATTTAAATAATTTGAAACATTCTTCATTTCATTGTAAAAGAACCCATTTCCTTATATAATATGTCATCTGTGATTACGAACATGAAAATTTACATACAAAAGATCTGTAGTATCCTTATAAGACTAGGTAACTACATATCAGAATGATTTTCATCGGTGGTTTCCCCGATATGACTACATATATTTTTTTTGGATCTAAATAAATTAATTTTTTTGAAATTATGTAGCCATATAAATATACATATTATATCTAGAAATCAATATTTGATAGCATGGAATACATATGATGCTCCTACATGACACAAAATAGTATATCCAATTGTTTCTTATGAACAATATTTTTTCTTAAATACACTAATATATCATCTATAGATACTAAAATAATTTAATCCATATACATTTGAAATATCTAATTCATTAATTCCGTAAAGAAAATTGGTGCATTGATAAGATCAAAAAGATTAATACTGACATCATAATAGTTATATCTACTACTGAATGAACTCCTCAAAATATACTACTTCTGACCCCATTGTGGGTGATATAAAAAATCCTAGTCAATAATAAAGAACTAATAGGATCCTCTGAATCGATCAAACAAATCTTCAATGTGTGGAGGAGGATAAAAAATCTTTATGGCCACCAATTTAATAATATGAAAATCATCACAAATAATAAAAGTTTTATCTTATTTATTAAAAGAAAGAATAAGTTCTTCCAATGGTGATTTTCATGTTCATATAAACCCTTTACTTTCCATCTCTTCTTATAGATCATTCAATTCCATAATTCTCTTGGTTAAATATTATAATATAGAAGGGTAATATCATTAGTACCTAGTATGTGATTAATTGCAAAATCCACTTCTATTTTGGGTGGAAACCCTGAGAAATTTTCATGAGAAACATCAAGGAACTGGTCCACAATGGTTGGAAAATCAATATTCCCAATCTCATCTATCGATTCCAAATTTCCTATGGTAATTTGATAAGAAATAATTTCAACCCCTACTATAAAAGTTCCTTATTTACATGTATCCACTACCTAATCCCAATTAAAAAGATACCTAACATCATTACATGATTTAAAACTCACTTTCCATCCATAAAAATGAATATGGGTCTCAGTGTTCATCAACCTTCCAATTCCTAGAACAAAGTCACAGACATACATCTCCATCATGGATAAATCCCATACCGACACATTCTGATCGACTAGTATCAAAAAAACTACACATATCAAGGCTCAACAATATTTTTTTTCCAAAATGTGATTTTATATTCAAAACAAAAGGAATCATATAAACAAATAAACCTATAATTTCAACAAGATAAGAATAAATAAATGAATGAGACACACCATAATATGACTCTGAGATATAAAACCATTTGAGATATATTTTGATGCACTCAAACTATCAAGGTTTACAATGCCTGAGATGCATGAGATGTGTCTCTAGAACCTAACCTTAGAGAACTGTGATAAGAAGTATAAATACGTCTTATATGGTTTCAATTAAGACATGATATAAGTGGTACCATACAATATTTATTAATGTGATATAGGGGACCATACTAAAAACGCCATTTCTTACACTTTCGTTAAGAAGGAATGCTGACTCATTCTATAATATGACTCTGAGATATAAAACCATTTGAGAATCAGTGTCCCCCCACTTCCTATTGCCAACATTAGAGTTCCCACTTATTCCTATATGAATAAACATGCTTCCTCCCACCATGTTTCCCAAAATAACACTTTATTATACTATCTATTTATTTACTATCTAGGTATAATGAATTATACAAAGAATGAGAATCCTTGAGAAAAGTTCTATTTTCAACCATAAACCAATAACGTGTGGCTTGGAGGAAACACTTCCATCAACTTTTTGAGTAAAGTGAACTAAATTCATAAATTTTTATGCATACTGTATTACTGAAATATTATCCTACATCAAATCAAAGAAGTTAAATTTCCAAGAAACTAAAAACATATGACAATTCATTTTTTTGTTGAAAAATTAATCAAAATCTTCCAATGCCATGCCCTGGTTCAATTTAACCTAAACATCTAAATCCCAGCAATGATGTTGTAGATCCTCTTTCATGTACTTCGCCAACATTAATTTCTCCTTTTTTGGTGTCCCAAGGAAATTAATGAATCGATTCATCCTATTTAGTCACACATCTTAATTTTCATTTTCAAATTCCCCCAAAAATGTGAGCGGGTTCTTCTTTTGAGCTAAAATAATGAACCACTTATCTGAGTTCATCCTTTATGTTCACTCTATCCACAACCTAAAAAGCATGGACTATATTCCGATAAATATGTTGGTTCATTAGTAGCTTAGGTGATACCACGTTCTCCGAATCCTCTTCTAGTTATTTCTTATGGAACCTACATGGTGTAATTCCCTATAATAGAAAAAAACTCCCTTTAGTCTTAATCTCCAAAAACTGAAGGATATGCTATTAAAAATTACCATTTCAAAAATTACAACAATCATCATTATCCATTATCAAAATAACCCCATTATGTCTTTTAAAAAAATAATCTTTTGAAAAAAGATTCAACACATTTAAAAAAAATATCCTTTCATCTTAACACTTCATAAATCATTAACTCAATGAAGAACAGTGTAGTCATTGTGGGAATCCACCTCATAAATGTATTCCATGCAACTCTCATTAGCTTAACCAATGACTATGAGGTGAAAAATAACCTATAATTATCAAAAAACATCAAGTACCCAAACTCCCTATTAACTCATAGTTGAACATAAATAGGTTCACTATTCCTTTTTATGTACTACATTTCTAGTTTCAACTAACATACTCGTTTCTACCAACCCAACTCATTGACTAAACAAATGTATCCATGTATAGATAAAAAAAATATCATTTTAAAAATTCTACTCATCATAATTTTCTTCTAGGAGTGATGAGGGAGCTAATAGGCCTTAGGTGACATCCAAAAGACACCAACATATGGCAACAAATTCCTTGGGATTCATAGAAAAATGGGGGAATATTTACATTTTGAAGATGAATTAACAATAAAAATATAACCACATCAACAAAACATATAATTTCTGCATGAGTACAAAGTAAACGTAAAAAAAAAACCAAACCAATCCAATCCATATAAATGTAAAAACAAAAAACAAAGTGAAAATATCCATGGAAAACAAATGGAAAACCAAAAACAAACAAAAATCAAGACATCAAATAAGAAACTTAGAACCTACTATGAGATCCAACTCAACAAGTCATACCCTAGTGTAAACTTAGTTGGTCTTCCCCCCAAGGAATTAAAAACAAACACCAATGTGATAAAAATAGTTAGAAAATTTATATAAAATAGAATGAAACAATTTGATGTTTTTTATATAAATCTAAAAATAGTTTTTGAGACAAAAAAGTTGTCCATTTAATGCAAGAAAATGAAAAAATTACCCTTTATCAATCCATTTTGAATACCCACTCCATGATTCCACACATAAACACATCGTCAAGTTCATTCCTAGGTCAAAGAATCATACTAATGAGCTGTCTCTCAACGATCTACCAAGTCATCACATGGTAACCAATACTAGGTTCCCTTATGAATCATGACCTATCCACATAGTCCTATCTAATGAAAATGATCTAACTTCAACCGTGTTTTCAAAAAAATATTTCAAACCTTCCATTACAATCAATTTTAATAATAAAATTATTTAATTGAATAAATATCTAAAAAATAATTCCATGAGAAAAAATAAAATGATAATTTTAGATTCACCATTTATAATTAATATTATTGAAGATTTTTCTACAAAAACATCAACATTACATAATTTTATAGAAGCATCACTGGATAAATTTTCCATCAAGAATGACACATTGATTTCAAAATAAAATCGAGGAAAAAAAAATTATTTCAAACAAATACATCATCTTATAAACAAGTTGAACATTGAGACAATCCACCAACCTCTTAAATAAAGGCGAAATCAAAGAAGGAAAAAAACATCAACAACCCTTCTTAAATCATCTAAACTCACACAATTTTTTTTCTATTAACCAATTTAAAATTATACACTCAAAAAATCTATAATGCAACTGGTATCTATACATAGATGAATAGATATATTTTTCCAAGATAGTGAATAAGGATATATCTAAGGAAAATAGTGACGAACGACAACTTACCAGCAAATATAGATCTCCAATAGAAGTTGGATCTCCTAAAACATTATCCTCTATCAAAATAAATTTCATCTCAGTACTTGGGAGAAAAATTTATTCTAGTTAATAAATTATTAGAGGAGAAATTGATTAGTTATATGAATCGAATTAGATTAATTATTTTCGAATTTAAAACAAAACAATGTTGAGTTTGGGTGAACAATTAAAAAGATCATGTGCCAAACATGCATGAGATATGATCTCAAGACATTCCTTGCGTGGTTAGATCTATTTTTTTTATAATTTATTCACCAACCATTAATTTACTCATTTTTTTAAAGTTTATTTTTTATGCTATGTATCTTCATGGGTTGGATAAATAGTGTTCTAACCGTGCACCTACCTAGTGCTGACTATTTTTCCTTGCATGGTTTCCAGAATGTTTTTCTTCATTTCTAATAACCATTCTACATAAGTGAACCTCTATAAAATCCTCTAAAACGTTATAAATCACTTGATAACATCCCATAACATAACTCTATCTTTAAGTGGCATCGAAATACTTGAAAAATGGTCTAGTACAAGAAGTCATTGGTGTTAATAAAGATACATGATTATCTTTGGGGAATCTAAAATATAAAATTATATAATATTTGAAGTGGTTTTTAATTTGGAATTAAATGATTTAGAGTCTTAGGTTCAAAATTGATCATCTTTTATGAGTAATATAAAAAATAAAGGCATGTATACCCATATATAATTGCCTTTATTTTCTTTTATTTCTTATCAATCTCTATTTTTAAATTTGGGAATACTATTTGATATTTCTAATTTGTAATGGAAAATTATTGAGATTCTTAAATTTCAGATATTTTATTGAAGGGATTATTAATATTCAATGGTTTTTAAATTTTTATGTACTTATAAAAGAATGCTTTTATTTAAATTATGGAATAATATTTCATTGAATAAGGAAGAACATAATTTTTTCCTGCATCATTTGGAAATTATAAAATATTTTAATTTTTAATGATTTTATTGGTGAAAATAATGTTATGATTAAAATTCATGGAACGTATCTTATCATTACTACTTATTTTAAAAAATATAAGTTATAATACTTCTCAAAGGAGAACCCATGTTTAATTAATTTAAATATAGAGAAATTTTATAAGTATTCAATAATTAAAGAGCTGATGAATCTCTATTTTTTTAAGGGAAAATTATATATGATGAATTTACTATATCGAGAATGGAAAAATTTATTTTAGTGGGTGCATATTTTCTTATGTTCGTGGAAAGGAATCAAAGTCATTTTTGATGTTAAAGATGTATTTTTATTATAACGTATTTGTAGTATGTATAATTTTAATATAGTGTAGATACTTTTTATTATATCATATTTTTTTATCAAGGGTATTTTTAAATTGAATATCTATCCTTAAATAATGATTCATAGCCATATAATTTTCAAAAGATGCAAAAAAATTATTATTCTGAGTTTGGGGCTTCTTAAAGGAGAAATGGGGTTTCATATAATTATATTACCCTTGTTAGAATGAAACTGATGTTTGATTTTTTTTGAGAATAAATTAAAAAAATGATAATTTGATGTTAAATAATTCATATATTTTATTATTCAAGTGAAGTGTTAGTAAAATATTTATACAAAAAAGTAGAAGATAGATGATGCACATAATGATTATACAGAACCACCCATGAAAAAAATATTTTTTTTCTATGTCCATGGGGGAAATATTCACATATCATGTGAAGAACCATACTAGGATTAAGTATAGATGGATGGAAAAATTAAATTATTATTATAAGTGAATAATTCATCAAATGTGAGGATATATTACAATAAAATAACAAAAAATTAAATCCTACATTCCTTTATATACCATCAAAATACAATAACACACTAACATAATTTTCTACTATACCAACACCTCTATATCAATAGAGTTATGAAAACATTGGAATAGTGGTATCTATAACAATGGTCTAGAATAAATTCTGGTTGGGATTGAATATAGTATCCTCTAATAATGGGTTTTCAAAATAGTTACTGTTGTGGAATCTATAAAAATGGTTTGAAGAAACTGTTACAATTGGTTTATATCATTTGGTTACTAAAACGATCCCACACCATGATCTTTGATTACTTCCAACCATTAATTTCATCATCTCCTTACTTCTCCCTAGTGAAATCACCTCCCAAATTAGGTTTTTTATTTCATTCTACTTTAACCAAAAATTAGAAAGTTTAAAATGTATAATCTATTCTTTCAAGAAGTGTTTTTATTTTTATATAGGTATAGAACACTAAGAGAAAATATGTAAGTTCATGATTCATCTAGATCTAATAAATTATGTTTTTTTAGATTATTTTCTTATATTATTATATAATAAATTTATTTTAGTTATTGAATTGTTTTAATATTTTTACTCACTTCATATATAATAGTCCAATAAGAATTTGTTTTCAATGTAATCTATATTGGTTAATTATGTAATTAATTATTATACTAATTTTTTTAGTTTTCTTAACCTATTATATGGTTATGAGATTATTCATTTCATTTTATTATTTATATTTCTAAATTATCTAAATTTATGAATAATTATTTTTAATTTAATGTGGTTTCAACTATTTAAATAATAATTTTTGAAAATAATAAAATTTCATTTTATAGTAATTCACTAGATCTACCGAATATAAAATTATATATAATTTGTTTCTAATTCCATAAAAAATATATTTTTTCATCCACTAGTAGTATTGATCAATTATAAAATATTTTTTACCTTATTCTTTATTTAAGGAACTACTAGTATTCATTGATGGATTTCAATTTTAATTTTATATATGGATTATCTTATTGGAAAATTTTAGAAAACATATTATAATGAAATATTTCATCCTAATATTATGAATTCCTACCTAATATAAGTCTATGTATAAAAAGGATGTGTTTTCTGGTTGGGTGGGTAAATGTTATTACTCTTTAATAAATATTGTTTTAAGATAAACGACTGTTCATTTAGTTGGATTTATTTCATATTAAAAAAATTATTCTACTTTAAAACCACCATTATTGAAAAATATGTATTTAATTGGATTAATTTCAAACTAAACAAATCTGAATGATATTTAATTGATGAAAAATAATTAATACTAGATAAAATCCAATGCAATAGAACTAAAATAATTTTATTTTTTATTCAAAAGACTCATTGTTGTCATGTTTTTTTAAATTATTATTTAATATGTAGATTTTAATATGATCTTAATTTATGTAAATAAAATTGGCACAATATAGATTCCTAATACTAATTGCCTCTCAAATGAGCTTAAAAGAAATATAATATTTTTGTTTTCAACAAGAAAATATTACAATAGAGGTATTATTTACTTTCATTAATATAATTGTGTGGAAGACCATTTTTATGTTGGGAATATTTAATCTATTTTATAATAAGTTTTGGTTTTCAATAAAAATATTATTTATGGTATCACATCATAGATATTAGATATTATTATACTATTAATGATGTATATAAATGGATATTTATAACTAATTTAATACATGGTCACTATCTATTTATTCGTCATTACAACAATGAAAGAATTAAAATTATTAATAAAAAAAATAATACATAAGGAAACATATGAAAATATTGATGTAGATAGGGTGGAAAAAGATGATGAATGATGCTAGGAATCCTATATCTCAGGCATGTTATAAACGTTTACAAGAAATATTTTGTACATGACTGAATAATAAGAAAACCCTGAATGTAATTTCTAAATTTTAAAAATATTATATTCTTAATTTTTTGAGACATATATTCTTAGGATATATATATTATATAAAATTATTAAATAGAATAGAATTTAATTGATAGGGTTATATTTTATATTCAAATAAATCATATTTTCATTAAATATTTGAGTTTTTTTTGAGAAATACAATGGTCTAAGTGATTGTAATGAATGTTGTATATCACAATGGAAGGAAAATATTGGTGAAAACCTCTAATGTTCCCTAAAAAGTAATGTGGCACATTATATTGATTCCAAACCTATAAAATAATTTCATGTTTGATGGAATATTTATAAATATACTATGGAATGATGTTAAGAGAATTAATAATGATGATGACATGGTTTTTTATAAAGACATACCATCATGGTTAACATTTGATGCATGATATAATTAGTTTGTTGGTGAGGTGCATAATTTCAGGTTTGGTCTATCATGTGATGGATTTAATTCATTTAGTTAGATATTTAATTCACAAAAAACATGGCCAGTTATTATTGATATTAACAATATTACTTAGTGGATGCGTGTGTGAAAGTAATTCAAATTCATGAGTATATACGAATTTAGACCTTACAATCCTAGAAATTATATCAATTAATAGTTTCAACCTTTTCAAAAATAATGTATTCACATTGAAATGTGGGAGAGAACACATATGCTATTTCTTTGAAAGAAATATTTTATATGTCTGTTATACTTATGTGGATGGTAAATAATTTTGTTTAGAGAATGAATGAAAAAATATCAGGTACTATTCATAATATGGAAATTCAATTATTAAGGCATAAATATAGTTATACTTTTAGTTCCATATGAAATCAATGAATCTTTATAACGGACTATCTATAGATGAATAATCATTAATTGTTTCATAATACTTTGGAGGATAAGAATACACCTCATTTTATGACTTGAAAAGATGTGTACAAAGAAATTAAAGATATTAATTATTCATTTGTGAGAGTTCTTACAAAGAAAATAAGGTGATTAATGTTTCCACTAAATTTTAGTACACCTGGAAAAAAGTATCATCTTTTATTTTTCTTTTTTTAATCCATTTTGTATCATAATTGTTTATAAATAATTAAACTTGAGAAAAAAATATGTGAAATATTTCATATAATTATTCTAAATTTATAGGGAAGTCCAAAGATTATACAGTATATTGAAATCAATTATACGATTGTGGTATTATACTAGAACTTCATATTCTAAGAATCAGAAAAAAAAATTCAATGTTGACTATTCTTCTAATGTGATGATGCATTATGAGAAAAATTAGTTTATAGGATTACTATAGAATATATATTTTTTTGAGATCTATTCCATAAATATATCAAAATTATTAAATAAAATATAGTTAAAATCAAAATATATAAAAACACATGACTACCACATCCTTCTACTTGAACTGATTCCCATAACAATATATCATTTACTATCAAATAATTTAAGGGTAATGATGATTTTTTAGCACCATTTATATAGAGATCTATGTGATAATTTTTTATATTTTATTATAGAAATAATATAGTAAGTATAAAAATTACATTTTCCCATGATATAGAAAATTCATCCAATATATTTTTCCACTTGCAGAATGCATCGAAAAATACATGTTTTGACTAAAAAGTTCTTTATGGAATTATTTAATTTCATTGGAAGTATCTTGTATAAATAAAATTTTTCATATTATATGATTATTTTCTAAACAGGATTCAAACAAAATGTTAGCTTTATTAAAGGTTTCATCGAACAAGAATGTTTGTATTTTGTTTCAATGTATTTGGGAGATTTATGAAGGATACATAACAATATAATGAAAAATAAAGAATATCATTATAAAAAAGAACTATTTTTTCCAGAATATCCCCAAATAAGTGGATTTTATGGATCATATACATTGAATAAATAAATAATTGAAGATATAGGGGATGGAACATCTCACAATATTATTTAACTATTATTTTTTAATGATTATATCATGTATATAATTTGAAAATGTATATGTCATTTCATACAATGAATGTTCAGATAAATCATAAAATTTTATAAACAATTTATGTAGTTAACAGAGTAAAATTATAAAATATAATTCACTATTTGATATATATTTTTATGAAAAATAGAATTTTCATAGTGAAGAGTTACATTTTTAGTAAAAACATTGGGTAAAAATAATACTTTTATAAAATTGAAAAAATATATTCATATAATTTAATATTTATTTATATTTTAGGTATTTATTTTTCTTATTGATTATCTCTATAACGAAATATGATTATAAAATTTGGACTTGTATTCATTGGTTTGGGAGTTCAAATCACTTTTAATCGATGTGTAAAAATTTGATTGAACTGATAGAGAAGTTAAAATTGGAACAACATGTGATGGTGTGATGTTAGCTACATGAACTGGATAATATTCCAAATGCATCAGATACTAGTGACTGACATGAATATGTGTCTCATTAATTAAATGGTGAGAAGATACTAATATTATATTACTAGACACATGATCGATTTGCTAAGATTAAATGAAATTGGTTTGATTCAGTGACATGACATGACATATTTACTGATTATTATGGATACCAATTTATTGAAATTATTAAATTAGTAGATATTTATGAGGGATATATTTTAGAATCAGTGGAGAATCATGAATTTTATATGAATATTATATAAAACCTGAATTTTGTATCATTAGTGATGTAATTACAAGATTTTTTTTATGAATTTGGGTATGGTGTTGGAACCATTAATGAAAACATTAATCTAGATCAATATATAATATATGATGAATCAAATAGTTAAATTTTTTGATTTTACTATTTACTTTATGTAGTGGTGCATATTGTACAAAAAATCAAATTATTTCTCTATTCATTTGGTTTATATTAACTATGGTCTTTCAAGTTAATACTATTTTAAATTTATTTAATTTTTCTTTAATATGTAAGGGTGTGTTTTTTATTGTTTTATGTTTTTGGTTTTAATTTAATTAGGTTTATTTCACATCAATACAAAACATTTCATTGAAAAATTACCCATATTAAAAATAATGAATTTAAATATCAAACCAGATTTAAATAAATTTTTTATCTAGTTTGGATTTCTATTAAAATATTCTATAAAGACGACATATTATAAAACCCAATTATGACAGATTTTATCAAGATTATATTTTAATAAAAAAATAAAATATATGTTTACTTCTATAAAAAATAAAATTGTTTTAATCATTAATAAACATTGTTCAAAATGATTAAATACATTGAAATTTATAATATTTCATAATCCAAATTTATGTTGATTGAATTTTATATTATTTCATAAACAAGATTTAAAAGTGATTACATCTATTTCCATGGTGAATTTTAGAATATAAAATTAGATTTTATACTAAATGTGTTTAAATATTACATGTAATGAATTTTTATTTCACATGTGAAATTTTTGTAGTTTTTTATAGACTCTAAAAAAATTAAATTTAAACTATAAAATACATTTTTATGTTCATGGTAAATAAAATTTCTCCTCCTTTATTATTTTATGTTTATCATACACCTAACACTCTTAATGGTTTTATGTATTGAAATCATTTTTTTTATAATTATAATCATTTAATATATCAGTTTTTTTTATTATGTGGGATATCAACATGCGATGCTGACTTGTCAAGTTTTGGGTTCATATAGAGTTTGAAGTGACACTTTTGAATACGCTATCTAAGAAAGGAAAGAAACTAGAGAGAGCTAAACCACTAGATAATTGTTTATAATTTAAATACAACCAATAAATTTTTTCAATATTCGGACATTTAGTGAGCCTCATACGCCTAATTGTGAGGATATAATGACTCACTGGATAGGTATCAAGTATTAGAGACTGACCAATTCACCTTTTCTAGAAAGTAAAAATATCTAATTTATGGATTCCACTTCAGCCAGTTTCACCTCCCAATGGGTGTAATTTTCATAACATAGACTATATAACCCACTTAACATGAACTAGATAAATAACATACATAACTCGATGGGGATTTCTAATACCAAAATGATCGCAACTAGTTCATGGAAATCAAGAATAGTAAAGGGAAATGATTTCTCCCCAAGTATATTCATATAAAATGTACAATATGGAAAGACTACCTAAATAGTTAGCTTGACAATATAATCTTTGGGGAAAGAGTTCCTTAAAATAAGAAAGTACAAGATAAGTTATGAAACTACAACAAAAAACATCACAAATAACGATGCCAACATAATCACTAAGTTTGAATTATAAAAAATGGATCAAATACAACACATTTCACCACAAACACCCTAGTAACCACTATTAAAAACACCGACCACCTCAATATTGTGATTTTAGTTATATTTTATAATGAGAATTAAAGTGTATATATTCCCAAACTCACATGTAGGTCATGAGAACCACTATACGAGTAGGACCCCATAAAGAATTTAAAATGTAGACCATGTCATATAAATCAAATATAAATAATTTTTTATAAAATGGAATGGTTATATTTTTCACAATTAATAATAGAATACGATTTTAAAATAATTTTATTGAAAAGTATAAAGGAGTATAAATAATAATGTTCATAAAAATAGATATGAATATGAATATAGAATAAGTAAACATGAATAAATAATTTTATAAACATTGTAATGCAAGAATTTATTTTCAACCATATCACCAAACATTCAAGCCCCTTGGTTATTTAGATCAATCATTGAGGTTCCAAACAAATTTTAGTCAGATATGAATTGTGGTGTCTAGTCAATCGTAGATATTATACCTAGAAAAATTATAGTCTATCCAAATAAAACTCATTTTCCATATCATCATTTTTTAAAATTTTCATTACCACCCCATTATTTGGTAGTGCTAATTAATGCCTAGAGTGGATATTATAGAAAACCCATTTGACTACCCAAGACTTCAGACACATCAGTGAAATCAATTAGTCTTATATTAATTTTTCTAAAATAATTTTCACCAATAATACTTTATGAATCCCAAATCAAGTTCGGAAAAATACCATTTCATTTCAAAAAAAACATAAATGTGCTCTATAAAAACTCATACCTTTCAAAAAACATTCATTTTATTATAGGTCAATAAAATATTTTATTCCAATAGTTTTCAAGAATTGTGATTAGTTTCATTCTATAAATCATTAATTTAAATTAAAAATAATTTTCCAAGAATCAACATATTAATTTTGGAGAAATTTTCAAATATGATTAATTAAAAAAAATTCCCTTTGAAAATGTCGTGAAGGATTTTAATTAATGAATTCAAATAAATTAGAATCCAATTTAAATTCATGAAAAAAATAAAATTGATATAGAATATATTACAATAAGCCATACTTCAATAAAAATGTTTTAACCACCTAACAAAGGATCCATAATCAGATTGATGAATTGATAAAACCAATTAGAATGTAGTCCAAGAGACACTCCCAAAAAATTATGATCTGAATCCATAAATGAAATAATTATCCACAAACATTAAATAATGAGAGAGATTAGGTAAATGAGAATTTAGAATCAAAATAAGGATATGGAAACTGAAATAGATTCAACACATCAATCTACACTTCAAGCTATGGATATTCAATAGTTGAAGTGAAAAAACCCTAAGAGACCCTTTATAGTCATAGGATTTGAATGGATTTATAAAAATATCACATTAGAATTTAAATGAGGATTTCTGGAATCAAATTATGATACCACCCTGAAATTACTTTCCTTGATTAGTGTCACCAAATAACCACTTTCTTTCACCAACTAGTAATTGTGGATTTCATATTTCATGATCCTTTGTGAACACCATTGGATGGATAGTTTGTTTTCGATAAGAATTCAATTTTTTCATTTTTTTTCATTGGCAACGTACTGAAATTTTTATTGTATTAAAATATAGAATAAATTCCATTTGAAAGCTGATGGATTACATATAACATTGATATATGTAATTCCATGTATGCCATTATACCAAACTCAGACCCCAAAACACCTAGAAATGAATAAAAACCAAAACCACATTCTCTTAATATGATATAAACAATAAGGATAAATCATTGATAAATAAGAAACATTATGAAAATAAATGAATCCAAACATAATGCATGAAATCAATAGTCAAAATGTTACATGATTTTAGTCTCACCACCCCTTAACCCATCACGGGACATCATGTGGCCATAAATACACCCCCAAGAAGACTTCATGAATCTCAATTACTATTGTGGCCTTACATGAGCTATATGTGTGCTTCATTATTTTAATATTTTTCTTTATCATTTATTTGAATCTATTCCCCTAATTTTGTCATTCCATTCTTTTTGAGATAATGTATTGTGTTTTATAATTTTTTTAAAAGAATATTTTTCATTATTTTATTGGATGCTAACTACCAAAAATGTTAGTTTTATTATGATTCTTATAAAAAATTAAATCCTGAATATATTTTATTTCTATGACTAATTAAAAATAAATGTTGTTTCAAGATCATTCTAACATTTAAAGAAAAACGATAATATAACTTTTTATCCTCTTTGTGGAGGTGATTTTCAAACTCAAATTTTATTTTCCAATAACCTCACTTATCAGCTTTCTTTTGCATTCCTTTTATTATTATAAAAATTCTATATTAAATGGTTTCTACCTAATTTTTTGATATTTATATTAAATTTTAAAAGTAATTTTACCACCTAATGTTATTCTACTCTAACCAAAAATGTGATTTTGTATTCCGTGTTTATATTTTCAATTTGAGAACTATAATTTTATGTCACCTTTTCCACCTCATATTCCTGTTTGAGTGGTATTTTAAATATAATTATATATATATATATTATACTTTTGTGGAATTAAAAATATATCGAATAAATATTTTGAAATAGATTTATTTAAAATGATCGACATATGCGAGATATAGGACTACCACCTCAGGTTCTCATAGTCAATAAAGAAATTATATTATATATTAATTATAATAATTTAATTTTGATGTTATTATTGTTATTAAACTTTTATTACAAGATACTCAAACATATAATAACATTTATCTTTTTAGACTACTATTAGTGGTGAATAACATGTCCAATCATCTATGTCTTTTAAATGAAGTACTCATAGATAATATCAAGCTGTACACACCAATAAAATCCACCACATATCCCATATACCAAATTTTTTCTACATACTACTACACTTAAGGCATTTAAGATTTTCCCACTTATTCCTTAATCATCATTTCAAATTGTCACCACTTCTTATATACCATTTCCTTGTCTTATGAAAACACATAATCCCTTTTATCTTTGGCCTATAACTTCTTTTCATAGTTGTCTTCCTACTCCTACCATTTAGGATTTTATAATTTTTCTCATATGACTTATAATAAAAAATCATTTTGATGACCAAGAGAATAAATTATATCATTCTCACACTTCACATTCTATAGATCCACCCAAACCCCTAGATAGTTTATATCTAAATGGACAGACTTGATAATATATATGTTATAATTGTGTAAAATTC
Source organism: Viscum album (assembly GCA_963277665.1). NCBI lineage: Eukaryota > Viridiplantae > Streptophyta > Magnoliopsida > Santalales > Viscaceae > Viscum > Viscum album. The sequence continues at coordinate 1,007,820,289 of OY728156.1, forward strand.
TACATCAGTAATTTTAATTTTGTTTTAATTTTTATTAAAGATATATTATTTTTATTTTTTTAGTGGGATTTTATAATAGACGATGTGGGTGTACTTTTAGGCATGATGGGTGAAACCAGAAACCACAAATCATGGATTTTTACACATTTGGACACTAATTAATCAATAAAAATTGTAGAACATGTTGAAGCTTTCAGAAAAAATTATCCAACTATTGTATAATATTTAAACCTAATTAAAACTCATTTATTCATGTAGATAATCAAATAACAGAGAAAACATATTGTTATTTTGGGTTAATTTTTCTTCTAAATTTAAATATAATATATTTATTCTATTTATAGTAATTAAAACATTTTTTTAGCTTTGATTCAAATTTCATAGTGGAAAATATACTAAGGAAACATGAATGATGGAATTAAGATAACTATGCATGTCGTAGTACACTAACATATATTATGGTTTTCCTATTATACTTAACACTAGGTTAGTTGGAATACCAAATATTAATGATTATATAGTTACCCAATACTAAGAAATGATTTATTATGAGGTGAGAAATTAGTTTAAGGTATTATTATAATTAAAGGATAGTTGATTGAATGTTAAATGAATCGGATTTATATATGTACATTGTACTTTTATTATTAAATACTATTTTAAAAGAATAATCATAATAAAATAAAAAATATAAGGATGAAACATTGTATATTCACACATTGGGGTAAACTATTATGCTAGAGCATGTAAAAAAACTAGGTATTTTTCTATATAGTTGAGTTTTTGGTTACCAATTACATGGAAATGACCTGAATTTTAGTTTACATGAATCAGATTAATGTTAATTTAATTTAAGTAAACTAAAATATAGAAAAGTAAAAAATGAATTTAATAGACTATACCAAGGATGAACAAACCAATCCACAAAACATTTACTTAATTCCAAAAAATGTGACCATATATAATCATATCATCCAAAACAAACCATTCCCAATATAAGTTTACAAATATATCCTTAAATAAACACTATCCTCAAATATAACATAATATACTAAGATGTTATCATCATACAAAACATAACTTAACAACTCAATCACTAATCAAATCATGGAAACTATTACAATAGTTAGTCCATTTTTTATTACTAAAACAATGATGAAGATAACATATATTCTTTTATAAAACCTGGATGGTATAATGGAAAACCCTATAACCTATCCAACTATGAGCCCTCAAAACCCAAAACTATAATTCTAATCCCAGTACTACTAAATAACATCTAAATAGTATATTTTTAAAAAACATTCCTAATTTAACCCCATATTACCAAAAATAAATCTATATGTCACAAAAACAAGTAATCCATCAGAGAAACTACCCCAACCTTATATTTACACAATAAATATTCACTTAAAGTGCTGAAATAAAAAATAAGAACCCAAACTAAAACAATCTAAACTATTTAATTATAAAGAAACTATATAAAATGGATTCAACCAAAATAAATAATTAGAAACTATATCTCATACAGATATCCCACCAAAATATAATATTTCCTATTAAACATCCAAAATTTTCTCTTCATACTTAATGAACACAATGAATCAATCATATATCGAGTCATGAAAAAGAAAATATAACCAATACTAAAACAGAAAAAAATATAAAATAATAAAACACCTCAATAGGGAACCATAAAACCATAGTTCAAATAAAAAAACCACAAAAATCTCAAATAGTCTATATTAATTGAACCATAATAAGTTTAAAAAAAATAAATCCTAGGATTGACTATAAAAAAATTATAATCCTGGCTTTTAGGTCATGAAATCATTTAAAACTCTAAATTTCACCACTTCACCTGTTAAAAATTTAAGACCATATATTCTATGGACTTGATAAAAAGTGACTTATCCTAATAAGGTACCAAAAAATTTCATGAAACCAATATCTTGAAATATCAATTATTTTATTACATTTAACTTAGTATTATTCAAATAATGCATACACACACCAATAAAGACAAATGATATCATCAAAAAACAATCCACTCATTAATTTATGGAATTAATTAAAACAATTACCATTTAAATGGTAATTTATTGAAAATAATTCAAGTCATTCCATAAGAACATTTCTTTTGAAATATCTCAATCCATCATCACCTAACATGGATGTAACTAAATAAATAACTCATTTTTAAAATCATCTTACGCAAAATCAATAATTTTTATTCATATAATACAAAAATTGATAAAAATATTTCTAATCTATTTTGTATAAGTAAATTAAACTATCATTAAAATATTATAGGATAATTTTCTCTTATATAAAATACCATTTTATTAAGTTGTATAGAAAATATAAGTCAATGTTCTTTAATAATTTCATTTTTGATGGAGCATGAAGAAGAAAGATAATGGTTTTACTAATGAAGGAACATAATAAAATATTATTATTTTTTTCTTCAACATTCAAATATTTATATTTCTTTGGAAACTAAAAATTTCATTAAAATTTTAAAAACTTGTCTTGGAGGCCCTTTATGATAATTTATATGGCAATTTTGTGACATTAGATCATTTGGATAGATATTAGGTGATTATCATCTTGATAAATTTACATATCAACCATGGAAGAGTATCATATCCATTAGGGATTATCTTACTTCAAAAATCTCTAATGGATTCTATATAACTACGTTAAAATATTTCTAACTATAGGTATATAAGACACATAGATAATAAGTAGTGGAAAAACCAGAATCCTTGTAAGAGTTTAAATGAATGACATGGCCAATGAGTATATATCGGAACATTTTGATGATTTATACCCAAAAAATCCACTGAATACCAATTTATTTTTTAATATATACTATGAGTGATGAATTCCATATATGGTGCACCCGATGATGTGGATGATGATACTAGTGGTGGGTGGGGTGACGACATTCATGGTTGTATTGGTGATGATGATGCATGACGTGAATGTATAATTGAATATTGTCATGATGATGATGATAATATTGATAATAATGATATTTATAGTGGTCATGAGGGATAAATTTATCCCCCATATATAAAACTTGATTTTTATGAAACAATTGTATGAATGATTATTTATAATGGAAACAAATTGTATATGTGTTTTTATTTATTTATTAAACTATCAATGGATTAAATGTGTATCAAAACTTATTAAGGAATTTTTTTATTGTTGTTTACAAATATCGGTTGAGTTTTTATTATGGTTTAGATATATACTGGTTTGATTTATTTTATTATAAAGCTACACAAATAGTAATATAACTATTGGTTTAGCCCTAATGGAAATGGTTTACATAAATCATTAGTATCCTATAGTCAACAACACCTTATAAAAATAGTTTCCATAGAACTATTATTATGGAGGTATATCTATGGCCCACTTTATAAAAATTCTTGTAAGAATTGGTATAACCTATACCAATGGGTCCTATCCCAACCCCAACATTTTCAATCATTTTCATTTTTTTATATTTTTTATTGCAACAGAATTTTCAAATAAGAAGATTGAAGTTTCAAAATATATTTTTGGAAAAGGAAAAAAAAATATAATATATTTTTATATTAAATCATCTATAGATTCAATTTTTCAACTTCAATGATAATAATAAGGTATAAAAAATACAATGACTCCATGGTGGTATTTTGGATAATGCATCTTTGAATAACCCTATGCCACATGATTCTTTGGTTTACACATATTCTAATAATTATTAATTAATATCATGGTCATCTTGTTTTATATTTTCATTAATTGATGAAAAATATTTTAGAAAAAACTAATTGATGTTTAAAATGAAAAACAATTATATGATTCAAATATAATTTCACTAGATTTTGATATTAATAATGAAATGTAAATTCACATAAATATATTGGAAAACCAAATTAATTCAATCAATTTGATTTTCTATATATCAAACCTAATGAGACAGATTACCCTAAATATATACCGAAGGATATATTAGATGATGATATTATTTTTTATATTTATTTATATTTATTGATAAATGGAATTAGGGAAATTTAAAAAAAATTGATTTGATCTTAGATCAACATATATTACTAAATAGTGTTTCCCAACATCATCCCTAGATTGACTCTCGATTGAGATTGATAAAATATAGAATCATAAAAATATATTCCCTAATACAGATGGGTCACTATTTATCATGTAAACTACAATGATTTTGATCCATCCATGTTTAAATATGATTCATACATGAACATGTAAAACATAAAAAATAAATACATGTATAATAATAAAAATAAAATCAATGACTTTTTAGCAGAGAAGAATACTTCATTGAGGAATAGACTTAATGAGGTTGACATTATGGATTTATATCATGGTAGAAAAAAATAATAGGAATATAAACTAAATGCACTAGAAAGGTATTTTTTGGAACTAATTAAAGAACTAAAAGATTTAAAGGTATCATAAAAAGATCATAAGAGGAGTCTGAATATGTTGAAAAAAATAATATTGAAATCTCTTAAAAATTTCAAATTTCAAATTTTATTTATATTATTAGATGGTTTCTTTTATTAAAATATGTATGTTTTAAAAGTTTCTTATTTTATAATCATATATTAAATATTAGATGACATATTCTATGATTGTTGAAATTCTATAATTATTAAATATTGATCAATTTATAAAAAAATATATGTTTTTGATTAATTTTAATATACAAATCATGGAATTTTTTATACATGGATATATAACCAGAAATTAATATGATTTAAACCATAAAACCAGTAATTTTATGTAAATAAAAGGGTTAATTGTTGTACCCTATGTAAAAAAATTATAAATTAATGGGGAGACCTCTTAATTATTTCATATATTTTCCATAAAATTTAAGACATCATTTTATCATTTTTTAATGAAAACCCATTTACTGAAAATAATAAATAAATTTCAGGTCATATCAATGTAATAAAATACATTTCATGGATTCGTATATAATATGATAAATTTATATGTTTATTCTGTAAGAAAATAAATTGTTTCATTTTAGTGAAAAACATTTCGGAGGAAGATATGGTTTTTTAAATACCAATTCACCAATTTTTGGATACTAAAATATATTAAACGAACAAGGTATTTGATTCAATATAATAAAATTTACATACGGTAGTTATTTTTTATTTTTATTAAGTGATTTATTATTAAGTGAATATTGAAAAAGACTATTTTTTCAAGAATTATCATGTTTATGAAATTAGAATATATAATAATGAATTGAATATTTATAAAGAAATTTATATAAAAAATAAATAATTTATAAGCATTTTATTTCTTTTTAAATAATAATTTTGATATCATAAGTCCATTTTTATAATTTTAGGAAATCAATTATTTTTTATTTAAATAAAAATTGCTTTAGTTCTTTTATTTGAATCATGTATTGAAATAGTTTTTTATATTGTATATTAGATTCATTGATAAATTAGATTCAATTGATTTAAATTATATAAATTAATTTCTTATTAATTATAATTATTCTTGGATTTGGTATAAATTTATTTTTACTCTTAAAAATATATTTTATAAAACAATAAATTTTTAATCAATTTGGAGGACATATATTAAAATTAATGTAATCCAATTATTTAATTTGAATTAAGAAAAATGAATTTAAATTTTCTAATTTGTAGCATCAAAAATTTAATTTTTTTTATTTCATTTTGGGCCAAAATGAATAGTTACAATTGTAAAACATTGTCACATCCAAAAGCGTTAAATGGGTTAAACATGGGGTAACAGTAAATAGAATGCACAAAATATCAATAAATTTTTTTTAAATGATATTGGTTGTGTTTATTATCTAATTTCAATACATTTTATCAACAATTTTAAAAAACCGGGTCCACTACCTTTGAGAAATAAATTTATATTAATTTAATGTTTTGAGTATTTAAAAGAGTTTCACTACTCTCACTTGTAAAAATAAATCTAATCTCCTTGCTTATTAAAAATATTCATGAAACTCATATTGGACATGTAAATTCCTAATACCTTCCCAGATATCCTTCCCATGTATAAGAGGTTTTTTATCATCGTAATACCAATACAAAAAGGCATAAGCTTTATGAATAAGGGAGATATCCAAGGAGGAGTTATAAGTCTTAATGAACCATTTCATGTATTTTTGCAATTTACCTCACTAAAATATAATCTATAAACAATATCCTATTTAAATAAGTATTTATTCATAAAAATTATATTTTGTTCATGGATAAAAATTGTTTTTATTTATTTTTCAATATATATAAATTAAGGACATCTCCCTACATACATTTGTACTATCACCTCTAAAAAGTGATTTGTTTCATTTTTCATCACAATATCACGTGTAAAGTTTTTAATATATAATTTATGAATATATTATATGTTTATGATGTTATAATTATTTTTTAAATAAAATATATTAATTATTATTTTTCAATTATATATGTTGGTAAATTTTAATGTCTCTTCTGCATATCTATAGATTAGTACCTCCCTGAAGTGATGAAATTAATATTTCATTAACACCTCACATGGTTGGTCATATGCGTGGAAATATTAATACAATATTATATTTATTATAAAATTATTATTATTTTAATTATTATAATATTATAAAGTTTATTTTATTCCAATCAGTAGAAAAATAAAAATGACGCTCATATCTACAGGCAGACTACCACATCCATTATATGATGCATGTATTCTTTCCTACTGAACTTACATGTATGATACTAATAACATTTCTATTTTATAAAATAATATTTGTTATGATTAATATTTGGTATATGATGAAATCATGATTTCTTTAATCATATTTAAACCATCAAAGTCATTTGTGACTTATAAACCAAATGTACTCCAAATTCCCAATAAAAAAATTACCATTTTAGTAGCTAAATTAAAAGTGGAAACAAATGAAATAAAGGGGATACTGATAGTGGAAGGAAAATTTAAAATTTTCTTAATCATCATGTATCTAATATAATTTTATTACATAGGAGTTTTTATATAAGAATAAAAGGATCCAAAACATTAGGTAGGGGTCTTTATTTTTAAAATATTATTTTAAATATTTACTTTAACTCATTTTTATCCATATTATATTATCTTAATAGATTCAATATAGTAATTTTTAAACATCAATTATGGAGAATGTTTTTTCTTTTTATTTTATTTTATTTAAAAATAGTCAAGAAGTAATTTTTCTATGTTTTCGGTATGGGTTATTTTCAATATTTATAAAATTAATTTTTTACACAACTAGTTTGAATACCATTTTTCGACATCACAACCATTAAATTTTATAAATATTACTCTATATGTTAACATGGTTTTTCAAAGATGATTTTTTCGATCCCTTCTAGTTTTTTTATTACGAAAATATTTTTTGTGGAAATAGATATTCTTCAAAATTATATGAGTTATATAAATGTGTATATTGTTATGGTATTGAATTAAATTTCCAATGAATAAAATTTTTATGTATATATATGATGTATAGATGTTGTGGTTCATGAAAATGTTATATTAATTATGTACTTTTCTGGCATAGCAATGATAATGTGTGATGTAGATATAGCTCTGTAATGTATTGGGTATGGTGACAGAGTTTACCCATGAAATGTTACTCATATGAGATGTGAGAATTATCCAGTTATAAATACCCATTTTAAGGGATATTGTATGATTGAATGTAATAATATTCCTCCAAAATAACTACAAAATAATAATAATAATTATTATTTTATATAAATACTTTTTTTAATTAAACAAAAAAGAGATCAATTTTTAGCAATATATATGGCCATTTTAATTTTGAAATAATTGGTTCTTAATGAAAATTTCTCATGAGTTTTAATGTTTTCAAAGAAACCTTTAGGATTTTAATTATCCTTTTATAAATAACATATAAATGTTATTAAATGTATTGGGTAAATAACTTGTTTTCATGGATATTTAAATTAATATCTAAGGTAAATATTTATCATAAAAAGGTGGACATTGTTATGGATTTTTAGTTTTTCCAATATATTATCATGTTTTTATTCATTAATGTGCATTAAATAGATATTTGTTTCTTATAAAGTGTTTTAATATTTCTTTATACGTCATATGGGAGAGTAGGAACCTTTAATAGGTCATATTTCTAGTTATGAGAGAAAAAAAGTATGAAAAAGTGATTTTTTATAAAATATTGGGTTTTTGGAAAAAATAGACATTGTACAGAGGAGTATTCCATGTAATGCAATTTATTTCATAATTCTATAAAAATATAAAACTAAAAAGTTAATTAGGAGTATGTGATGAAATATTCAACATATATATTGTAATTTATGGGATAATTATGCAAAGATGTCATATTTTTTTAATATATTAAGGATTTAGAAAAAAATGAAGGATATAATAATTTTAAAACATACTGTTTAGATATTATATTTTGGTTACATTATTAATAGATAGATTTTTGTTCTTTTTTGCTTCATCAATCATTATTTATATAGATTGGTTTTCAAAATACTAAATAAGGAATTTTAGATAAAATGCCTTCTTGAAGATAATAACCTTCTGAACTAAAAACAAAGAGTGGATGGAATTGGAAAATAGTAGATTGTAGATATGTGAACTAGGTAAAAATAATCTTGTATAATGGCACATATTCAAGGTATAATCTCAATTATCTATATAAGAATATGTTCATATTATATCAATTCATGAAACAACACCTTTGATTTTTAATGGATCTATTGGTCTTGTATTTCTAAATGATGGATTAACACTTTGGAGACTATATTTAAAGACTGTACATATTAGTAACATCAAAAGGTAACCCTTTTTATATTTATCATTTTGATTGTGAAACCGATCAATGGTGGTCATTGATTAATAAAACAAAGTTAACTAATGAAATTTATGCCATGTAATGTATATTATTTTAAAATTTCATACTTGAAAAATGAATACCTATTGTAATTAAACTTGTTATAGAAATGAATATTCTAGAGTTAATGAAAAAGGTGGGGGAATCTGTTATCCCATGTGAAGAAAATTTATAATGATATAATGGTATACACATAAATTTATTCTTTAAAACGATAGTAAACTGGGATTTTTTTTTCATGATTCAATCCATGTTTATGATGTTATTTATTTAATCTAGTTTATAAAAGTTATGAGAAACTATTTGTGGTTTATATGAAGATTGAGATTGAGATTGTGGAATATTAAAAGAACAGTGATAAATGTGATCCAATTGGAAGTAAATGAGAAAAAAAATTCATTGATGAAACTAGAAGATATGAAAATTCCATTACACTATTATGATCATTGTGGAAAAAAAATTATGGGGAATTTATTATGTGATTTGGGAAAATTTACTAATATCAAAATCATGGAATCATGATTCTTAACTTTAAATAAATGAGAAATTGTGATTATCCTAACATAATGAAAAGCAGTTGGTGAAATTTTTAAATTTTAATGGGTTGGTACATTATGAAAATTCATGACCAATAAATGGAAACAATGATAATTATTAATATGATTATAACAAGAAAGGTGTGACAATGTAATTTTATATTTCTTGGCCATCATATGAAGTCATGATAGGAAGGGTATGTATATAATCTACATATGTAAATATTGTTTATAATTATAAATCTATTAAATATTTCCTCCATATACATTTTATACTAAAATGGAAATATCGACTTATGAAACGATGACAAATATTTTGTTAAATAATTATATTTTATGTACTAAATAAATTATGAATTCTGAGAATGATAACCTCTAGGTTAAGAATATTCCCATGAAATATAATTTCCTAACATGGAGGATTCAAAATGGAGCTATTCATACTGATGAGAATGTTAAACGGTGTGGTATTTGTATTGTTTCTAGGTGTGTTTTCTACAAGAGGCATAGAAAATAAGACATTGTTCATCTTTTCTCTGAAATTGAATGGGCTCATGAAGTATGGGATTATTTTGGTGAGTTCACTGTGATGTCTTCCCCTACTCTGATTGAGCATCCATTTCTTAACCACTTCTTTCATGGATCTTATAGGGGTGGAAATGAAAGAGTGACTTGATTAGTGATTTTACATGATGGCTACTCGTGCATATGGTAGGGTAAAAATAAGAGAATTCATGAAGTAATTTTCCCAAATGGTAGAATGATTATATGCAGGATCCAAAATCTACTCATTGATATTGTTAGGACATTAAGAAACTAGATAAAGGCTCCTTTACTATAAAGGTTCATTCTTTCCCATCATATTTCTTTTCGAAGTATCATTTTTCATCCGCATAATTGGATCTGGTGGGAACCTCAAATAAGAGGCTTAAAATTAAATAGAAATGGCTCATGTATTGCTGGTGAAATTCATAGTGGGGGTATTGTTCACGACAACTGGGGTCCATTGTACTGGCATTTTTTGTAAGGTTGGGACAAGGAAATTCTCTCTATGTTGAGGCGATGACATTGTTCAGTGGTCTTAAGATCTGCATACATCAAAATATAGGGATCTCTGAGGCTAAAATTGATTCTATGCTCTTATATAATTCCATTCATAGTAAAGAAATGATTCCATGGTCTATCACATATGCAATTAGATAATGTAGGTATATTATTCGATTTGATATCAATGTCTCCGTTGTTTGGCCATAAGGTAATATGGTTGCAGACTACCTTGCATCGTTAGATTTTATTAGTACAAGTCATATTCTTATTCATGACTTAAATAGATTGAAACCGAAAGCTATCAACATATTTAGAGAAGATACTTTGGGTCTTCACCATTTTATACCCCCTGATTCATTTTTATTTCATTCAATCTATATAGAATCTTTTTTTTCATATATTACTTATATTTCTATGAATAAAAAATTACATGTTGACTATATTGTATAGTTTTTCACAAGAATCTATTTGTCTTACCATTATTGTATTTTTTTATCATTGGTAGAGGATGACATTTCATTTATTCTTCTATGACATATTACACAAATAAATAATTCATATTCAGTCCTTCGATTGTGTTTCATTTTTTATATATGAATGAGTTTATACTCAGGATAACATATCCGGAATCTAAAAAATTGGCTAAATAATAGAGTGAAACATTTCTTAAACACATTATTGAAAATAATTAAACTCTTACCAACAGTGATTTTCTTGTCTTAAATTAGTATATAGATTTACTTCTTGAGGATTAGTCTATTGATATTCCCGATTAAGAGGCTGATCTTTTTTTGACATAGTTTTTTATACTAATTTAATTTTAAAACATATTTATTGAATGGTTTGAATTTATATGTTAATTAATATAATTTAGTTATTGTAATTTATTGATAATGGTTTCATCCACATTGTATCATCACCGTGGGCTACTCAAATGTATAACCTTTGAATTGAAATTTTATTTATTTTTGCATAAATTCAATATCTTTGATAGTATTGAATACATGAATCCCATATACACAAATATAGTAAGTGGAAATTAAATTTTTTTAAACTATAAAAAAATTTACTTTTTAAAAATTAATGGAACAAAAATTATAAATTTTTTCATGATTATATATTTTCATCTTGGATGATAAAAATTAACATAAAATAAATTTTTCAAAATTTCCCTTAAAAATAATATTTTATGAAAAATATAAAATGTAGAACATATAAATTCCTCATTTTATATATAATATTTAATAATAATATTTTTAATTAAAATTTTTATATATAAATATTATTGAAATAATGAAAGTTAAATTTTGATAAAAATAGTTATTTTTCATATAACTGGTTTTCTTTAAAAAAGAATACTGTATATGCTATTTAAATAATTACAATAATCATCAATAATGAATGGTATATATTAAATTAATTGATTATATATATGATTACATAAATTTAAAAACATATAATAGTGGTTACTAATAATATTTTTATTATAAGATCATCTTATACTTGAAAAAGGCATTTCTTGTAAAATATTTTTCAATAAATTTTATGGGTATATACTAAATTAAATTTGTATACTTATATAAGATGGATTTTATAGAATAGATTACATATTTGAAATTATAATAATTAATATTGGGTAATAATTTCAAATAATTTTTTTTCATTATCATCATTAAAAAATTAATAAAGTAGTTAATGTGATTTTGGTTAAAACGATGTATTTTTGTGTTACATGCACCTGTGATAAAATTAATACTACAAAAAAATATAATTTTTATTCAATGAGTTGTATTAAATATATAGATTAATTGTGTCCATATTATTAAATAAGGGTCATTTTATGATATAATTAATGTATAAATAAAAAATTATAAAATGTCTAGTTACTTTAGTGAAAACGAAAATGTTAAAACTTTGTAAACATAAAGGACAAGGGAAGAAAATGATTAAAAATGAATATGTTTTATGTCGTAGTAGTATGGAAAGAACATAAAATATCTTCACTCGATATTTTTTAGTTTTATTGATATTATTGGGGTGACCTTTAATTACAATTATTTAATAGTTTTGTGTATTTACAAATATATAACTCCCCAATTAAAAATGGAACTCTCTCCAATCACTTATTCACACCTCTAAAAAAATTTCTCCACCAAACCCGAAAAAATAACTACCCATAATCTTTATCCACATTATAGAGGTTATTTTCTACCAAAAATACCAATCCTAGAGTTGATAAGTGGATATGAAAATGAGGATTCTCTAAAATAATGTAATAATATTACCAAATATGTTTCATTTTATTTCATATTTTACAAGATTTAATTAATCCCCGACACATAAAAATTACACAAATATTATATCACATATACTATGATTTTATTATGTAAATATAAAAAATCAAACCCATATCCACTTATATAAAATTAAAAATGAAATAATTTCTTGTGTGTATGGTGGAACAATATAACACCCCAATATTTCATAGTATGTTATCTCTTTATATTAATTCAATAGCTTGCGCTATACACAACACTGAGTTCAAACACCTCAGGACTTATCAAAATAGTATTTTAAAATGATTTTATAAATTGCATTAGCCAAATTTTGAATTATATATAGACTATATAATTTTAACAGTTATATTTTATGTTTCATATATGTTATATAAGGACAACTTCAATTTTTCAGATAAAATAAGTATTTTTCAAACAAAATTCAGTTTTCCTCCTTTTAATGGGGAACCCTTTTTAAAGAAAATATTTGAAACTTTTATATATTAAATTTAATGAAATTAAATTGTCCTTTATCAGCGAGACATAAAAATTTATTTTTGATAAACATTTGATACTTTTTTGATAACTTGCATATTTTGAGGAATAGTGAAAAATACTAAATTGTAATTAAAAACAAATTTTTTAATCTAAATAATTAATATTGTTAAATTATAAATTTTAGTGGTTTTAAAGTATCATTATATTATATTTTTATCATTTAATATAATGTAGGTCATTGGATGTAATTTCATATTTAAAATGTATATAATCACATGTCAATCTTTAGATTGTTTTTAATTTTTAAAAACCCGCTTTGTAGTTTTGACAATGGGAAATAATTTTAATTTACGTACTGAAAAATATATGTTTTGAATTTGGAAAAATTGACATCAATTTTTTATTTGGAATTTTAAAATTTTCTATTGCTGAGTTTTCTTTATTTTTCTGAAAACATTCTATTTTTGATGAATAGTGAAAACACTATGTTGGATTTAAAAACCGACATTTTCATTTCAATAATTTTTTTTAATTAAAAATTTAACATAAAGTAAAAATTTATACGTAAGATATATATTATTCCAATTTAATTTATTGGAGTAATTTTATAATAATATTAGACATATAAAATTTTATTGAACTTTTTTTAACGTCCTTTACCCACCTTCTAGGTACATTTTCAAATTTGTATATAACATAATATTACCGCTTCTGTGAATTGAATTTCAAAAATACGATAGACATGGTTGACATCAATAAGTAAAATATGGTTCAATATGATGAAAATAATTTTTGGTGAATATTAACATTTGAATTTTATTTACCACGATTAAAACTAAATAAAGTAATTAATGGTAAAAATAATATTAAAATTACCCAAACACAAGTCCTAATTTTATTGGATAAGTTTTTTTTGACCAAAATAAACCTTAGGAAAAAAATAAGATCCTTTTTATCTAGTTGGGTTAGATTCGAACATTTATTATATTTTATGTAAAGAAGAGATAAAAGTGATAAATTCAATGTTTAATAACTAAACCATTTTTAATATAAGGATAAACATAAAATAAATTAAACTATAAATTTTAATTAGAAAGATAAAAATATTTTCTATATTATCTAGTTTTTTTTTTAATTTTGAGATATTATATGATTAAATTTATTTATGACACAATGATGATGTAATAATTTTCTTATTAATGAAATATTAAGATAATTGATGTTATAAATATTAAAATAAATGTAAATTGAAATTTTTGATGCCATTAACGAATTTTCTTGGTTAAAATGAAATGTTAGTGTTGATTAAATGTATTATTTTCAATGAAAAAAAGTTTTGACGACTTTCACAAAAACAAAATACATAAATATTCTTAAAATTGATATAAATGAGTTTTTTAAAAAATACCACATTATTAAAAGATATAATATTCCTAAAAGTATATTATTCAACCAAAGGACTTATATAATGTTATTTATGTCATTATTGAACTATTTGGGGTTCTATTGGAAATTTATAGTTAGTTTATTAACCATATAATATTAAAATACAAGGAGACATGGTAAATATTTATCTATTTAACTAAGGGTTAAATCTATAAGATAAGGTTAATATGGTAACATAGACTTTTCTAAAACCTATTGGTTGAGCATATTTAGACACATAAACACTTTATAATATAGAAAAATTCTTTTGGAGACATTATAAAATGAAAATTATTTTATAATAAAATAACATTTCAAGCTTTTCCTAAAGTGACCCTCACCTCTCTAATAAAATGGTACTTGCCCTTCTCTCAAAATCACACCTCCAAAGCCATTTGGATCATCCAAAACCTGCTCAAATATCCTCCCAAATACCCTCAATTAAACGTAGAGGCCTTACATTGATAATAAAGACAAGATAAGGATCACTTATGATCAAATCAAAAGGAAACACCTGAAGAAGTGGAAATAATTTCATCACCTCTTTCGAAGTTATTTTCTTATTCGACTTCCTCTTTCCTTGTTGTTTACATACCAAAATAATAAATAAATTACATTATACAAATTTTTATGTTCTTATAAATATGGTATAGCTTTATTAATTATTATATTCATCTTATGAATGACAAAGTCACTATAGGTGCATAGGTACAACTTACCGTCTCCACGTCGTGGTGTATTTTGTCATTCAACACTTCATTATTTAGATGGGTATAATAATGATAATAATTGATATAAATAATAAATATGGCAGGATAATTATTCTCTATATATAATATACCAGCCTATTACATATTATTTTACTATCAATAGAATGATATTGTCGCTTGTGTGTACGTATGGATTACCGTCTCCACGAACATGATGAGATTCATTTACCATCATAACCATTCGAGAATAATTTTCATTTTATGATTTAAAATAATGATTAATAACTTAATATCATTCTGGATATGAATTATATGCATCTTATCCATGACAAACATGACTTATATGGCAAAACATATAAAGGATAACGAATAAGTTAACACCTGAAACAATGATACTACTAAAATATTATTAACCAAGAAAAATTAGAAGATTATATATGATATCATATTTATGTATGTGTTTATTGTAATATTTAATGAAAATTATTTAACAATTATATAGGAGTTTAACATACCCTCGACTAAGTAAAAGTTCAAGGTAAGGGGTTTCATCTCACTTTTTATTCACGTGAGATTCATGCCATATTGCCACTATTTTCATTTGTGTGGTGTATGTACTGCCCATAATTTTATTCTTTGTGTAATATAATTTAATTTACGGGTATTTAAATCTTCATTGTATGATCATTCTTTCAGGGGGTGTATGTTTCGTATGTTAGCAAATTGGTAACAGAATTTCTAATTTCAATTTACACTTATTGGGTGTTATGAAATATTCATTGATTATTTGAATCCAAGATTATGTGTGAAATCACTATTTAATTATTTATGTCGTAATTTACACTCCCCTTTGTGTGGATATAATTTTTATACACATAATGACTCTATTGATAAATTCTCATGTCATTAATATGACCTTGATAAGATTAATCTTAACTCAACTTCCATTCATTGAGTTATACATCCAAGTCATTGGTGTTGTTTTTTCAAGAATATTTTTGAATTTACATTGATTTATTTACACTGTATATCCAATCATATTTAGTGTATTTATATTTTTCACAAATAATTATGTGATTGATTTATCCGTAACCTATGGATACAGTCTTTATAAGGTATTTATTCTCAATATACATTCCATTGAGACATATTTTTTGTTATGTGCCAATTCACTTTTATATGGTGTATATACTATACCTAGAAATAGTATATCCCAAATCCATTTATTCTCATGATATTATAATTTTTTTATTACCTCAATTATTTTTATTTAAGTGTTTCTCATTTGTTTAGGAACTCTAACTAAAATATCATAATAGATGTTTTAAAAATTTACTATTCTAAATATTTCTCATCAATGTCCATGTTTTAAAAATGATGTTAAAGATTTATTTATATGGAAATGAATGTTTTAAAATAAAAATTAATTTTAAATGTTTCAAATTGGTATGGTATACTTTAATTTAAAAATATATTTTAAGCAACTTCTGGATAAATAGTGATACTTTTAAATGTTTTCATGAAAAGGGGATATTTCTCTCAAATAGTTTTACTAATTATTTTTATCTATGTCAATATCCTTCATTATTCTTGATTGAGGTTCATTTATTATAATACAATATTCTATATTTTATTGAATGAGTTATGTTTGACTATAGATGTGGTATTTTTATACCATTCATGGTTTGCGATTAAATATTGACATTTTATATGATAGTAATAATATGAATGTTCAGATTATGTTTCACCCAATTCATAAAAAGAATGAATTGAATATTGTAAGTGATGGGTGGATCCCTATATAGCTACTCAATGCATTGGTATGTCTCATAAGACAAAATAGTATCTTGGCAGAAGGCCTTGACAAAATCTTATTTGTAGTCCTCGCATGAGGTCTTGACTATATGGTTATGATGTCTGATATTATGCATTCCATCAATATGAAATTAGCTTTTTATATTACATGTGATTATTTGACTAATATAATATCAATGTGAATATGTAAATGTAATTATTTTGTATTTTCCATATTATACGGAATTTTATTTTTAAAAGGCTTTTGTTTTAGTCTTATGCACTCCCTTAAATGTTTCTGCTTATTTATTAAAGTTTCCACTATATTGTTATCTTTACTGAGAATCTAAGATCATCCCTTTATTATGTTTTATTTTTCATAGGATGTGAAGAATTATATTATGATTGATCTATAGGGATAAAGTAATGGATATTAGTGTGTTAAAAGGGGACATAATTTTCTTTTTTGTTATTTCATGATGTAATGTAAAACTTATATATGTATATAGTACTTCTAAGTCAACTAAACTAATCAGTCTTTTGAGACATGATCTGTTGTGATCCGGCCAATGTTATGTAATAATGCACCGACTCTGGGTAACTAGAGTTGGGGCGTTACAATTGGTATCAGATGAATTTTAGCAACAACCATGGAAATATATTTAGATAAACTATGATTAAAAAACATTACCATAAGATCAACATTGAGGATTAGTATAGAAGAAATTCCTAGAATTTTGGTAACGTAAAGATTTTGTGAATCTTTAAAGCAATATATCCATGTCTGGATACGAGCAGGTAGAAGTTTATCTGGCACATTTATATCTAGAGGTAAAACCCGAAAACACCGACTTGATCCAGCGTTGAATGGGAACTGGTGAACAATAACGAGCCTTGCTGCAATCTTGGTTATGAAATTCCATGGGTATATGCTAAGGATAATTCATATTTTCTTTTAAAACCTTTATAAAGGATTTATGAGTAAATATTAAAGCAGAAAAACCATTATAATGATTATGAGACTAGATATGTAAAAATATTCAATTAATGTTGATAATTTTTCTATTTTTTTAGATTCTACATTATGATATGATTTAACCTAGTTTGTGCTATCATTTAAAAATGGAACCCAATATAAGGAATGAGAACTCTAGAAATACACATGTCTCAAAGAGAAATAAGGATCATATCTTTCATAGTCTCATGCCAACATTTCGAAGGGAAATAACCTCCCATGTATTCTCATCATATGAAGAAATAGTCTCATTTGTTGATAAGATAAGTAAATAATTATTTGAGTCATATGGATTTGAAGGGAATCCAGATAATAGGAAGACGATAAAGAGAAATATGGATAATGGGAAGAAGGGAAAGAAGTATTTCTCCATATGTGATAACTGTGGAAAGAATCAAACTAGGAAGTGCTTGAAAGGACTGGGTGTTTTTTTATAAGTGTGGAGAATAGGGTTACTATAAAATATAATTAAAATGGAACAAATAAAAGACTAATATTCAGTGTTTCAACGATAGTTAAATGAGGAAATATGAAAATAAATGTTTTAAGAATCAATGAAATATAGCTCAGAAGAATGAATGGGATCATGGTCCAGTTTAATCTATTACTATGTCCGGCCTAAAATAATTAATATATTTTTGTTTCTGGATTGAATAATTACATCATTTGAGTGTTTTATCAATGATGTACTAGTTATATGAATTATGAAAATAAATAAGGATTGTACTGTAGTACTATTTCATTAAGGATTTGAGGTTGTGTGGTACCAATAAAATTGACTCAATAGAAGGTTAATTTTTTTGAAAAATATATGGTTCAGAAAAAAATAAATCTTAAAATATTCCTAAGGGAGAGTTAATTATTTTTTAATAAGAGATAATTGAGTTTGATTATGTATATTGGATATTATTTAATACCTTGGAACAAATTAATGGTTCGTTTATTCCATCATTGTTATAGATTACAAAATTTTTGGATTTAAGGATTATATCCAGTATTATATGTTTTAAAGAAGGAATACACAAGTACATACCTATTAAAATATGGTTTTCTAGTAATTTAGTTTATTACCATGTCTTATAAGAATACACAATGAAGCTATTCACATGTATGTTATGTGACCTTCCTTATTAATTTTGGCCTGTGAGTTTGGAAAAAAGTATTTTGGATATATCTAAAGGTTGGAATGGATTAAGTTAAACATTGGATACTATTGTCTATGGTAAAAACACTTCTTAAGAATATTTTTGGATTGTTATAAAAAAGACAACCCGGATGTCAGGAAACAACCTGTCATTTCTGGAAAGGGTGCGAGACTTGAACCCACAACCTAAGGGCGACAGGGGTGCATCACCGGCCAGTGGCCTATGTGGTGTCTTGGTTTGTATTATGTAGTATTTTTAATGGTTTAATAGATGAATTATAAATTAATTTTTTTGTAACCCTATACAATTTGGTTAAATAGAATATTTTTTAGTTCTATTATATTTTTGAGTAAAAGACTAGTTTTGGGAAGAAATAAGTTAAAGGGTGAGACTCTACTTATCAATTTTCCATTTACTTCACTTGTTTGTGATTGATGAACTCAATCACACCCTATAAATATTTACATTTTACTACAGTTATGTATCTCCGATAGCCACCAATGTTCCCTTATTGAAAATACTAATTTTTTGGTAAATTTTTCATTTCCCTTTCCCTCATATTAACACTAATTTTTAGTAACCCTATTTTGATATAGGTTTTCCACAAATGTATTTTCTATTTTCAACCACTTATTTTTGAAGAACAATTTCAAATTTCTAGGATGAAATTTATTGAAGGAGGGGGAATGTAACACCTCAATAGTTTATAGTACGTTATCTATTTAAAGAAATTCAGTAACTTGTTGTACACACAACACTCAGTTCAAGCGCATCAGCCTTTCTAATTTTAAACACATTCTGAATTCTATATATATCCTTTCTAATTTTAACATTTATCATTAATTTTTCTTAGACATAATATAAGGACTAATTCAATTTTTCAGATAAAAGAAGTTTTTTCCAAAAAAAAGTAGCTTTTCAGCCTTTTAATGGAGAACCCTTTTTATATAAAATATTTGAAACTTAAATATTCAATTTAATGAAATCGAATTTTACTTTATAATCCTGATACAAAAATTTAGTTTGGATAATTGTTTGGTACTTTTATGATAACTTTCATATTTTTATGAATACTAAAAAAAACTAAATTTTAATTAAAAATAATTTTTTTAATCAAAATAATTTATATTGTTAAATTATAAATTTTAGTGGTTTTAAAGAATCATTAGATTATATTTTTACAATTTAATATAATTTAGTTCCTTGGATGTGATTTCACATTTAGATTTTATATAAACACATGTCAATCTTTTGATAGTTTTTTACTTCTTAAAAACTTGCTTACGGGGTTTGGCAACAAGAATAAATTTTAAATTAATAAATGAAACTTCTATGTTTCTAATTTGGTAAAATTGAAATTATTTTTGAATTTGGAATATCAAAATTTTCTTATGGTGAATTTTTTGTATTTTTCTAAAAACATTCAATTTTTGATGAATAGTGAAAAACACTACGTTGTAGATAAAAACCAACTTTTTAATTTGAATAATTATTTCTAATTAAAAATTTATCTTAAAGTTAAATTAGATACATAATATATATATTAGTCCAACGTAATTAATTGGATCTATTTTATAATAATATTAGACATGTAAAACTTTATTGAACTTCTTTAACGACTTTTACCCACCTTCTAGGAACATTTGTATATTTGTATAAATTGTAATTTTACTGCTTTTGTAAATTGAATTTCAAAACATCAAGAGACACAATTGGCATCAGTAAGTAAATTTTCAATCAATATGATGAAAATAATTTTTGGTGAATAGTAACTTTTGAATTTTTATTTACCGTAGTTAAAAGTAAATAATGTAATTAAAGGTAAAAATAATATTAAAATTATCCCAACACATGTCGTAATTCTATTGGATATGTATTTTTAGACCAAAATAAGTCATATTACATAAATAACATTCATTTTATCCATTTGGGTTAGATGATAACATTAATTATATTTTTTGAAAGAAGAGTTAAAAGTGTAAAATTTCACAGTATAACAACTAAACCATTTTGAATATAGGGATAACAATAAGATAAATTAAACTAAAAATAATCATTAAAAAGATTAAAATATTTCCAATATCATGTTATTTTATTTATAATACTTATACATTAAATAATTAACTTTATTTATGACATAATAATGATGCAGTAATTACATTATTAATGAATGATTAAAATAATTGATGTTATAAATATTAAAATAAATTTAAATTGAACTTTTTGAGGACATAAAAGAGTTTGTAGGTGAATATGACATATTAGGGTTGATTCAATGTATTTTTTTTGAATAAATCAATTTGTTATGACTTTCAGAAAAACCAAATACTAAATAGTGTTAAAATATACCTAAATGAGGTTTTAAAACAAATAATATATTTTTAAATAATATAATATTCCTAAAAATATAATATTATTTCATCGATTTATCCTTTACATAAGTATATTGTCGTTATAAGGGATTTCATCTCAATTTACATTTCATTAATAATTCTTTGTTATTATGCATCAGTTCACTTTTAGATGGTGTATATACTATACTTTGATATAGTATATCATGAATCCCTTTATTATCATAATATTATAATGTTTTTATTAACTAAATTATTTGTATTCAAGAATATCTCATTTGGTTAGGAACTCTAAATAAAATATCATTTTAAATGTTTTAATGATTTATTCTTATAAATATTTCTCATTAATATCCATGTTTTGAAAATGGTGTTAATGATTTATTTATATAGACATGGTTTTTTTTAAATTAAAATTAATTTTGAAAGTTTCAAAGAGGTATGAGACAATTTGATTCAAAAATATATTTTAAACAACTTCTAGATAAATATTGAGACATTTTAATGTTTTCAAGAAAAAGGGGATATTTCTCTCAAATTGTTTTACTGATTATTTTCATCTATGTCAATGTCCTTCATTATTTTTTATTGAGGTTGATCTATTATAATATAGTATTCCATATTGTATTTAATTAGTTATTTTTTTTGTGGACATTCTATTTTTATACCATTCATGGTTTATGGTTAAAATATTGACATTTCGTATACTTGTTTTAATACATATGTTTCGATTATGTTTCACCCTTTTCATATGAGGAACACATTGGACTTTTGAAGTGATGGGTGGTGCCTACTATTGATCCTAAATGCATAGTTAGTTCTCAGGAGACAAACTAGTGTCTTGGCACAAGGCCTGGAAAAAATCTTATTTGTAGTCTTGGCATGATGCCTTTACCATGTGGTTATGATGTATGTCATTATGCACTCCATCATTATGAAATTAGCTATTGATATTGAGTGTGATTATTCCACTAGTATAATATACATGGTAATATGTAAATTGAATTATTTGATTTATATTTTCTATATTATACTGATGTTTAAGTTTAAAATTATTTTGTTTTATTCTTATTAATTACCTTAAATGTTTATGATTATTTATGAATGTTTCTTCTATATTCTTATCCTTATTAAGCATCTATAGTCACCCATTTCTTAGGATATTTTTCAAAGGATGTGAAGAAGTGTATTATCATTTACCTACTGAGATAGGCTAAGGGATCTGAGTGTGTTCAAAGGGGATACAATGTTACTGTTTTTTTTCATAATGGGATGTAAAAATTATGAATGTATCTAGTACATTTGTGGCAATAAAAATAATCAGTCTTTTGAGACTTTATCTCTTGCAATCATTAAAATGTTATGTAATAATTCACCGACTCTGGGTAACTGGGGTCAGGGCGTTACAACTATTACCTCACAAACTGATGTTTCTAATTTTCTATCGACAATTTTTATAGTCAGATATAATGATGTATTTTGTGTATATATATAATATTTATAATATAATTATAATTTCATGAATTACAATATCATAAATACAATCACAAATTCAATTCCATTTAAAATATGAAAGCATCACTGGTGTGTACGGTGTACTACCACATAATGAAGCGATGTTAATGGATTTTCACATGCACTTTACATGGAAGGGAATAAGGAATAATTTAATAAATATATGTAATATATATGACATTATATTAATTATTTAAAAATAATATGTGAAAATTTATTTCCCTTCCACCCATTATAAAATAATCTTAGCACCCTTGTGTACGTATGCCATATGGTCTCCATGTAGCAATGAAAGCCATTTTATATGTCTAATATTCATGAATGGATATAAATATATATTGAGTGAAAACATGTAATATTATTAAAATTAAGAAAATAATTTATTTGAGGTATCTATAACCCATGTTTAGTACATGTAACTTTAATTAAAAAAAGTTTCATGACAAATTATGAAAACTAACACACAAAACAATAGTGATAATGAATGATTATTAATGAAATGGTGATAATATGTTATAAAAGGATCATATATGATATTATAAATATTAGTACGGTTATATTGTTAGTTATTATTAATTTTTAAACCACTATAGTAGTTTTTGACTTGTGCTCAACTAATTGGTACCTTGTGGTAAGGGATTTCTTATTAATTTTAACTATATTGGTACTTATTTGGTAACATTAACCTATTAAAGTATATTTTGGGTATATACCACCCCTTTAATGTATCAAACATGAATAAATATTTATTCATGAGGGTTATGGTATCCATTCTATTTTATTCATTTCAGGGGTTAGAATTTAAATGTTATAGAATAGGTAAGAACCAATTTTACAATCTCACATTCCATTGAGTTTGCTTTTACATTCAATAAATGAATCATATAATTTATCATTAATAAGTTTCAATGAATTTTTTAAATTATATTATTGAATGAGGGATATTATTTTTTATTAAACCATACACCATATGTATGCATGGTGCTTATTTTTAATGTTTTTGATAAATTGTATAAATATGTATAAATCCTTATTCTTTATCAAATATAGAAATTGATTGATATGAAATATTTTTTATGAATTAAAAGTTCACTTAAATATATGATTAATTATTTTGACATTTAATTAATTTTGGTCCCAAGATTAAAAATCCAATTGATGAATTTATTGGTATCATGAGACAAATATGTGAGTGAAATTAAATACATTTTACCCAATGTTTTAAAATATCCTGTGGATAGTCTTGATAGTAGAGGTATCACGATGTCTGATATCATGAAATACAATAATCAATCATTTAATTCACTATAAATTTATTTAGTATTATTATCCAATAGGTTTCCACATTGATATTATCTATGAATTCATTTCAACCTCCATTTATTGATTACATGGAATGTCTACTCATTTAATTACTTATCCATATTGAT
Organism: Viscum album; assembly: GCA_963277665.1. Lineage (NCBI taxonomy): Eukaryota > Viridiplantae > Streptophyta > Magnoliopsida > Santalales > Viscaceae > Viscum > Viscum album. The sequence continues at coordinate 1,007,844,972 of OY728156.1, forward strand.
TATTAGATATTTAATAATGATACAATCCACTGTATGTTACCCTCCATGATATTTTTTTATTATTCTTAATTATTTTCCATTCTGTAGGATATGAAAAATAATTCTTTTCATGAGTTTTAGAGATTATAAATAGTTTTTTTGATATGTTCTATGTTTTATCCCCCATGTAAAATTGGTATCTTGTATTTATTTGGTTCCCCAAAATAACTAAAAACATGGTACCATGGGATATGATTGATTTTATCAAGTTCAAATGTAATAATATAGACAAAAAATACATCTTAATAGACTCAGTTTTGTTATAGTTAGTATTAGATAATGAATAGTATAACCCTTCAGAACTATATTAAGGGAAAAACTGATTAGGTAACATAAAACTATGGTGGAAATTTAGGATAAGTATAAAAAATCTTCCTTATGTTTTGTTAAAGATGGTATTATTTATTCCCTAAAAATACATCCCTTTCATGATTGGCAAGGTGGATTTGGTTCTGGAATCTATGTAACAATGGATAATAACTAAGAAGAATATGTTTTAGAAGTAATATCATCATTTCCTAGTACACAAAAATTTACCATACTATACACTTGGATTGGAACTCTATAGGGATATATGATGGTTAATTCACATTTTATTTTTGAACAATTATGAATGACCTAATATTATTCCCAAATAATAAAATATTTATGATTCTCGGATTAACCATGCATAAATTTTTAATTTATCTTATGTGTTACACTAGATTTAGAAAAATACACTAGGATTTAAAATTCATATTATTTTACATAATATGATATATTCCATTGTTTAGAAATTATCAGTGGAAGAAAATTGCTTATTAATACTGGTATGCAATGTAGATAATTCCTTAATGAGATATCTAATACAACTTGAATTTTAACTGAACATATCATAGATATATTTGGGAAGTATATTCATTTTATGACTAATATCCTATATGAATAGAGACACCTATTTTCTCAATTGATTATCCAATGTCAGATCACTTCATTTGAATTAATCCACAATCATTTAGTGTTACTACTTATCCTATGGTATATAAGAAATTGAATAATTAACTTTAAAATATATTCTTGGCAATTGGATGCAATGAGAAGGAGATGGTTATAATTGTGGTATACTATGCCAAGGGAGATTATTCAATATATTATTTATTGATAGAAAATTGTATAGGGTAATAATAAATAGCACAAAATGAATAAATAGATTTTAAGGAGACATTTTTTGATAAATATTTTTATTATATTAAATAAACAAAAAATATAGATAATGATCCTTATATTAAATAGAAATGATGAAGAATTTTTAATGGAGTACAAGAATACCATTATAAGACTATAAGTTTATTATACATATTATATAAATAATATTGAATTGAATATTTATCATTTAATTGAAAGAATTAATTTACGTATTTGAAGGGTACTGGTATCTCACACATTTACTACATATGATAATATAAATTAGTGTACTATAAAAACTGATAAGTAAATACCTATATCCTACTTATTCAAGTGAATCATGAAAATGTGTGGTTTAATGAGAACAAAAAAATAGAATAAAATGAAAAATAATAATAGATAAAATTAATTTCCATCTTGTTAAAAATGTGGAAAGAATCATATTGGGAAATTGTTAAAGGGAATGTAAGTTTCATTTAAGTGTAGGGATAAGAGTTGTTATGAAAAAAATAAAAAGTAAATAAATAAAAAATTTATATGTAGATATTAAAATACGATTAAATGGGTAGTTATTCAGACCAATTTCCAAATAGTCAATGGAATATACTAAATAAGATGCTAATGAATGAAGGCCAGGATTATGATGTCCCTATATCTAATATGAAATTAACCAATGATGTTTTTGTTGGTAAATTAATCCAAGAATCCTATTTATCTAATTCCATATTTGATTTTGGGCCTTCACACTCTTTTATATCATCCATGAATTTGAATAAAATTTGTTATTTACATAGCACCATAAGAAGGGAGTGGTCAATAAGAACTCTTAGTTGAATTACAATATAACAAGGATGTGTTTGGATGTACCCATTATTACACATAATCATTCAATATTTTTTTAAATTATAATAATACTAATACTTTAATTTGATATAATCCTTTGTGCAGCTAGAATTGAAAAATGTTATGTAATAAATTATTGTAAGATGTAAATTACATTTCATGATGAAGATGTATAATTTATTATAGTTAGAGATGAATATTAATCATCCGAGACATTTCTAAATCCTCCCATAGTATATCTACCATATTAGATTCATGTGGAAGAAGATATAGAAAATATTTGGATGGAAAAGGTAGTCTGCAAATTTAGGATGTACCTGTTGTACAAGAATACAATGATGTATTTCTTAAGGAATTAACTATACATCCACTGAAGCATGAAACCATGTTTTTCATTGGGTTAATCCTTGATTTAACAAGTATATATAATACAAATAATAGAATTTACACCATAGAATTAGTGGAGTTAAACAACCAAATAAAGGATTTTTATACCAAGGAATTTGTTTTCCATAATGATTAACTATAGGAATATTATATTCTTTTTGTTAGAAATAAATATGGATCCTCAAGGATGTAAATTGATTATAGGGAAATCAAGGATATTGAAATAAAGAAATGTATGATACACAACACATTGATGAGTAATTAAATCATGTTCATGGAGCACAATATTTTTCAATGATCACCTACTATTATGGGTATCACTAATTATATTTAAACAAGGAATACATTATAGATATGTAATTCCAAATGAGGCATGTTCACTACGAGTTAATAGTAATTCCATTTTAATTTTATAATGCTCCCAATTTTTTATGGACCAATTTGAATAAAGTTTTCAAGGAATATCACAATGATTTATTTGTGGTATTTCATGAGGATATCTAATTGTGTTATAAAATAAATGTGGTCTGTGAGAATCACATGTGAATAATTATTTATAATCATATTATAAATGATTTGTATCAGATATTTGAATATTTAATTTTTCTCTTCACGAAGTTTCTTTTCTTGTCCATATTGTCTCTATGGATGGGGTCTTAGGTGATCAATTGTATGTGAATGTAGTCCACGAATAGATGACACCAATGAATATAACCGAGGTACATAGTTTTATTATTTTGAAAGATTACTATCATTAAAATCATCAAAAAAATATTGATTCAATATCATAATGAACAAAATAACACATAATTTGTTTTGTTTATTTAGAAAATAGATTGTGTAGATTGTTTTGATGAATTAATGATGAGATTTTTCAATGATTCAAATTTGACTCTATCATCTGGTAATGATGGATTTTTGATATATAGTGTTGTATTAAATAAGAAACTTGGTTGTATCCTTATGAAAAATTTTGTTGTTATTAAATATGTATCAGGGTAGTCAAATAATCATGAATAGAACTATATAACCTATGAACATTAGTTGGAATCTATAATCATTACATTGAAGATATTAGGATGCTATATCTATGTTGAAAGTCATGAGAGATAAACATATCACAAAAGACTAAATTACATATAAACATAAAAACATCTCAAAATGTGGAAAATTTAATGGATAAGGATACTCCGAGAATTTAATTTCTCAATAGTCTATAATATAGAGAAGTTTAATAAGGTAGGGGATGATTTGGGAAGAAAATTTCAAGGATTCCTAACCAAAATAAGGGTTTATATTGACCATATATTCATTAATCTAGTAAATATGGATATAAGGATTATTAATAATGGTGAGATATCACTCTTTTTTCATATAAATATAAGAATTAATTTTTTAAAATAAATATAAAATTATTAGCATAATGATAATAACTATCCAAAGAAAATTAAAGACATGAATGAGGGAAAAATTATATATTTCTTTTGTGAATATGGAATTTTGTAATCCTAAAAGTGGATATGAGTTCTATATATACCAATTTAGAAGAGGGAATTGATTAATGACCCACATAGTTTGAATTTTTCTATTCACCCTGGTATCACAAAAATGTATTGGTATTGTTGGGAAATTTTTTTTGTGGGATAACATGAAGTAGAAAATTTCTGACTATGTATCAAGATTATTTTTTTCAATAGGTCATAGATGAGATACATCATCCTAGAGGGTTTATTTAACCTCATAATATTACTATGTGCAAATAATATGACATTACTGTGGAATATTTCACTGGATTACCAATTAATCCTTTACAGAATAATAAAATATGGGTTATTTTTGATATACTTATCAAAACATCACATTTCATACATATAAGATATGATTTAATTCTTCAACACTTTGAAAAACTCTATATTAATTAATTTTCAAGACATAAATGGGATCCTATTTAAACATTTTCTGGTCATGATCTTTAATTTACCTTGATAACTTGTAATTGGCTTCAAAAAGATCTTAGTACATGGATTATTTGTAGCGATAATCACTATCATCCAAATAATTTATAGTAAAGAAGGACTATAAAAACATTAAAAAACACATTAAGGTTAGTCTCAACATAATTTTTTGAAAAGAGAGATCGATATCTATATTTTGTAGATTTTCCCTATAGAAAGAGTTTTAATTCATGTAATATATTTTTGTCTTAGGAATTATTATATGGAAAAAGATTTTTTACTTCACCTTGATGGGATGAAGATGGTGAATGGAGACATTTAGGCCGCAAAAATTTTAAAAATATACTAGTAAAGGTAAAGACTATTCTAGGATCATACTAAAACATGTCAAATTATGGGAAATAATAATGATGACAATTAATTTTTTTTGGTAATTTCATGTGGGTCATATTGTCTTCTTAATTTTATCTCCACATAAGGGTGTTATAAGATTCAGTAATAATGAAAGACTGATTCTTAGGTATATTACTATCTTTGATATTTTGGAAAGTATTGAAGTTCTATATTTCCTATTAAAAATTATCCCAAAACTCTCTAAAATGAATGATGTGGTCAATATGTCATTATTAAGGAGGTACATTCCAGACCTAATGAATTTCATCACCATTGATGAAATAGTATTGTAACATGATCTATCTTAATATAAAGAACCTATCAAGATTAGTGATTCTAGAGAGAAAGTATTAATAAATCACACAACTATATTGGCAAAGGTAAATTGGAGAAATCATAAAATGGAGGAAGAAACATTGAGTCTAGATGATGTTATAAATATAACTACCGGCATTTGAGTATAAAATAATTGTCAAAAAATTTAATGAATGAAATTTTTGGGTGATGTATGAATAAAACATAATATGAATTTAAAATAAAATCCTTCTTAAATAAATTCAATATATTTGATGGCTTGTTATACATGAAACCCATACCCTTAATTTTATTAAATAACCATTATTGTTTGATAAAAACATAACAAAAATGTATATTTTTACATTTAATGGTATAAAATTAATAATTAAATTGTTTTATTGAAAATTTTTACTTACATGGTCCACATAATCTTAGAATTATTTTTTATAAAGTTTTCCTTAGATTAAATCATTAAATAATAAAAAAATAGTATAATATTTAGAAAATAATCAATTTATTATTAAAATTTTATTATAATATGTGTAATTATAAAAATATATTTACTCTAAATTTTATATGATTAATGATTAGAATATTGTTGAGGTAAAATGGATATTATTTATAATTTCCAGTTAACTTTTAATATTTTAGAAGGATTAATGTATATCTATTTAAATAAAATAAAATAATACTTATTAATGATTCATATAAATGAAATGAATATATTATATATATGACTATATGAATTTAAATCAACCAAATTATGATCACAAGATACATATTTAATAAAACGTCACATTATGATTGAAAAATGAATTTCATGAAAAACATTATTTCAACATGTTTTTCAGGATTATTTTAAATGAATGTTTTCCAATTTTTCTAGTTGACTATTAAAAAATGTACATTATATTGGTATTTTGATTTTTTTATTTTTTAATATAGTAAAATCAATTTTTTTCTTAATAATTAGGGAAAATAGTAATAAATCAATTGCTCAAGCTAATGTTAAAAAAGGTATTGTGCCTTATATGAATTTGTGTGAAAATTATTTTTAGAGAATCATTAAATTTTTATTTGATAAATTTAATTTAAAATATATATTCGTTATTTCAAAATATTCATAAAATGGTCATTTTGTTTAATCATAAATTGGAAAATTATATAGGTTAGAAAAATAAGATATTATAGTGAAAACTAAAATAGTAAAACTAGGTAAACTTTTAGTAGAAGGAAATAAGAGGTTTAAAAAAAATTTATGTAGAGGAGGTGTATATATAGATTAAATTTCCTAAAATCGATTATTTATTAATTTTGGAGGTAAATGGGGTTAGTGTGACATCGCATTACAGAATAGTATTTGGAATTTAAAAAAATGTATATCCTTTTTAGTAATAAAATAACACTCCCTCCACACACTTATTAAAAATGATCAATACATTGGGATATAAAGAATATAATAATAATATATCCACAATATCCTTACCAACACTATATATTTTTTGAAATCCATTAAGGCCCACATTGGGGTCCTTAAGAAGAGATCTAAATGATGTTTCTCTTTGAGAAGGCAATGGTCTTAACTATGGTCATTCTATAGATTGATTCACTTAAAAAATTATTTAATTATTATAAAATCCAATATTATACCACCTATGAATCCAACATACTGAGTATTTATTATGATAATGTAATAACCAGTATCCATCTTCTCTTTTATCAAATGGGAAATGATATCGTTGATTATGTGTTGGGTGAACTACCACCTCCCAAATCAATATAAATCTTTTTCCATCAACACTTACCATGGTTGAATATAATGATAGATTTATTGTATGTAAATATGTTTATAATATAAATATATTTCTAGAATTATAAAATCATATATACTATCTTACATTCCAATCAATTTCAATTACGATATTGTTGCTCATTTTTATAGAGGACTATACCCTCACAAAGAGATGTGATTTTTTACATACTCATTAGATGATATTAAATAATTATAAAATTAAATAATATATGATATATTTATGAAATTATTCTCACTCATGTAATTTGACATATCTACCACTGAATTTCCCTTCCACCCATTAAGAAATAATATCATTGCTCGTGTATATGTAATGATTAATATCTCCATAAAGTGACGTAATTTATTTTATATGTACAATTTTCAATAATGTTTCAAACGTTTTATATCATTTAAAATGTATTTATAACATTAATATAATTCTACATATGGTATAACTGTATCCCATGATAATCATATGGAACATTCATGACAAAATATTCATGGAAATTAGGAAATTAACACATGAAACAACAATTATAAACAAGTATTATAAACAAATTAGTGAAAATATTTTATAATTGGATCGTATATGATATTAAAAATATTATTAATGTTCTATTTTGAGATATTAATATTTTTTAAACCACTATACACGAGTTTAATGGGAAATCCACTAAAGGGAAGTGTGAGGTAAGAAATTTTATCTTAATTTCAATTTTATTAGGACTTATTTTTAATATACACCTATTTAATTTTATGTGGTTTTTATATTACCCCCTGAATATATTTAAAATTAAAAAAATTAGTAATTATGGTTAATGTTTCAATTCATGTTTATTATTTCAAGTGTTTACAATTTAAAATTTACTATTGTGGTTAGAATTAGTTTTATAATCTCACATTATTATAATATTTATTTTGCATTCATGGAAGAAATAATATAATCTGTAATTAATTATCTGAAATAAATTTTTTAGTCTATATTCTTATATAATTGATTTTATTTTCACATATATTGTATTCATTTTTACATACGGTACAAACCTTTAATGTTATTAGATTTACTAATGTAATATGATAAATTTTTATTCCTTATTCAATATGAACATTTATTGATACGACATATTGTTTATGAGTTATAAACATTCATCATATATATAAGTAATTCTTTGTACATATAGTGATGGGTGGGCCCTAGAATTATAAACCACAGAGATTAATAAATTTTTATTATAAAAAAACTAGTGGGCTAAATTATATAGGTTTTTATCAATTGTTTGAAATATCCATGTGAAAAATATTGATATTAGAGGAATCAGGATGAATGAGTTCATGAAGAAAAATAATTAAGCATTTAATTCATTGATAATTCAAATTTCATAATTATTATCCATGTTATTTTCACATTGATATTATATCTAGATTCATTTAATTATCACATTACTGATGAAATAGAATGTTTGTTTAATTAATTACCTTTTCATATTGATTATTCTCTAAACACACATGATATATTAACTCGTATTTTACACTTAGTAGGAATTATATATCATCTTTTTATTCTTACTTTCCCCATGATAGAAATTTATTTTCGTTGAATGTGGTTATAGGACTATGAACATATTCAGTTATTATGTTCTATGTTTTATACCCATTATTAAAAATTGGTACCATATTTGTTTCTGGATCTCTAAAATACTAAATTATTTAGTCCATTGGGATGCGTTTACTTTTATATCTGACTAATATGAAATATAAAATTAAAAATTTGATTTACTGGAGTTAGGGTGATCACATCAAGATTTTATGATAACAAGAAGGATAAATGTATGAGAATTTTTATTGATTATAGAGCGTTCAAAAACATTACTATTATGAGGAATTATCGTTTTTATAATAAGAATTTATTGTAGATAAAATATTGGGAGTGAAATATTTTTGAGGATATCTCTTAGGTATGGGCACCATTATCTCAAAGTGATTGAAGAATACATTCCAAGGAAAATATTGAAGAAAATTAATGTCCATTATGTGTTTTTGTTTACTCTATTTGGGTTAAAAACTACACATGATCTATATATAGAATTAAATAATATATCTTTCATTGATTATTTGGATAATTTTTTCGTTTTATTAACAATGAAATTATGTAATATTAAAAAAACTATTATGATTATGACAATGATGTAATTAATGATTTGAAAACATTTAATAAAAAAGGGTTGTGTGGAAAATTTAGTAAATGTGATTATTGTTAAAACATATTTTCTTCATTGAATATATTATTTTTAAATATAGAATAAAAGTTAATCCTATTATAGATAAAGTGGTAGAATAGTAGATAAGTCATAGAAATGATATTAAAATTAAATGTTTTCTTCGATTAGAAGTTACTGTCAACCATTTGTTAAAATAAATTCTCAGTAATATATCCCAAAAACCAATTTATCATGAAATAGTGATAAATTACACTAGTATAATGAATGTGGTGGTTTTTTAGGAATTTAAATTAATATTAGATACTGATACACTCCTTGAATTTATATTTATAAATGGTGAGTTTTTGTTGTTGTGATTCTTTATTTAAGGGAATTCATTTTGTCTTAATGCATGATAAATGAGTAATTGAATATGATTCATTTTTATTAAAAATATAGTGGAAAATTTTCACTGCAAATGATCATAAGATTGAATATATGGTTAATACATTATGAATTTTAGACATACTTCACATGTGGTAAAGTGTGAAATATATACTAACCATTAATATTGAATGTATATATTCACACAGAAAGTGATGAATATGAGGCATATAGAAGTGTTATAATTGATAAAGGATTTTGATTGCCTTATTCACAACTATCCTATTATAACAAACTAAATATCTTATTCCATGATTTGAAAATATAAAACATCATTATATATGAATCATTTTGAACATTCCTTTTAAATAATGAGTTAAAAAACTTTTCCATACAAATATCTTATAAATAAAATTTTCCTTTTTTATTAGTTATTAGTCAAATACGGAAAGATAAGGAGGAATTATTAAAAAATAATGGTCTGAAAGAAAGGGTATAATTTTTAGTGATTGGTATGTTTAGTGTGGTTAATATTGATGAACAGTTGGTGTTATCATATATGAAATGATGTTATATGTTCCCAGTGGTTCCTATTTGAGAAAGAAATTATTGGAAGAATGGTAAAGATCTCTTTTTCTAAGTCAGCATGGAATACCTATATATATAGAACATGAAGAATTTTATTTTTTTGGAAGGTATATTTAAAGATATTGATAAATTTACCATGAAATGGTTGAATTTTCAATAAATTAATGATAAACAAAAACTAGAAAATGGGATAATTTAGCAATTTAAAGTTCTGTAATGGAAATGGGAGAAAATATACATGGATATAGTGGTGGTATCACCTAATAAACCTCAGTTTGATAATGTGATATATTTGTTCTTGATAATTTTAAAAAAATATGATTTTTTTTTCTTATTTAAGATAATTATTCTTTTTATTATCATTCTAGTTATTATCATCAGTGTATAGTAAAGTTACTTGGTGTTTTCCTCTATATTGTATTTGATTATGGTCACTGAATTACATCAAATTTTTTGAAGAGTGTTCAAAACTCACTGGTTTCTTCATGAAATTTAGGAAAATCATTTCATACATAATTTAAATTAAATTCCAAGAAGAAAATTAAAATATAGGACGATGTGGTTAGGTTTTAGTCTTTATATTATAAAATTTGTTGGGGTCATTATTTATAATTTTTTATTTTATTTTATAATAACATATTTAATTATATTATTTTGATGTCACCATTTGATAAATTATATAGAAATTAGATTCTAACTCAATTATTTTATTATGACTTCAGTGGGATGAAATTTTTGTTACCTAAATTGGTATAATATTTTTTATATGGTAATGATTATTAAGTATCACATGGGGTAGTATAGAGTTCTAAAGAGTTTTATGTTGATATCAAGATGAATGACCATTCATTTAGGGAAGGATTCTATGTATTTGTCAGGATATCTCCTTGGAAAGGTGTAATGATTTTTTGTAATAAAAGAAATTTGGGGCTATAGATTATTAGGGCCTATGAAATGATGGATGAATTGAGATCATTTTCTTACCGAGTACCCTTAACTTCATGTTTATATATGGGGCATTATATGCTTCATGTTTATTTTTTAAGGATGCACGTAACTAATGTATCTCATGTTTTGGTCCTTCATGTGGTATAATTATATGAGAATATATCCTATACGAAAATACTGATTAGTATTCATGATAATAAATAGAAATATTTGTTCAATAATGTAATTCACATAGTAAAATTTTTTATGGTGTCTCTATATGATGGAAGAAGAAACATGTGTATTTGAAGACACATTGAGGGAAATCAACCATCACCTATTTGGTAAAAATAATATTACGTGGATGAAATTTTTGGAAGAAATAATGATATAACCCATGTAATATAAATAATAAATAAATTTCCTTGGTTATTGTTTTTTCATCAATATATTTTATGGATTTAGATACAATATGATATTTTAATATAATTTTTCAATTTCAAAGGAAATTATTTTATTCTACTTGGAATGCTTTTCCAGAAATATATGATTTTAATTAAAAAATAAAATTTCAAAATATTGATATTTAAATTGATAAAAATAATTATTTTCAATCAATATATTGAAATTATCATAGGTTTTTATTCCTCTATTTTTTAGTCGTGAATGTTTTGATGTGAATCTTGAAATATTAAAATTTAGTAAGAATTATCCCGTTTATGACATTACCGTGATATAATATTGAAAAAAATTATTATCAAATCTTTTATACAGAATATATTATATTTATTAGGTAATATAATGAATTTTAATATATATTGTAAATTTTATAAATCTACCTCAATAATTTTTGGAATATTTATTAGAGTTTTTATTCAACTAAAACCAGTTTGGGTTCCATTATTAAAATCATTAATTTGTAAGTTTTTTCCAATTATTTAAATATCATAAAGTAAAATATGAATTTATTTATGTATTTTAATAAAATTTATTTCATAGTAATAAAAATTATACTTTATTTTGGCATGAATTTATTTTTTTCAATGAAAATTAAAACAAAACCAATTTTCATTTCTTTATGATGCCTTATATCAAAAAAATTTATACCAATTAGAAAAAATTGAATCATGACGAATTGAATTCATATTTGGTATTAGTATGTTTAAATTTATTTTTTTTAAATTTTAATTTTTTCCATAATGAATACTCACTAATGTATCACATTGTTACCTCAGTATGTGTTAAAATGGTTAAGAGGGGGTGAATCATAATGAGAAATAATATATTTTGATATATAATTTAAATGTGAATATATTTTTTGGATAATATTGAACCATAACATGGACTAGTTGCGGTGTCACTTCAAGTTAGTTTCCCTAGTGGGATATACTGAGAACCTATAAGTAAAAATTATAATACATAATTAAACTTATTAAAAATATAAATAAATAGAAAAGAAATATATAGTGAGGGAAAATAATGAAAGTGTTTAGTCTTAATTTAACCGACAAGCAGCCCATTAGTTTTAGCTACTCCTAGAAAGGATGAACCAAATTTTATCTATAGGGTGATGGTGGATTGATCTTCATTGATTAGACCCAACATAATTCAATACATAAAATAATATTCAATTCTTTGTTACATTAGGAACCATTGATATTCTATTTCTTTCACTCGACTTCTACCCTTGATTAGAAACAGAATTATAAATTGTGATGATGATGATGATGAAAATATATTATATTTATATAGGTTGGATAGAATCCCATAGATATAGTAAATTATTTCAATCCTCAGGGAAGTATGGTACATATTTCAAGGTGGTGGTGGGATAAAAAATTAATACTCCACATTTTTTGACTACAACTTCCTTATAATTTTTATTAAAATATTTTTTATTCTCAATATGTGCAAAATCAAAATAATTTTTAAAGGAAAATTTAAGAATTTTTTTTTATATAAATTTAACACATGAATTATTTTTATTTGTATTTTCCCTATAAAATATAGAATCATATAATTATTAGGAAAAATCTCATAGGATATTCATTGGTAATCCCTCAAATAATTGTTAAAATTATTTGAAAAAATCCATGTGGTCCTCATGAGGTAGATATTTATCATTTTCTTAATTCTCTAAGGAGTGACATGAGTTAACTAATTATTTAAAATTTAAATAATAATATTTAATACTAAATTCATTTACATTAAAATGTGAGAAATTGAATTCATGAATGGTCAACCTCTATATGTTTTTTCATATTCAATTTATTATTCAAGGAAAACAATATTTTATATTAGTGTTTTTATTTTTAGAGGTAGGTGGTTTGGAAATTTCATATTCTCTTCAAATTTCACCAATGGTATTTTCTATTATTTTATGGCTAGATAATGATATAGTGGTGCTGAATCTCCTTTATCTATGGTGGGGATATCTTGTTGCACGTTACATTATTTAAAGTGATTCAGAGATTATTCAAAATTTTATTTATCCGTAATAAGTTTTTCATATTACATGGTTTGTTTAGGAATATAATCTTGGCATCATCGAGTAAGTGTTTATGACAATAATTCATTATGTAATTCTTTCTCACCCTTTTCAGCTTCTTTAATAAACCATATTCATGGAAAAATGTCTGCCACCATTGGTTCTATTTATTTCTATTGTTTCTCATCCTTAGAGTCATAAACATATTCATCCATTCATTTCGTATTTCCCCTAAAAGTTATTATTGTTAAATTAAAATAATATAACAAATCATCTATTTCATTAATAACTCCCTCAATTTCATGGTGTGGCACCTGAGAGTAGTTAATCCATGTAGTGTAATAAAAATATGGATACGTAATGGGAAAATATTTTTTAAACAATAGTAAAAAGATTATTTGTAATCTTTGAATAAAGACAATGTTGGAAAGGCAAGTCATCTCCATATAAATCATACTGACATTTTAATGAACCTTTCATAGTGTGGTATGAAGGGTATTATTTATTTTCCCAATGCAAAAAAAATTATTGACTAGGGTCATCTCAATTTATGATTTTTCATATTTAATAAATCATTAATCTAAATATAATTTTTCTCTTTTTGGTTTCTTAAATTTATTGAGGTAAGGCATTTTGAGTTGTTGAGATTAGAGAAAAGAAATCATAAGGTAAAAAAGTGATGATAAGAGAACATATACATAAAGAATTTTGTGTTTGAAAGTAAATAAATTATGCCAAGGAATTATCTAGAGTGAAACTATACAGACCTATTATAGTTGTATATATACATAATTAAAACACATCACAATATGGGCTTATATATTTCTCTACCTTAGTTATTAATATACAGTTCAGTCTTCGATTTCACTATATATCATCCACATTTATAGATGAAAAATTATATATAACTAAGAATCTACACCTCAAATTCCATTTGGAGTCCTAGAGGCACCAAGCCCACTTTAGATTACTATTTTCTTAACTCAAAGAGAAGAAAAAATGTGAAACATGGCTGTAGAAGGACACGGGTTCAAAACTGGATTAATCCTACAAGAATTTTCCCATAATATTTAATCATAACCATGAGTTCATAAGATCATATTGAAGAATATAGTAGAGAGAAACAAGAGGAAATTAGTGAGAAGTAGAGAAAAAATATAATAAAAACATATATTAAATGATTATCTAATGAATGGAATTAATGTATATAAAAACTAATTCAAAACATAGAAAAAATATGAACATAATTTTAAATGCAGTTTATTTTGACTATTATTGTAACTTTTTCTTATTATTTATGTGAAAAAAATATTCCTTTTACTACCTTATGCTTCCTGTTAATAATATTTATTCATTCATTTGAGGATCATAATGGTCAACATCACAAAAATTTCCAAAAAAAATATCATGGAAGATGTGGGATTATGTTCCACTTTTATTCCTACTCTTGATGGACCAAGAAGACTATAATATATTAAAAACTAGTAAATCATAGATTTTAGCTTTCCTTTTTCGTACTCCACTATGGTATCAAAGGTTTTTCAACAAATTGATGAGATGTACTTACCATTTTTTAGCCTTGATAAATATATAGGTACATTTATATATGTTCTTATTTTCCAATACAAGGTGTTTAAAATAAAAAATATATCTTAAAATTGATTTCAATTACACTTACATAGTGGTTATAGTTGTGTTAATACCTTTTAACAGACTAATAAATATCCTTACATATGTGTTAATGTACGTCCCACCAATTATTTTGATTTTTTGTGGAGTATGTCATTTCTAAGGTATTTTCCAAAAATTTATAATATGGATACATACATTACATGATCTTAGGAATTAGTGTAGGTTTCATTAAAAAAAATTATTTTTATTTTCCCATGGATTTTGTAACATGTTTAAAAATGTCCCTACCTTCATGAAACCTACCACTAGTTGTAGAGTGGACCTAAGATACCCAAAAACATCCACTTTTTCTCCATTAACTTATTGAAAATATTATCCTTTTGATGGATGTTTTCACCATCATATAGGCACCCCAAGAATTAATCCATGTAGAAATGGATTTTATAATTTCCTCCTTTACAACTCAGTGGAACATCCTGATCTCAGCTTTTAGTCATGATTTTAAAGAGATACCTAGGTTTCTTAGTGTTAGCTTAAATATTCACTCACCATCTATGATGGTCTTAGTGAATTGTAGGGATGGCTCCCATATTACCAATAGTGATAGGATGAAAATTTACTGTTTCATAGATGGATCTCATAACAACCTATGTTTCGGTAGTGACTAGTGCTACAAATCAAGAAGTCAACGATGATAGATAATGAATAATGATGGTTTTTCATTATATATGAGTGAAATGATTTTAATGCTATGGAAAATTAAATCATGTTTTTTTACATATAGATTATCCACATGACCAGTGACCATTGTATCATACCCAACATAGAAATATACAATAAAATGAGAAATTATTATGTCAACTTGAAATATACATCTTATCATATGGATCCTCGCACTGATTAATCCTATGATTCACTTTACAATGTTGATAATTGACTAATTCTTGGATGTATCATTGCTTTTCCATGCTATAAACCTTGTTAATGATTGGAATATTGCCTCTATGTGACTAGTATATTCCTGTTGGGTTCTTGGAATAGATTTTGTAATCTAATTATTTGATATATATTCAATTTTATAAGATAATACTGTGTAATGTACTTCGATTACAATCCTAAAAAATACGGTGAAACATGATTTCATACGATGTGGACATCCAATGTCATATAATGGAATGTACTAAGAATATTTCTTTGTATATTTCAATGATTAGAGTCGTCAATGTTTTATGGTCTATCCAAAAAAATCATATTGTTGAAATCACTATGTTTATGTGATTTATATTTAGAAATTAATATGAATTGTCATTTATTTAGAAATCAATCAGTGAACTCATACAACATTCCAAAATTTTCTACATAAAATTGAATAGTGTTTTTAATTTTCCAAAACAAACTAAATAACCTAAAATAATTATAAAACCAATAAAAAGAATGTTTATAATTATATTCTTATAATTAAAAGGATAAATAAAACAATTAAAACATAGTTACTAATAATTTAATAAAATTAAAACCGAAATAATCCTTTAATAAAATTTTGTGATAATTTCCCATTAAAAAAGAAGATACTAGGATTAAAAAAATAACATAATAATGTGAAATGTAAGAAATTGTTGGTTTTTAAAAATTACTATTGATAAGAATGAGTATCCAATTCATGTATACCACCTCATAGGTAGGAATAATTTTTTTCCAACATCGGTGATCTCGATTGGGCATTCAAAAGGAAGTGAAATATAGATAACATGAAATTTATAGTATGATTTGTTAAAATTTTCCATGTATATTAATTCATTGAATATAAACATTATGTGGGGATTTTTCCATTATCTTTTATAATGAAATGATAAAACTAAATCTATATGTTCTAGAAGAGTAATGTTTATCAAATCAATGTGTTTTTTTACTGTTATTATAAAGAATTTGATAATTTATAGTGGTTTAGACATATCATAAAATACAATATGATATATTCCATAGTGTACAACTATATATAAATCCATGGTTCTATTTTATAACATATGTTATAATTCAAAATATCATTATATGTGTTAGAACATTGGTTTACATAAAATTAATAGAGGATAGATAAAACACATATCTAATCTATCAAAATATATGAATAATTCTTTATGATAGTTTTATTTTCATTGGACAATTCAATCAAAGCATAATATTGATTACATATCAAAGAATCTTATTGGTTCACTGACTTTATCATTCTTATATATGAAATATTTTTTGAATCATGATAATATTATGAATTTTAAATTAGGAAATGTCTAAAGTTTTTCAACTTTTTCATTTCTAATATTTTGACTTATGGTATATAATTTTTTTATAAATTATAAATTATGATAATTATAAAATTATAATTTACAAGCCAATAAAAAAAATGAAAAGTTCATATTTACATCTGATGTTTTTTTGAAAATAAATGATATTTTTAATTTTTTGATAAAGTATATTAAAATATTCAGGTTTATAAATGGTTTCTGAATTATTAATATCATAAATTTTTTATTTATGATGTATTTTCATTCTAGTACATAGTTCCCTATATTTAATTTTTTGTGAAATTTCCTAATAATTATTAGGTTTCACTGACATTAACATGAGTTTGTTATTTGATTTATAATATTGAAAATAGTTGTTGCATATTTTTTTAAAATTTTAGATATTATATATTTCATGAATTGAATTCAATCATGAGAATATTATTTTTGGGGTTAAGTAAATGTGGTTCGACGACCCACCAATAAAAAGGTATATGCCTTGTTCTATAAATGTGATCGTTTTACTCTATATCGTGTTGACATTACTCATGTGAAATTTTTCAATGTCCTATAAATATATTTCTATACATGTTGATTCCATATACCTTATAAATGATATTAATTTTCATATTTATAGATATATTTGTATTTTAGTTTTTGAAGAGTAACCAAAACTTTTTTATTCTGTAAGTAACTACACATTAATGTTGTGTTAATACATTAAATTAACATGATGGAATATACATTCCAATGAAAAATAATTATAATAATGTATACATAAAGAAATAAAACATTAGATTATGATAAATATTTCAATAGGTTAAATGGGTTTAATATTTAGGATATGTTTTTTAACTAGTGAGAATTTAAAAAGGAAAACAATTAAAAATATTTTTTGTGAGATTCCTTCCATAGTGTGACTTTTCAATCCATCTATTATTTAGTATAGGTAAACCTCATTATTTGGTTCCAATGATTTATTATGTGTAAATAATGAATGTAATAGATATACCTTTGAAGTTATGTGCCACATTTTTTTAATTTTATACAAGATATCCATAGCTGGGTAACCCTAATGTTTAGGATATAAAAGGAATATAGTTGAATGAATCCATATGCAGTATTTAGATAGAGAGTTATCCACTTAGATGTATAGAATAATATATGAAAAAATATTTAATTTTTATATTATATATATAGTAATAGTTTATTTTCATGCTCCAACAAATTCATTTCAAGATAATATGAGTTTAATTTCTTAGTAAATGGATATGAAGTGTGAGGGGATCATTGTTAGTGGGAGAAATTTCATTGACAATCCTTGATTAAAATATATAAAATATGATACTCAAACATTTATAAATATCATTGTTGTGGTATAATGGATTATATTATGACAATCATTTTGAGATTACTTATTAGTATTTATTATAATATTAATATATACTTGGTTCTATGGATGGTAATTATTCTTAAAGAAAATAATTCTATGTGTTTTAATGTGAATATTATAGTGTTCAACTTTATTAACTCAAAATCATGGTTTTTATATCTCTAGTGTGTATCACACAATTTTTTAGATAGACATAGGAAAATAGATATATGATAATTATAAATTTGTGAAGTATATATTTGTGTTTGTAATGCAGTAATATTTATTGCATTAGAATTTGGAACTTATGATTTGAATTTAATGTGTTGATATGTTCTAGAATTATATAACCATTACTATATTTTATATCTAAATAGATATTTCTTATTTTTTATGAATAGATAAGAATGTATCTCAATTCACTATGACGAACAAGAGTTATCATATTAATATTTATATATATAAATGTGATGTTTTTTGAAATCATGAATATAGTAAATAGTATATATATTCATGATACGAATAATCTTATTTATCACATTTAGAATAAGTAGGTCAGTCTAGAATCCAATCCTACCCACCTTTAGATTTGGATACATGGATATATAAATGAGACTGAAATAAAAAGACAATATGTATGGATTATTGGCCTATTTTTATTATGAATTATTCACAAACTATGAATCATTTTTATTAATAAAATTGATGAAAATAGATTTTTCAGAAATGATGAAATAGTTACTGGACTATTGATTCTCATACATAGTAATGTATGTGATTCAATGAGTTCTCAATAATGTTTTGGTTTCCAGTTATTTCTTACCTTTAATGATGAATTCATACATTTTTATATGTTTTTATGATGAGACATAAGTTGTTGACTCAGAAGATCTACTTATTATGTATCTGTTCCTTTAGTTTTGAAAATTACATACACTTTCATAAATCAATTTAACTATCATTTTACAGCCCACATTTTTTACATTATCTTTATTGAAAAAAAATTCATTCACTATACTTATTATAAGTCGTAAATTATTAAAAATTTAATAATATAATTCTTCATTACAATTATCATATTGAGTGTGTGTCCGATTATCAAACGGAACATTTGTCAAAAAAGAGTTATACATTTGACACTATCTCATACCGAAAAATTTCCTGATCATCATAATGGTTATGGAACTAAAACTATTAGAATGAGCCAGATGATGATTATTTCATTCAAAATCATATGAAAATACTTCATACTAACCAATGTTCATAATCATAAAAAAATACATAATTAAATTATATAGAATATCTTTATCATTGTAATGGTGTTAATCAATATGATATTATAAATTATTTTATTATAGATTTTTATGAGCTCTCATGTGTAGGTTTTGAGGTCATTGCAAGTAAATCAGAAATATGATTGTAGAGAGATCACTTATAAAATTTGATTCATTTGAATCGAATGAAGATGATACGTTTTCTCTTCCAATTATTATAATTACTACATAATTTGAACTTCTCATTCATAGAATTTTTTATTTCTTTACAAAGTTTTATTCTTAATGAATCATTATCAGGGATATTTTCTTAAAAACATTAAAAATTTAATTTGTGTAATAATTTTTATGATCGAGGGATTATATTGATAGGTTGATAAAAGTTGTGATCCATCAGATCAAGGGATTTAGAGGATAGTTAGAAATATAATCTAATAATAATATCAGGGGCATATAGGGATTGTAAAACAGAGCAAACATGATCATCATATCAAGGGGTTTCCTTTTAAGTAAATACATAATTTACTGTTAGTATAAAATAGTGGATACCTATAGTTTAGGTTATTCAAGAGCTTACTCTTAAGGTTTAAAGAGGCTAATATTTTTAAATATATTATAATTCATTCTTATTATTGCTTTATATTTCTTTTATTTAAAAGTTTTTTGTTATACTCTACATATAATATAATTGTAGTCGTTATAATTTTATTTATAAAAAAATTATTTAATCTGTATCAATAAAAATATCAAAAACATACTCTGATAAATCAGATCTATAGTGATTCTTGTATTTTACTCTCATTTTATTGAACTGATTTCTTGTTCTAATTTGATTACTCAGTTAATCATACTGGTCGCATGTCTAATAATTTTACATAATGAATTGTGTTTTGTTTAAGTTAACTCTTTTAAACTATGTTCATAATGTATTATTAACCCCACACCTATATTTTATTTATAACCATCTAACTTATATCTTATGACCCTATAATTTATATCAAAGTAGGTTTCTACATCTCATATAAATTGTGAGTTTTTTCTTCTCCTATCAGCTGCATGTTTTACTATGTTTTGTTATAAACATTTTCATCATAAGCATTATTAGTCAAATATGTTTCTATTGAAAAGATTTTTTATAATTTTAATATAGAAGGTATTAATGTTGTTTATACAGACAATATAAATCCAAAAAGACCACATTTCTTAGATGTTGTTGATTATGAGTATTGTAGAGATAGAATGTAAATTCTAATTATCAATATTGGATTTGATAATATTTTTATGCTTACTAGAGACTGAAAGATTCATGATAAAGAAGTTACTAATTTTACTCATCAAGAATATAAAGAGTATCAGTTAAACTATAGAGCGAGAAATTTGGTTTTTTTGTTCCATGATAAGAATTATTTATAGCTAGATATCATCATGTAATGATATTTGCAATATATGTAAAAAACGACAAGTCACACACAATGGAACATCTAAATTTAATGAGACCATAAGAGATATGCTCAGGGAAGACTATCAGGACTTTGTTTATTTCATGGAGATTTAATTATAGTAATGAAATATAGATTCATTAAAATTATAAGTATTTTAAAATATATTAGTGAAAAATGTCTTGATGATGATATTAATGTGGAAAATATTATTGATATAATGAATGATTAATGGGAATTTAAAATAATAGTTGTGGATAAGAAAATAAATTTAAATAATCATAACCTGGATGATATTATTCAAACTATAATGCTGTATAAAGGATGATTTAAGAGTGTTGAAGAGAATTCAAAGAATAAAAATGGAGGTTTTTTTTGTTTCTAGTACTATTATTTCAACTAAATCTCATACATATATGAAAATTTTTAAATATTATAGCAACAAGAATGGTAATGTTTAATCAGATTCTAAAATATTGGTAAATTATGAGAATGAGTTATATGACCTATCATGAAGGATTAATAAGATATTTAGTAAAAATATTTTTATTACCTATATAATAAGAAAAAATCCAAAGGTGAAAAGAATGATTCTGATGTGAAATTTTAATTTTGTAGGATAGATTAACGTATCTAACAGGATTTTCATAATATGAATAGGAAAGGAAGAAATGAATAAAATTTAGAAAAGAATACTCATATGAATTATAAATAAAAAGAAACATAATTCTTTAAATCCTCTAACATATAGACTTACAGGGTTGGATATTTTTCAAAATGTTCTCCAGATATTGAATTTTCTAGATATAGGAACAAAAGGCTTTTTGCATATGCACCTATGGTAAATCATTGTTTAATATAAAAAGTACATATTTATAATTGCCTCACAAACATGTACTTAAATTATAATTATCATATTAATAAAAATTATACATCATTAGATGAATAATATTTTGTAGAATGTGATGATAATTGGTTAACTTTTTATGATTATGTTTTCCATTTTTTAAAAAATATAGAAAATGAGAGTCATATCATTTTCAAATAACGTGATAATACCAGTGAAAAACATTCCAAGGATGATTCAATGAAAAATGATATAAAAATTTAAATATTAAATATTTCTAAATATCTTGATATAATAAATTTTGAAAAATTGTCTATATCTAATAATTTTGAAAAACTAGTTTTTAAGAAAGATATTTTAAATTGTTTTTGATAAACATAGTTCTAAAAAATACTATTGAGGATAAAATTTTTGTTTTTAAAAATCCATAATTTACACTTTTAAAAAATATTTTATCAATGTTATATTTTGGAAAATAAAATTCTGAAAAAATTTATAATAAACTCAATCCTCATGGTAATAATATTTTAATTGATTTTACTCATAAAAAATAGGTTTCCAATAAAAATTAATTTGTATTAAAAATTGAACCTTTTGAACCAAGTTCCAATGTGGTGGGAACTATACTAAATATTTTTTCATTAAAAATAAAATTCATACATTATGATTTTATATGGAATAATTTTAAGAGAAAATGATATTTTATTAAAAAAATAGGAAAAATTTTGTTTCCAATGAATCAATTTTCTTACAAGACTGAATCTAAGAATGATTGGTTTCCTAATGTATAGTATTTTTGTTTTAAAGAAAACATTTCTACCACCAAAAAATGAATATATAGTACATGGATAGTGTATTTTCAGGAAATATGAATGGAATCAATTATTTCTTTTAGAGTATAATCCAAATAAGAGATAGAAGAGTGGAATTCTGAGATAATTCTCAAAGAGGGATTATCAAAATATATAAAATTGTTTTTCTTGGTAGATCTCATATTTCAATTGTTTTATTTGTTAATAGTGACATCCATAACCTTATAAATATAATTCAATTTTTTGGTGATGGTTAACTTGTAAAAATTTGGAATGAATAGTGTTTAGTGAATTGTTCCAATGATGAATTTATAATATCTTCCAATCAGCGTGAATGTTTTTATACACTTAATATAGAAGACTATAGGATCTATGTATTTCTATAAATTAGTTAATTTTATGATAATTATTAGTTATGGAATATAAAATTAGGACACAATAAACATAAAAAATTATATAGGAAGGATAAAAAAGGAATTTTTAAGGATATAATGAAACATAGGATTGATACTTTAAAATTATTTGGCCCTTATCAATACGGTATGAAACATAAGTCATGTTTTAAATCTATTACTGATGTATCAAAGTATGAGGTTTTATATCTAGTGTATATGGATTTATTTATTCCAAAAAAATTGGATTTATTTGTTGAAAATACTATTTTTAAGTCTCAGTTTATGATTACACTAGATACAGAGGTGTTTTGATTTCTCACAATGAAATCATGAGCCTTTAGTTATTTTAATGATTTTATATCCAGATTTAAAAATGAGAAAAACCTTTCCATAACAAATTTTTTTAGTGATAATGGTCGAGTATGTAATTTTATTTATTTTGATCATTTTTTTTGTAATACTGTTATTGAATATATCTTTTCATCACCTTGAAATCCCTTGGAAATAGAGCAATTGGGAGAAGAAATTGAATTCTTCCTAAAATAAATAGAAATATTCTGAGTGAATAATTAGTTCTTAATCATATTTGGGATGAAGACTTTAGTACCTCCTACTATATTATAAATATAGTTTTAATGTGATATTTCATTAATAGAAATACATATGAGTTGTGCGTAGGAAGAAAGCCAAAAGTTTCGGACTTCAAAGATTTCAGTTATAATTTTTTCATCTTGAATACTAAAGATAATTCATAAAATATGAAACCAAATAAATTTAACTAAAATTTTTAGGTTATTTGACTACTTAGAAGGAATATAGTGTTTTAAAAAATTCATGTACTGTTAAGGAAGGAGTACTTCTAAATTTTTATGAAACCAATCCATTTTTTTCCAAATAACATTAACATATATCCTCATAAGTTTGTTCTAAAACTGATTTTCATTATTTAATATAATGTTATTCTCATATTGAAATAACCCAAGAATTAGTTTCAGATGTTATTCCTTAGTATTATTTTCTTCCTATTGGATTTTTAAAAATTTAAGATGTATGTTGTTTCTTAGGAATCATCCTAGTGAAAGTATCATTGGGGATATAGTGCAACAAGTTAGGTCTATAATTCCTTTATGAAATGAAATTGAATTTCAAATTTTATTATCTGAATTTTAACCCAAGAATTGTAATGAGGCTCTAGGTAATGAGGATTAGATTGTGGGAATGTATGATTAGATCAATTAGTTTTGGAAGAAAAAATTATATACATTAGTTGAACAACCTAACGAAACATCTAATATTAGAGTGAAATAGGGTTTTAGAAAAAATGTGATGAAAATTAAATTATTGTTATAAATAAAGTTAGACTTATGTCTAGGACTTATAATCAATAAGAAACAATTGATTATGGAGAATACTATGAACCATTAGAAAGACAAGAATTTATTCTAATACTTCTATCATTTATAACATACATTAATATCAAACTATTTCCAACGGATTTGAAATGAGATTTTATTAGTATATATGCCTAAAAGGATGTTTATATTAAAACGCCCCTACTTTTAAAAACTCAAAACATTTTGAATATGTTTACAAACATACCAATGCTTTATCTGGACCAAAACAATCCCTTATTTTCATGTATGATAAGTTAACATGATTTTTGTTACAAAATTGTATTGTTATGGGTGATACAGATCAATAAATTTTTATAAAATATGTTAATAAAAATATTATGATGGAAAAGTTTATTTAGATGAAATTATATTTCATTCAACTCAAAAATATTTAATAGTATCCTATGAGATTAGAATGAGTATGATGAGGACATTAAAGTATTTTTTTGATTTCAAATATCACAAAAAAGGTGAAGAAATAATATATCTTAAAAATAAGTCTATAAAAGAACTTATTATGAAATGTGGATATGATAATACTAAATGTATACATCTATTGGTAACTTCAATACTCTAGATCTTTTTAATCTTGGGAAACCTGTTGATCCAAATACATTTAGAGGTATGATTTTATGTTTTCTTCAATTACCTACTAATCATCCAAATTTAATTTTCTCTATATTATCATTTGAATGATATCAATATAATACAAGATAATCCCATTTAAGATCCATAAAATAATTTTTTTCTTTATATTATGGAATATATGGATTTAGGAATTTTAAATTCTTATGGAATTTTTTTTGAATATTTTTTTCATTTGCTAAATTTTTTGGGTGTATAATGGATATGAAAAGAACATCCAAAACCTAACATTTGTTAATATATTATTTAGTTTCTTGTTTTAGTGGAAAACAAAAATTAGTTAAAAATTCTATTTCTAAATCAGAATATGTGGCAGCTTGAATTTTTTGTGGTCAAGTGTTGTGGACACAACACACACTCACATACTACAGAATTTTTTTTTATTAAAACTCAAATAATTTGGGAAGATAAATGTTACAATACTTAAACAAAAATCTATTCACAACACTCAAGTCCCATGAACATAAATACGATACACTATTTTTTTTCAATATGTCACACTAAATGACTATATCATTTTACAAGTCCTCAAAATGCATGAAACACATGGTAAAAGTTTTATAAATCACCTTAGTTCATATTTATTTTTATATATTAAAAAAAATATAAGAATGATCAATGTAAAATAATCATTCATTTATATTTTTTTCCCAGCTCTTTATGGTCATATTCTCATTTTCATAAGGGGAGTATATATTTTAATGATTATGAATAACATTTATTTTATCTAAAAAAAAATTTCCAAAAAATTTATTTTTTATAAAAAATTTATCATAAAATGTTATCAAGACATACATATTTTATGAAAAATTTATATCCATAAATCTAAAAAAATTTCAAACTCAAAATTTTTTACAAATTTTCTAGAGCCATGTATTTTTATAAAATTCCGGAGTTACTAAAACCATCAAAATAAGTTTTCATACTAAAACAATCATAATTTTTTCTTTGTTAAAAATATTTCTTCTATTTTGTATATAAATAATATTAAATAGTTTTTTTAAAATTTCATATTCAAAAGATATTTTAAAACTATCATAATATTTTTATTTTAAAAAAACCAAGATGAATATATTAGTTATACTGCTGTAACATTCCACCCAAGTAGTAATTATTATACTCTTATATGTTTTTCACTATCACATTAAGTTATTTATTTAATTTTTTTATTATTACTAAGGATCAATAATTTTTTCTTTTTTAAATTTTTTAATATTTTTCTTATATGATTCATCCTTATTCTGATAAAAGTGTTAAAAAAACATTGAGTGTTCAAAATTCCATTAAAAAATTATTTATACAAATCATAAATATTAGATTAGAAAGGTTTTTCATCTTGAATATTGATTATCATATGTAAGAGAAATAGTCACCATCGACTCTTATATAATGATGGAAACCCCGAGTCCCACATCGTTTTTTAGTGTTTTCTACTCCCAACATTCTATAGCCTTCATTTTCAACAGTCTAAAAGTTTTCATTATTATTTAATCAATAGAACCAATTATAATTCTAATTGTGAGAAAGGTGGATTTTTGAAAATGGTTTGTATTCTGGGAAATTTTTTTAGAAATATCATGTTTTGAGATATGATTCTTCTCTATAAATCCATTAAATTTTTAAAGGAGACAGAAATTAAAAATTCTTCTTTTTTTGTATGGGGAAGGATAAAATGTGTCTTAAATGAACATTGTGGACATGGATGGAATAACCTATAAAGGTGAAACATACTTTCCTTATCACAATATTATAAATAGTCTATGTATATTTAACAATACTGATGTGTTGGATTTATTTTTCATATCATTAATTGTTTAAGATGGTATCCAACCTAAAACTGGAAAATCATGTTGTTTTATTGTGGATGGAAGTATATCTAATTTAGGGAAAATTATATATAGATACTTTGAATTTATTTTATCTTCTCATGTTGTTATTTTTGTTGAACATAAGTAAAATTGAACTTTTCATGTCTATCCTTCTCACTCAAGAGAATATAAAGGATTCTTCAATCAAATTCATGATTATCTTGTTTTCTAATTTTATAAGATATATGGTTGAAAACTATATGTAGATATTTAAATTGGTTAAAAATTACTAAAAAATTATGTAAAATATTTCTTCCTTTAGTTATGATATGATTAACAAAATGATATTGTATTTTGATTCAATTTATAAAACTATTTTAGAAAATGTTTATGGATTTTTTTTGAAAGCACAACCATCATGAAAAGAATAATAAGGTGAAAATAAGAGAAATAAGATAGAATCATAGACATATCCTCTTAAAAGGAGTAAGAAGAAAAATGATGTACGAGATGATGTTTCTAAAGAGTTGTTAAATTATATGGTATAAAAGAAGCAGGGGTCTAGAAATCATAATTGAGCACATAGAAGAAAAATATTTTAAAATTCATATAACCAAAACATTATAAGAAGAAGAAGATAAGAAAAAGAAACAAAATAAATGGTTTTGAGAATATGTTCTTTGTGAAAATATTTTGAATGTTATAGAAATTTCATTAAATAATGTTTTTTACCAACATCTCACACTGATCAAGATAAATGACAAGAATTGTTAGTTTATGAATAAAATATTATGGTTCATATCCATATACCTTCTATGTATTATAAAAATAAAAAAATTGGTTTTGGAATAATCATTCCCAATCATATCAGAGAAATAATCAGATCCAATGAAAGCCGGAATGAGAGTTATTAGAATGGATAGATAGTTATAAAATATCCTGTTAAGTAAGTTGAAAATGAATTCAACGGAAAAGAAAAATATGAAAATGGTAATGAATAAAAAGTAGAGTAATATTGTTAATATAAAGTGTAAATAAATGAATATATTGATAAAGAAGAATAATTTGGTAGTGAATAAGAGGAAGATGAAGAGTGAGAATAAAATGAACCATTTGATTATGGAAAACCCCATATCAGAAAAATAATTATTAAAGTCTTCATCATTATTATAGTATATACCTTATAAGGAAAAAAATGGAGAGAAACTACAAGGTACCCAGAAAAAAAACATCATGAGAAGAAGTGAAATCATTGTCTATGAAATATCAAGATGATAAACATTCAAAGACAATAGTTGATGAGAAATCAAATACCAATGAATATTTTAACATAATTGAAATATCTTATGACTAGAAAAGTTCATTGGTTATTGAACCGGTTTTTTCAAATATATATTAATAGAAATTACATGTATAAAAAAGTTATAATAAGGAGAATAAAA
This sequence comes from Viscum album, assembly GCA_963277665.1. Taxonomy (NCBI): domain Eukaryota; kingdom Viridiplantae; phylum Streptophyta; class Magnoliopsida; order Santalales; family Viscaceae; genus Viscum; species Viscum album. The sequence continues at coordinate 1,007,873,769 of OY728156.1, forward strand.
CCTCTTAATATTGAGATAGAACAATCATACTCCTTTGGAAGTATAGTTTAGAATGGTTTCGATTATATTGTATAGGTTTTAGGATATTGGGATGAAACTATTACATAATTTCAAAAACCTAGAAACATGGTACCAACTTATTAAAGAATTATTCAACAAGAAATCATATTTTATAGAAAATTTTATAGATAAATTAATTAATGTTGAACCTAATTTGAGTATTTTACAATAAAATTATTATACACATAAAAGGTCAAGTAATCATATATTGAAGATGTATCATAAATATAATTACGGAATTTTTTTTATGATGAAAAATTTAATAAAATTAAGAATATAATGTTAGATTTAAGAGGTTATTTTAATCAGTTATCCAAAGATATGGATGACATATTGATGTTCATTGAGCAATTATAATATGCAACTGATGATTGCACTAAAGATGTGAATATTCTGAATAAGATGATCCAAGATATGGAGATTTAGTTGATAAGGTTGATGCGACTAGAAGATGAATTGATCATAATGATAGAAAAAACAATGATATTTCTAGGGATATTATGAAGTTGAAAGATAAATGTCATATTCAAGAAGAAATTTTTGAGAATATTGAAAAATATATAATGGAGTTCATGAAAATGAAAGTTGTTAATGAATTATATTTTTGAACCATTTGATGTAATTATTGATAATTTTTTGGTAAAACATTCTAATATTTGGTATGAATTATCTCTTTATGGAAATGCTATTTTATTGAATGTTTATCCAATTTTAATTGGTTACATGTTCTTATATATTTTTCATGAATGATTAGGTAGTTAATTATTTCTTCATTTATAATATTTATATATTTTTAGAAAACATCGGAGTATTCCCCATTATTTTTTGAAAATCATAATGTGGGGGATTTTTTTTATAAATTGGGAGAAATTAATAAATGGGGAGAAGTTTCTATTAATTGTATTTTTTATATAAAGGGGGATATATATCATAAAAAGGGATAATATGTTAATAATTAAAATAATTAAAAAGGGGGAGATATTATCATAGACGGGAGATAATCATATTCAACATCATACTATCATTTATATTGAAATTATTTAGAAACTAAATGGGGTAAAGGTTTAAATATTAACACTAAATATGATGATCTTAAAAGAAATAGGTTTTATGTTTTCCAGGTTTTCTTTTCATTATGTTTTGGGATTTGTGATTTAAATAAGGGGTAGATTGTTCAGTAAGAAGATCTACTTCGAAATTTTTCATTACATTATTTATGGAAATCATAAAAACATTATTAAAATAGTTTTAATAATTTTTTATATCTCAAGTGTTTTAGAATGTTTTTTAGAGATCATATTAATTTATCAGACATAATATAAGGTATAAATTATTTCTAATGTAAACATATAATTCATTATTATGATTATTGTATTGAGTGTGAATCCAGTTGGAATACTAGACATTAATCAGACTAGGAGTGATAATTTTGTCTAGTTTATTGTATTGAAAAACATCATGATGATCAGATTACCCATGGTACCAAAATAGTTAAGCAGAACTTATAAAACACATCATATTGACAATTATTTGTAATTTCATTAGACTGACCTATGTTTAAATTCAAAATACAATGATATAATTATATCATAATGAATATCTTTATTGCTATAATGGTTCTATTCAATATGACATCATAAATTCAGTTACACCAGATCATTATAAGCTGTCAATTTCCAGGTGTGCTAGGACATTGAAAAAAACTCTAATATACGACCATTAGGTGATCAGATATAATTAATGAGTTATTTGAATATTTTTTAGAAGATATTTTTTTGACCTGAGGACTTCTAAATAATACTTAGTATGAAATACATTTTCTCAATATTTTTTTTTCTTTGGAGAGTTTTATTCTTATGGAATGGTTACCAGGTATATTTCATTAAGAATTTTGAAATATTAATTTTGTATGATCATTGTTACGATCATAAGATTCTATGGGTATAAATATGGCGATTCCTATTTATATGGTCAAGGGATTAATGGTATAGTAGGATAGAGATTCTGATAATTTAATCATGGGGATTTAGGGATCAAAAGACATAGAATATTTTATCATTGTATTGAGGGAATTTCTAGTAAGGAAATAAAGACTATATTATAAGTATAAAAAAGTGGATTCCTTTAGGTAGGGTTATTGACTAAGTTACTCTTATAAATAAAAAGGATAATATTTTTAAATATATTATATGTAATTATTATAATTTCTAGCTATTTATGGGTTTTGCGGGTTTATTTATCCAATATGATTTTATTAGAATCTATGTATTTATATGTATATTTCTAATACAAATTAATTTTCAAGTATGAATTTGATTTCAATAAATGTACTCTGATAAGTCATTTCCATAGTTCATCTAAGAGTTTACACTAATTTGATTAGACTGATTTCATGTTCTAATATGGTGACTCTATTAATAATACTGGGTTTAGGTTTGATAAAGTGACATAAATAAGAATTGTGTTTTTTAGGTTAAATCATTTAAACTATTTTTTAAACTACAATGCATCACCCTCTTCCACGTAAATTCTTCAAAGAGATATCTTACAATCCTAAATAAGTATGAAATTTTTTAAAATATGAATTATTTTCAAAATAAATTTCATTATCAACTACAAATAAATATTATTATTATCTATTTATATTTGGGTTGTGAATACATAGGTTAAGAATTCACTGGATATGTTAGGTATTATGGATTTGTTTAAAACTCAATACACTTTAACCACCATATAATAATTATTTGTCAATGTGGAGGAGTCATAAAATTTAGATATGGTTTAATAGTTTATGGGTCAACGTGACCATACTATTACATTCTGGGGTTATGATTTTGAGATTATTAAAAATCTACATTAACAAGTTTTATATAGTGCATATATAAATAAATAATATGATATATAGATAAGGAAACATACTAATTGTTATTTTATGAGAATTTATGATCAAGAATCATATGTATAACATTTGAAATCTCATAAAACCATCCTTATGTCAATGAAATATTCATTTTTCTTGTCTTCCCATCAGTAGTAGGGGATATTATTTCAATATTAATACTTATCAAGATGTTTTTGGTGTTGATTTACTGTATTCCATGATAAAGAAAACATAATTACTTGAAAATACATGACTAATTTTGAACATAGAGAATTTAATGAAAAAATTAGAGTTCTTGAGTTTTAGGTTTAGCTAGTTCCAAAATGTATCATGGAAGAATATCCAACTCATGTTATAAGATAACCCTGACACTCTGATAAGATTTTTGAAGAGCTAATGAGATATGGATTTTTCATGTCTATTGATGAATAATTATTTTTAATAAATGACGAATTGATTACCTACTAGGAGGATATTTAGAACTATGATTTTTAAAAACAGTTAAAATATATGGAATCCAAAACATGCACTATATACACAAATCAATTTTTGAAATTGGTTCATGCACCTAAATATGTGAAATTCATAGGGTTATTGTGGGTTTTCATTTGAAATCTAGTATTTATGGTAGATTTATATCTATAAAGAACCCATATTGTAAAAATGATATAAAATGTTTCATAGTATTCACTATGAAAAACCCTTTTCACCTTCTGTGATGATTAATTCCATTCATATATTTATTTCAATAACAAATCATTTTCATTATAAGTTATATCAAGTAGATTATTTTTTAAAATAATGGTAATTCAGTTAAGGATGTTTATATGATACAATATGAGGTTTTTGAACATCCAAACGAGTATAATATCGTATACAAGATTCAATAGTCCATTTAGAAAATGTAGTTTTCTTTATAGAGTTGGAATATCTAGTTTAATGATGTATTCAAATGGATTGGTTTCATGAAGAATGTTGATGAATCTTTTATTTATTAGGATTTGTGGGAGTGTAGTGGTATTTTAAATATTTTATTTTAGTGAAAACCCACCTACCGGTATTAAATTACTAACACTTCAAACAATTAATATGTGGTTAGGAAAATTCTTCTTGATGAATGGCATGGGAGAAGTAGAAAAAATACTACGTATGAAGGCCTATAGATTTTTATTTAAGAGATTTAATAGACTCATTTAGGACATATAATTTGGTAATTCTATAAGGAGGTTTATAAAGAAGATCTTCAGTATAGTTACATTACTAGTGTTTCATGGGATAAGTATTAAAATGATTTTATATCCTTATATATAGTTATCAAAATTTGATATAATTCTAAATATGTCTACCATAGTCTCATAAATATTTCTAAAAAGTGGAATGGTTTATAAAAATTGGGCTCTAAGATCTATTTTCAAAAAATACAATTTTATTATGGTTGATTTATATTGAAATCCTTAAATGAGGTTAATTTCAAATTTTATTTTAATTTATGTAAATAGAGTATAATAATGGGGGAAATTAGAGTTGTTAATTTAAAATATTTTAACCTATATTTAGTTTTATCTTAGTCATCCTAAATTATTTTTTGATAACTCTTCACTAAGTGGTAATTCAATTTGATAATATATAAGAAATAAACATCACATAAATGATTTTTTTCATATTGAATGACAATTATTAAAATATTCAAAATAATTTATTAGTGAAATCCAAAGATAGAGAGTGTAAATTAGTATAATGTTAAAGGTGGAGCTTGGTTATTCTAAACATGGATGATTATTTGTATTAAAATTTTTGAATATTAAAAAATTTGACATTGAACCACTATATTATATATAAAAAAGGGAGAGATTATAATTTAGTATAAATAGACATAATTTTCATGAAAATAATGAATTTTAAGTAGAATTCATTTATAGTATTATTATCAATAAAATAAATATTCAGATAATATAGAAACTAGGAGGCAGTTCCTTATAATTGTCATAATAAAATGTTTTGATTATGTTTTTACATTTATATTCATGAGGATATGATTTTTTTATCATTAAGATGGAGATGGTTACCATACATGGAAATAACATTTGGTGAAAGAGAACAACATTTGGTTGAGGGTGGATATCCCTATAATATATGGCGTTAGTGTTTGAGGAGAAGAATAAATTGAGAGGGTGAATGGATGTCAAAATAGTGGCTACTTCATTAAAATTAAGGTGGAACATCAATGGCTGTGTGAGGAAGGTTGTAAGAGACAAGGGATTTATTATTGATCGACTAGTTTGAAATATATAATGTTCATACAAAGGAATTAATATTTTATTATAGTTTTTATGGATGATTGATTTTAATACTATTTTCTATACGAATAAGAGTTTTTTTGAAAATTCGATAGAATTTAGGTTCCATGTTATAATACACACCTTGAGAGTTGCTGGAATATGTGTTATTTTCTAATTGAATTGAAGAGAAATTCATAGGGAATCTTGTCTAACAATAGGAAATAGAGTCATGATGTGTGGAATGTAACATGACTAGTTTTGGTGAAATATTGTTTTCAAATATGTTTCATCATTTTGACTTTTTTTCACACAACACTAAAAATAGATTTTTATAAAATTAAATCACTATGTTGGGCTTATATTATACACAACATAATGTTAATTTAGCATTACACAAATCATAAAGTTTATTATACATTACACAGAACACTAAGGTTATCTTATGTTACACAAAAGACTGAAATTCCACAATTAATTGAATAACACGCAAGTCTGAGTGTTACCAAACTATAATATGTTATTAAATTGAGTATGAATGGATATACAATCCATCTGAATATAAAGGAATTACTTTTATAGAATGATATTTTTATAATCAAAAAGTTGTTTTATCCAAATAAATTAAATTAATTACAATTATTAAGTAATATTAATGCAATATATAGATTATATATCTAATAATTTTCTTTATATTGTTCCATCATATTTGACACACCTAATATGGGAACAAACCCAATTTCACACATAACAACCTTTATTTTTATTAAGTCACTTCTACTACCTTTAAATGGGGAACCTATTTTAAATCCAATTTTTTGATATATTATAAATAATATTTTGTGAGAAAACTGTATATTTGAATATGGAACCTAAAAATTATATTAAAATTATTTTTTGGTATTTTCAAGGATTTTTTATATTTTGAGTAATAGTGACAAATACATAATTTTATTTAAAATATACTTTTTAAAATAATTTATTTATTTGGTTAAATTATGTATTTAATTGTTTTATAAGATTAATTAGATTAATTTTATATAAAATAATCCAATTTCGGTCATTGTAATCAATTTTATATTAAAATATAATTTAAACAATAAAAAAATATCAATGTTTTTACAATAAAAACGTACATTGTCTTCCTGCCTAAAAAACAAAATTTAAAATATTTTAGGAAACTTATGTGTTTTTTATTTGAAAAAATAGATTCCATATTTAGAATAATCATAATTTTTTATTTATGACTATTTCAACGTTGTTTTTTACAAAAAATATTTGTAAATGTATTTAAAATTAATTACAACGATTAAGGTAAAATTAAGCTTAACTAAAGAATAAACATTAATCATATGGGCCTAAAATACCTATAAACATGTCGAAAATAAATTATATAGACATAATTATACCCTATAACAACATCAATTGAATCTGGACCAATATTGGATCATCTTTCAATGAGAAAAATCTTAGTGGAGTTCCTTTTCTAAAAATATACAAGAGTGCTACTCCTCAACTTTAAAAATTCATCCTCTCCTAAAAAATCATGTACCCTCTAAAAACACAGTGGTTCAACCTATATATACCTAAATAAATTCCCAAAGTAAAAAAATAGTCCCTTATTTAGCCTCCCTTTTGAAAAAAATAAGTCCAAGGAATCCCATTGGTGAAAACCAAAAGGAGTTACCCAAAGAAGATGTAACAACCCCATTAAAGCTCCATTATTTTATTTTTATTCTCCAACCAATCCAATGTAATTATTCAATACATATAAAAAAACCATTATCCTTGGTATACATAAATATTTAATTCTAAGGGGTATAAGTACACTTACACACACATCCATCTAATGGGTAAAGAACATACTATTTATCGGAACAGTGAACTACCGCCTCCGGAAACGATGATTGTTCATTTTTTCCTTTACAACCTCTCTTGGTAGAAATTATGATATAAAATTGGTTTTTATAAAATATATGTTATATTTATAATGTATTTTTTTTTCCATAATTTATTTTAAACACAAATATTTATAAATTTCATTTTATGAAAATATGATAATTTGGTTTTATAATGTGTGGACTACCACCCCCTCTGAGCAATTTGATTCATTCACACATTACATAGATTGTTTTAACAAAGTGTTTAGTGAAATTATATGATATATGTGGAATAATAATTATACATTAATTTTATTATATACATATATACATATTTTTAATTTATATTCATTCTTTCAATATTACAAGAAAAATGTAAACAACCTTCATGTGCACGTACGACCTACCATCTCCAGGAATATTGTATTCTATTTCATACATATATATTTTATATATTATTACAATACAAATATAATGAATATAAATTATATTTATATAATGGTTTAAATTCTAGAAAACAAGATATATGTATATGTTTCAAATATATAAGTGATTATGACACATGCGAAGAACAGAGAAGATATTATCTGAAGTGAAACATTAACAAATAATTATTAACAATAAGATAATATAAAGTATTAATAAAACAATATATTTTTTTATATTTAATAATATGGTTTTATAAATGGTTTATAATAATATGATATTTGCTATAGAGTAGGGTTATATGAGTACAATGAGAGTCAAGACAAAGGTATGAAAATTTCATCTCACTTATTATCTTCATGATATTTTGGCCTTATTCAAATCAAATTTCAATTTTGGGGTGTGTGTAAATAAAATATTTCTATTATATTAATATTATTGTTGAATAAATTGGTATTTACATATAAATTCTATGATTTTTCTTACATGGGGTTAACGTTTCATAAGTTACTAAATCAGTAAGACAATTTTGTCCGAATTTTCTTTCTTTGAGAAACAAGTTTTGTTATGCACCAAAATTATTTATCAACGTGTTTATAGTTAAATTTTAATGTTATATAGTTTATATATTTATTTTAATTATATTTTATGCTTCCTTTAATTTCATTTTTTATATATACATTATGAATCATTGAAACAAAGTTGTAAGAGGGTTTTGAAACAATCTCATTGTTTATCGACATTTTTTATGATTATGATTTCAGTGATGAGATTTTATGGTAAATACATTAATAAATCTGACAAAATTTATTAACCTATTATTATTCATTTTATATCTATGTCATGGTACCATTATTTCATTCGTTGGTACATAATAATGTTAGGAATGTGTTTTTATGTAACTTTATCTTTACCTCTCTCTTCAGTAGGAAATCTGTGTTCCTTTAAAACCTTATCTTCTAAAAGGATTCTAAAAATATAATTTTTTTATCATATATTTGTTAAAGTAAATTTTTACCCATGTTTTACCTTTAATAAATTATTTTTTTAATATAATTTTACTTTCATTTTCCATTCATGCCATTTTTTAATCATTTTATTATGAAAACGGATTGTTTAACATATATAGATTTAACCATCCTCTATGACCATCATTATATGAAATATTCTTTTATAAGAATAAAATTCTGTTATTATTTTGCAAAATATAAAGTTTTTATAATATTCTAGATTTTTTTTTAGAAATTAATATTAATGAAAATGGGTTTTCAAAACGTTTTCATGATTAATTTATAAGTTCTCAAGGAAAATGGTTTTCAAATCATTTTCAATCCTTATCTATAAGTTTTCAAATTATTATAAAATTAGAGGGTTTTGATTTTTTTAAATTATTTTTCAAAGATGAAATGATATTTTCCTTTAGAAACATTTTTAAAGGATCATTCAAAATTCATTTCCCTATAAGATTACATTTGTTGATGTTACTCAAGCCTTTATAGGGAAATGATTCAATATATCCATTCAAATTTTTTCTTTGAGTGATTTATGTTTGGATGGAATTATGTTTATGAAACATGTTCCTATTTCACAAGATATATGATTTTGAAATCCAATTCATTTCATGGGTTATGTTTTTTACTAAAATGATTATGAATCATCTATTTTTTTTATAGGTTATGATATGATTACATTTTTGTGAAAACCAATTTATTCATGGTTTGTGGGAGGATTTTTTATGATATTATAGAACATATATGTATTATTTCATTTTGAGATGGGTGAGACCTATATATCCCTTCAATGCATTGGGTAATTATTTATATCTCATGAGACATACTATGATGGACATAAGATTGAACCATGATAACTGAGATTGTTTGATAAGTGAACTCATGATACTAATATGGATATGGGTGTTCACCATGACTAAAAATATGATATGAGGAGTGAAATAATGCAACTAAAGTGGCCATGGGTGTAATCCATGACTGTCTTAATCATATTAGGAGTGAACTCATTCTACTAAGATTTACATCGGAGTGAACCATGACTATCTTGATGGCATGGGGTGTGAACCCATGCTATTTACATGGCCTTGGATTTAATACATAGACTTCTATTGAAATCATATTATATGATTATGTGTTTTCTACAATTCTATATTTTATTACTTTTTTATGATTTTAAGGATTATGTTATTCATTTTCTTATGATTCTTGTATTATGAGCTTCCAATATTTTTTTCCATGATTCATATTAATGATCTTTGATATAATGGGTATGATATTTTATTTTCATGATATTGTTCTCATAAACTTTGGCTCATGCTTATGTTTTCATGTCTCCATTATTTACCCTTATTCATTATCTGAGCTCACCACCTTTTTTATGTTCCCCTTCTCAGGTTATGAAGATATATTTCATTTAAGATATGTCTAGCACAAGTTCTAGTCATAGAGAACCTAGTGGGATAAAACATATATTGGTTATGTACCAGTTATTATTTTTACATGCTTCCGAAGACACTAAACTAATACCATTTTGGGTGTCCATTTGAATAATGTTTTATGTATTCTTCAAAATTTATATATTTTATAAGTATGAATATTGAGGGTCATTATATTTTGTGTCAGAGTAAAGGTTTAGTCAAAAATTGGATGCTCTAATGATAAAATTTTAATGATATACTTAGGTATATTTCTAATAGGTATGTATCTAAAGATATGTATAAATATGAGTTAACATTTATACAAATACCCTATTGTTTTGTTATAGGATAGAGTGAGTGGTTTCCTCGGAATAAATACATTTCTGGATACTACAAATTAACGCTGTTTTAGCATAGATATACCTAAGGGAACAACTCCAACAAGGATTGTCGAGCATTACTCAGCGTAACCTAGTACGCAACAATGGGCCTTAATCCACACCTGGATTGACACTCATGGGGGATATAATTTGTAAATTAAAAAAATCTTCATGAACCATTATGAAGTATAAAAATGGATGTTGGCTATGAATAACATAGGATAAACATAACATTTCATATATTAAAAATGGTTTAATAATTTAGACACCATATAATTTCTTTCTAGTATTATGGGAATTGTCACTATTATAATTTTTTCTTACTTAATTCTACTTGGTTTTACTCAATGTAGGAAACTAGAATGAATATGATTAATGTTTCATTTGATGGACACTCTATTGATGATAAGTCAAATTGGATGATCGCTGGTGTGGAAGTTGTTCTTATCATTCCTAATCAGTTTTAAAGGAACATGATCAATAATGTATACCTTAACTAACTCTTGGGCTCACTATGGGATAGAATAAATGAGATCACTAAGAGTTCAGGTAATAGAGACTATAGTGAAAATAATATTCAGTTTCCTTTTTATCAAGACTTTGTGAAGAATCACCTAAGTGAATATATTAGAGGAACAAAAAGGTGATTTGATTATGTATAAAACGACACAAAGAATATAAATGAAAAGTAAATATTAAGGGTTTAGTTACTAAAATAGACTGGACTATTGTCATCCTTATGACATCATTAAAGGTCAAATTATTTTTTGTGTGGAATGAGTGGTGATTATGTAAATCATTTTCCTTGGGAGAATGCTTCCAAAGGTAATCTGTATGTTGATATAAGTAATTGTTATATTTTTGATGATGATAAGACTACAAATAAAATGTGAAAGAAAATAAGTAGTATATAATAAGATGAGGTGGCCTTATTATGGATTATAGATTAATTAGAATAATGGATTTCATTAATATATTTGCATAAAAAATTTATGTTATACAAATGATGAAATATACAAGGATTGTTCTACATATGTTTTTCTCCCCGTATATAAATGTTTATATTCAATGATTTTGATGGAATTGTACTGCGATTTAATTGAAATGTTATATTGTTACTTTTTCAAGAAAACCATTAATATATTATTTATGTTAATATAATGTTTTTTGGGTAATGAATTTTTGGATATGATTAAGTAAATTTTATGATACTGATTACCTTGGATCTATGTATTGGATTCTTGATAGGTGGTTTATGCTATACCTAATGATGTTTAAAACATTTTTGGATTTAAGTAATTTATCCAATATACATTGAAATAAAAAAACATACATGTATTAAATAAAGATTTATAGTAATTCAAGTTACTAAAATGTTTCAATTGAATAATTTATGATGGTATTCAAATGTTTTGAATGTAAAAAATAAGAGAAACATTTTTATATTTTTGGGATCACTGTTAAGATGATTTCATAACCTGATTTCAACAATTTTGGATTTTGATCAGTTAGAAGTGTTATAGGTTTAACCATTCATGAAATGTTTTATGATAGACTTTAGAGGATGTATTAAATTATTGAGGTTGTTTTGAAAACCTAGGTTAAAGGGATTTTTAGGTATAAACATTATTTCAACGATGCCCATCATCTGAAATTATATTACTATAGTTTTAGAAGAAAATGACATCATGTATATTAGGTGACAACTAATCATGTCTTGGAAGGCCGCGGGTCGTGAACCCATGACAATATGATGATTATTGTTTCACGCCTACCACTGGCCTACACATTGTCCTAGTTAATGTCAAATTATTTTTTAATAATAAATTTTAATGATTGATGCATGGAGTTACTTTTATGTTTTTATATTAATGTAACAACCATATTGATTTTGAATACTCATTAAACCCAAATTTTTAAACATTTTATTATTTTATGGGCCTTATGATCTAGTAAAATTTTATTTTAGTACTTCAAGAATAAAATTTATTTTTTGTATATAACTTTTTATAATGTAATGGATTAATTAAAAATTGACAAAATAGTTACTCAATGTTGGACAAATGATAAAAACATTGGTCCTAAATCATTATTTTTTTTAATCGATCTCTGTTTAAATCACCAAAGATTTATTAATTTCAATCCCTTGCCTTTTTATTTATCATTAACTTATTTGTGATTGATGACCACAATAACTCCATATGAATATTTAGTCTTTCATCTAATTCTATGTTTTCACTTTCCACCTATGTTATCCTATTTGGAAATGTTGTTATATGTTTTTTTGGGTAATCATTATGTTTCTAACTTACCCCTTTTAATGAATGTTTTAGAAATAATTTTACAATGTGGGTTTCTATGAAAGTTTATTTTAATAATTAAACCATTATTAACACAGTTAAATTTTATTGGTGAAACTCATATTAAGGGGTTAGAATGAAAAACCTTGATATTTTGAGAAATATTTTTTTATTAATTTTCTCTTTTTGGTATTTTTCATTTCATACAACACTGAAAATAGTTTTTTTCAATTAATGAACTATATTTGTATTACATTATATGAAACTATTCCCGCTGAGTGGTGGCACGTTTAGAATATAATGGGGGGAAAATCGGAAAAAAAAATTAATGTCCTTTTGCATCTTACCATTGGGGTAGAACTGCCAACCAAGTCAAGGATTTATGTCAGGTTCACCTTTTTCCCCCTATGAGGTGGAACGTTTCGGGTGGTGTAGAAATGGTCTAATGAGGATCATCACCTGTCTCTTTTTACAGATACGGCTTCCAGTCAAATTCACCATTTCATTTTTTCGACCCATTATGAGTAATTATCCTTTAAATAAGTTTTGATTAACAATGCACGAACTAAGAAATTAACCCCTTTCGCATTGCGAAGGAGATTCCATGGCCCATCGGTCCCAACATGTGATCGTGTGGGATCATGTACTTGTACAATCAGTCCACCTCAGATATAACTTACTCATATGGTCTCCAACGGGTTTATTCTTGGAGACAAAAACACCGAATGGGCCTCATATCGATGATTCATTATCCGAAATTCCAAAGGAAGATGCTCGTCAATTGACTATTCATCCAATGACACTTGAGGACTCCATTGGTCAAGGGGATGAGAATTCATGCTCACCGCACCCTTATAGTGGAGGATTATTTCCTTTCCGAGACTCTCTTACAAATTTATTTCATGTTCATGTGTTCGTGAATCCATAGTTCATTCTTGATGAGTGTGTCCATGGGCTACACATGGTTTTCAATATATTTGAAGGAATACATATATTTGATGCTATGGAGGGACTACTGACTTGAGTGACAAAATAAGGCGCTCTAGAGTATGTCATCATCTAGTGGGAAAGGGAGGTGACTGGATATTTGGATAGGACCCATAAGATGGGTTTCATACGTATCGTGGAGAGAAGAATCAGATCCCATGTAGTTCGGATTGTGTGGGTATTATGCATGGAAGCTTACCATTTTTGGGAAACATGACTGGGTTAACCATTTTTGATGAAACCTTTTTGAGATCGGGCCTTAAGGTAGGCATCCTATGTATCCTGGTTTGATTAGAAATCAGAATTCTCATAGTTCGGAATCATGTGTATGTTTCAATCATCCAAAACCTCTAAGCCCATGAGAGCCATGCTCAGTGTGAGAAAGAATAATATTCAAGGGATCCAACCAACCACATGCTTCCACTTCTGTTGGTTGGAGAGGGAGATCCCACGACAGACGAGGCTGAGGTGACCATTGGGGAGGGTGTATAGTGATGAACCTTTTAATGTGAAATGACATTGAGAGTCATGCAGCTCAGACTTTGAAAATTAGGGACTTTAGTGGGGGGGCCCATAATATGTCCTATAAAGGGGAAGAGTGTCGTTTACACCAAAGGGGGGAGCGAACATAACCAATTCAACTTATCACTATTCCTCATTGAATGGAAAAGCAAGTGATCACCCTTAATCCCTAGAACAGGGAGGTTCACGTCGACATCCCAAGGTTGGAATCTGGATTACCATGGGAATGTAGACCCACAGGTATTACTGAATCCTAAACTGTTGTGGGGGGAGCCTTTGTGACTCTACTAACCATGGGTTTTTAGACTCAAAGGGGCACACTGATGCACTCGATGGTCTCATCATATGGGTCTGATGGATTTTGAGGAGGCTTTGGCCTTATGTTGGAGGACTGGTTAGAAGAGGGATTATGGAGGACTGTACAGTAATGGAGGGGTGAGGTTGGAACTAGAGGAAATAATACCCAAAAACACCCCATTCCGTGTAATGGTTTCCTATGTTGGACGATGGAGGCTCTGTATACCATAGTGGTATTCTAGCATATGGTTCATTCACTTACCGATGTGGTACATGGGAATGGGTATAAATCATCACGTACCACAGTGGTATGTGGTTCATTATTCCACTTTGGGTTCCATCCGCATACTGATGCAGTACACGACACTGTGTTCAGTCCGCATAGAGGTACACTACACTGTGAAAAATATTAAAGGAGGGTTCAAGGGACCATAATTTTAGAGAAGTTAATCCATAAGAGGTATGCAGTTCGAATTTCACTAATTGGTTTCTCAGTCCTATTATTATTATTATTCAATTTCCCCATTTTATGGTTCGCGACTTGTAGTGCCAGCATAGAGTTTTTTTCACGATTTTGGATTCATCAATGAATTGATACTGAAGCAGTAGTCTTCTCTAAAATCATACTTCCAAGATCTGAGTCCCTTTTAGGATTTATTCATCCCTTCCTCATCCTATCATGTTGTGATACTTTTATATAAAATTTGGGCAATTGTATCTATGAGAATGCCACACCATTTTGGAGTCCCATGAATAAATATCCTGACCTGCAAAGGTCTCCGTCAATCTTGGGTTTACAGAGGCTTCAGTTTGTGATAATCATTTACACAACCTTAATGGTTATTATCATCAATTACATGATAAGTTTTAGGGTTTTATGAATATGGGATTCACGCACCTGAGCCCTTTGGCGACGCGGTTTACGGTCAACTGGGTTTGCTGGCCATCGCTCCGCAGGTCAGCGCCTCGCAGATCGTTCCACGTACCTAGTGGTTCATGATCCAGGAGGTCTACAGACCTGTCCTTGTGATGGTACGTGGTGCACTTGAAATTCTTGAAAAGTGGAATTATTTTATGTTTCTTCAGAAATTTTCAACTAGATTTGACTCAATTCACCTTGATAGACTTGTAGGTGTACTTTCTTCCTTCTTCAAAGTGATTGTGACGATGTTTTCTTCCCTTGGGTCAATTTTCAGGACCCTATAATTTACCCCCATTGGAACAGGATCCGTTCGGAACAAAAAAAGACTATTCTGATGTAGAAGTGGTTCTGACCTAAAATAGTTCGTGGTAGAATAGATGGCCTGGTATTAGGGGACCGCACCTATATATATGGGCTCAGGTCATTTGTATTTTACCATTTCCCACTGTGAAATGTGCTCTAAACTTCACCTACAAACACTTCTCTTGTGTACCATGCTCCTTGTGAAAATATTGTTTGTGAACCGCTTTATACATACCGCAAACCGATCATTTATCCATTTATCTGGCCGTGAACCATATTTTGGATTTTTCAAAGAGCGTTTTGTAAATTTAAGACAAAAATTAAGACTTTGTGTAGGAGGAATCTATGTGGCTGGCATGCACACATATTGAACATGGATCGATGAACCAAACATTAGTATTTAATAATCCTAACATAAACATTAATCCATAATTTTTGAACATGAACTTAATAAAGGCCTAGGTTTAGGGTATGCAACTTCCACAAACCTTTTTGTTCACCATCCAATCATCCACAAGCCAAATCCTCATGGATGGTTCACGTACCATGGTTTTACATGATGAAATTCATCCATATACTATAGACACAGGTGGGGTTTTTTCCACGTGTCATGCAGTACGCGGATTGTGCCTTCCCCACACTATGCAGAACGTAGAGTGGGGCCACCATGTACCATTTCTAGAATCAGTACGCAGAGCCTTATGTGGATATATATTGAGTCCCATATATCTTATTCCATAGTATTTAGAGAAATGTTTTATTGGACTTACTTTTTTTTCGCTTCTGGATGCAGGTTACAGTGGCTACATCATAGGTTGTGCTAAGATTGATGAAGACAAGGGAGACTATGGGGGGGATAGTGATGATTAACTTCATGCCATCATTATTACTTGTGAGATATTCTTAAAATATTTCTTGACTCTAGAGAACCTAGAATATCTTCTATTTGTACAGTTTCCCACTTTACAGCTTTGGTCTCCCTGAAGATGTTCCTCTACCATTGGATGACCCCAATAACCCTATCATACTCTTAGAGGCACCACAAGGAAATAATCACCCCAACATTTCCCTGGTAGGAGAAGTCATTTTCACTTCGACTCAAGAAATGTCTTTATACTAAGAGGCTTGGCATGGATGCAGGGAAACCACTGGTGTCACGATGGTGTCCCAAGAATATACTCTGGAGAGTACCCATACATTATCAAAATATCCCAAGAAAATCCTAATAGAGGGTGGATCACCATGTGGGATTTTCACACATTAATTCAACTGTGAAGAGTGAGACAACCACACCTTCTACTCTTGTCCTTGAAATAGCCATGATGGATATCCCATATGTTCCTTCCCTCATAGTAAGAAGATGCTCAGTTTGTCGTCAGAAGCATCTAGGAGGGTCTTCTTTGGTACAACCCATCTCAGTGAGGAGTGATTCAGACTACTACCCTCCTACGGATACTACCCAAGACCTTAATGAGTCTTGCACTAGCATAGTATCACCGATCACCCTAGAAGCTGCGGCTTGTCCCCCGTATTTGGCTCCAGCAGTTGGACCATCTTTGGGTAGAGAGAGTCCCCCATCTTGGGTGGCCTATATTAGGTCCCTTCTCACTCTATTGATGACACTACCAACTTATAGACACAATGTAGTGGAGTAGGATCAGTGCAATAGAACTGCGGCGAGGCACTAGGATTTTCGAAAAGAGGAATGTCACTTGTTATCTTCTCTTTAAATGGGGACACCTATGTCAAATTTTGAGGATGATGGTGATAATTTTTAGCGATTATTCGCCAATATGGGTTCTGAAAACTTTTATTATCGGCACTTACACCTCCTTATCTACCAAATCGTAATTGCCTAAAAAGGCTTTGCCTCTTGCTATGGTAAGATGGCCAAGTTAAATTCTTCCCAACACTAGGTGGAGACCTTCCGAGATTCTTCATAATAATTTGATTATCTAACGGCCGGGGAGATGAAGGATCTTCTTTTGGTGGAGACCCAAGAGGACGAGCAGTGGGAGTGAGAATCCCACACAGCAAGGATGAGTAATGAACTGGCCTCTTTATGCACCAACTATGAAGTAATCCAGAAGAAGGGGTGGGACCTTAAATTTGTTGTGGAGTGGGTGTGTTCGAAGGTCAAGGTCATAATAGAGGATATAACATCTTTTGAGAAAACTATTGATGACACACAGAAATCACATTACATTCTTATGAAATAGATGAACTGTGACTTGTTGTAACTCTGCCCAAAATCATGACATGTACTCTTCCATTTTTTGATTGGATGGAGAGACTCCGAATTGGGGATGATCCCTTATTTTTCATGATCTCAATGAGACCGATTTTATTTTAAATACAATTTCGTTTCCTTTTCTTTTTATATCAATTGATCATAATCAATCATATAATCATTATTTCAATCAGGTATTAATTTTTAAACCATGATTAGAAAATAGTAAACTGAAATAATTAACTCGGGCTCTAATCTTTTCCTGATCTGAAGGAATCATCGATCATAGTTCTACTCTTGCTGAGGTTTTATGGAACACCTCACGAACATTTATCCATACAACATAAAATATTTTATTAATGAAAGAAAAACATCAACAATATCTCAGGGGTCTAAAATAATGGAAACACAAAGCATCTCCTATAATCAGGTTATCCCCCTCCAGCTTGAAAATGTAAGTATTGGAAAAAATAATTATCCCCAAGTCCACCATGGCAGAGAGATGATCTAAAACCTTGTTCCCTTCTCTCCATGTGTGATCCACCTGAGGGTTGTGGTTCAACATTTTTTTTCACTTTCTAGACATTTATGATATGGACGATGGGGTGAAACATCTTCCATGCAATGTGTTATGGTGGATCAAGGAGTCAATCTCTACTTGGGATATGTCCATGTTTTCATATCTGTATATGGATATGTCTATCGGTATGGATCTTGACTCATCTCGAAGGGGGTCACCATTGCAAAATGTCTCTATAAAGGCCAACATGACGTTCCCCTGGATGTCTCGTACCACACCCCCACCTATCATTCTGTCCAGAATATAGAACCCATATATATTAAGGTTATATTCCCTTTTCAGTGGGTGACAATGGACCCATTGTCCCTCTAGATTGTTGGATAAGACCTAGTCTAGAATCACTTTTGCTTTGAGTAGGTTCTGCAATGGAGCATCACTAGTTTCTTTGAAGAGGGCAGACATGTCGATCGACAAGTTCTTTATATGTACTAAAATAATTTGTGAAGTAGGGTTGAGGCCCTCATACCTATCTTGGTTCCTTGGATGGCATAGACATCAGCAAGCATTACTAAGGATTATTGACCTCACTATTTTTTTCCAAACCTACCTCTGATATCCCGTTAAACCACCTATCCAGAAAGGATTCCCCAGCATGTGCATACCCACAGGACAACATGGGGCCACCAAAGAAGGACTATACCTCAAAAGTCCATTCTCCTTCAATTAAGATATGGATCATTATTTCCTCTTGCGGTGATCTCCAATAGTGGCATCAAGAGACTATGTTAATACCAATCTTCCTGATGGTGTCATCTGTTTCCACTGCCTACCTCTTGATTCTCCACGTATGAAAATTGTACTTTGAAGGGATCCCGGTGCACCATTCCACATAATTCTAATTACTATATTGATCTTGCTCAGAATGATTCCTCCGAAAGTCCCTGGTGGTGAACACCCCTGATAATGAAGCCATAAAAATACATTTGTTGGGATCTGTGCATATGACAATTGAGTTGAAGATATCCCGTTGCTCCTTATTCAAAAGAGCTTTATAGAACTCAGGATGAAGGGTCTCTTACATAAACAATATCAAGGGGAAAGACCACTGGGGAGACCAATAATTGAACCTGCCTAATTGTGAGTCCAGAAAAGGATTTTACCTTCCCCCACGATCCATCAAAAATGTTTTCGGAGGGAAGATATGAGCTGATGAATCTTGGCACAAAAGGGATATGTCAATCACCCATTTTCTTCCAGATTACCCACCCATATGTGGGGCATTTATTTCCCCCAAAGCATGCATCCCCCAATGACTTCCCATATGAGTCTTACATGCATGCATTGTATGTTTCTATTGAGGATCCTCACATTAATCCCCCATCATGAATTGTCCTTGCCATCTTCTCCCACACTACCCAATTCCTTTTACCTTCTGATCTAGATTCCCATAAAAAATAACAAGGATCTTATCGATGTTGTTGATGAAACACTTCGAAACGTTGGTAGAGGCCATAACATGGATGCGAATAGCATCCATAAAACTATTTACTAACATGATACTACCTCTAAAAGGTAGATGTTTTTTCTTCCAGTTAAGTACGCTAATCGATATTATGATCACTATTTGATGAAAGTCATGAGTGCGAAGCCTCCTTTAAGATATAGGTGAACCAAGGTAATTATGCAGGAAAGAGCCTTTTTGTATTTTCAGCATAGTACACAAACAGGAGACGCGATGGGAAGAACACTTTATTGAGATAAAGATATTCCTCTTGGAATTGTAGATAATTTGGCTGCTCTATGCACAGTAATCTTATAAGATCTTTTTGAGGCCATTCACTGATTTCCTGCCATCATTGTGGAATATAATGGTGTCATCGATGAACATCAAATAAGATATGGTACGGAGAGTATCTTTCCTCTTGAAAGGAAGTATATCACCATTGGACACTCCTTTATTGATGAGATGACTAAGAGTGTCCTGCAGAAGTATAAATAGGGTAGGGCAAGTCTCTCTAAGAAAGGATACCACCATCCATGGGGAACTGAAACATCTGAAAGTGAGATCATTGGATTTGGGAGAGAATCCCATAGTCTTTAGAACTCTGTTGATGAAAATCCACTCTATCATGTCATATTCCTTACTCATACCATGTTTATTCACCACATTAGAACCATGCGTCTTGATGTTGATGTCTATCACCACTTATTATGTCATGGATATTTCCCCTTGGATGTACCTAACCTTCACAAACTCATGCTATTCAATGGATAGCCAACGTGGGTGATGCACCAACATTATTGAGTTGTTCATTCTTTCTAGGATCTTGTAGGGAAATTTACACATGATTACATGTCGGTATTCTACAAGGGATAAGGGATTCGTGCTTTTTGGGATGAGCAGCATGGTAGTGTCCGAGGTCACCCACATGAGGCTCCCTCATTTGAAAAAAAATCATAGATCTATATAATAAAATCACCCTTAAAAATGGCCCAAGAATCCTAGAAAAATGGACATGGGATGTTGGATGTCCCGGTGCACTCTCTAGGTTGAGGTTCTTGATGGGTTTCTGGATTTATTTTTTTTATGGTATCTTCTCCAACCATTAATTATCCCTGTGAGAGATTGATGATGGAATAGATTACCAAATCTCCACATCTCCATAGGGGAATCCATTGGCCATCCTTGGGTTTGGTCATGCCAACAGATCTTGAAATAAGATAAAATCCATACCGCTAATTACATCTTTATCGTTATTAAATGTATCGTCCTCTAGCTTGATGCTAGGAGTGATGTTACCCCTTTTTTATATGATACGAGCATGGATGAAAGCAGAATTCTTGTCACCCGCCTGTATCCAATTAAACATGGAACACTCACGAGCCATCATCTCCTATTTGAGGATCAATTGATCCTAGATATCCTTCTTCACCATGATTACCTCAAAAATAAAACCATTTCAATCTCCATCCAGACTGGTCTCCATGCTCTCGATATTCTGTTGGATGGAATCCACATCCCGATCAATTGTAGGAATGATTTTGGACCATTTGTGGAGACTAAGCTTCAATATTCGTAACTTTTTGTGGATGGATACCCTTGTATACCCTTGGGTTGGCTCCCCCATGAGACACTGGAAATCCGTTGGTATTTGGACCAGAAATGATAGAATCTGAATTTATCCCGGTCAGCCCTCCGAGGGGACAACAGAACCATCAAAGGGGAATGATCAGAGATACCCCAAGAATGATATTAAACCCTGGAATTTGGAAAACTAGATACTACGTTGATGTTTGATAGGAACCGATCAATCTGGATCCAACATTGCATGTTGACCTTCTGGTTGTTACACCACATGAAGCTGTCCCCAGAGTAACCCATATCCATGAGGCCTGCATCAACCATGAATTGGACAAACTCGAACCTAGCCTACTGAGGGAAAATCCCTATTAACTTCTTATATGAAGGTTATGATATGATGTTGATATCCCCACCTACAATCCAAGGGAGGTTTCTGGGGTCAAAATATATTATTTCCTTCCATAAAGGTACTTTGCTATGTGCATCGCAACTACCATACACAAAATACACATATAATCATTCTCTATATTTTGTAACTTTCGTGGTGATGCACTGGTCCCCCACTTCGACATGATCCACCATTATCTTTTTGTTTCAGAATACCAATATATATTTTTTAATTAGGTCCACTTGCATATATATATGCATTCATAGTCTGCGGAAATATTCATTGAGCCTCATCGGGTGTTTCTTGTGTTCAAGGACTGCCCTGATAAGCGACATGTTTTTCTTAATCTCTAAAATTAGTAAATCTATATTAAGATTATCCCCAAGGCCTAAGGAATTCCATATTGTTATAGGTAGAATTTAGGCTTGGTTGGACTTGGATTTAGCCTCAGGATCCTTGGCCTCTTTTTCATGGTACAACGTGCTCTCCCTAAGCTTCGTTAATCTCAAATGTGTGGGGATGCCGAGGCTTGATACTGGGGGGATGGATGCTGGGGGAGATGAATGGGTAGTTTATTTGAAGGTTTAACCTATCACCAATCCAGAAGGGGAGTGGGATTCAAAGTACTGCTTCTCACAATAAGGTTCTGGGCTCTTGGGATTGTCTATCTACTTTGATAAGGGACCGAGATTTGAGAACAAATCCTTTGGGTTGATGAATACCTCTATTCCCTTTCTCAACTTTAACTCTTCTACCTGAATGGAGGGATGATTAAATATATGAGGTAGCATCTCCCTAGGCACCAGATAGAGGGGAGGGATACTTAGTACAACCTTTAGTGATCCCCCCTCATGAAATAGTTGAGAGTACATATAATCGGCCCTCGGGTTAAAGTACCCGAGAGGATGATCCTCTGGGTAGTATGGCCCTATCTCCATGCCCTGAGTGGCCACTTGGTCTAAGGTAGTCCCAAAAACTGAAATGAAGGGGGAATTTTGTGCTGGCATTGATGTCTTGGGATCAGACCTGGGAAGAGAAGGCTCCATGCCTTTCTTCGGTTGCGCAGGAGAGGCCTCTCGAGAGGCCATCCCTTTAGCATAATCATAGCCACCTTGTCATCAATTCCAGCATTACTATAGAAAATGATCATGGAGAATACAAGAAGTGAAATACATTGGAAATACCAGGAAGAAGAAATCTTAAAGCCACACCATTGAGTATTTCACCTTCGAGGAGATTCGATCCGATGGAGGGATGGATATGTCAAGATCTACACATATATGAGCAGTAAACAAATCCTCGCCTCGAGAGGTGCGGTCGTCCGCACCAAAAAGCCTCCAAGAGAGTTTTCAATGACCTTAAACATAGCTCCATTCTGAAAGGGTGGTGGAAGACTTGGAAGACTATCCCATACAACCACTGAGGGGTTTTGTTGAGACGTGAAGCCTGACATACATGGACATTACATTACTTTTTCGGAATACTTAGTACATTACAAAAACACACACACAAGGACCGTAATAGTTTAGTGTCTTTGGAAACTCGGAATATAATCTTCTAATCGTGGTGAAAGATCTTCAACATCTCCCAAAAAGATATTCTTTTTTTTAAAAACCAAAATCCTTTCTTTATACCCTGGGGAAAAGAAAACATAAAAGGGTGAGCTCAAATGCTCAGTAAGGGTAAACAAAAGAAATATCAATCACATCATATTTATAAGAACATATCTTTTGGAAATCATAACCTGCAAAAGAGAGCATAATTTCATAACATGGGATAAATCATAGTAGTGAAATGGAATCCCAATAATCATAACTTAAAAAATGAAACTTTGTGGAATACACACATAATCATAGAGAATCATTTCTTATTAGTAAAGACTTATTGCCAAGACTATCTTAGTGGACAAAGTCCCCTTCTGAACCGAGTTCACTCCTCGTTTCAGTCCTGTTTCACTAAACCGGTATAACCTATGGTTCCAGCCATGTCTATCTCATGAGATATAAAATCTTTACCCATTGCATTGGAGGGAGATATAGGTCCCACCCATCTCATAATGATACCATTCTTATGTGTTCCACAAAATCATAAATCATACATCATTGCATAACCCATGTAATAAAAATGGGAATCTTAAACATCATGACATCATAAAACAATTCATATAAGATCAAGGAATACAAAAAAATAATTCCATCACAACATAAACAAATAAATTTAATAATAGGGATGAAAACAAAACCCTTTATTATCTTATATGGAAAATAATTTTGATAAAACACTTGAACTCCATTCTTGTGGAAAATATCCTTTCTACTTCAAAAACACTTTTCCTTTCTTAACATGTCAAACAATTATAAACTAAAAGAAGTTGATTAAAAATAAACTTGATAAATTGTAAAGGAAGATTCTTGGAAATAATGTTTTAAAAATCCATTCATGTCGTATAAGTTAAAAAAACCTTCTTCTCGTACTTTTTTCGGAAAAGTCAAAAAGTACCTCGAATGAAAAATGACAAAAGATTCCTTTCATATCTTTTACTAAAAGCTCACCGAAGGGTAAATTTGGATTTAAAAAATTGTAGGTGGATGTAAATAACATTTCATATTGAGATAACATGGATGTGGATGATAAAATACATCCCAGTAAATACCAAAGTATAAACAATCTCGGATAAAAATTGAGATTGTGAGATTTTCCCTTACCTTAGGTCTGATATGCTTTGTACATGTCTGAACCTACTGTATAATGATTTAAATAATGTTATTGACTTATTACAGATTCATACTTATTTTTATGATATCATATATGGCCATATTCTTAGCTTCTTAATAGTAATATTTCATTGCTACTTGTTATTCGGGTGTTTATAACTTTTTGTTCTTAGGCGTGTTTTGTCGAATAAATTCTTATTCTTCTCATTATGTTATAGATACCTCATTTAAAGAATGGAATAAGTTTAATATATATCATATTCATTCATTCAATTCGTTTATATAATCATTATGAAATGAAGATCATGTAGAACGAGTCGCATCACATCGTGGAGACGGTATTCCGTACGTATGCACGAGTGATGATATCGTTCCTATGATCATGGAATTGTATTGGAGTGTATGTATACAATTTCAGAATAATTATAAATTTATAATAGTCATATATAGTCATTATTTACACCATTATACCCATCCAAGTAAGGTGGTGGTGGAAAATAGATTACACCACGGCGTGGAGACGGTATTCCGTACGTACGCACGCGCAGTGATTTCTTTTTCCGTAGGATGGATAGTTGGTGAAATAGGGTCGTTTCATACTTATAATAACATATCATTATGTGAGTGATACTGATGTTATTACTTCATAATGAAACAACTAAATAAGAAGAAGTGGAAGAAGAAATAAAGATGAAAGAATCGGTAACGGACATTACCTCTTCTTTGAAGTGCTTCTTTGAGACCTCCTTTTAGGGCACTAAAATAGGTCTCTGAAGAAGACCAGAACCTCTAGGATGTTTCTAGGGAAGTGGAGAGAAGAAATTGGCAGGGGTTGGCCGAGCTTGAAGGCTCAAAGTGGTGTGAGGAAGAGTGGGAGGAGGTGCCCTTTTATAAGGGATGAGAGGGGTACCTTTGGAATAACAAAACATATTATTTTATTATAAAGTCAAATTCAGTTTTTAATAGCTCCAAATTGATATATTTAGAAGTTAAGGTGGGTAGGGGTCTAAATCCTCTCATCCAATATAATTTAGACAAGTTTAGGTGTCAATTTTAACATTATCATTTAGATTTAACTTTAAGTTAGATAATTTAACTTTTACCGTGTCTTCTTGTTTTCTTATACTATAAGGTTAATAAACTTACTATATCAATCCAAACGAACCCCAAGTTGTTTATTATTAATATATATAACCTTATCTAAGTCATTTGTCCGAACCTTAGATTTTTAGGAATAATATAACAATTAATAATATAATATTTGTTTTAAAAACTATTATTTGTCAATTTTGACACTATTTAGTAATTGATTTTGGTGAAAATAATAAATGAATGATTAGTTCGAAAAAAGTTCATTAAATCAATAGTAACATGTCATATTAACCTATAAAATTAGTGTAATTCGTAAAAAGTTGCAAATTACATTTATTTGGGTATTTATAATATCAATTATGTCAATATTTCATTAATAAGATAATTACTGCAACATCGTTGTATCATAAATAAATTAAATTATATAATGTCTAAAAATTACAAATAAAATACCATTATGTAGGAAATCGTCTTAGCTTTATAATGAATATTTATAGTCGAAATTATCTTATGTATAACCCTATATTAAAAATGATTTACTAATTACACATTGATTTTAACTATTTTAACCCTTCTTTAAATAAATTAATAATAAATGTCCTAATCTAATCCAAGTGGGCTTAAATGGTCATATTTTATTCCTAAGGTTGTTTTTGGTCGAATTACACTTATCCAATAGAATTAGGACATGTGTTAGGGTAATAATAATATCATTTTTACCCTTAATTACCATATTTACTTTTAACCGTGGTAAACAAAAGTAAAAAGTTACTATTCACCAAAAATTATTTTCATCTCATTGAACCACATTTTAGTCCTTGATATTAAACGTGTCTCTCGGATTTTCGAAATTCCACTCACAGAAGCGGTAAAATTAAGTTTTACAAAAAATTCAGTTTTTTTAACTACCACTTAGTGGTTTCACTATTCATCAAAAAATGAAAGTTTGCAGAAAAATACCAAAAATTAGGCCTAAGATATATTTGATATTATGAATTCAAAAATGATTTTTATTTTATAAAATTCAAAACATATCAGTTACATTAACTAATTTAAAAATTAATTCCCGTCGTCAAAACAAATAGCGTGTTTTTAAGAGATAATAACTATCAAAAGATTGACACTTGTTTATAACTGGTTTAAATGTGAAATTACATCTAATGAACAAAATTGTATTAAATTGTAAAAATATATTCTAAATATACTTTAAAAACACTAAAATTAATAATTTATCACAATTAATTATTTCTATTAAAAAAGTTGTTTTTAATTAAAATTTAGTAAATTTCACTATTCATCAGAATATGAAAGTTATTCGAAATGTACCAAAATTTCACCCTAAGCTAATTTCGATATTCTGAATCCAAAAATGAAGTCCATTTTGAAAAATAAAATTTACAAAATTTCAAAAAGTGGTTATTACTTTTCATAACGGCTAGTTTTAATAATATTTTAATAGCATATCGTTGTTTAGTGAAACTCGGTATTGCGTACTACACACGCCATCGAAGAAGGTCGCGATTGCGTGTAATGCAAGTCAAGTCAAGTATGCGTGTTGTGCAAGCTCCATTTGGTGTAGAGTACAACACAAGACATTAATGAAAAGAATATTTTTCATAAAATCTCGGGGTGTTACATTCTACCCCCCTTAAAATGAATTTCGCCCTCAAAATTCGTCGGGGTTATAAATAGTTTACTATTTGAAAGCTTCTTTGATAGAAACCCACATCGTAAAAAGGAATACCAAAACCAATCTTTAAAAACAAAAGTATGAAACATAACAGTTACCCAAATAAACTAATCACTGGGTTTCTACATAGGTGAAAATATGGATATGGAAGAGAAATCTAACCATCTTGTTCTGATGGAGAGTGGTAGAGAACATGGCTATGGAAAAGCCAGCAATCACAAAGCCATAAATTTGTGACGATCTAAGGTACCATCTGATTCATCAGATATAAGATCTCTAGGACACCATTTTTGGTTTTCAAGATCGTTTCCCTAAAGTTGATGATATTGGAATTAGAAGAAATACTTTCGTGATTTCGGTATAGTCTCACCGTTGGTCGTTCTTTGGAAAATTTCCACTTCATATCTTAACTAAATGAAGTTGAATTTGCCATTCGTGATGTGATAGAAGATCATGTGATAGAATGATGGGTCATTCCATCTGTCTCAAACAAAAGGTTAGAAAAGTTATCAAAAAATACATAAGTCCATCTATAGTGAGATTAATCATATATGGTTCCTAAAATGGACTTATACTTCATATATCATACTACTTAATATAATAAAACTAGTTTCTACTAAACAGGGACTTCCTGTAGGCCAGTGGTAGGCGATAAAGGCCAGTCTCACTTCGGTTGTGGGTTCGATTCCCACGGCCTTGTCCAACGCGATGGGCTGTCGCCCATCCTGCAGGTTGTCCTTTTTTTAAAACTATATTACTATAACATCCAATAAATAATATTGAAAAAACTTTTATCCTTAAACAATACTAACTTATGTCCAACATAGTCCATTCCAATCTTTAGGCTTATCCATAATACTGCATTCCACTCTCATAATTTAGTGAAAACGATTATCAGAGATTTAATACCATCGTTGATCCCCATATATCATAAGATATGTCTTGTTGGTCACATTCCAAACATTCAAAGGCCTTAATCATATGTTCTCTTGAATACCCATTGAACCTGAGTGAAAACATGAATGTAGTTAAAAGTTAACACTTTCCACATACCAAAATCCTCAAAATTCTATATACTCAAACCATGATATCACTTAGTCCTTATATCAATCATGAGCTCATTAATACTATCAAATATGTCATTTTCTCATTTTCCCTTCATTATGCGTATATCATCTTTTTTCCAAAAATATCTCAATCACTTTCCATGGTTACCGGTACCATAAAATTATTGAATACCACAATAGACCAATACATAAATATTCCAATAGTCAACATTATTTTAGAATCCCATTACATAAGCAAATAATAATTCCACCACATTGTTGTTATATTCAACATCACCAATGGTGATCGCATGTGACTTCCCTTTGTCCTTTGCCTTAAGTGGTTGCTCATGTCAATCATCACTAACCCTTGGATTAGGGCATTTATTGGCATAATGTCCCATATCCTTGCACTTGAAACATTGAAGTGTAGTAGGTTCATTCTGTGTATCCCTTCCTTTGTTTGCATCATTAGACATCTTCTTCCCATCATTGCGGCATTCAAATGCCCGATGAACTTCATTTCCACATTCGAAACATTTACTTGTCTCTTTAAGACAATCTCCACCATGCTTCTTTCCACACTTTGAGCATAAGGAAACATTCATCTCCTTTTCACCATTATTCTGAGATTTCTCCTTGAACTCCATCTTTCGTTTCTTGTCAAAACTATGAGATGGATAAGTAACACCAACTTCCATTTCTACCTTGATAGCACAATGCACAATTTCTTCATAGCTACTGAAGTATCTTATAGATAATGCCCTTCGAAGACTTGGTTTTAAGCCACTGAAGAATCGATCAACTTTACTTTCAGGTTGGATGATAAATCCAGATGCATACCTTGCAAGCCATGTAAAATTCGCTTCGTATATACCAACAGATTCATCATACTTTTTCTTTAGTTCAAGAAACTCCTTCTCCATCTTTGTTCGAAGAATATGAGGGAAGTACTTATTGAAAAATATGTTCTTGAACTCGTCCCATTACATGGACTCAATTTCATCTCTTTGCCTCGTATTCTTGATAAGATACCACCATTGATCAGCTTCACCTTCCAAACGATATACTCTTAAGATGACTTTATCATGTTCAGAACATTGAAGAACTGAAAATATCTTTTCACTGGTACTGATCAGTTGTTCAGCAAGAAGTGGATCAGAAGACCCACTGAAAGAAGGTGGACGTTGCCTCATGAAGGACTCAATAGAATATTGTTCCCTTATCTGCTCATTTGGAAGTCCAGAATGATTCATAGCTTGTGTAAGTATAGCAATAAGATTTTTCACTCCATCTCCCATAACATTTGTTTGTTCAGGAGGACAATCATTGCATTGTCCATTGCATTGATCAACACGGTTCTTTCGGGTTCCATCCATTGTCTAAAACCCAAAAAGAATAGTGTGAGAGGAAAAAATCATGCTAGGGAAAACAACATAATAAAGGGGGAGTACCTTCAATATCTAACATCTTAGGTTTAATTATATGATCATTAGCGTAATTCTAGGAATATAACTTATACGTATACATAACCTTAGGGACATCCCTAGACATACCTTTGAAATATCTCTCGGGATCTCACTAAAGTTATCGCATCCTAGTTTCCAAAGGTTGACTAAACCTTTCCTCTGATACCAACTGTAGAGGCTTGAAGCCTGACATACATGGACATTACACTACTTTTTCGGAATACTTAGTACATTACAAAAACACACACACAAGGACCGTAATAGTTTAGCGTCTTTGGAAACTCGGAATATAATCTTCTAATCGTGGTGAAAGATCTTCAACATCTCCCATAAAGATCTTCTTTTTTTAAACCTAAATCATTTCTTTATACCCTGGGGAAAAGAAAACATAAAAGGGTGAGCTCAAATGCTCAGTAAGGGTAAACAAAAGAAATATCAATCACATCATATTTATAAGAACATATCTTTTGGAAATCTTAACCTGCAAAAGAGAGTATAATTTCATAACATGGGATAAATCATAGTAGTGAAATGGAATCCCAATAATAATAACTTAAAACATGAATCTTTGTGTCATACACACATAATCATAGAGAATCATTTCATATTAGTCAAGACTCATTGCCAAGATTATCTTAGTGGACAAAGTCCCTTTCTGAACCGAGTTCACTCCTCGTTTCAGTCCTGTTTCACTGAACTGGTATAACCTACCGTTCCATCCATGTCTATCTCATGAGATATAAAATCTTTACCCAATGCATTAGAGGGAGATATAGGTCCCACCCATCTCATAATGATACCATTCTTATGTGTGCCACAAAATCATAAATCATACATCATTGCATAACCCATGTAATAAAAATGGGAATCTTAAACATCATGACATCATAAAAAAATTCATATAAGATCAAGGAATTCAAAAAAATAACTCCATCACAACATAAACAAATAAATTTAACAATAGGGATGAAAAAAGAACCCTTTATTATCTTATATGGAAAATAATTTTGATAAAACACTTGAACTCCATTCTTGAGGAAAATATCCTTTCTACTTCAAAAACACTTTTCCTTTCTTAACATGTCAAACACTTATAACCTAAAAGAATTTGATTAAAATAAACTTGATAACTTGTTAAGGAATATTCTTGGAAATAATGTTTTAAAAATCCATTCATGCCGTATAAGTTAAAAAAACATTCTTCTCGTACTTTTGTCGGAAAAGTCAAAAAGTACCTCATACGAAAAATGACAAAAGATTCCTTTCATATCTTTTACTAAAAGCTCACCGAAGGGTAAATTTGGATTTAAAAAATTGTAGGTGGATGGAAATAACATTTCATATTGAGGGAACATGGATGTGGATGATAAAATACACCCCAGTAAATACCAAAGTATAAACAATCTCGGATAA
Source organism: Viscum album (assembly GCA_963277665.1). Classification (NCBI taxonomy): domain Eukaryota; kingdom Viridiplantae; phylum Streptophyta; class Magnoliopsida; order Santalales; family Viscaceae; genus Viscum; species Viscum album. Next base: position 1,007,905,075 of record OY728156.1, read on the forward strand.
AAATTGAGATTGCGAGATTTTCCCTTACCTTAGGTCTGATATGATTTGTACGTGTCCGAACCTCCTGTATAATGATTTAAATAATGTTATTGACTTATTACATAATCATAATTATTTTTATGATATCATATATGGTCATATTCTTAGCTTCATAGTAGTAATATTTCATTGCTACTTGTTATTCGGGTGTTTATAACTTTTTGTTCTTACGCGTGTTTTGTCGAATAAATTCTTATTCTTCTCTTTAGGTTATAGATACCTCATTTACAGAATGGTATTAGTGTAATATATATCATATTCATTCATTAAATTTGTTTATATAATCATTATGAAATGAAGATCATGTAGAACGAGTCGCATCACATCGTGGAGACGGTATTCCGTACGTACACATGAGTGATGATATCGTTCCTATGATCATGGAATTGTATTGAGGTGTATGTATACTATTTCAGAATAATTATAACTTTATAATAGTCATATATAGTCATTATTTACACCATTATACCCATCCAAGTAAGGTGGTGGTTGAAAATAGATTACACCATGGCGTGGAGACGGTATTCCGTACGTACGCACGCACGGTGATTTCTTTTTCCGTATGATGGATAGATGGTGAAATAGGGTTGTTTCATACTTATAATAACATATGAGTATGTGAGTGATACTGATTTTATTACTTCATAATGAAACAACTAAAGAAGAAGAAGTGGAAGAAGAAATAAAGATGAAAGAATCGGTAACAGACATTACCTCTTCTTTGAAGTGCTTCTTTGAGACCTCCTTTTAGGGCACTAAAATAGGTCTTTGAAGAAGACCAGAACCTCTAGGATGTTTCTAGGGAAGTGGAGAGAAGAAATTGGCCGGGGTTGGCCGAGCTTGAAGGCTCAAAGTGGTGTGAGGAAGAGGGGGAGGAGGTGCCCTTTTATAAGGGAGGAGAGGGGCACCTTTGGAATAACTAAAAATATTATTTTATTATAAAGCCAAATTCGATTTTTAATAGCTGCTAATTAATATATTTCGAAGATAAGGTGGGTAGGGGCCGAAATCCTATCATATAATAGAATTTAGACAAGTTTAGGTATCAATTATAACCTTATCATTTACATTTAACTTTAAGTTAGATAATTTAACTTTTACCATGTCTTCTTGTTTTCTTATACTATAAGGTTAATAAACTAACTATATCAACCCAAACGAACCCCAAGTTGTTTATTATTAATATATATAACCTTATCTAAGTCATTTGGCCGAGTCTTAGATCATTAGGAATAAAATAACAATTAATAATATAATATTTGTTTTAAAAACTATTTTATGTTAATTTTGACACTATTTAGTAATTGATTTTTTTGAAACTCATAACAGAATGATTAGTTCGAACCAAGTTAATTAAATCACTACTAACATGTCATATTAACCTAAAAAATTAGTGTAATTCATAAAAAGTCTCAAATTACATTTATTTGGGTATTTATAACATCAATTATGTCAATATTTCATTAATAAGATAATTACAGCATCATCGTTGTATCATAAATAAAATAAATTATTTAATGTCTACAAATTACAAATAAAATACCATTTTGTAGGAAATCATTTAATCTTTCTAATGAATATTTATAGTTGAATTTATCTTATGTATAACCCGATATTAAAAATGACTTACTTATTAAACATTGATTTTAACTATTTTAACCCTTCTTTAAATAAATTAATAATAAATGTCCTAATCTAATCCATGTGGGCTTAAATGGTCATATTTTATTCCTAAGGTTGTTTTTGGTCGAATTACACTTATCCAATAGAATTAGGACATGTTTTAGGGTAATAATAATATCATTTTTACCCTTAATTACCCTATTTACTTTTAACCGTGGTAAAAAAAGTAAAAAGTTACTATTCACCAAAAATTATTTTCATCTCATTGAATCACATTTTAGTCCTTGATATTAACCATGTCTCTTGGATTTTCGAAATTCCACTCACAAAAGCGGTAAAATTAAGTTTTACGAAAAATTCAGTTTTTTAACTACCACTTAGTGGTTTCACTATTCATCAAAAAAATGAAAGTTTCCAGAAAAATACCAAAAATTAGGCCTAAGCTATATTTGATATTATGAATTCAAAAATGATGCCTATTTTAAAAAATTAAAAACATATCAGTTACATTAACTAATTTAAAAATTAATTCCCATCGTCAAAACAAATAGCGTGTTTTTAAGAGATAATAACTATCAAAAGATTGACACTTGTTTATAACTGGTTTAAATGTGAAATTACATCCAATGACCAAAATTGTATTAAATTGTAAAAATATATTCTAAATATACTTTAAAACCACTAAAATTAATAATTTATCACTATTAATTATTTCTATTAAAAAAGTTGTTTTTAATTAAAATTTAGCAATAATAACTATTCATTAGAATATGAAAGTTATCCAAAAAGTACCAAAATTTCACCCTAAGCTAATTTCGATATTATGAATCCAAAAATGAAGTCCATTTTGAAAAATTAAATTTACAAAATTTCAAAAAGTGGTTATTACTATTCATAACGGCTAGTTTTAATAATATTTTAATAGCATATCGTTGTTTAGTGAAACTCGGTATTGCGTACGACACACGCTATCGAGGAAGGTCGCGATTGCGTGTATTGCAAGTAAATTCAAGGATGCGTGTTGTGCAAGCTCCATTTGATGTAGCGTACAACACAATACATTAATGAAAAGAATATTTTTTATAAAATCGCGGGGTGTTTCAGGTTCTCTATCCCTCTATGGGCTTTCATCAACCAACAGAACATAATGAACCACCACCACCTGAAAGAGTGAGGGACTTTGCACCAAGCATTGAGAAAATATGTCTCTATCTCCATAACCAAAAAAAAGGAATTCTGATGCAGCAATGAAATTTTGGGTGGAGTGAGCAGCCCCCAGGATTCCACAAACCTTCAAAATAATGGTAGAGGCGGCTTCGCTGCACCAAAATGAGCAACCAAGGTCCACTTAAGACAATACACCACCTCCTTAAATGCCTCCATGGACACATCCATCGAAATACAAGTTCCCTCTCACGACGCCATCGAAATGACCGGAAGAACCTCCGGGAAGAAAACCTACCTAGATCCTGATCCTCGAGCAGCCTCACTGAAGGATAGATCTGGACGACATCTGTGGGAAAGAGAATTCAAGCCTTGCTGTGGAGGCACCACCAAGGATTCTAGAGACAGATCCTCAGAAACAAGAGTGGGAGGGAGGGACGATGGAGGATCCAGGAATGATCTGAAAATAAGATTCGATAGGAGCAGGGGGGCCACTGCAGACTTGGAAGAAGAATCCCCAAATTTCTAAAATTATGAAATGGCCAGTGGCGCATGTTGTGCATTCTCCACATTTGACTCTATGCGAGTGTCCCTTGTGTTATGTCACTCATGAAATTTTTTGTATTTTCTATTATTACCCTAATTTTTTACTAAGAATACTTGGAACATGCATAGTGGGTATAACATGAATTTTTCTTAGGCCGCCATTTGAGGGATTATGACCTAACAAAATTTACGCCTTTTTTGATGGCTCAATAAACTTTAATGAACCGATAATTGATATTTCTCTTAGATGTTCCTTCTATGGATTTCCCATATTTCATGTATGAAATCTTTTTCACTACCAATTAACAGTCCTACCAATGAAACTTATCACTGATATTTTAGGTTGAACAACTTTAAAAAAACTAAACAGGGAAAGGAACCCAATTCATGATCTATTATCCAAGAATGTTATAATATCCATCAAACAAGGATTAGTGATTTTTCATAACCCTTAATTTGTGAATTTTGGACATTCATGAGGCTCAGAAGCTGTTTTAGGCTTAAAATGTTAGGAAAAGAGTATCAGGGAGATGAATATGCCTTTGATCGATGGTCATTTTTTGGGAAACATATGCAGTGCTACCGGGGCATGATGTGCATAGTCAATCAAAGGTGTCCATTGGGCACTATCCTTCTATTTTCATTGTCCTGGTAGGTTCCTACAACATTTTGAATTTATTTTGATGTTGGGATCCATAGTGTGTATCTAGCCTGAGTAGTGGTATCTGAAAATATTAGGGAAATTAATATCAACTTTGAATGGGAAACTGTTCCCGCATGATTCTTACCTATGTAAGGGAGTGCTGGTGAATGTCTAGCTCAATTAGAAATCCAACTACTTTATATCAGGGGAATTTGGAAACAATAATGTATGTAATCCATTATTAAGAAGTTTTCCCAATCTTGGGTGTGAAAAAAATGATTGTCATTTGAGCGTATAGATGCTGGAAATGACTCTCCTAAGAACTAATTTTTCTTTGATTGATGGCCATTTTTGTGGGAAACATATGAAGAGCCTCCAGGGAATGATGTCAATAGTCAAAAAAAGGTTTTTATAGGACACTGGCCTTCTGTCTCCAATGGTTATGGAGGGTTATGAAGATTGGGAATTTTCTAAATACATCATGTGACCATCGACAAAGGGTGGACCTGAACATGAAAATATGAATTTTAACTGAACATCTATGATGGAATCTCGATAACGAGTGGGGAACTCTTCTTTTGTATGTAGATCAACACCATTCATATGGATGGGGTATCCATGTAACCCTCAAAAAAGACCATAGATTAATTGGGCCTATATGTTTTGATATATATATGATATGTGTAGGGAGGAAAATATAAACCATGACTTTGAGGTCCCTTGAGTCATAAGTGATGGAAGGATGCATGGAAGCCATTAGGCGTACTGAGATAGGATAATACTATCCTTGGGACGAATTTTCCTTTTTTATGGCCATTTTTGTGGGCAACATATGTAGAGACACTGGGGAATGATGTGCATAGTCAAACAAAGGTGTCCATAGGGCACTAACCATCCATATCATATGGACATGAATGATTATGGGGATTCAAGATTTCTTAGATCATGGAGTTTGGGGTATGATGAGAATGTATTTGAACATATTGGGGACATTTGGGTTTCAATTTACTCATCGAATTAGGTGTAACTTATGTAGATCTAACTCATATGCAGGGTGGGGAATTCATTTCATCTATGAGCTACCCGATCATTCAAAATCGTATGGATAGAACGTGGGGTTCCTCTTGGGGAAGGGAACTATGACATGCCTTTTAGGTCCATGTTTCTAGTACCAAATTCCTAGTCTATTTTTCTATAATATTTTAGTGGATCTCTTGCTAAGATCCCTAAGATCTTGTGAGCTATGCTTGGTGTGAGACACAAGGGATTACGAGAATTACAAATCATCTACTAAGAATATAAAAATATACATAAATGGGAAATTTTCGGTTAATCCATTGCTATGAAGTTTAACATCATACAACAAGGATGATTTGGGCCTTACAGTTTAATGTTGTGCAGTGAGGATGTGATGTCATAAAGATTATAGTCATGCAGCGAGGATGATTATAATTTCATAAAGAACTTTAATAGTTTTGAGTTAATTTCAATAAGGATGTTCTGGGATTCCATATATGTGAGTGATGATAGAAGGTGTAAACCATAGTCTTAGGGGAAAATTTATTCAAGATGAATGACATGGCGCTTGGAATCAATTGGGCGTACTGAGATGGGAGAGGTCTATCCTAGGGAAGAATTTTCCTTTGATTGATGACCATTTTTTTGGGTAACATAAACAGAGTCTTTAGGGAATGCTGTGTATATTCAACCAAATGAGTCTATGGGACACTATCCTTTCATCTCAGATGGCCTTGAATGGTTATGGGGATCCATGTTTTTCGGGGTATAGTGTTTGACAAATGGGAATGATATCCCTGGGAACATAATGAATACCCAAACCATGATTATCTATAAACCACTATATCATCCACATAGGTATGACTCATATGTATAGGGGGAAGCATGATCTTTTGGCTTAACATGAGTGAGGGGCATGTGCGGGATCTCATGAAACTGAGAAATAGGCCACAAATAAATCATGAAGAATCTCGTAGTTTATTCTCATGCGATTTGGATGTTTCATAGACTCCTTGAACAAGTCTGACCTATATATTGGGGAAAAGGTTCATTTTTTTAAGGTGAATGGGCCATGATTCAAAATTTTAGAGTCAATACGTATCCTACATGGGTATGAATCAATAAACACATAGTTCTTAATGTTCCCTTCAAATGTTTTCTCAATGTTTAGAGACATTTGAGGGAATTGTTTATGATTACAGATAGGCTAGGATTCCAAACTTGGGAATTACTACGTATCCTACGAGGCCAGGAATCAATCCACACATAGTTCTGAAAGGTCCCTGTACCAATTCGGCTTAGTCCATGAGTGAGGACATGTGAGGGAATTTATGTTTCCTTTACTATGGGTGTCAGGTCTACAAATTTACCTATAATTATGTTTTTGTAAGAGAATTGTTAGTACTGATCCTAAGCTCACTTGAGTTATACTCAATGTGTAAAATAATGAGGGAACTTAGGGTGTCTTTCGCAAGTGTTGGGATGTAGAGGATATGATGGAGGCATTTTTTTATGGTGGGCGCTTTGCCAAGATCGAGGATAGAGGCATCGCTACATATCTTGCAATGGAAGGAATAAGAAAATACTTAGTTCTGAATGAGATCATTTAGTTTATTATCATGCAATTAATAAAAGTTTTTTATGGTTTAATATCATGCGGAAAGGATAATAACTCATAGTTTAAGTTCACAAAGCTTGGACCATGGTATCAAGGCATTTCTACTCGTTGTTTAAGGTCGTAGAGTTTGGACCATGACATGGGTGTTTAATGTCCTATTTCATGGACTGATACTATATATTTTTACATCATGTGGTCATGAAAATGACTCATAGTTTAGGGTCTTAGAGTTTGGACCAAAAGGATAATACTATTCATTTTTCCATCATGTTGGTCAGGACAACAACTCATAGTTTAGGGTCATACGGTTTGGACAATGACATGTGGTTCAATGTTATGTTACAAGGAATAATATCATATATTTAAACATCATTTTTTCAGGATGATGGCTCATAGTTTAGGGTCGTAGAGTTTGGACTATGGAATCAAGGCATTGCTACTATGTGAAGTACTTTTTTAAGAACTTTACATATGTGGGAGCCATGATGAGCTGTTCATCCATCGATGTCAAGGAATATGCTCAATTTGATTAGACCCTATGTATGATATATGGCCCTTCCCACTTTGGTTCAATATTTGGGAGATTCATCCCAAGTATCATCAGAGTTCTGGGGAATAATACTATTTATTCTTCAAGGAATGATCGAAGGATTAAATATTTGTTTAAGGCTCATGAAATCTGATTTTGGTAGATTTCCAAATGGTGTAATGTGTGCAACCTTTTTTCTTCTAGCTGCTCATACTCATCAAACCATCTCTTGGATTTCTCTTCCATAGATAGTTGATCACAAATAGAAACACAATGTGATGGCACATGGACATCGATAGGAAAAATTGTCTCTGCCCCCGTATACAAGTACAGTGTTTCAATTGTAATAGTGTGGGTTGTGGTCAGGTAAGCTCACAAAGCATGAAAGATCTAGTATGGCCACAATTTATTATACTTATCATCCATATTTTGGATTATGTTGGAAAAAGTTTTGATAAAATCCTATATCTTCCTATTAACCACCATGCGTTAGTAGGATGAACGGTGGGCTTTAATTCCATACTCCTGGTATAACTTTTCCAACTTATCAGAGAAGAAGTTGGTACCACTGTACATCAATATTGTATGAGGGACACCAAATCTATTAATGATGTTGGACTTAACAAAGCTAGCAATGAGTTTTTTTTCAAGATTCTTTAAGGGGTATGGCTTTGGCCCATATGGAAAATAAGTTGTTAACTATGAGTATGAACATGAATTGTCTGGCTGTGGTAGGAGGATAACGTCCAACAACATCCATCCCCCAGGCGTTGAAGGCCAGAAGTACTTATTCGTATGAAGTAACTCTAGGGTCCGGTGTATGATATTAGTATAAAAATGTTAGGAATGGTACTTCTTGGTGAATATGGCACTATCATGTCTCATTGTGGGCCAGTAATACTTGAGCCTTTAGATTTAGTGAGAGATGTTGGACGATGATTGGTGCACCCTACATGCTCTGGTGTGAATATATTTCATGATAGAAGTAGTCTCTTCTATATCAGGGCACCTATATATAACTCGGTCAAGGCCTTGTCACTTGAGAACGTTCTCTTGGTTTACCCCATTGTACAGGAAAAAGTTGTCTGCCCATCTTCGGAACTATTCCCTTCCAGTGCTATCTGGTGGAAGTTACCAATTCCAAAGGTAATTTTCAATGGGTGTTATCTAGGTGGTGGTGTGACCATAAGGCTTAGAAATAGGTACAATTTCATCAATATCCTCTATACTGCTCTGGATGAATGGAAAGCCCTTATGGTGGTGGGAAATCCTAATGATCGTTTCACACCGATATGGATCGACCAAGGTTGTGGTTGAATTTTCCTATGCATAGACTTGGGAATTTTCTAACTGGGGGATATAAATCAACATTAGTTCTGATGGTAATTCTGCTATCATTTCCCGAACATGGTTCGTCAAGGGAACCAATACTTATTTCTTAATGACGTAGTCACCACTAACCTGTTTGATGAATCTCCCTGAATAATCTTTTATTTTTAGGTGTTTTTCTTGAATATGAAGTGCCAGTTCTAGGACTTCAATGAGACACTAATATTATACTTCATTATTTTTCCACCCTTCTGAAATAAGTAAAGTGTAAGGAAAGATGGCCTTTTTGGGGGATACAAGTATAATTCCCAGCCCTACTTTTTTGATCATGGGATTGTTTCCGACGCTTTCGCCGGGGCGCGCGCATCCGTCCATCCACAGGGGAGGACACGCTACGCTTGTTGCCCTGCACTCCCGCTTTCCAAAGGCGGGCGGCATTCGCTCCTTATTCAGGGACGTATTCTCCTTGATCGAAATGGGATGATGGGATGTCGGTTCTTCCTTCTGTGGATTCCTCCTCCGAACTCATCACCTAGTCCGGGTCTCCCTCATAGATTTAATACGTAGTTCATGAAACTCTTCCCAGTGCCATGTTTCCATGGACGCCGGTTAATTACACTGCTTCTGTCGGGACATTCCAAAGGGTCCAGTCAGGGCAGCAACCTCCAGTCGGGGGAGTAGTCACGTTGAGGCATGAGTAGCGTGTCTGGATGCTGGGGAACCTAACATGTATGTCTATTGTCCTTGGTCAGGGCTTCTCGAGGGCGTAGAATCCCGAGGCCTCCCATATCGAGCGCGGGGAATTATATGTCGTAGACACATATCTGAGGTTTTCCTCAGCTTCCCGTGTTTAACACAGGGTACGCCACGAGTTTAACGTCCAGCGGTGACGAATCAGCCTGATCAGAGCAGTAACTAGAATGGATCAGATTGAAGGATTTCCCTAGAAGGGATGCCGATACCGGGGCCAGCTCATGGGTAGCTATGAAGAGGAGCATACCGACATGATCTCACCGGGATATACCAGTTCGGGCAAGGATCAGGGTGGATGGTGGATGGATGAATGAAGTGGAGGGTGGATTGGAAAATAACCATCACAAGGGCAGCAGTGAAGTTGGGCTTGAGCCTTGAAAGGGCTTCCTACATATCCCCATGGAAGGGAATCAAAGTCCGCGTAGTTCTTGTTAGTGCTGGTGGACCGACATGAGGGTGGACCTTGGTCCGATGGGCATCATCAGCGAGCTAACGTGAATGGGGAGGACCAAGAGGGTCCTAGTGGTAGTGGGCTTGGACCTTGTGGAGGATTCCAATATACCATGCCTTGACATGGATCAAAGACCTCGTAGTTCAAAGGGTCTCATCGGTGAACCGACGTGAAAGTAGACCCGATGGTCCACTAGTGGTGGGCTTGAACCTCGGGAAGGTTTCCTACGTACCATGCCTTGACATGGATCATAGTTCAAAGGGATTGATGGAATACAGTTTAACGTCATGCGGGACGGTAATTAACCCTGATGTGAATAAACGACGGGCGTTGGCTGTCAGCAAACCGACGTAAATGAGGGACCTTGGTCTAATGGGAGGTGGGGGGTTGGCACACCGACAAGGAGACGGTTTGGGCCAACGATTGTTGGGCTTGAACCTCGGGGAGGCTTCCTACGTACCATGCCTTGACACGGATCAAAGTCCTCGTAGTTCAAATGGGTGTGCAGTTTAACGTCATGTGGGAAAATGGGGATACAGTTTAACGTCATGTTGGACGAGGGTGTGCAGTTTAACGTCATGCCGGACGGGGGAGAAACTCGACGTGAATGAACGACCGAGTAATGTGGCTTGAACCTCATGGAGGCTTCCTACATACCATGCCTTGACATGGATCAAAGGCCTCGTAGTTCGTTAAGGGTAGGGGTCAGGGTCGGTGCTCACTCTAAGCCCATTTTAGTCATGCTCGGTGTGAGAAACAAGAGGTTGCAAGGACCCGACGATCACGTCGCGAAGGATGCGTCCGTGAGAAGCGAAGAGGGGATTACGCATTAGGCGGCCCACGGTGCTGGGACTTACTCTAGGATGGAGGCCCGAGGTGGGGAAAAGTGTAGAGAAAGAGGGACTTGGGACCAATGATGGGAGGTGCCTCATTCCCTATCAGGCCCTCCACTGACCTTGGTAGTGGGGAAGTACGGAGATGCAGAGGTGCAACAATCCGTTGGGGAACTAGGGTCGCCCTTCTCTTGAGAACATACGCCACTCCAATAAAGAGGATATCATCCCTTGTGGATGGGTGATTCCACTCTTGTGGAGACGAGTGGCGTAAAAAATGTTCGAGCTAGGGGGACCCTTTGTGGGAGGCACGAGGTCGGGTCACAATTTAACATCATGTGCTGAGGACGTGATGCTTGGCAGTTTAACGTCCTGCAGCTCGGACGAGGTGGGTTCACTCCGCACCCCTAGGACTTACATAACCGGTACCCTATGGTCCTTGGGGAAGGGAAGGTACCAGTAAGGTCGTGGTCAAGGGGGGGTGTGGAGAAAACCATCGAGGGGTCCACGTTAGCATGGCTATGCGAAGAAGCAATAGCCGTTAGAGTGCCTATGCAAAGAAGCATTAGGCGAGGCAACTCTACGAGTGGTATTGTCCATGGGACTTTGAAATCACATCGTTCAAACCTAGAGGGTTGCACGGGAAGAGGAATTGCCAAGAAAAGGAATGTGCATCGCGAAGTAGAGTTCCTTGTCCTTAGCACGAGCCATAGGTGTGAGTGGAGGGTGCTTCGCGAAGTGGAACAGTATTCTCGGAGCACTGCCTCGCGAAAAAGGGGTGCCTCGCGAAGCAGGGTGCTGCGAAGCTGTGTGCTTCGCGATATGGAGCGATCCTGCCTTAGCATAGGGATCACTAGTATGGGTTGGGTGTTTCACAAAGCATAAATTCTCCGCGGCTGCCCGGGTTCCCTTGGGAATCCCCTTCCTTCACGAATTCCCTTGAGCTTCGTGAAGGGAATCCCTCTCGGAAGAGGGGCTCAAAACGATACCAAGCAAAGGCGTCTCGTGAAGTAGAAGTACCTCGCGGAGCTCATGATTCCCGGGGAAAAGTGTGCTTCACGATTCGAGAGAGGAGAAGCCGAAAAGTCGGATTGTCCATCCTGGGGACTCAGGGGGAGTCCAGTATTTATAGGGAAGGGGCACCGCGAAGCAGAAATCGTGCGCCGCCTCAGGTGCTTCGCGGCGTGCTCGCGAATGTCAACGACGTCCGCGAAGGGTTACCACTTCTGGAGCTTCGCGGCGGGCTCATGAATATCAAATGTGTTTGCGGAGTGTTACCGCCTCTGGAGCTTCGCGGCAGGCTCGCGAATGTCAAATGCGTTCGCGGAGGGTTACCGCCTCTGGAGCTTCGCGAGACCGCGCTGCTCGGGGTGCTTCGCGGCGGTGCTTTGCGTCGGTGCTTCGTGAGGCAGCGTGTCAGCCTTATTTTTTGTCCCTTCCTTTTGTGCAATATTTTGGCGCCAAAAAATACCCCCCCTCAGACTTGGAGATTCGGAGGGTGAAGGGTTGATGTCTGAGGGAAAATCGCCAAAATTGTCGGTCGTTCGCGATGCAGCTTCGCGAAGGGGGCCCGCGGTGCTGACCGGGGCCACAGATCCGGACGCGTCGCGATGCTCCGCGTAGGTGAGGCGCACCGCAAAGCTCTGGGGTCGCCACTTATAAATATGGGGTCGACCTCTTTTTTCATCACGTGACTTCCTTGTCTTTTTGTTCTCTCAACTTCACGAAGCTCCACATACTTCGCGACAGCCCTCCGCGAATCGAGCTTCGCGGCGAACCGCGAGTCTCTGACTCCGCGACCGCACCAAGCAAACTTCTGCTTGTCGGCCTAGGCTAGACTTCACGGCTGGGTATCGCGACCGACCTTCGCGATCCGGAATCGCGATCCAGCTTCGCGATCCAGTTGAAAAAATTATTTTCCGAGGGACGGAATCGAAATGGCCCATCAAGAACCTGTGTTAGGGGTTCTTGTAGATGCCACTCATCGGAATGAGATGGCCAACTGTCCAGGCCTTGGGGAGATGGTCCGAAGCCATTCAGACCATGCTTCTTTGATAGATCTACTATCGGAGGGTCAGAAGGATTATCCGTAGTGCAAGAAACTACCATTGTACGGATTCGGGTTGAGGGATGACGTCTTCATCCCGAAAGCGAGTAGGGACGAACCAGCTTGTTGGTTCAGTAGTACACCATGCCAGCGCCAATGGTTCAGGGCGGCCGATGGTCATGCGCGGGAGGACTTCACACCCGTCATCACTGACTGTCTCTACATCCATTTGAACGATTTTGACGGGAAGCCACTACAACCGGAGACGTCCCCTGCTCTCTACCGTACCATGCTGAAGGTGGATTTGCAGGATTCGAAGAAGGGATGGTCCGATTAGTGGGACCTGCGCCAGGGCGGCAACTTTACTGATGACTGGGCCAGGGCCTACTGGGTAGGCGCCTCATGCGAGGATTTTGGGGCCGAGCTGAGGAGAGTGGGGTTGTATGAGGCGGCATGGGCCTCCCAATTCCACATTTACCAACCAAAGCAACTGATGCCGGTATTGCTGAGCAGATGGTTGTCTAGGACCAATACCTTTCACCTGCATCACGGGGAGGTGGAGATCAGCCTTTGGGATGTCCACCATATTTCTAGGGTTCCGATCTTGGGGGCCATGTATGATGAGTTCCTCCCTGTCATGAGCGCATGGGAGGATACAGAGAAAATGCCGCGACTGGCATCAGCGCTGATGGCATTCGTCCCTAGAGAGGACAAGGAGGCAGTGAGCGATGTCCACTTTAGGAGATGGTTCAAATGCTTCCTGAATTTTCCAGAAAATCGAGAGTTCCCTCCGAGGCCTCAAACTTGTCCGAGGTCGGCCCAATGGGGAAAGGGGCACTCGTATTGGTGGGTCTTGGAGGACAGCCAATGGAAGACTTGAGGTTTCAGAGTCAGCACTGAACAACAGCCGATAGTCAGGCTGGTGGCATTCATCGCGGCTCTCATCTGCGGTTGGATCCTACCAGTGAGGGATACAAGCATGGGGGTGCGGCCCAGCTCGTTTATTAGGGCGTCCATGCTAGCCATGGGGCAGTCGATCAATTTGGGGATTCCGATGCTCACAGAAATGTACAGAATGCTGTTGCACATTAGCGAGGGCAAGAAGCCTCCAAGGATATGTGGTCCCTTCCACCTTCTGTACAGGTGGATCGTAACCCACATCAGGGGGATTTATGAGTATCCAAACCCCATTTTGCCGCCAGGATCAAACTTCCGCCCCTCTATCCTGAACGCGGTCGGGAGCTTCCCGTTCAAACTAGTCATGCCGATGGTACTGAATTGGGTGTGGAGGGCTGATGAGTTTAATTTACACCCTTTTCCATTGCCGACAGGGATACTTACTGATGACCGGCGGGGAACGGAAGAACATCGGGCTTACTTCCTGGCCTTTTGAGGTGGAGTTTTGGTGGCACGGAAGGATCGTGAGCCACTCTGTGAACCGTACACCCCGCATCGGTTTGCGAGGCAGTTCCGGTGCCTCCAGCGGCTGACCCCGCAGGTCTACTGGGAGGTGCGTCACAAGGAGCACCCGTGTGTGATGAGGCAAATGTGGCTCATGTTCACACGGGAAGATGGGAAGATGCGGATTGCATTGCCGCTATCCACCGCAACTTTTGGATTGGTGAGGGAGTATTCCATTAGTTGGGAGGCTGCTTACCCAGGGGAGATGCTGAAACAACCAACTATTCTGGTCGGTGACGGTGGGCCTCCCCTATCCCGAGGTCGGGGTCGGAGGGCAGCTAGGGACGCTCGCGGTAGCGGGGCTGCCATGACGGCGAGACCTGCACCGGCCGAGGGTATGGCAGCAGTGGCGGATCTGGTGATTTCGGAAGAGCAGGGCCATCTGGAGGGGCGGCCACTGAGGGGATTCCGTTGGATATCCACTGAGGCTCCGGGGAAGCGGCTACGTCATATTGACATGGAAAAGGATGTTGTCTTCCCGGAAGCTTGAGACATTTGGGATGTCAACCGGCAGTTCCTCAGCCCACACGAGATATGGTCCCACCTGAATCGCCTCGGGATGGAATTATCGGGCATAGGCTCAGTCCGGGCTGGATTCATGGAGTCTCCGGCAGAGGTAGAGAAATACCTGGACGAGCTGGAGGATTACGTCCACCCCAGTGGTGTCCCTCGCCCAATGAAAGACCGGGTGAGGGTACTGTAGAATCGAACGGTCCCCCCACAGTTATCGGCTTCCGATCTGAGGGAGCGCTTCCCCCTGCCGGAAGAATCAGAGGACTCCTCTCGGGAGGATGAGGCTGGAGGAGGGAGTCCGTTGGAGGAGGGAGAGGTCGGAGATCGAGGCTCAGATTCTGACGATTTCGCGGAGGCTCTCAAGGTAGCACTCTGAACTTCTTTCCTTACGATCCGTTCTTGGGTCACTACGGACTTCTCACCGATGTTTGAGCCATGCAGGAAGAACTTTTCCGCAGGCCTCGTTCTCGCCCCTCGGCGGGTGATGATGCATCCAGTTCCGCATCTGGTGGGACCAGAGCACCCGAGGAGGCTCTTCTGGAATCTCCAGAACTTCCAACAGTATACGGAGGGCCTCGCCTCGGGGTCCCATTAGTACCGGCTCAAGAGTACCGCCAGGAGGTCGATCTTCGTAAGTTTCCTCCACCAGTTTCCTTGTCGTCACTTGTAAACTAATCCAACTAACATTTATGTCCCTCTCCATCGTACAGTTCTCCGACTGGCGTGGGATGCTGCGGCAAGACTGGTCGGGATGTCTGGTGGCGTCCCTCCTAGGGGTATGTCGGTGATGGTGGCGATAGTCCCCCCATCTCCTCAAGCTGCAACGCACATCATCACTGGAGGGACCACCAGCGGGGCCGTACCCGAAGTGATTGAGGTGGACTCCGAGGAAGAGGATCAACCGGTCGGTCCCGGTCTCTCCACGCCTGTTTTGGCGCCAGGTACCATACTGGATTCAACACCAGATGTTGATCCTGCCGAGGATTTCCTGAGGGCGTATCCCGCATACGAGCCTGCCAATCTCGCAGACTGGGACGAAACAGCCTCTAACGAGGAAGAAAGCAGCATAGTCCGCCGCCAGTCGTGGAAGCTGATCACGCGCTTTATCAAGGACACCCCCCAAGAGCAATGGATGGCCGAAATGGATAGACTCCGCTCGCGGTTGCGCGAACTGTGCGCTGGGGGAGTGGATGCCCAACGTCCTCACGCACTCATCCGAGATCTTATGGCTGAGAAGATCTGGGACCATGATCTTGGGCTCAGTGTGGGCTGGCAGAAGAGGAAGGAGATCGACATCAAGAATCTACAGGAGGTTGAAGGCGAGGTCCAACAGATGCAGACCCGGGCAGATGAGCTTTCAGCCTCTCTTAATGCACAATCTGAGCTGGTCTCACGGTTGAAGGCCCAACTGGCAGAGGCAGAAGAGCATATGAGCCAGACCTCTGGAAAGATGGCTGCCGTTCAAGATGGCATAGAGAGGGATAAATCCAGGACTGACGAACTTTGCCCCGTCGCTGCTGAGGAGGAGCGGGAGCTGAGTCAGCGGCATCAAGCCTTGGACGCCGCAAGCCAACGGGTGGCGGAGCTACAACGCTCTTTTGACAGGGTCAACCCATCCATGGGGGAAGTCAACCCCCGGGTATTGTAACAAACCAAAAAACCTTTTATTGGTACTTTCGTGCTTCAATTTTCCTTTATTTGTTTTGAATGTCGTAGCACACACAATTTCCACTGTTTGAATTGCCTTGTTACACCACTACAATGTTTGCGGGCCGTTCGGTGACAATTCCCCAAGCCCACGTGGGTCGAGCCCGATGTGAGAAACAGGAGATAGTTGCCTTCTCGTCCCACCTAACATAGGAGTGGAGACCATGCTCCAGGCATCCGGGATTTGGATTACCAATTTAGATTTCTGAAAGATGGGAGAGGCTTGACCGGTGAAGGAAGTTTCCAGAACAGCCGAATTACCATTTCTTCAACGTGCTCTTATGCACGAACGACACAATGCCAGGGGTGCTGAAATCGGTCCAAATAGATGAAAATGGGAAGCGTGAATCGCGATACCCATGATTCGGAACACTGTGGGGATGGCGTGACAATAAGGGACAACCGTTAACCATGGAGGAGAAGCGGTATCCTTACTGCGTTAGCCTATAATGAGGACAACAAATGAGGGTCGACCATTGACCATGTTCAAAACACGGGGCCATGTCACAAATGTTGTCGATCAATCCTTTGGGACATTGGCCCATGACAGTTGGCGGACCATAGGTCAAACATCCATACTGTTAGGGGGTCCTTCCAAACATGACCAGTCTTCCGGAACGTTGGCCCAGGATGGTAGGTGATCCGATGCGGCATGAGACCAGGCTGTTAGGGGGTTCCTTTAGACATGTAATAGGACGAGGGTCCGAATAAGGGGCACGCAAAGCGTGGAATATGGAGTGATGGTTTGTCCGAACAGAATCCAACACTTATGTAATTACACCACCATGGTGGGAGTACGCCATATGGGCACATTGGTCTGATCATGGATCATTCCTTATTTCAGACAGGGCTTCTCTAGCGAGGGGGTCTGTCACTTCCCAATGGGATCTTGGGGCATCCTGAACTTGTTGAGGAAAAATTGCAGCTACATAGTTCCCCCTGAGTGGTCAGGCCAGAGGGACGGGTATGGGGAGGAACAAGATTTTGCGATTCCTGGGGCTGGACCTGAGGTGAAATTCCTGGGTGTCTCTACTTATCCCATAAGGATGGGAGTCATGCGTTGAGGACACATGGACTCCTGTATTTTAACGTCATACGATAGGACGTGGAATAAAAGGGAATATCCCAGGGGACGTGTGGTGCGGTAGATATGAAACCGACGTGAATGAGGACTTGGAGTCCAAATCACACCACGTACTCCCGGAGGAAACTCTTTAGGTCGAGGGACCAAGAGTGAGGATTAGGCTGGGCCCGGAGTAGAGTGGTCGAGCGTTCCTACGTACCCCATGAGGATGGGAATCAAGCCATACGTAGTTCTGGAAGCACAGTTTAACGTCATGTGGGACGATGAGAAGCCTGACCGTGTTGGTACACATCCTGCCAAAACTACTAAGCCCATGTGAGTCGTGATCAGTGTGGAAAACAAGCAGTAGTGGTGGGAATTTTCCCGACACAAAAAGGGGAAGGTTAGGGAAAAGGGACGTTCGGTGAATACCGGCCCAATGACACTAACACGATCATTTAGCGCACCTAGATACGCGAAGAGAAAGACCGGAGTATGATGGAATTTCACTTGAACATGAGGAAGTGGAAATGTGTGAATCATGGTGCTCGAGATTCAGATCACGATGATGGCGGCGTGACGATGGAGGATAACTGCTGACCGTGTTCGCAACACAGCATCCTGTCGCGTTAGCCTAGAATGGGGACATAAAAATGAGGGTTGACCATTGACCATGTTCGAAACACGGGACCATGTCACAAATGTTGTCAGATATCCGTAGGGACGTTGGCCGGAAACGATTGGAGGGCCCTTAGGTCCAGCATTCATGGAGAGCCCTTAAGCCTAGTATTCATGTCGTCCGAGGGTCCTTTTGGAT
This sequence comes from Viscum album, assembly GCA_963277665.1. Lineage (NCBI taxonomy): Eukaryota > Viridiplantae > Streptophyta > Magnoliopsida > Santalales > Viscaceae > Viscum > Viscum album. The sequence continues at coordinate 1,007,923,228 of OY728156.1, forward strand.
GTGGAAGAGGATGAGGATCCAAATAGCGAGCTCACGATGCTTGGTCATGGGACGAGGAGAATGTCCCCCTGAAAATCCCACACTTCGGGCTCTTTGTCAAAACACATCTGAATATGACAACAAGATGTATTAGATAGAGGGAGCATATTTCTTTCCCATAGAAAGATTATAGTTTAGGGTCGTAGAATTCAGACCATGAATGGGAAGAGACATAAGAGGCACATGGTGGAGTAACTCAAACACCTGGTGTAAATGGGAATATGGGGTGTGTACGGTGCAGTGAACAACCTGACGTGAATGAGGACATAATCCCATATCACACCGCACGATTCCCTTATGATAGGTTTTTGGTCAAGGGACCGAAAGAGAAAGTTAGGCTGGGCCTGGGGGGAAGTGCCCGAGCGCTCCTACGTATCTCATAAGGATGAGAATCAGGCCTCATGTAGTTCTTGATGGACCTTAGACCATAAATGGGTAAAAGGATCAGGGGACGCATGACATTAAGACCCGACGTGAAGGAGGACCTAAGCCCTACTTACCATGCGTTCTCTGGGGAAATGCTCGAGTCGAGGGACCAAACACGAAGGTTAGGCTGGGCCCGCGGGGAAGTGCCCGAGCGCTCCTACGTATCTCATAAGGATGAGAATAAATCCATACGTAGTTCTGAAAGGTGACATGGTAAGGTACCAGTGCCAGGGGAAAAGGGGAGTGCGGGCGTGGCCCTCGTACCAAAAGAAGCGGAATTTGATAAATATTGTTTGTTCTTTAAGGTGAGTGGGTTTTTTTTGTGAAGCGACAAGCCTAGAGTATTAGGTCGTGGTGTCTCCACAAGGATCAAGCCATGATAGGCATTGACAAATGGCATGGCGCGTGACCAATACCCATCATGATTTCCTCTACAACGAGGTCATCACAATGCAGTGCCGTTTTCCGTTGTGCGGCCAGGATGATAATGTCACAGTTTAGGGTCGTATGATAAGACCAAGCATGCATTTTATCGTCATGCATCACACACGTAGCAGAGACGATGCTAGGCGAGGAATGTGCGTAGTGTTATAAAACAAAATCGATGGAGACATGATCCCACATCACATTGTACGCCAATCGGAGAGGGATACCTTTGGCCGAGGGGCCTATATAGAGGTAAGAGATGATACATGGGGAGAGACTGGCTCCCCAAATAGATTGTACCCGAAGATAGGGCGTCCAAGTGGTCCTACGTATCCCATGAGGATGGGAATCAAGATGAACATAGTTCCGGATGGATCTTAGTTTATGGTCTTAGAGCTCGGACCATGGGAGCCCCGAAGGACGCCATTTTGCGGCTTTGTCCCCCTAACATGCAAAGGTGCACTGAGGGATATTGCCAAAAGTGTCGAGATTCCACCTGGACATGATGAGGTGGAAAATGATGTGAATCATGCAACCAACATTCGAGGACTGAAGGGGATGACGTGACGATAGAGGATTACTGCTGACCATGTTCGAAACACAACATCCTGTCGCATTAGCCTGAAATGGGGACAAACAAATGAGCATCGACAGCTGACCGTATTCGCAACGCGGGATTTTATCGATTTGTTGTCCAAAACCCTCGGGGGCGTTGGCCCATAACGGTAGGAGAGCCCTTGGGCGTTGTATCCAGGCCATTCTTGGGGGTCCCTCCAGGTGTGAAAAAGGTAACAGAAGCTCGAATAGAGGGGAACATGAAGCTTGACAAGTGGAAGGAACTTGATAAATCTGAATCTAAAACTCTTGGTCCTAGACCAGAGTACTCTTAACACATGGGTAAACCACTGCAAGGGGTCAAGAGACTCAACTTGAGGGTAACCAAGAGATGGTGGGTTCCCGGGTGAAGGGGGCATGGTGCCCAAAACCTTGTATCATACCTACATATCCCCCTCCTGGAGAGGGAAAGACCAAGTGGCCTAGGTGACCGGGAGATCGGGGGATCTCCAAGAGGTGGGGCTGGACCCGAATCCTAGACATTCAGGTGGTCCTACGTATCCCATGACGATGGAAATCAAGCTATACATAGTTCTGAAGGGTGCCTTTTAATGTCATGCTGGACAAGGAATAGGAGGGATAACTCTCAGAATGGGGGTGTGCGTGGTGCAGCTATTGCAAACCTGACGTGAATGAATACATAATCCCGCACTATGCCACGCGGTCCCGTAGTCGGGGTCCATAAGGCAGGACTAGGGAGGCAAATTATCTGAACTCAAGCTGGACCCAAAGACAGGAGGTCTGGGAATTCCTACATATCCCATTAGGATGGGAATCAAGCTGAGCGTAGTCCTGAGAGGATCTTAGTTTATGGGCTTAGAGCTCAGATCGAGGATGGTGGAAACTTCCCGAGTAAGCGCAGATGTCAACCTGATCCCTAAGCCCACGTGAGTTAAACACGGTGTGGAAAACAAGGGGGGGTATCCTCATCGCAATACTTGGGGTGAGTCAAACGGGAGTTGGTAGAGAGCCCAGAAGGACACCTTCGACACGACTTGTTTCCCCAACATGTAGACGTGCACAGAGGAAAAGTACCAAGAGTTTCAAAACTATACTTGGACACGATGAAGTGATGAAGGGTGTGAATTGTGTACCCGACATGTTGGGTTTAATGGGTTGGCGTGGCGGGAGAGGAAAAACGGTTAACCATGCTGGAAACGCAGCGTCCATATCGCATTATCCTGAGGTGGGAACAACAAACGAGCATCGACTGCTGACCATATTCGCAACGCGGGATTTTATCGATTTGTTGTCCGAAACCGTCGGGGGTGTTGGCCCATAATGGTAGGAGAGCCCTTGTGCGTAGTGTCCAGGCCATTCTTGGGGGGTCCCTATGGGTGTGAAAGATGATGGAAGCCCTGATGCAGGGATACACAAAGCCTGGAGAGCGGGTGTGGACGTGTCTGAGTAAAGCTTGGTGTTCCGGGTAATAAACCAGAGTACTCTTAGGCACATTGGTGAACCGCCAAAAAGGGATCGACGAAACAGCTCAGTAGGGAGAGGTACATGGTGGGGTCATTACGAGACCAACGTGAATGGGGACATAATCCCACACCACACCATATAATCCCCTCATGGAGGAAGGGTAGGCCAAGGGGCCAAGATGGGATGAAGATTCTCGAGAGATGGGGCTGGACCCGAATCCTAGACATTCAGGTGGTCCTACGTATCTCATGAGGATGGGAATCAAGCCACACGTAGTTCTCCAAATGTAGTTTAACGTCATACGGAATGAGGAGGGGAGTAATATACCCCTAAACAAGGGAGGTGTACGGTATGGTGAAGAAGCCGACGTGAATGAGGACATATTCCCACACCACACCATACACTCCTATAAGAGAGGACCTGGGCCGTGGCCTGGAAAGGCCAAGGGGCCTGATGGTTAGGCATTGGTCAGGAAGTCCTGACCTACTTTTAGTTTAACGTCTTGAAATGAGGACGAGGGTCAGGGACCCGAGGAGGCCAAGGGGCCTGAGGCTGGGCCTCGTATGGGAAGGCGTACGGCATGGTATATGATCCCTATGTAAATGAGGACATAGTCCCACACCACACCTTACACGCTGAGTAAGAGGTTGGGCGGAGGGGCCCGAGAAGGCCAAGGGGCCTGAGGCTGAGCCTCGTAAGGGAAGGCGTACGACATGGTACATGATCCCGGGGTGAATGAGGACGTAGTCCTACACCACACCGTACACCCATATGGGGAATCGGGGCCGTGGGACCAATCGCTAGCACCACCCAGGGGGAAGTTTGTCACTTCACAATGGGGCAGAACGAATCACTGCACTTGATGTCTGGGACATCTCAGGGTGGACCTGAAGGTCCAGGACATAGTTGACCATGTTTGAAACACAGCGTTCCTATGGTGACCCGATATGGGAGAAACAAATGAGCATCGACCACTAACAAAATTCGCAATGCGGGACTTATATCGGCTTGTTTCTTGAAAAGCCTCAGGGGCATTGTCCCATAACGGTAGGAGAGCCCTTGGTCATTGTATCCAGGCCATTCTTTGGGGTCCCTCTGGGTGTGAAAAATGATGGAATCCTTGTCAAGGAGTGGGTGAAGCATAGATGTATCCATCCACGAAAGAGGCAAACATCTCTAGGGGGGATGTGCAGCCGGGTCGAGGCTTGCTCGATGTGAGTTGGGGAAAGAGTGTGCACCCTGTCATACGTCTTGAATCGAGGGGAAGATTTTGGATTTTGGGATGGGCCAACGGAAGAAATTCCCGGGTGTTTCTACGTATCCCATTAGGATGGGAATCAAGCCATACTTAGTTCCTGAAGGCCATGCAGTTTAGCATCATGCGGTGAGGAAGTGGGAGGATAGAATAACGGGAGTGGGCACATGGTGCGACCCTTACAGTCCTTGTGTGAGCGGGGTTGTATGAGTGGGGCCAAGAAAGCCTACTCCCTGCTACACAAAGATCCTCCAAGGAAACTATTCCCAGGGGGGATAGTGGAAGAGAAAAGCTTGGGGCTAGGCTCAAGACGAGGCGTCCGAGCGTTCCTACGTATCCCATGAAGATGGGAATCAAGCCACACGTAGTTCTTAAGGTGTAGTTTAACGTCATGCAGGACGAAGATGCATCTCATTTGGGGATATGTAAGGTACGACAAGTAATCTGACGTGGATGAGGACGTAGTCCCACACCATACCGTACAATCCCGCAATAGGGTAAGTCGGGAAAAACCAAGGGGCCTGAGGCCGGACCGCGGTCAGGGAGACCTGACCAGCTTGCGATTTAACGTCTCATGGTGAAGACGGGGGGCCAGGGGCCCAAGGAGGCCAAGGGGCCTGAGGCCGAGCCTTGGTTAGGAAGGCCTGACTGGCTTGCAGTTTAACGCCTTGCAGTATGGACAGGGGGCCAGGGGCCCAAGGAGGCCAAGGGGTCTGAGGATGAGCCTCGGACAGGAAGGCCTGACTGGCTTGCAGTTTAACATCTTGCAGGACGAAGATGCAGTTTAAGGTCATGCGGGACCATCTCACAGTTTAGGGTCGTGCAGGACCCTTTTGCCCTAGGCAAAGTATCTCTTGAGGAATTTGGCATTTGTGGGAGGGGTTATGCGTTCTCCATCCATGGTCACCAAGGAGTATGAACCATTGGGGTATACCTTATGGATGATATAAGGACCTTACCATTTGGGTTCTAATTTGGGCGGTTTCCTACCGGGAATCATTGGCGCTCGAAGGGCCAGTAACAGGTCGCCCTGTAGAAAAGAGCGGAGACAAACCTTCTTGTTGAAGGCCCTCGCTATCTTATCCTGATGCCTTTCTAGATTGTGCAAGGCACAAATCCGGTTCTCGTCCCGTGCTTCTAATTCAGCTATATGGGTTTCAGCTACCTCATCTGATGTTTGGTGATCATAAACTGTAGTGCTTAACGATGGCAGCTGGATCTCAATGGGTTGGACGACCTCAGCTCTATACACCAGGGAATATGGGGTCACCTGGGTAGAGTTGCGAGTCGTCGTCCGATAAGCCCAGAGGGCGTTGGGGAGCTTGTCCGACCAACTTTTCTTGTTATGACCAACTATCTTTTGTAGAATGTTAGAGAGGGTATTGTAGAATGCCTCGATCAGTCCGTTTTCCTGCGCGTGGTAGCAGGAGGTATGGTTCGAAAGGATGTCATACTTGGCGTACAATTTCATTAGTTCAGCCACTCGGACGTTGGTGCCGTTATCAGTGAGGACGGCGTGAGGGACCCCAAACTGGTGGATAATATTGGAGCTCACAAAGTAAATCATGGAACGGGCCTTGACCTCTTTGAGTGGAACTGCCTCTGCCCACTTGGAGAAGAAATCTGTAGCAATCAGGATGAACTTATACTGGCGGGCTGTTGCCGGTGGATATGGTCCTACTACATCAAGTCCTCATACCGCAAATGGCCAAGAGTACTTGGTGGGGTGGAGGGGCTCCGGCGGCCGATGCAGGAAGTTGGCGTGAACCTGGAATGCGTGGCATCTCTTAGCATACCCAATACAATCGTGGATCCTAGAAGGCCATAAGTACCCCAACCTCCGGATTTTATGGGACAGCTTTAGCCCAGCTTGATGGGCGCCACGGGAACCAGCATGAACCTCTTGCATAACTTGAGGTATCTCTACCCCTTGGATGCAACAGAGGAGGATACCATTGAAACTTCGCTTATAAAGGATCTGTTCAAGACTGGGGCCGCTCTGGAGGGTAAATTGCAGCGCGCGACGTTGGATTCGCTCGCGCTCGGCCCGGTCATCTGGGAGGTGACCATTTTGGAGATACTCGACAAATGGTGCCCTCCAGTCTGGAGTGGCCTCAACCACAGTGTCTGACGAACCCGAGACCCTTGACGTGGAGGGTCCTGCTGTGAGATGACTTACCCGCATGCCATCATTGTCCTCTTGGGCGATGGGGGCAATGAATCTCCGGTGTGCCACATGTATGATCAAATCGTCTTGCTCGGGTTCTTCGAGCGACGCGGCTAAGCCAACCAAGGCATATTCTTGACCGTTCTGTGACTGCAGGACATGGGTAACCTCTGGTCGAGGAGAGAAATGGGCTATTAGGCGGAGGGTGTACTCCAGCAATGGTGCAAGCTCCGGCTTTTTGACGACGTAGTCGCCGTTAACCTGTTTGATTACCAGGTCGGAATCTCCCTTCACATGTATATGAGACACATGGATCTCAAGGGCCAACTCGAGGCCGGTGATGAGAGCTTGGTACTCTGCCTTGTTGTTCGTACAGCCTTCCGACAACAGGAACGAGTATGGCAGGACGGCTTGCGCCGGGTTAATGAAGACAATACCCAGGCCCACTCTGTTGAGCTTGGGATCGTTGAGCCTCCTACCGGTGGGGCTCCGGGAGGCACCGTCGAAATACATTTTCCAGCACGGGACGACATGATTGACTGAGAGAATCATCTCATCAGGAAAATCTAGGTCCAGGGATTGATCCGCGGAGGTGGGATGGGCAGCTAAAAAGTCCGCCAATGCCTGTCCCTTAATGGACTTCTGAGGTACGAACCTGATATCAAACTGCTGGAGAATCACTACCCACCACGCTAGTTGTCCAGTCAGCATGGGGTGGTTCAGGATATACTTCAGTGGGTCTACCTAGGAGAGCAATTGCACCTCATCGTGCTGCAGGTAATGTCGCAACTTCTGCATGAGGAATACGAGCGCAAGGCAGCTCTTTTTGAAAGGGGAGTATCTGACCTCCGTATCGAGAAGCATGTGACTGAGATAGTAGAGACTGTTCTCAGTACCCTCGTTATTCTACTGGGCGAGCAGCGCACCGAGGGATCTCTCCCGGGCGGTCACATAAAGAACCGGCGGCTTTCCGGAGACGGGTGGCATCAAGACCGGATGTTGGAGCAGATACTGCTTGATTTCCTCGAAGGCGATCCAACACTCCTCATCCAATTCATAGGTGGCACACTTCTTCATGAGTCGGGAAAAGGGCTTACACTTTCCGGCCAGATTCACGATGAATCGACTTATATAGGCTAAGTGGCCTTGGAGGCCTCGACGCTCCCGAAGGTTGCTCGGGGGAGGCATTTGGCGGATGGCCTTGATCTTCTCCGGGTCGATCTGGATACCTCAGTATCTGACAATAAAGCCCAGAAACTTCCCAGAGGTGACCCCGAAGGCACACTTCAACAGGTTCATCTTTAGGTGACGGGAACGGAGGAAACCGAACACTTTCTCGAGGTCTTTGATATGGTCCTGGTGCTGACATGATTTGACAATGAGGTCATCCACGTAGCATTCCACCAATGTCCCGAGAATCGGCTTGAATATGCAATTCATGGACCTCTGATAAGTGGCACCTGCATTTTTTAAACCGAATGGCATAACCTGGTAGAAAAAGGTACCTTGGGGAGCCCTGAATGCTGTGGACTACTCGTCTTCGGGGGCCATCCGGATCTGGTTGTACCCAGAATAACCGTCCATGAAAGAAAGAGCTTGGAACCCAGCCGTGGCGTCAATCAACAACTCCGTCACCGGGAGTGGGAATTCATCCTTTGGGAAGTGTCGATTAAGATCACGGAAGTCGATGCAGACTCTGATCTGCCCATTCTTCTTCCTGACTGGCACAATGTTGGCAAGCCACTTGGGGTACTGGACTTCTTTAATGAAGTTGTCTTTGATAAGCTTGTCAACTTCGGCCTCAACCATAGCACCATGAGAAGGGTGCATCTTCCTGGGAGGCTGCTTAAACCCATGATGTTTTTCTGGGAGGCCCATAGGGTGAACGACTACCTGGGGATCTAGTCCTGGCATCCCATTGTAACTCCAGGCAAACATGTCACAGTGTAGTTTGAGGAAATCTACGTACTTCTGCCGCTCCTCGTGGGACATGGCTGCACTGATCAATGTGGGGTTCAGATCTACCTCGCTACCAAGGTTCACCTGTACCAGTTCATCAACCATGGTAGAAACGCATTCTTCAAAGGTGGGGGGAGCATCCTCCAGGTCTTCCTCTCCACCCGTGGTGGGATTTCCCATGACGGGAGATACTTCTGGGCTATCAAAACCTGAGGGGAAGCTGGTGCCGGCTTGGGCAGCAGTGGTTATCATGTTAGGGGACTCACTCGCCATTGAGACCATATCAATGAAGGCATTCGACCCTATCCCATCTGGCCTTCGGCCTAAGGGGCCACGTTTGATGATATCAAAGAAGTGGTGACGTGTCGGCCTGAGTAAGTTAATTCCAGCCCGGCGGAAGAGACATGTATTGCGCACTGCCGTTGTCATACGCTTAACGTCCTGGTACTGTACAGGGGTAGGAGGTTCTGGGATCACCTGATCCTGGTTGATGTAGGAGTACGAGGTGATTTTCCACCGTCGCTTGGACACGGGAACATGCCTTCCTTGTGTACCCGAAACAACAAAACATTGCCCCATGTCGGGGGTCATGGCCTCCAACTGGTGGACTGGGAGGATGTAGTCATCATCCATGCTTGCCCAGGGATCACTTGGGACTGGGGCGGGTTCATCCTCACTTACTAGGATTTTCTTATCCTTACTTTTGTAATAACCCGCATCCAGATAGCGGGCCTCAAAAGAAGCGAAAGGAGACGCATCTCCTTGGAGCACGCCTACTCGACTGTTGAGCGAGTATTTGAGGCACTGGTGATACGACGAAGGGACTGCTGCATGCAGATGGAGCCATGACCTGCCCATCAACGCGTTGTAAGCGGTGTCCTGAGAGACGACCATGAACTCGGTGCTGGCAATTAAGCCACCAAACTGGGTCTTCAGGCAGATCTTGCTGACGGGGGCTCGCTCGGTCCTATCGTACCCCTTGATTCTGAGGTCAGAGGGAGTTAAATCACCTTCAAACAGACCCAACTTTCGCAACATCCGAGTCAGAATTAGATTTATTCTGGAACCCGTTTCAACGAGGCAACGGTGGAATTCCACACCATTGAAGTGGCCAGTGATGTACAGCGGGTGAATGTACCCCTGTATAGAAGGGTCCTCATCTTCACCGGAGAACGAGATAACCGCCTGACATTTGGCATTTTCAATTGTCTCGGTATGGAAGTCTTCTGCAGCTGCTACCTCCGTCTCAAACTGGAGGGGGCTCCTTAAGGCCTCGGCATGTGCCTCACGCATTTCGGATGACAGACGAAAGGCCTCAAGGATATAAAGCCTTGCCGGAATGCCGACCAGGTGCTTCAGGACGTCATACTTTCATTCCAAACGTGAACCTCTGCTTGCAGGAGGTAGTTCGGCATTTGGAGGCATAACGGGTCCTGTCGGATGAACCGACGATCGTCTAGTACTGGGTACATCCTGCTGCCTACTAGTTGAAGCATGGAGGGTAGTCGCTGGACTAGGATCGGACAACGGAGGCTGGCCTGTAGCCAGGCGAGACTGACTGTGATACGAACGAGGCAGCTCTCCCTGATCTAGTAGCACAAACGACGGTGGAGGTAGAGACGATGGCATTAGACGTGGTTGCACGTACTGAGCTCTACGCTGAGCCTACTGTCTGGTCTCAGTAGCGTGCACGGCTTGGCTGAAAGTGCCTGCTGACGTACCTCGATGACCGGCACGGTTGCGATTCCGCTGACATTGACGTTGGCTGGAAATGTTGGGGAGGTTCGCCTGGTGTTCCCCATCCTCGAGAGTCATATAGGGCTTTACCAGCTCCACGGTGTTAAACGAAGAGTACCCCTGGCTGTCGCTCGAGGAGTCATCCAGTACCTGGAGAATTATGGGAGGAATCCCCATTTCAGGAAGCATAAATTCGCCGAGAATGCGGGATGACGACGGCACCGATGGTGCGTATTGATTCTTCTTGCGTCGCCGCTTCTTTCCCTTTTGGGAAGAGGTCGACTGTGAAGACGATGCGGAGGTACCTGCCACTTCTTCTGAAGGTTCCGACTACTTCAGGCGCGCCCGGATGATACCATGGGCACAGACGACAGTTTTTCGAGCCATCCAGTCGTCGTATTTCTAGGATCCGTGGCTGGGGACCTGCTGCCCCTCGCCTTCGCTGTCACTACCGATCTCTGACCCTGCAAAGGCACCCGCTACTTGCGCTGGTGCTGGGCCGAACTCGACTATGTTGTTGTTGACCTGGTCTTGAAGCCAGTCTTTAAACACATATCATTTCTTGAGGGTGTGCCCCAGAAACCGATGATAAGGGCAGTAGTTGGGGTGATCGGTGAGATTCGCCTCTGTCGGCCTTCTGCACTCGGGCAGACGCACAATCCCTTGTTCTAGAGCACTACGAAAGTAGCCAGGGACCTAATTTTCATTGAACGAATAAGTCTGGTGCCTTCTTTTTGGATTGGGGGCCCTGGGGGCCTGGCCCTGACGAGGGGCCGGAGGGGCCTGCCGAGGATGCGGCGCCTGATTGTCTCGGCTGGGTGGCGGTGGTGCATTGCGCGGAGGAACCTGTCGGTTCTGAGGCGGTCGCTACTCGGAAGGAGCCTATGCTTGAGGTGGAGGACCTCTGTGTGGTTGCGGGGATGGTGTCGCCAGCAGTAACTCCAGCTGCCTAGGGGATTCTATTTGGGCCACCGCGGTAGGTTCAGCCCTGGCGGTCCTCCTGGCTGGGATCATAGGGGGCAACGAACGTGCCTGACTAGCCTGTTGCAGGGCTTCCTCAAGACGCTGAGCCTTATCTGAGAAATATCTGAACCCTCCAGGGTAGTTCTGGGTAATCAAGGAGGGTACCAGCTCCGTTTTGACGTTCCCCACACACATCATCAGTAATTTCTCCTGAGTCAGTGGCATATCGAGGGAATACGTAAGTCCCTTCCACCGGGCGATGAAATCTGTGACTCGCTCATCAGGACTTTGCTTGCACTTGAAGAGGTTTGCGATGCTGGTCTTCCACGTGGTGGAGCTGAACTGGTATAAGAACTACCGGCGGAGATCCTCCCAACCGGTCACCGATCCGATGGGGAGCTAGCTGTACCAGATGAATGTTGGACCTTCCAATGTATGTACGAAACACCGGATTTTGGCAGCTTCTTGATGAGCCGAGGTCCCCAGCATGGGGCCACACCTGGAAGAAAAACGTGCCAAGTGCTGTGGCGGGTCACATGTCCCATTAAAGGGCGAGAAAGTGGGGTTACCAAAACCCGGAGGTGCGGGCATATCATCCACCCACACGGGATACGACTTGCCATCCAGTGGGACTGCCACCTGCCGCGTTTCCAACGCTTTGAGGCGGGTTGTGAGTGCCGCAATAAGATCATCCGGGTGGGGGTCCCTGTCTTGATGGGGATACCTAACCACAAGTGCATTGCCAAGCTCTTCAACATGGTAGATGGCTTCAGCAGCTCGTGGATCAACTGGTGGAACGACCTGTGGGGCGACTGGGGGAACCCGGACTGGATTCTTCAGATTTCCCCATCGTTCGGGGGGGGGGGGGGGGGGTTGCGAGACGTATCGCGCCCTCTTGCTGTATGTTTCGGCTTCTGCCTTGTCTACGGACATAGCATGATCAGGGTTTCCCGGAGGCATCTCACCGGGGGGAAATTGTTCATTCCCCTACTGCCCCGGCCTGGGATTACCATAGTCGGGTCGCCGCTCTGTGGCGCGCTCAGCCAAGAGTTCGTCAACCAGCCTCTTCTGCTCAGCAAGCTGCTGGCGTAACGTGGCCTTCTCAGGATCTTCTTCCATTTTCTGCACAGAGGCAGATGGGTCGGAGTGCTTGACAGTTCCGACGTGCTCCTTACCCTTGCCGGTATTTCGACCGAGTACCAGCGACTCGGTGGGTACGGGGAGGCCTAGCAGGTTCCTCTACTGACGTGTAACCCTCTCTGATGGGTCTAGCAGTGGCGGTACGCCCTCGGGGGGTAAGTCTCCATCATGGAATTCAAGCTCGTCTTCCTTGTCCACAACATTATCCATGTGGACCGCGACCCCTTTCGAGGGCATGTCCTCTATGTCACATAATGAATCGGGATGCCGTCGGATAGGGTCGAAGAGGAGAGCGGCATAGCGTCCCCAACCACGGACTTGCACATGGGGGGTAGCTTCCCTAACGATCCTGCGGAGTACTTTGAAACTCTGAACGCATTTCCATTGAAGGGCGCATTGGGGGCCTGGTGACTCAGGGTGCTGGGCCACAATGAGTGCGGCCAAATCGATCAGGCGGCATTGCTCGCCAATTTCTTCGAAGTGCTCTCGACTCTTGGGGTACACCACCCATTCTTAACAAAGGCAAAAGTATGTCGCCCATAGGGTTCGGCAAAAGCACCCCAGGTCTTCAGGGGTAAGAGACTCGGGTACGCGAAAATTCAGCACCGCCGTCGGCCAGAACTTCTCCGGGAAGTAATCCGCTGCAAGAATACTCCAGAAGCTCCTGGGTTCGGACTCGGAGTCTGGCCCTGTATTGCCCCACTCATCAACCGGGGGCGGCTGAGGGATCGGTAGAGGTACCGAGGCGGACCTCTGGGATAGTAAACTCGGCGGCGGAGAATACGGAAAACGAGCTGACTGGCCGCCGAATTCCGGGCCATCCTCTTAAGAGTAAGGTGACCTAGCCACGATGTCACGATACGATGGGATGATAGCCACAGATTCTGGCACAGGAGTCACGATTATTGGTGACCGGTCATGTCGTCGCTCTACCGCCATCGGCCCCCAAAATTGATCTCTGTGATCTCTGGTAGAGGTAGAGGGCGCTTCTGGTGACAATGGCGGTGATTGCGCGGTCGAGACCTGCGGAATTCCCAAGATTTCTTCCTCCTGGATGTACCTGCGGAGAGAGATGGGAATCTGGTGGACCTCATATTCCGGGAGAATGAGGCTAACGCGTCTGGTTCCTGCCCCAGTCCTTGATACAGAGGAGCGGGGAGAAGGTTCCATCGTCGAGTCATATTCCTCTTTAGAGTCGGAGAAGCGGGCAGGTTTGATCTCCACCCGGGCCTTCCCAGGATTCTTCTTGTGGCGGCGACGACCCACTCTCCTGCCCCGGGGTGGCTCTTCGGGACACGGTTGATTTTCATCATGTAGCCTCGGGGCGGCACTGGCGCCGTGGCGTAGAGGACCCCCACTCGAGACAGCCGGGGTGCAAGGGGCACCGGGGAAAATTTCGAAGGGTACATGGGGAGGACCTCCATGGACAACACCCATGTGGGCGGAGCCTCTGTTGGAACCGACAGGAGCTTGGGGAGGACCTCTATGGTCGATGCGGGCGGAGCGAGGCTGACCTTCACTCCTCGAGTTTCTGGGGCGAGGAGGACCTTCGCCCATTGCAGAGAGGACGTAGGGAGGGCCCCTACGTTGGAGAAGGACCAGAGGGACGGTGCCTTCAGATCGGTGGTCGGGGGCAGAAGGATGGACTCCATACCCCGTATAGTGGGCTTGGGAAAGGTTTCCGCACCGAGTGTCACTGCTGCGGGGCAGGTCTTCCTTCGAGATGGGGGTAGCACGAGGCATAACTCCATGAAGAACTCCGGAGCGGGGAAGGCCCACGCTCTGTGGAGTAGTGGTACAAAAAGGGCCTCCATACGAGGTGACATCACTGCGGGTGAGTTCACGACGATCACCACTTGGGCCTGCAACCCGGAGAGTCAACCCAGCCGGCCCATGGGGCGGTTGGGGTCTCGATCCTAGTTGGGTGAAGGAGTGCCCCTGCTCAGTGTATGCAGGGGCTTCATGATGCACGTCGGTGGTGGCTCAGGCCAATATAGCTGTCGATGTCGACGCGCTTGGGCGAGCATCCTCAGACCAGGCCCGGCGCTGACGCCGAGTCAGGCGAGCTGGTGCAGGTGGTGAAGTGGCATGGCCAACCTGCTCTTCCTCCGGAGTCGGATGGCGGCGCTGATGCAGCCGGACGGGAGCTCTCGCCTAGGTCCCTTGGGTCAGGACCCTGAGCGGGCTAAGCCGGACGACGCCTGCCTCTTCAGCGTAAGGCGTGGAGTCGTCAAGGAGTTCCGGGGACAGGCTACTGAAACAGTTGAACGTTGGGGTGGGGAGCAGGGGCTCCCTGCGCGGCTCGTTATGGCGTCATTGATGGCGGGGCCTGGAGGCCTCCAAGTCCAAGCGGGCCATATCCCGAGTTGGGATGACCCCTTCCTCCTCGTACCTGCGCAGGAGGTTGTTGATCACCCTTCGCTGGATGACCTCTAATAGAGAAAGGGGACGTGGGTGCATCGTAGTCCGCGATGTGGCGGCCATCGTGGCAGTGGTGGTGCCATGTGGGGTGGTTGTGGCGATGTTGCCCCTGCCCCTGTGTAGGCGAGCGGGCGGGGATCGCGTCTCTGTAACAGCAACCTGGTTCCAGAGAAACGAAGGGATCAACTCATCAGCACTGAGAGGAAAAGGATTGACAACTAGTGCCCCAATGTCCTTCCATTCTCCACGTCTGTAAGAAGTCTCCACGCCAACACACTGCAGAATGGAGTGCCCCACGTTCTACTGCCCCGACTTCCGGTGAGTTTCACGACAGGCCCGCTATTTTCTTGGCTGGACCAGGCGCCGGATATCTGGATCTGGTGACACATCAATCTACTGGTGTCTTGAATGCTACTAATCTCCATATTGAGGAGAAGAAATTCACGTCGGGTTCACCATTTCTGTTTCTGACGCTTTCTCCGGGGTGCGCACATCCGTCCGTCCACGGGGGAGGACGCGCTGCGCTTGTTTCCCCGCATTCCCACTTTCCAAAGGCGGGTGAAATTCACTCCTTATTTAGGGACGTCTGCTCCTTGATCAAAACGGGATGATGGGATGTAGGTTCTTCCTTCTGTGGATTCCTCCTCATAACTCATCACCTAGTCTGGGTCTCCCTTATAGATTTAATACGTAGTTTGTGAAACTCTTCCCAGTGCCATGTTTCCATGGACGCCAGTTAATTACACTGCTTCTGTCGGGACATTCCAAATGGTCTGGTCAGGGCAGCAACCTTCAGTCGGGGGAGTAGTCACGTTGAGGCATCAGTAGCGTGTCTGGATGCTGGGGAACCTGGCATGTCTGTCTATTGTCCCTGGTCAGGGCTTCTCGAGGGAGTGGAAGCCCGAGGCATCCCACATCGATCGCGGGGAATTATATGTCGTAGAAACATATATGAGGTTTTCCTCAGCTTCCCGTGTTTAACACATGGTACGCCGTGAGTTTAACATCCAGCGGAGACGAATCAGCCCGATCAGAGCAGTAACTAGAATGGATCGGATTGAGGGATTTCCCTTGCAGGGATGCCGATACCGGGGCCAGCCCATGGGCGGCTGTGAAGTGGAGCATACCGACATGATCTCACCAGGATATACCGGTCCGGGCGAGGATCGGGGTGGATGGTGGATGGATGAATGAAGTGGAGGGTGGAATTGCAAAGAACCACCACAAGGGAAATGGTGAAGTTGGGCTTGAGCCTTGAAAGGGATTCCTACGTATCCCCGTGGCAGGGAATCAAAGTCTGCGTAGTTCGGGTTGGTGCATGTGGACTGACACGAGGGTGGACCTTGGTACGATGGGCATCATCAGCGAGTTGATGTGAATGGGGAGGACCAGGAGGGTCCTAGTGGTGGTGGGATTGGACCTCGTGGAGGCTTCCTACGTACCATGCCTTGACATGGATCAAAGACCTCGTAGTTCAAAGGGTCTCATCGGTGAACCGAAGTGAAAGTAGACCCGGGGGTCCACTAGTGGTGGGATTGAACCTCAGGAAGGTTTCCTACGTACCATGCCTTGACATGGATCAAAGTCCTCGTAGTTCAAAGGGATTGATGGAATACAGTTTAACATCATGCGGAATGGTAATGAACCCTGACGTGAATAAACGATGGGTGTTGGGTGTCGGCAAACTGACGTAAATGAGGGACCTTGGTCCAATGGGAGGTGGGGGGTTGGCACACCGACAAGGAGACGGTTTGGGCCAATGATTGTTGGGCTTGAACCTCAGAGAGGCTTCCTACTTACCATGCCTTGACACAGATCAAAGTCCTCGTAGTTCAAATGGGTGTGCAGTTTAACGTCATGCGGGACAAGGGGGATACAGTTTAACGTCATGCTGGACGAGGGTGTGCAGTTTAACGTCATTCCGGATGGGGGAGAAACTCGACGTGAATGAACGACCGAGTAATGTGGCTTGAACCTCATGGAGGCTTCCTACATACCATGCCTTGACATGGATCAATGGCCTCGTAGTTCGTTAAGGGTAGGGGTCAGGGTCGGTGCTCACTCTAAGCCCATGTTAGTCATGCTCGGTGTGAGAAACAAGAGGTTGCAAGGACCCGACGATCACGTCACGAAGGATGCGTCCGTGAGAAGCGAAGAGGGGATTATGCATTAGGCGGCCCACGGTGCTGGGACTTACTCCAGGATGGAGGCCCGAGGTGGGGAAAAGCGCAGCGAAAGAGGGACTCGGGACCAATGATGGGAGGTGCCTCATTCCCTATCATGCCCTCCACTGACCTTGGTAGTGGGGAAGTACGGAGATGCAGAGGTGAAACCATCCGTTGGGGAACTAGGGTCGCCCTTCTCTTGAGAACATACGCCACTCGAATAAGGAGGATATCATCCCTTGTGGATGGGTGATTCCACTCTTGTGGAGATGAGTGGCGTAAAAAATGTTCGAGCTAGGGGGACCCTTCGTGGGAGGCACGAGGTCGGGTCACAATTTAACATCATGTGCTGAGGACGTGATGCTTGGCAGTTTAACATCCTGCAGCTCGGACGAGGTGGGTTCACTCCGCACCCCTAGGACTTACATAACCAGTACCCTCTGGTCCTTGGGGAAGGGAAGGTACCAGTAAGGCCGTGGTCAAGGGGGGGTGTGGAGCGAACCATCGAGGGGTCCACATTAGCGTGGCTATGAGAAGAAGCAATAGTCGTTAGCGTGCCTATGCGATGAAGCATTAGGCGAAGCAACGCTACCAGTGGTATTGTCCATGGGACTTTGAAATCACATCGTGCAAACCTGGAGGGTTGCACGGGAAGAAGAATTGCCAAGCAAAGGAGTGTGCTTCGCAAAGCAGAGTGCCTTGGCCTTATCATGGGGCATAGGTGTGAGTGGAGGGTGCTTCATGAAGTGGGACAGTATTCGCGGAGCACTGCCTCACGAAGAAGGGGTGCCTCGCGAAGCAGGGTGCTGCGAAGCAGTGTGCTTCGCGATGTGGAGCGATCCTGCCTTAGCATAGGGATCACTAGTACGGGTTGGGTGTTTCGCGAAGCATAAACGCTCCACGGCTGCCCGGGTTCCCTTGGGAATCCCCTTCCTTCGAAAATTCCCTTGAGCTTCGCGAAGGGCATCCCTCTCGGAATAGGGGCTCAAAATGATACCAAGCAATGGCGTCTCGCGAAGTAGAAGTGCCTCACGGAGCTCATGATTCCCGGGGCAAAGAGTGCTTCGCGATTCGGGAGAGGAGAAGCTGAAAGGTCGGATTGTCCGTCCTGGGGGCTCAGGGGGATTCCAGTATTTATAGAAAAGGGGCACCGCAAAGCAGAACTCGCGTGACACCTCAGGTGCTTCGCGGCGCGCTCGTGAACGTCAACGGCCTCCGCGAAGAGTTACTGCCTCTGGAGCTTCGCGGCCGGCTCGCGAATGTCAAATGCGTTCGCAGAGTGTTACCGCCTCTGGAGCTTCGCGGTGGGCTTGCGAACGTCAAATGCGTTCATGGAGGGTTACCGCCTCTACAGCTTCGCGAGACCGCGCTGCTCGGGGTGCTTCGTGGCGGTTCTTCGCGTCGGTGCTTCGCGAGGCAGCGTGCCAGCCTTCTTTTTTGTCCCTTCCTTTCGTGAAATATTTTGGCGCCAATAGGGATCTTCCATAATTTTCCTTTTCAGGTTTCAGAAAGCACCATAGAAGTACATTTCCCATGTCCAGGGGTCCTCCTAGATAGAGAACGCTTATTCATCTCGATGTTTGGCATCCAATGATGTTGTTTCTACATAGGGGTGCTCATCCAGTAAATCTTATAACACTTGGACTTTGATGGCTTTCTGTTTTATGTACCATATCTCAAACTATTATTGGCTGACCGCCCATTGTTATAGGTTCCATTTAGCATGGGATGGTTAACGATGTATTTGAGCAGGATGTAGTGGGAGACCAGGTGGAACTTATGGTGCTGCAAATAATGCCTATGTTTTTAAACCATGTAGATTACTGCTAGGAATTTTTTTTGATTTTCTAATACAAAGTTTTAGCTTCAATAATTGTTCAGCTAAGGTAATAGGGGATGTTCTTGCTACCGGCATCATTCTTCTACACAAGGTAGGTACCTAATGACTATTCCAAGGTGGTTATGTACAAAATGAGTGGTCTCCCTTCAACTGGAGGCATCAACACGAGTGGGCTTAGGATATATCTTTTATGATTTTTGAACACTTCTCAAAAATCATTATCCCACTCATATGTAACCCATGTTTTCATGAGTATGTTGAAAGGTAAACATTTAACTGCTATGTTGGTTATGAATCTCCAAATGTAGATGAGGTGACCTTATAGATCCCTCAACTCAGTGAGGTTTCTAGGTGGGGAAATGCCTAGGATGGATTCTATCTTCTTGGGGTCGACTTCGTTGATAGGATGGTGTACAACAAAGGTAAGGAATTTTCTAGAAGTAACACCAAATGATAATTTTAGGGGATTCATCTATAAACTGTGCTATAACAATTTTTTGAAGATAGTTTCAAAATCGACCAAATGGTTTGAGCAAGGTGACGCTTTACCCCCCTATATTTTTGATATAACACTCAACGAAATTTCCCAAGAAGACCTTGATGACGCAATTCTTGGAAAACTGATGTGTAACACCAAAATTCATTAGAACAAAGGGAATCAACTTATAAAAAAATATTCCTAAGGGGCCCTTAATGCATTAGACTGTTCATCTCCTTGATCCATCTATATTTGATTGTATTTAGAAAATATTTCCACAAAATAGAGAGCCTCGTATCCGACTTCTACATTGATCAAGGACTCTATTATTGGGACCGAGAAATCGACTTTAGGGAAATACTGATTAAGGTGCCTGAAGTCAGTGCATATTCTAATCTTTCCATTATTCTTTTTGACAGGGACTATATTTTCTAGCTATATAGAATATTGGAACTCATGTATGATGTTGGCATTGATCTGTTTGTAAACCTTTGCCTCTATTTTGGCAGCATGTGTTGAGTGGGTCCTTCTGGATACCTAATTATAGCCCCTGTGATCTTTTGGTAATCTTAGATGATGAGTGGAAACTTCAGGATAGAGGCTTGGAAATTCAGTGTTGTTCTAGGAAAAAACATCTCAATTATTCTTTAGGAAGGAGGTGTATGCCTATTGATCCTCAACAAGAATAGCCACATTGATCAAATTGGGTTGTGGTTTGTCTTCGGTGCCCAAGTTTATCTCCCTATGTTCATCGATTGTGGTTGAGACACCTTCATCAACTGTAGGAGGGAAATATTTGAGGTCTTCTTCCCATTCTTATTTTTCTTCATCATCTTTATCTTCTTCATATTCTCCCTCTTCTAATGGAGATAGTTTTTTTGAGATTAATTAATTAATGTTGGAAGATAAATCATCTTTTTTCCTTAGTGTGTGAGGCAAGGGACGTCTTGGGTCCTGAGGATGGGTCAAGATCAGCTTTGATAGGGTTTTACTGACATCATGGGAGTTAGTCTGCATTTCCAATCCTATGGTCTTGACGACCACAATAGAGACCATGTAAATATTTGATTCTTCATCCAGACTTGCAATTGTGCATTCGAATTTGTTTACAAGTAACATATACTCTTCCCCAAGATGCGGGAGGGGGTCGGCGTGAGCTGTTACCAATCTGTTTGGGGTAGTATTCCAATCAATATCATTGGAGGAAAGATGTTTTTAATCCACCTCATAGAACCCAACATCAATATAATGCAATTCACTGGACTCAAATGGGGATTTATCGAAGTTTAATGTCCTATTTTTCCTAATAGTTCAATATTTGATGAACTGATGGTAAGATGACAGAATTGGATCATGTTGATGCATCCAAGGCCTCCTTAACATCAAATTAATGTTCATACTTTTTAGTACTACTAGGAACTTAGAATACTACATGAAGTTTCTGAGATGATTTTTAATCTTGATGCGTCCAAAGGTTTCTACTCGATTTTATCAAATCCCACCAGAGTTGTAGTGTAGGGTGTCAAGCTGTCTTTGCCATAGCCAAACCAGTGATGTGTTTGCAGTAAGAGGATATTGACTTCAGAGCCGTTATCGATTAATATCCTCTAGATTTCAATTTTATTTATCTTTTAGGACACATATAAGGGTTTGATGTTCCCTTTCACGATTGTCTCTTCATCCCTATCTGTGAAAGAAATGACGACGTTACATTCATTGGAATTGGTCTCTGTTCAATAGACTTCATCTTATGCTATATTAGCCTCAAAATCATGGGGATTTAGTAAGGCTTCGATGAGGGCCTCTTTAAGATTTGCGGATAAGCATAATGCATCCATGACTGATAGCTTTGCTGGTACTGAAGCCAATTTCTTTATAATATCATACTTATGCTCTATAAGTTGGCACTTCCTAGCTCGAAGTTTCTTCTTCTTAGAAACATTAGGGGTTGAGATTTGAATGTAGATGGTTCATCCTCTACAACCAGGGATGGTGGTTCTGCGCTCCTTTCCATGTTTGGCTGAACTGTTTCTCCTACATGCCTTACGCGATTTGATATTTGTTCTCCCTCTAATGGATATTCCATAAAAAATGGGCTTGGATTTCTTCTGACGAGGGCGTATGAGCATTCCGGTTCTTTTTGTGACTTTTGGAGGGTCCTTTCATGAGTATTCAAGATATGAACACTTTGACTTATGGCGTGGTTGGGAATCTGACTCCTTCCACGTTCATACCTTCTAGGAAGCCTCAAGCCACTCCGTCCACTTACTATGGATATCTGGTTGGGTGTGGAGAATTTTGTTTCGTGGCCATAGTCTCTATCCAATAATTGTTAAAACAATTTAATGACATTAATGTTTCCAAATATAAGTTCTTGATTTGAAACTATTTATGTCTGACTATCACCTTCTGCACGTTGTACCATTTGGCAGGGTAGTACCCATTATTTCGTTTGGAGGGGCGGTGCCCATGGTACTGTTTTGCGGGGCAGTTCCCATTATACCAAGTCTGTTGGCATGTTATCTGAATGATTTGATACTGACATTGGATTTGGTTTCAACCTGTCTTCTTTCTCTTTCTTTCTACACATCTAAACTTTAGAGGACTGTGAGATAGAGGAGGACCGTTGTGCTATATTATGAGATTTTGGGGGCACAATTGGTTGTTTCAACTGTGCCTGGAGGATGACATGGACTCCATTGATATTCTTATGTGTCATACAATTTTCAAACATCTTATCCTTCTTACTGGTGAATGTTTTCTATTCCTCTTCATTTCTCTAGTTTGAGGTGGAAACATAGGCCACTTGTGCTGGCGGCGGGCCCAATTTGACATTCCCAAAATCCACCATCTTCTTGTAGGAGATCCTTAAAAATAGAATATTTCATAGATGGTACATCCTAGTATTAGGTGGCGATTAAAATAATTTGGATGGTCATCAATACCCACTTAAATGGCTCGTTTTGGCTCTGGTAGCTGGAGGAAATTACAATTCATGGAGCCTATAAAATAACACCGAACCTAGTCATCTTAGAATGAGTAAAATTTGTTTCATAGTTCTTCTAACTGGTTAATTTTAGCACCTCGTCACTCATCTTTCCATGGTGGGGGTGTATGTTGGTGTTTAGGGGGTTCTGCATGGTTCATTGGGGGCCTTGTAACTATAGCTAGTCCCGAGGGTGGCTTAAGCATAACATAAGCTTCCTATACTTTTCTAGTTTTTTCCTAGGGGATAATCAGACCACTCAGGAATTGATATTGGTCTTTTGGAAAGAGTATTATATTCTTTGGTAATATAAGAGAATTCTCTAAACACACTTGTGTACTTTACGAGGATGAGTGGTGTTCGTAATTCATCCCAAAGGTTATCAATGCACATGTCAAGCATCATATCATAAGGGAGTGGTTGGTTCAAGGATTATGTTAGGCCTTCCCATCTAGAAATGAAGTCTGAGACTCTTTTGTTCTCTCATTGTTTGCAGTTCATGAGATCACTGCCCATCATCGTAGGCAGCATTGAACTGAACTGGAAGAGAAACTATAGCTAGAGTTCCTCACAGCATATGATTGAATGGCTGGTAGGCTGCTATACCATATGAATGTCGAGCCCTACAGGGTTCATATGAAGCACTTGAGCATAAATGCTTCTTGCCACTCTAGAGTTCCCATCATGGGGTCACAAATATAGGTGCAGTGCATCATGTGTTGTTCTGGGTTACCCAAGCCATTGAATACTGGGAATATAGGATTTGTGAGATTTGGTAGTGGAGGAACATTGCTCACCCAATTTGAGAAGTGTTTTCATTGTGGTTGCATCGAATCATGTCTCCCCTACATGGCTACTATTATAGCAATTAATTGCTTTATGGTGTTAAAGAGCCTTTGATTCATATCACGCAGGGCTTGATCTTGGGCCGGTGTGGCAGTGGCCAAGAATGGGTGTGCCAATGATGTTGGTATATGGGGTGGATACCCAGCTTGGTGTATCATTTATGGGTTTACCTAAATATATTTTGAATTCCATCCCATTGGGGAGAAGTATTGATGTTCTTATAGGGATAGGTTGAAAAGACTTCTGAGCTTGTCTTAATTCACTAGGATGAGTGCCTGTGAAAAGGGAACCTCTCCTAGGAGCACCTACTGACGTTCCTTAGGGGGAACACATATGAAAAGTTAGATCCTTCGACATATCTTGGCCATAATTCACACGATTTTTTTCATTTATTCCTCCTTCTTGGTGAACCAATCCTTGAGAGTGAGGGACACATTTCTAGGTGGATGATATGGCGGGTCATATACAACCTTGGATTTATTCTTCTCTTTATTGGGGTTTCACATGAGCGGTAATGTTAGATTGACTAAGGGGGAACCAAGATATATGACCTCTCTCTGGTTCCGGGTATGCACACCATTAGGAATAGCGTGGGATGCATCTAGGAGGGAACCATCTTCCTTTACGTCCTCTCCCTCTACGTTATTTCATGTGGGATCTATGAATTTTACATTTACCATGCTCATTGAGGCATACCACATTAGGGGTGGTGTACCCGGTGCCGAATGTTTGGAAGTCTTTCTGCATCCTTTGTTGGACTTTCTCCTTCCATTATAAAGTATTATTTGGGTTTATTGGTGAAGATTGAATGGAAGGGAGCCCCTATCCAACCCCATAACATGTATTTGTCTCAGAGTATGTGAACCACGAGAAGTGTTAGAACGGGTGACTTCTCTATCCATCGTTCTTCCTAAATGATAGAAGACAAACATCTACTATCCCCAGACATTAGGTAAAAATTCCCCTAGCCCCGTGGGTAGGGGTTGTTCCTATACTTCTATTGATGCACTGCGACCTGTATTTTTCAGTCTTAAGGGGGAATTTTTATTTAAATATTCCCATCACCCTGTGGGCTGGTGTTGTTCCTCTATTGCAGGGGAAACTACTGCTATTTCCACCATTTCAATTTCACGTACTCTTACGTGGGTGTGAGCTGAGTGTGGTATTGGGCCTGCATAGAGCCTATAGTCTTTGGAAGACATGATCACAACCTACTGGTTGGAATCACTTAGGATGGAATCCTACAGGATGTTCTTGGTTTACTGACTCAGAATCTTGTGAAAGGATTGATTTCTTTGGTCCTAATGTAGTTGAGACTTACCCCGAGCTTGTTTTTTTGAGTATCTCATCTTTCGTAATAAGGGGATTCACTTGATTTCTTCCTTTGGGTAATGAAATTGTAGGAATTCATTTCCAATGGGACCTGAAAGATGAGACAAGGGGTAATGTGTAGGGCCTCATGTTCTCCCCATCACCGAATGTGAACTCTAATCAGAACATCGCTACTGATGCGACACAACTTATGTAGTTCATGGTGGAAAGACAGTTCAAGGTTTTTCTTTTGCCTTTCTGATTGTGGATTTCATGCAAAAGGGAGGGATTTTAGGTTGATTAGATGGAAAATATCTTCTTACATTTTGACATGTTCTGTATACCCTTCGTAGGGAAGATGTTTTTCCTTCAGCTGGCGAAGGGTCATCCATATATTGAGGCGAATATCATGCGTGTATTCCCCAGAAAACTCTTCTATTATGTCAAAGTAAGAAGTGTCCATAGGCCAAAACATCACTGGTATATTATCCTTAGCTAGTTATCATATCAAAAGAAACATATCCTGATGTTTTCCTTCCGAGGGCTCCTATGATTGATATTCCCAGCTCAATTGGTTCTTAATAATATCATTCCAAGCAACTGGGGTTGTGAGAGCATTATTGATTTAAGGACACTGCAGGGGTGGCTCAGAAGAGAGCATGGCCCTGGGCCATCCTCTGGTTGAGAAAGAATATCAACTGTTATAGAAGTAATGCCCGATGTATCTGACTCCATATTTCCTAGAACTTCAACATAAAAGGGATTTCTCAGGTTTTTTCTTGCAAGGGGAGGGCCTTCTTTCCAGTATGAATTTTGTTTGTAGGGAGGACCCTCACAATTTGTGCTGCAATGGTGAGGGCTACCTTGGAAACATGATTCCCGACAGTGGGAAATTTCCTTACAACATATACCATGGGGGGCCTTCAGGGTGGGAAAAATCTAGGGTAATAACTTCTTTCAACTTTATGTTACTGAGGGGATGACTTTCACAGCAACCGCAATTGTGGGGAGGGCCTTCATAATGACCTTCATCATGGTGAGGACTACCATCACCGGTTGATACCTGGCTATAGGAAGAATTTCTACTATGCAAATTTTGGGTAGGACCTTCAAGATGTACTAAAATGAGGGAATGACCTTCTCATTGTTTAGTGTTACTAAGAGGTGGAACATCACAGCAACTTCCATTGTGTGGAGGACCTTTTCAATGATTTTCATCATGGTGAGGAATACCATAATGAATCAACATCCAACTATAGGGAAAAGTATATCTGCAATGTATACCCTGGGGAGGACCATCACGACGGATAACAGAAAGGGGAGGAACTTCTTATTATTTGATATTTAAGTCGATGGGAGGGTTACCCCGATTAGACTCACGAAAAAGGCTCTCGTGATTGATCATTTATATCTCATAGAGTGAGCCCCTGTGGGTGCTCTATGGAGGTTCTTTAGAGATACTGGTTATAGGGAGGGACTTTTAAACTTCTATTGGTGGTTTCATAATTTTGTAATGGAACTATAGGGTATTGATCCATTATTGATATATGTTTTATTTATTCAAGAACCACAACTTCTAGTTGAGTAGGATCATGTATGTGCTCTTCATTTTCTGGTTTCCTTTGGAAAATTTCATTTTTGAGAGCTCTCTTGCGGGAAACCAGGGCTATCTGCTATTCATAATGGCGTAAAAATATGGGTCCTAGTCTTGTTCGGTCCTATGATGTTTTCAAGATAAGTCGGCAGACATCCTGTGTTTTAGTAGGAATATATGCTTGCCCTAGATTGGCCACGACATTAGACTGGAATCCCCCAGTTGGAATAGGTATTTTGTCCCGATTTGGTTGTCCATGTATCGTGGGATATTGGTGTTGACCCTCTGGTACTATATTAGGGATGCATAACTACTTTGGGGTGACTATCTCATTTTCCAAGTGAGTCATTCCATTTGTGGAAACCGGGTTGTGGGCCCGGTTTCTTGCCTTTTCCACTTATGCGATGCTATCTTGGAAAGTTTGGCAGATATGGTCTGGAATTGACATATGATAGTGAATCATTTCCAGGATGAGATAAGATACATATTTGGCTGTAATGGGTATGACTACCCATTCTAATGTTGGAGAAGGAGTTTGTACCTACTCTGGTCCTCCATGAGTTTCCAATAGATACTAGCACTTCTCCTATTGTGGGACAAAGGAATGAGTCTACCACCAGTTTTCTTCTTTGGTTTCCACCGTATTTGACTGGTGGTCCTTATATTCACGAGTGGGAATTTTCATTTTCTCACTTTTAAATGTATTTTTCTCATGGGTGTTGTATGAATCTTCAAGAATTTTACTATGATCATATTTGTTTTCCACCTTATTTGGATCGCTGGATTGAAATGAATCAGCATGTATTTGTGCCTATGTGTAGCTGGTGGCCGCCCTATTTGGTTGACAGGATTGAAATGCATCAGTAGATATATGTGCCTACATGTAGAAAAGTTCCACCCTATATGGTTGATGGGTTTTTTGTGTATCAGAATATATCTGCATCTACCTATTTTCTATTGCTCTGTCTGCACAGCAGGATTGGTGAGCTCTAACTGGAATGTGCATATGCTCATACTGTGCCACCCTATTTCTTTGGTGGGATTTGGTAGAAGGGAAGAGTGGTATGTGTTCCTGTTGGACATCGTTGTGTTAGTATGGAGGAGTTCCTCTTCAAGATCCAGGGTGAGAGAGTGTTTCTGATTATATATTTTCCTCCCTTGGAAGGCAGCCTGAGGGGCTTGGGTCTCCTAGACTTTGGTAGGTGCTCTCAGTAAAAGGTCCTCTTCAGTGGGAGGATATCTGGTTGTCTGATGTCAGAAACAACTCTCTCTTGAGGGGAACCGTGATTAGGACCCATGTGTCATTGAGATGAAGTTTTCCACATCAACATCATCTCCCTCCCTATGATTAGGGAGGTACTCGTGGTAACATTCCAGGGACAAACTGCTGAAACGGTTTGAGATGACCACCAGGGTCACCTTCTGTTGGGGTGTTAGCTATGGTTGAGGTGGTGGCTGGTGAACCTTTTTAGATTTAAGGGTTTGTCTCGTAGCCTCCATTATGAGGAGAGTACCATTTTTGGTGGTACTCTCATATCAGGGTGTTGAATACCCATCATGGAAGATGCTGAGTAGGAGAGGGGTCTTGCTCTTTGCTGGGGCCCCAATCACTTACAGGATCACTGATGCGTGTGTCTTCATTGGTCGTCGGGATGTCAGTTGGATTGAAGGTTACTCTATAAGAACCTGTGACATACATATATGAAATAAATTCCACAATGACTCATTATAGAAGTATTCTTTAAAACAGATGAATATTCAGCGATTCATCTTCCCCCCTTACCCCTTTCTTTTGCTACAGGGCGAAGGGTCTTAAGTGGGGTAGAACTACCACCATAATTAAGGATTCACACGGAGTTCACCATTTTCGTTCCACCCTTGAGGTTGTGTGTTTTGAGCATACCGGGGAAACAAAATTGGCTGACATGCAATGTCCTTTTTTCCTTTTATTATTGGGGTAGAACCGTCACCTTTGTTAATAAATCACGTAGCGTTCACCATTTTTTTCCTCCTATGAGTTGACGCATTTTGTGCATACGAGGGAGAGAAAAATGGGCCTATGTGCAATTTCTTTTTGTGTATTATCATTGGGTTAGAACCTCCACCTTTTTTAATGATTCAAATTGGGTTCACTATTTTTGTTCAGCCTCTAAAGTAGCTTGTTTCGAGTATTACAAGAATGGTCTGATGAGGGTCATCACCTGTCTCTTTTTTCTAGAGATTGTTTCATATTAAATTCATAGTTTCTTTTGTTTTAACCCATTCAGAATCATTTTCCTTTAATGAAGGTTGTATTTACCCCACGTGGACTGGGAAATTCTCCCCTTCCACATTCTGAAGGAGATTCCATAGTTAGTCAATCCCTATGAGTGATTGCGTGAGGTGATGTACTTGTGAAATCAGTCCTCCCAAAATATAACTTCATCATATTGAATCCAAATGGTTTATTTATAGAGAAATTAATTCCAAACTTCCCTGGTATCCATGATTCATGGACCTACATTCTAAATGCATACGCTCATTGATTGATGATTCAAAAAATGACACTTAAGGACTCCATTGGTTAGTGGATGGGATGTCAGGCTCACCAAACCCTTCTGATGGATAATTATTTCTTGTTCTGGGACTCTTTTATAATCTTATGTTGTGTCCATATGTTCTCAAATCCTTGGTTAATTCTTGAAGAGTGTGACCACATGATACCCTTGGTTTGAAAGATCGTTGTAGGAATTCATATTTTTGATGCTATATAGGGAACACTGAATTGAGATATATAATAAGGTGCTCTGAAGTTTAACATCATCCTGGGGGAAGTAAGGTGACTTGATGTTTGGATCAGACCCATAAAATGGGTTTTCTATGTATCCTCGAGAGAGGAATAAGAGCCCATGTAGTTCGGATTGTGTGGTTCTTATGCATGGAAGCTACCCATTTGAGGGAAACATGATTGTGTGAACCCTTTTGGATGGGCTCCATTTTGATATCGGGCCTTTTGGTAGGAATGATATGTATCATGGGTTGATCTGGAATCCAAGTTAGTTTAGAATCATGTGGAAGTTGTAGTCATTATAATCCTCTAAGCCCATGTGGGTCATGCTTTTTCTGAGAAATAAGTGGATGTGAGAGATCCAACAAACCACATGCTTTCTCTCATGTTAGTGGGAGGAGGATATCCCACAACGGACATGGCTGGGGTGACCGTGGGAGAGGGCGTGGAGTGATGAAACTTTCAATGTGAAATGTAATTAAAATTCATGCTCGACCTCGAGAAATTTGTGACTTACCTCAATGGGACGGCTCTGGAATATGTCCTGGGAAGGGAAGGAGTGTCATCCTCGCCAAACGGGGGTGAGAACAAAATCCCTTAAAATAATCACTATTCATTATCAAATTGAAAAGAAAGTGATCATCCTTAATCCCTAGATTGGGGAGGTTCAGGTCAGTATCCCAAGGTTTGACTTCGGGTTACCATGGGAATGTAGACCCACGGGTATTCATGAAGCCCAAACCTTTGTGGGGAGGGCCTTCGCGACTCTGCTTACCAGGGGTATGTAGACTCAAAGGGGTGTCCTGATCCACCCGATGGTCTGATAATATGGGTCTGGTGGCTTTGGAGAAGGATTTTCCATGATGTCAGAGGACTGGTTAGTGGAGGGATTATAGAGGAGTGGATGGTAATGGAGGAGTAAGGCTTGAACCAGAAGAAATAATACCCTAAAACACCACATTATGCATACTGGTTTCCTAATAAGGATGGGGGAGGATTCACATACCATAGTGGTATGCGGGAAGAGGGGTCATCCACATACCTATGCGGTATACGAGCATGGGTATAGATCACTGTGTACCATAGTGGTATGTGGTTCATCACGCCACTTTGCGTTCCATCCACGTACTGATGCAGTACACGGTGCCAGGTTCAGTCCGCATAGTGGTACACTATACGAAGCACCATATTGATGGACGGTTTGGGGGATCATCATTGATGGGAAGATCATCCGTGATAGGTATGTTTTTCGTGATTCACCATTTGGGTTCTAGGTTATTTTATTATTATTCAATTTTCCCATTTTATGGTTCATGACCGGTTGTACCTATGGAAAGTGTGGTTAATGATTTGGGCTTCATCGATGAATCGAGACTGAAGGAGGAGTCTTCTCAAAACTCTTACTTCCAACCTATGAGTCCCATTTAATATTTTTTCATCTATCCCCAGTACTCTCCTCTTATTCTCCTTTTATAGAGGATCATGGCAATTGTATCTATGGCCATGCGACACCATTTTCGGAGGCCGATGAAGAAATATCCTAACCCACATATGAATCGTTCAATACAGGGTTTGCAGATGCTTCGGTTCATGATAATGGCTCACAGAACCCTAATGGTTCACTTCGTTCTCAAATTGATAAGTTCACTGGATAATATGCAGATTGGATTCAAACACATGGGTCCTTTGGTGATGCAGTTCGCGGTCAACTGGGTTCATTGGCTATCGCTCTACGGGCCAGTTCCTCACTGATCATTTTTTCGTACCTAGTGGTTCGAGGTCCAGGTGGTTCGAAGATCATTCTGAGTGATGCTATGTGGGAAATATGAAATTCTTGAGAAATTTAATTCCTTCACGTTTCTTCTAAAATTTGCTACTAGATTTGAGTCCATTCTTCTCTCTAGATTTGTACAAGTACTTGATTACTTTTGTAAAGCAGTTGTGGGGGTATTTTCTTCCCTTGGAGGAATTTTCAGAACCCTACAACAATGAAAAGTTAATAATGCAATGAACTCAACATAATTTTTTGATTTCTCTACACAGAACACTACGATTATTTACATTACATGCATGATTGACTTTCCTCTATGGATTGTATAACACATAATATTGAGTGTTACCTGTAACACCCCAGGTAAATAAAGAATACGACATTTTTGTATTTATCCATATTTGTGAATAAAATATTAATATGACTTTAAAGGGGACGCTATGCTCGATGGCGTACCCAACACGCAACAACGAGTTTCTTGGGAATCTTACGTTGCACTCTAATAATAAAATAATATTATTTTAAATGATAGTTAACATGTAGCCGTTGTATTGGCGGGAATGGATAGAAATAACTAAAATATGATTTCATATGTTTTTAATTGTTTTTACATTTATCCAATAAAGAATAGAGGCTTAAAATACGGAAAGAATTCAATTTTAGGCGTATATGCCCTAGTTTTCACTAAAGGTTCACTTATCACCTTTTGATGTTGAACCATCATTAAATATAGTTTTGTTCACTCTTAAACATTCTTTTGGACCAAATAAAACTCTTATTAAGAATCGGGACATCAAAATTTACTTTGTGTAAATTTTTGGTATCTTTCCGATAAAGTTCATTTTTTTAAGGAATAGTGTAAAATGTTGTATTTTAATTCAAAACCACTTTTTAATCTAATTTATTTATATGATTAGATTATCTTTTGAATTGGTTTTAAAGTGAAATTAGGAAATATTTTTACCATTTAATCCAATAGTGGTGGTTGGAATTAATTTCACTTTGAAATCGGACTTAAACTGGTGTCAATCTTTTGATACTTATTGTTTTATAAAAACACGCTATTTGCTCTGACAGCGGGAATTAATTATTAAATTAATTAATGTGAATAATATGTTTTGAATTTTGTAAAACGGACTTCATTTTTGAATTCAGAATATCAAATATAGCTTAGGGTGAATTTTTGGTAATTTTCTGAAAAACTTCAATTTTTGATGAATAGTGAAACCACTAAGTGATAATCAAGCAAACTGATTTTTCAGTTAAATGAAAGTTTACCACTAATGTGTATTGAATTTTGAAAATCCGACATACATGGTTGTCATTAAGAAGTAAAATGTGGTTCAATGAGATTATAATAATTTTTTGGTGAATAGTAACTTATTAAGTTTTTAATCGCGATTAGTGATAATTAGTGTAGTTTAAGGTATAAATAATACTTTAAAAAAATGAAATGACCTAGACACATGTCACAACCCTATTGGTTGTGTCATGGCCGACCAAGACAAGCCATGGCCTAACTTGGGGACCCCATGGATCCACTTTTGTTGGGAAATAACATAAAATACTTTTTATTTAATGTTAAAGTGAAAATGACACTAACATAGTATGTTTTACTAAAACATTTTTTAAGTGGGGTTATACAAGTCCAAATTTTGATTATAAATAGTCATTGGAAAGATAAAAAGATTTCCTATATCATAGTATTTTTTTTATAATTTTTAGACATTAAAGAAATTAAATTATTTATGACATAATAATGATGCAGCGATGACATCATTATTTGACAATTTAATTAAAATGGAAAGATAATGAAAAATCTACAATATACACATGGACAAAACCAATTGGATGAGTGGATTTCGATGCCTTATCACCTTATCCACGAATTATATCAATGTGGGACCCTTTATAACCGAAAAGCATTTTCAAATAATGTAATATTTCATTGCTTTCCAAAAGTGCCCCTCCTCTCCTCTTATAAAAGGCCCCCACCTCTACCTCTTTTCCCACACCCCTCAAGCCTTTGGCTCGGCCAACCCCTGCCCATTTACTCTCTCAACATCCCTCTCCTCATCCTAGAGGATCCCCTTTGGGCATAATCCTCTCAAAGGAAGCCTTTAGGCTCAAATCAAAAGGAGATTACACTTTTAAAGGTAACTCATTCTCTCTTGTTCATTTGTTTTATTTTGCTTCTCCAAACCTATAATCTCTTTTTATTTACTTCTTTTGTAACAACACCAGTATCTTCAATATACTAGGATGTTGTTACAAGATTTATTTTAGCTACACTCTCACACAACTACATCAAATGGTTAAAGAACATACGGTTTCCGTGGACGGTGAAATTCTGCCTCCCGAAACGATGATTGTTCAATACTCATTTAACACCTTCAAAGGTGGCCATTATGATGTCACTATTTTTATATATGATATATAATATGTTTATGTTTTATTTATGCTTCTGTATTTTTCATTTTTGTCTTACCTTTGTGGCTTCCATTATGGGTATACGCGATATCTTCATTTAAGGAAGTGCGGACTACCGCCCCCTCAAAGTGATTTGATTCGTTAAATACCATATGTGGGATGTATAAAGGATGGAAATATGATATTATATATGATATTATACTGGAATTATAATATACCTTTATATCATTATTATTCCATTCTATAAAATACGAAATAGAAATGAAAGTAGCGTTCATGCGTACGTACGGCTTACCGTCTCCATGAACGGTGCATTTCATTTCTTACCTCTAAATGATTATGTAATGTTATAAATGCATGCATGTACTGGATATATATTAAATATATGATATCTACATAATGAATACAATTCTGGATATAATAAACATTTGGCCACACGAACAACATGTAATTGTAAGAAGACCACTTTCGACTTAAGAACCAAATATCGGCAAAACAAATATTATTAACTTAAATGATTACATAATGTTTATGACAAGGTAATAAGTGGTATAAAAGTAATAATGAACTTGAAAAGGGTTCTTAAGGAATTATAAATTAACTCAAGTTTATTATTCAGGAGATTAAAGAATGATCGAGTCAAGTCGGACCCGAGGTAAGGGATCCTACAACTCTCTTTCTTTTTAAGTACATTCTTTTATGTAATTTCTTTTAAGCTCATCTTTATTATGATTAAGATGTTATTTTATATTACTCCTACTGTAATTTTTATGTTCATGTGATGAGAGACCCTATTCTCTCTCATCAATCCTTTTGGAAGTTTTATGTGGCGCCGTTAGGCTCCCGAGTTTTCGTAAGGGATTTTTCATCTCACTTTTATCCCCGTGAGATTTATGCTACATTTGCCACAATTTCCTTTGAGTGGTGTATGTACTGCCCATTATTCTACTCTTTTTGTAATATACTTTCGTTTATGAGTATTTACATCAATGATTTATTGCCCTTCTTTCATGGGGTGTATGTTTTGAAAGATACCCAATTCGGTAAGGGAACCTTTCACCCTTCCTCTTTTTAAAAGACTTCTTTTATTGGGTCTTTTAATTTACATATTGTTATGTTGGGATATGTTCTCATATATCCTTAATGATGTAAATTTTGTGTCCAAGTGATGAGATACTCTTTTTATCTCTCATCAACTCATTTTGATGTGACGCCGTTAGGCTGTCAAGGGAACTTCTTAACCCAATTTCGATTTCTTTGGGTTCAACTTGTAGTCATTAAATATGTCATCCATTGAATATGTGTGAATGAACTTTTATTGTTTTACACTTAATATCCACTTATATTGGGTGTCTATATATTTGTCACACATATTTTTTGAGATTTATTTGTCCTTAATTTAAGGATACCTACTTTATAAGGTATTTCATCACATTTGACATTTCTATTGAGGGTTCATTGTTGTTATGCACCAATTCACTCTTATATGGTGTATGTACTGTCCTTTGGAGTATTATATCATGAATCCTTTTATTCTCATGATATTATAAAGTTCTGACTAAATGTTATTCCTTGATTATTGTATTCAAGTGTCTCTAATTTTGGTAAAACCCCTTTAACCAAAATATCGTTTTAAATGTTTTAGTTATTTGTTCTTATTAATATCCATGTTTTCAAAATGGTTTTAAGGATTTATTTATATGGATATTAATGGTTTAAAAGGTTAAAAGCTTCAAGGTGGTATGGGACACTTTGATTCAAAAATCTCTTTATTAAATGTTTTAAATGGTTTTGGAAATGGTTTCTTTTTGAATGGATTCATTATTTCAATATCCTAATATGTTATATTGTGATTGAAATGTAGAAATGTTATGTTTCCTTTATTCATGTTTATGTGATACGATTATGTTATGGTTCTTGGGCATTGTTATGAAGAACGGGTGGTTCCGTGATAAACTAAGGGCGGGTGAGCCCGATATAGCTCTCCAATGCATTGGGTAACGCGAAGGAGTGAAACGTTAAGGTTTCTCCGAAGAGATTTAGGGAATATACTGTGATGGGTATTCCAAACGTAACCAAGAGGGTTACTCCCTACATAAGAATGTTATGAATGCCTCAAGTTACCTTTATGTCTTATGATTTCTATGATTTATTCATGGTTTGATGAGGTATGTTAAAGTGCCTTTGTTTTATGGGTAAAGTATGATTTCATTCTTATGTATATATGAACTCATGTTTCCTTTCCATATTTTTATAACTCTTACTGAGCTTTTTATGCTCATCCCAAGTTTTTGAAATGTTTTTCACAGGTCAAGGGAAAGGTACATGATGTGATGATAGTGTCAAGGATGTGTCAAGAAAGAATCCGTGTTATATTTTAAATATGTTCCCGTTGATGGGAAGAATGAATGCTGACTTTTATGTAACCACTTTGTTTAAATGTGGAATGTAATGCAAGTTTCATGATCTAATTCTCTAAAACTCTAAACCTGAAAAGATCCTCAATGTGTAATCTTGTAATAACTCAAGATTAAGTAAGGTTTAATGCTGGGGCCTTATAGTTGGTATCAAAGGTCGGTTTAGATAACTTTAGAGGTTAGGGTATTCCTTAAGCATAAGTGACATTACCATAATGGTTAGAATTTCAGAAAGAGTCCTAATTTTAGATAATGTGAATGAGTAAGTATATCTTAGAGTCTACCTTCCTCATTAGTACATGATGTTTTTGTTGATATACTCACACTGACATTTATGTTTTTAGTGAATGGATGGATCTAGCAGGCACCAAAGTGACAATGGGTTTGAAGGAAACTGTGGTGGTTCTCTGATTATGATACTAGATGAGATAGGGGATTCAATGAGGAATCTCATAGTTGTTCTAAACCAACTATCAAGGATCCATGATCAATCACTTCAACCTTCGTGAGTTCTCTAATGCATCATTTACGAGATGGCCAACTCGATGTGGAAATTCAGGTAATAATTATTAAGGTAACCATTAGGGTTTATATGATCCTTACTTTTTAGGTAATTATGGGTTACTCTATGATATGATGGAAAAGGAAAGGAATGAGATAAACTTGAGGTTAAAATATGTTATGAATATTTTTGAAGATTTTATCTCATTTTGGGGAATGTTTTGAGAATTATATAGTTTTGGAAAAAGGACAACACGCAGACCGTGTGACATCCCGTCGCGTCGGACAAAGCTGCGGGAATCGAACCCACAACCAAAGTGCGACTGGTATTTATCGCCTACCACTGGACTACGTGAAGTCCCTGGTTAGTTTGACTGATTATTTTTGGTTATATGATTTTATGAATTAAGAGTGAGTTGATTTTGGGTTATTTATAAAAATGATTAACCTATCATGGAGGATATGTGATTAGGATAATTACTTTTCAATGTGAGACTTTAGGAGCAACTGATGTTGTTTGGAGATAAATGTTACGATTTAACTTGGAAGACTATGTGACTAAATCCTTCAAATATTTGGGTTTCAATCTTATATTGGTTTACTTTGAAGAATTTTATGGACAAATTGTTTATCGGATGGTCCTCTTTGAACTTTGGGTTTTGTTGGACAAATTTTGGAGATTAAGAATAGATTTTCTTTTTATAAGGGGTTATCCTTTTCTAAATTATCTGATCTTGTAATAGCCTTTTTGGTTTTGGTTCTGGTTTAAGCCTAAAGACATAGGATGTACATAGTTCTCTTTTGTGGATTAGGTGATCCTCTAGAAGTTGATTATAGTACTCTTAATGTGAACAAGTCTTCCTAAATACTCGTCTTTTGGAGAAAATATGAGTTTGTGAAAGGAATATAATAAAAGTTGAAAGTCAATATGATAAGTGATTATGTTTCCTTATGAATAAATTCCTCAATAAAAAGTAACTTAAAACAAAAATGTTGTATATTAACTTTTCCTACTGGGGAATCGAATACCGTTTAACCCATCACAAGTTTGTGATTTTCTCATTGTTAACTTTCTCCTAAACATGTTTTCTATCACTCTCCATAAGAACGTGACCCTTTGTTTTTTCCTCCATGTCCATATTTTCATACTTGGAGTCCTAGTATGGGTTAACTCGGGTGACCTTTGTACTTATCTTTCTTTATTTTAAAGTGATTGTTTTACCAACTCTTGTTCCGATGTGGGACTTCCAAGGATGTTTCCAAGTCCAATTTTAAAATTGCGCGAACGCAATTCCCAAAAGGGGGGAAGGATGTAACACCCCAGGTAAATAAAGAATACGACATTTTTGTATTTATCCATATTTGTGAATAAAATATTAATATGACTTTAAAGGGGACGCTATGCTCGATGGCGTACCCAACACGCAACAACGAGTTTCTTGGGAATCTTACGTTGCACTCTAATAATAAAATAATATTATTTTAAATGATAGTTAACATGTAGCCGTTGTATTGGAGGGAATGGATAGAAATAACTAAAATATGATTTCATATGTTTTTAATTGTTTTTACATTTATCCAATAAAGAATAGAGGCTTAAAATACGGAAAGAATTCAATTTTAGGCGTATATGCCCTAGTTTTCACTAAAGGTTCACTTATCACCTTTTGATGTTGAACCATCATTAAATATAGTTTTGTTCACTCTTAAACATTCTTTTGGACCAAATAAAACTCTTATTAAGAATCGGGACATCAAAATTTACTTTGTGTAAATTTTTGGTATCTTTCCGATAAAGTTCATTTTTTTAAGGAATAGTGTAAAATGTTGTATTTTAATTCAAAACCACTTTTTAATCTAATTTATTTATATGATTAGATTATCTTTTGAATTGGTTTTAAAGTGAAATTAGGAAATATTTTTACCATTTAATCCAATAGTGGTGGTTGGAATTAATTTCACTTTGAAATCGGACTTAAACTGGTGTCAATCTTTTGATACTTATTGTTTTATAAAAACACGCTATTTGCTCTGACAGCGGGAATTAATTATTAAATTAATTAATGTGAATAATATGTTTTGAATTTTGTAAAACGGACTTCATTTTTGAATTCAGAATATCAAATATAGCTTAGGGTGAATTTTTGGTAATTTTCTGAAAAACTTCAATTTTTGATGAATAGTGAAACCACTAAGTGATAATCAAGCAAACTGATTTTTCAGTTAAATGAAAGTTTACCACTAATGTGTATTGAATTTTGAAAATCCGACATACATGGTTTTCATTAAGAAGTAAAATGTGGTTCAATGAGATTATAATAATTTTTTGGTGAATAGTAACTTATTAAGTTTTTAATCGCGATTAGTGATAATTAGTGTAGTTTAAGGTATAAATAATACTTTAAAAAAATGAAATGACCTAGACACATGTCACAACCCTATTGGTTGTGTCATGGCCGACCAAGACAAGCCATGGCCTAACTTGGGGACCCCATGGATCCACTTTTGTTGGGAAATAACATAAAATACTTTTTATTTAATGTTAAAGTGAAAATGACACTAACATAGTATGTTTTACTAAAACATTTTTTAAGTGGGGTTATACAAGTCCAAATTTTGATTATAAATAGTCATTGGAAAGATAAAAAGATTTCCTATATCATAGTATTTTTTTTATAATTTTTAGACCTTAAAGAAATTAAATTATTTATGACATAATAATGATGCAGCGATGACATCATTATTTGACAATTTAATTAAAATGGAAAGATAATGAAAAATCTACAATATACACATGGACAAAACCAATTGGATGAGTGGATTTCGATGCCTTATCACCTTATCCACGAATTCTATCAATGTGGGACCCTTTAGAACCGAAAAGCATTTTCAAATAATGTAATATTTCATTGCTTTCCAAAAGTGCCCCTCCTCTCCTCTTATAAAAGGCCCCCACCTCTACCTCTTTTCCCACACCCCTCAAGCCTTTGGCTCGGACAACCCCTGCCCATTTACTCTCTCAACATCCCTCTCCTCATCCTAGAGGATCCCCTTTGGGCAG
This sequence comes from Viscum album, assembly GCA_963277665.1. Taxonomy (NCBI): domain Eukaryota; kingdom Viridiplantae; phylum Streptophyta; class Magnoliopsida; order Santalales; family Viscaceae; genus Viscum; species Viscum album. The sequence goes on from OY728156.1 coordinate 1,007,961,968, forward strand.
AATCCTCTCAAAGGAAGCCTTTAGGCTCAAATCAAAAGGAGATTACACTTTTAAAGGTAACTCATTCTCTCTTGTTCATTTGTTTTATTTTGCTTCTCCAAACCTATAATCTCTTTTTATTTACTTCTTTTGTAACAACACCAGTATCTTCAATATACTAGGATGTTGTTACAAGATTTATTTTAGCTACACTCTCACACAACTACATCAAATGGTTAAAGAACATACGGTTTCCGTGGACGGTGAAATTCTGCCTCCCGAAACGATGATTGTTCAATACTCATTTAACACCTTCAAAGGTGGCCATTATGATGTCACTATTTTTATATATGATATATAATATGTTTATGTTTTATTTATGCTTCTGTATTTTTCATTTTTGTCTTACCTTTGTGGCTTCCATTATGGGTATACGCGATATCTTCATTTAAGGAAGTGCGGACTACCGCCCCCTCAAAGTGATTTGATTCGTTAAATACCATATGTGGGATGTATAAAGGATGGAAATATGATATTATATATGATATTATACTGGAATTATAATATACCTTTATATCATTATTATTCCATTCTATAAAATACGAAATAGAAATGAAAGTAGCGTTCATGCGTACGTACGGCTTACCGTCTCCATGAACGGTGCATTTCATTTCTTACCTCTAAATGATTATGTAATGTTATAAATGCATGCATGTACTGGATATATATGAAATATATGATATCTACATAATGAATACAATTCTGGATATAATAAACATTTGGCCACACGAACAACATGTAATTGTAAGAAGACCACTTTCGACTTAAGAACCAAATATCGGCAAAACAAATATTATTAACTTAAATGATTACATAATGTTTATGACAAGGTAATAAGTGGTATAAAAGTAATAATGAACTTGAAAAGGGTTCTTAAGGAATTATAAATTAACTCAAGTTTATTATTCAGGAGATTAAAGAATGATCGAGTCAAGTCGGACCCGAGGTAAGGGATCCTACAACTCTCTTTCTTTTTAAGTACATTCTTTTATGTAATTTCTTTTAAGCTCATCTTTATTATGATTAAGATGTTATTTTATATTACTCCTACTGTAATTTTTATGTTCATGTGATGAGAGACCCTATTCTCTCTCATCAATCCTTTTGGAAGTTTTATGTGGCGCCGTTAGGCTGCCGAGTTTTCGTAAGGGATTTTTCATCTCACTTTTATCCCCGTGAGATTTATGCTACATTTGCCACAATTTCCTTTGAGTGGTGTATGTACTGCCCATTATTCTACTCTTTTTGTAATATACTTTCGTTTATGAGTATTTACATCAATGATTTATTGCCCTTCTTTCATGGGGTGTATGTTTTGAAAGATACCCAATTCGGTAAGGGAACCTTTCACCCTTCCTCTTTTTAAAAGACTTCTTTTATTGGGTCTTTTAATTTACATATTGTTATGTTGGGATATGTTCTCATATATCCTTAATGATGTAAATTTTGTGTCCAAGTGATGAGATACTCTTTTTATCTCTCATCAACTCATTTTGATGTGACGCCGTTAGGCTGTCAAGGGAACTTCTTAACCCAATTTCGATTTCTTTGGGTTCAACTTGTAGTCATTAAATATGTCATCCATTGAATATGTGTGAATGACCTTTTATTGTTTTACACTTAATATCCACTTATATTGGGTGTCTATATATTTGTCACACATATTTTTTGAGATTTATTTGTCCTTAATTTAAGGATACCTACTTTATAAGGTATTTCATCACATTTGACATTTCTATTGAGGGTTCATTGTTGTTATGCACCAATTCACTCTTATATGGTGTATGTACTGTCCTTTGGAGTATTATATCATGAATCCTTTTATTCTCATGATATTATAAAGTTCTGACTAAATGTTATTCCTTGATTATTGTATTCAAGTGTCTCTAATTTTGGTAAAACCCCTTTAACCAAAATATCGTTTTAAATGTTTTAGTTATTTGTTCTTATTAATATCCATGTTTTCAAAATGGTTTTAGGGATTTATTTATATGGATATTAATGGTTTAAAAGGTTAAAAGCTTCAAGGTGGTATGGGACACTTTGATTCAAAAATCTCTTTATTAAATGTTTTAAATGGTTTTGGAAATGGTTTCTTTTTGAATGGATTCATTATTTCAATATCCTAATATGTTATATTGTGATTGAAATGTGGAAATGTTATGTTTCCTTTATTCATGTTTATGTGATATGATTATGTTATGGTTCTTGGGCATTGTTATGAAGAACGGGTGGTTCCGTGATAAACTAAGGGCGGGTGAGCCCGATATAGCTCTCCAATGCATTGGGTAACGCGAAGGAGTGAAACGTTAAGGTTTCTCCGAAGAGATTTAGGGAATATACTGTGATGGGTATTCCAAACGTAACCAAGAGGGTTACTCCCTACATAAGAATGTTATGAATGCCTCAAGTTACCTTTATGTCTTATGATTTCTATGATTTATTCATGGTTTGATGAGGTATGTTAAAGTGCCTTTGTTTTATGGGTAAAGTATGATTTCATTCTTATGTATATATGAACTCATGTTTCCTTTCCATATTTTTATAACTCTTACTGAGCTTTTTATGCTCATCCCAAGTTTTTGAAATGTTTTTCACAGGTCAAGGGAAAGGTACATGATGTGATGATAGTGTCAAGGATGTGTCAAGAAAGAATCCGTGTTATATTTTAAATATGTTCCCGTTGATGGGAAGAATGAATGCTGACTTTTATGTAACCACTTTGTTTAAATGTGGAATGTAATGCAAGTTTCATGATCTAATTCTCTAAAACTCTAAACCTGAAAAGATCCTCAATGTGTAATCTTGTAATAACTCAAGATTAAGTAAGGTTTAAGGCTGGGGCCTTATATTACCAAACAATAATATGTTATTAAATTAATATTATTTCACATAGTAAGATATAACCTCAAGGTTATGAAAATTATTAACTAATGTATGAAAATATATTGTTTACAAAATAATTAAAACAAAATCATTAGTTAAAAATTGATTAGTAATGGATATAAGAACCTTCTGAGCATAATTGAAATATTTTTATAGAAAAATATTTATATAATCACAAAGCTATTTAATCATAAAAATTTAATTTAAATAAAAACTAGGGAGTTATATTAATATTATTTATATAATATATATCAAATAAAATATTTTTTTTATATTCATCCAATAGATTTGATAAGCATAAGATAAGAATAACAACAATTTCACTAAAAACCCTATATTTTTTAAATAAAATTTACCACCTATTAATGGAAAGCCTATTTTAAATCAAAATTTTGAATATTATATAAATATTATATGTCAAAATAAAGATAATATTTTGAACAGGAACATAAAAATTAAGTTACGAGGATTTTTTTTAATTTTTCTATGATGTTTAATATTTCGATGAATAGTGAAAAATACTGAATTTTAATTCAAATTTCGTTTTTCATCTAATTTATTTATATGGTTAAATTATATATTTAATTATTTTTAAATTATAATTACATTAAATTATTAACAAATTATCCAATTTTAGTTAGTGGAATCAATTTCACAATGATGTTAAATATAAAAACATATAAATCTTTTGAATTATTTTACATTAAAAACTCGTATTATCGTCCAATCTACCATATTGAATTTATATTAATTTTTACCACTTATGTTCTGGGAATTTTGAAGAAATGTATTTCATATTTGGGACCATAATAATTTATAATTTATAATATGATCAGATTTTCATTTGACACAAAATAATAGTGAATGTAACTAAAATTAATTATAGCAATTAGGGTAAAATTAAACTTAAATAAAGACTAAACCTTAATATTAAGAGGCTAAATGACCTATAAAATTTTCAAAAAGATATAAAATGGGAATATATCTAAAATATAGTAAACTTTAGTGACATTGTTCCATTATTGGATCCAAATTCAATGGGATAAATGAGGGTTGAATTAATTTTCCAAAAGATTACAATAATATCACCCCTCCTCCACTATAAAAAGGCCTCATCTCCTCCAACTTCATCACAGATCTCAATCCACATTGGTTCTACAAATATCCCCCCAATTCACTTTCCAAAATCTATTAATTTTTTCTTGATTCCTCCCAATGGGTTAAAATCATTCCAATGAATCCCTTTGGTGAAGACCAATGGGAGTTACCCAAAAAAGAGGTAACATCCTCACTCATGTTCCATTATCTTATTTTCATTATCCTCCCCATCCACTAAAATTATTCAATGATTATAAAAAAACCATATCATAAAAATAAGGAGACTTTTTATATGATAAATTGAACCTAAACTTACACACACATCCAACTATTGGGTAATAAATATACAGTTTATGTGTATGGTGAACTATAGCCTCACAAAATGATGATTATTCATTTTTCCTTTTCTGCCTATCAAGGAGGGAATTATGATAGAAACTGTATTTATATATAATATACATGATATTCATAATTTATATAATATTATTTAATTATTTTAAGAAACATGTCTTTATACTTTCCATTTTTTATAAATACAATAATTTCTTTTGAGGAAGTGTGGACTACCGCCCCCTCAAAGCGATGTAATTCATTCAAAAACTATATATAATTTTATAGAGATATGTTTGCTGAAATTATATGATATATATATATGGATTAATAATTATTATATACTGATAATATATATATATATATATATTTCAATTACCTACTATCTTTCAATAGTATTAGAAAAATGGAAACAACATTCTGCGTATGTACGTCCTACCGTCTTCAAGAATGATGTATTCCATTTCATACATATATTATCTATTTATTAGTTAAAAACATATATAATGATTAATAATGATATTTATATCATGTTTTACATTCTTTATATCATTATATATGTATGAATGAGAAATATATAAAAAATTAAGACACATGTGCTAAACAAAGTGGATATTACCCGAAGTAAAACTTTAACATAGAATTTTTGACAGTTGGGTAATATAAATTCATAATAAAATCATATATGTAATTAAATATAAGAATATTATTTTTTATATGTTTATAGTAAACATATATTTATTATTCAAGAGTTTTATATGAGTACAATTATAGTCAAGACACATGCAAGGGAATTTCATTTCACTTTTTATTTTCGTGAGATTCATTCCTTATTCACCACTCATTTAATCTATGTGGTGTATATACATCCCATGAGTTTATTATATGATTATTATTTTTAAATATATTTTTATTTTCATATACTTTATATTATATTTATTTCACGAGTTTAATGTTTCAAAAGCTACCAAAACGGTAAGATAGTTTTGTCTCAATTTTCCTTCTTTGAGGAAAAAGAATTTCTAAGCACCAGTATTAATTTTTGAGGAGTATATACATCTATTTGACAGGTAATATGATGAATAACCTTATTTTTTTATATTTTAAACATTATTTAATTTAATTTTATTATGCGTGGAGTATGAATAGAAGTTACCAATTGGTAAAAGTTTATAAAAATAATCTCATCATTTATATATATTGTTTATGATTGTTATTTAATTGATGAAATTTTATAATCCATGTATCAAGAACCCTATTGAAATTTCTTAACCTTTGTTTATTCATGTTATATCCTCTCAATGGTAGCTTTTTTCACTCTTTGTCACATAATAAGATCAGGAAAATGTTTTTAGAATATCTATCTTTACCTTGCTATTTGGTCAGAAATCTGTGTTTCTTCGAAACCAGATTTTCTAAATGGTGTCTATAAATAATGTAATATTATTTTATATTCATTAAATGAAATATTAATGAATTTTTTACAATTAAAATGGTTTTAAAAAGATTTTTTTTCATTTTCTAGTTGAGGAACTTATCTATAATTTTAATAGTGACAAAGAAATGTATGGAATGTACGACTTTAATCGGCCTCCATGAACATCATTTATTTGAAGCTTCATTTTCATGATCAAAAAGCTAAAATTATTTTTTATATGAAATTTTATTCCTAATATTCAGTATATTAAATTTTTTAAATTATTTTGTAGGAAAAAGGGTTTCCAAAAAACATTCCTAATTAATGTATAAATTTTCCATGAATATTCTATGAAATGGTTTCAAAAAGTTTACAAAAACCTTTTAAATGTTCTAAAATAAAATGGTTTTCAAACTTTTTTCATGACTTATTTATATATTTTTAAATTATTTTCAAAGGAAATTTATTTCCAAAGGGCTTACTTAAAAAAATAATATTTCAAATAAGAAATGATATTTTCCTTAATAAATAGTTTTAATGGATCGTTAAAAATAATTTTCTATCTAAGATGACATTCGTTGATGTTACTCATGACATTATAGGGAAAACATTCAATTTATAAATTCATAGTATTTTTCAAAATGGTTTATTTTTGTAGAGAATAATTTTTATTAAACCCAATTATTTATCCCATGATATATGATTTTGAAACCTACTTCTTTTCACCATTTATTTTTTTGATGAAATGATTCTGAAACATGTATCTTTTTCCATAGGATATGATATGATTACAAGTATATGATACCAATTTCATTTCATGGGTTATGATACAACATTTTATGATCTTTTAGCACAATTATTTTATGATTTCGTTATGAGATAGGTGAGACCTATATCTATATCTAAGGCAATTGGTAAAGATTTATATCTCTTGAGATAGACAAAAAATTTCATCGAGTGAACCATAACTACCAATATTGTATGAGGAGTGAAATCATTCTACTATGATGCCCATGGGCGTGAATCATGAATACCATGATGGTATGAGAAGTGAACTCATGTTAATAATATGTCCATGAGAGTGAACCATTACTACCACGATGGTATAAGGGGTGAACTCATTCTAAAAATATAGCCATGAGAGTCTACCATGACTAAAAATATAGTATAGTTAGTGAACCCATTCTTATAAAATGGACATGGCTATAATTCCTTGACTACTATATAATTCAAATTATATGCTTCTATGTTTTCCACAATTATATGTTTTATTCCTATTTATTGTTTCATGAGTTATGTTCTTCATTTACTTATGATTAATATCTTATGAACATTAAATGTTTATAACATTATTCTTATTTATGATTTTTTTATATTCATGGTATGATCTTCTATATCCATGATCTTGTTCTCATGAGCATATGATCATGATTATCTTATAATGTCTCCATTGTTTACTCTTACTGTGCATCTGAACTCACCCCTCTACTATGTTTCCTTCCATAGGTCCTGATGATATATGTCACTATGGATAGGTCTAATAAATTATCCATTCTAGAAGAAACTAGAGGGAGATAATATATCTCTCTTATATACTGGTGTTTATGTTTCCTTGTTTCCAAAAGAACTAAACTAATATGGGCATTGGGTGTTTCTGGGTATAATTTTTTAATTATTACAAAAAAGTTATATAATGTCTATGTATGAAAATATTATGTCATTATAACTTTTCATTGCATATTTTTTTGTGTTAGCGAGAGGTGTCATGTTAAAACACATAGGTTTATTTTGAAAGAAATGATATATATGATAAAAATGATTGAAAGTGAGTATATAGACATGAGAAAAATCTTGTCCCTATATATTTTTGTATAGAATTGTATTATATCGATTGATGGAATCAAATAATATCCCATATCTCAGTCCATAATAATGTGGTAGAAAATAATTTCTACACTTAAATAATAGTGGCAACAATATGAGAGGAACCATTTTGGAAAAACTTATATAACACTTTATGATTCACAAAAATTGGGTTGTTCCCCAACCAAAGGAACACACATCAAAATGGATGAATTTTTAAGATATTTTGGAAAATATTTTTCTCATATTCTTGTGATAAAAAATGATATTTTTGTACATTATAATCAGTTTGAAGTTGATAGATACCACCCAAAAATAATGTGATATATTCCAGGATCTAAAAAAAATTAGATTACCTTGTTAGAATTGTCTGAATCTAAAATTATAGAAATATTTATAGATATTTATGAGATGAATTACATGAAATAATTATAAGATTTTGAAGAAATGTTCATTGGTTTTTCATATCAATTTTTAAAGGATAAAAACATAGAGTGATTTTTGAGAAAATAAAGGATAGATTCATATGAATTCACTAATTAATGTCAATGGTAATAATTTTGGTATTTTTTTTCAATAATTATTGGTTATATTTCTTCAATTATATATATTGGGGATCTTTGTTCATTATATTTTTTTTATAGTTTAACATTTACCATTATTGATATTTTACTCATAGAAATAATGAGAAAATAAAATTTCAAAATTAATTCATCTTTCTATGAACATGATTCATTTGGTCAAAATAGAGAAATTCATTGATACCTACTAACTTTGAATTACTGGTTGAACAATGAAATTGTATTTTTTTTAACATTTTAGTTTTTCAATGAATCACTAAGATATAGTTATTATGAATTATTTGTCATGATAATTTTGTGGGATATTAATTGGAGAGAAAAATATTTATCAAAGTTATTTTTAGAGATAATTGAGTAGGTATTCATTGAATAAAGATATTTTCATGATGAAAACACATAGAATGATGACATGGAAAAATACCAACCCTTGATTCTTAGAAAGGATACTCTATTTCATTATATTTTATTGTAATGTGAGAAAAAATGATGAAGAAAAACTTTAATTGTCATATATAGTTTAATCTGGGAGAAAATGATGAAGAGAAAAATTATGGTCCATTGATGAAATGTAATCTATCAAAAGAATAAGGCTCGAAGAGGATAAAGTTCCATTAAATAGGCTATATAATATAATAACTAAAGATGGAATGTAAAAATGATTATTATAGTATTGAAAAAGTCATTATAAGAAAGAATTTTGGCACTATTGTATATATGTAAGGATGAAATCAACCCAACTCAGTCTTGGAGGCATATGTATCATTCAAATATAAAGAGGAAGTGTTTAGTGAAATAAGGAAAAATCAATTTTTAATTTTATAATTATGATATAACTAGATTGTGTTATAAATATTTATCATAGAGAGTCCATCAGATATATTAAATGGTAAATAGTTCCACTATGAATAGTAAATATGATAACAAGAGGAATTGATCCTTTATTGGTAGCATATTGGTCTGAATTATTATTATGGAAGTTATCCATTGTGTAGAGAAACCATGATTGAATCTTGTATCTATTGAAGTAGTGATTATTTGTGGATTTGTTTCATTGAAATAATGTTTTTATACACATTAGATGTATCAAATTGTAGGTAAACCAAGGAAATGTCCCCATGTATTGTATTTTATGTATTTTTTTATTGATTTTGATGTGATCGAAGTGTATGGAGATAGAGACTAAACATAGTGGAAGTTAATGAGGAAACAAAATTAAATGGGAGATAGGATTAAAAAGAATATATATATATATAAATATATAAAGACACTAAATCATCACATTTTAATGTATATTAATTAAACATTGTCCTCATACTATTTATTTTGGACCCCCTCATGGTGGTCTGGGGTCATGTATCAATTTTTTCCATCTCAGGTGATACCTTGGAATATATTGAATGAGGACCCTCTCATTTTAGTCCCCAAGAAAATATCATCTAGGGAACCTATATTGGTGATCTTCATGACTAAAACAATCAAGGAACCTCTTAAACTGGTCCATAGGCACACAAAATATAAGTACCTCAATCAGTGATCCCCAATAGCATATCAACCAACACCCTATCACCTATGGTTTTGTTCAAGTAAAACCTGTTTTCAAATATCATATCCCCTATTATGAGGTATCATCTCATGTCTTAAAAAACCCCATTCCCTAATTCTATTACAATCTCTCATGCAATATATATATCACATACCCAAATTTCTACTTAGGTTGTTGTAAAAAATGTCTTTTCCCTATAATTAAATGAATATCACATCAATATCTATCCCCTTTGGAAAATATCTCCCTTCTAACTCCTATCACATATGTCAAAACTCACTAATCACATTAGAATTCCAATCAAAATAATTAATACATCCAATACACTCCCTAGACCCATCCCATTCTCAAACCACTACACGGGGACCCTTAAATAATATGTCCATACTAGACCCATCTAAAACATGATATTACAACACATATTCAAATTTCATATAACTCTATCATACTCTGACTACCCCAAGACTGTCATAAACCATGATGTCTAAAGACCCTTAGGTAACACATTCAAAAACCATCAATGAATAGTTAATAAAACCCTCGATAGGATTCCCATCGTATACTACATAGATAAAAATTATTATTCAATTATTGTAAGGAATCCCTCATTTTCATGTTATCCTCTGACTTAGAAGACTTATCATGCTAACTACCCATAAAAAGTATCTTTCATAACCTCGAGAGTATTTTCATAAGGACCTATGAGAAGTATGATATACTCACTATCACATATAGTACTAAACCCAGCATAATTTCCATAACAAAATCATGATTGAAAGCTTAGGGTATCTAAAACTCATATTAGGCTAAATACCTAATTCCACTCTTCTCATTACAAACCTAACCCTCTTTACTTGTTGAAAAATTCATCTGGTTATTTGAATTCACTCTAGAATATGGATGATGTTTCTCAATTTTTTTATGGATCTAAGACATATAAATATCATTTTGGAGACTCTTATTCCAATTATAATTGTACCCATTTTCAAAAAATTATGAACTCATGCATGAAAATTTATAAAAGTCTCTATGCTTTTGTATTATAGGGACCTCATGCCTTATATATGGAATTAGGTTCCTTATTTATCACATCATCCATCCACATTCAAGAATATATCAATAAATTCCAAGATCCTATAATTTTATATTCTCTTATCTCATTCACTTAAAAAAATTAAATTAATTTTTAAATTAAATAATCAATAGAAAAAAAGAAAAATTACCCATAAAATACCACCATTAAATTCCATGAAACCAAAACCATGACCAACGTTTTTAATAAGGTCTATAAAACACAAATGAAACATTTATGGGAGAATTATCAATCAATAAAAACTTTATATACCATATATATCATCCAATTAAAGTAAATTTTTATCGTAAATCCACTAGATGGAAAATCTAAAGAAAAACTAAAAAAATGAAATAGATTCATTATTTCTCAATATCCTTTTCCACCACATAGAGTGTCTCCTTGATTTAATATGATTCAACCATGCTCCAATGAAATTATTATCTATTCTATAATAAAAAATTATAAATTAGTGTAAAACCAAGAAAATTAATAGAGGAAGGAGAAGGTAGATTGTACATAAAATCAATATGGAGTTGGATCTAAAATAAAATACCATCAATGGGATGAAAAGGTAGACAATGATTGTGGATTATCTTGCAAAAATGGCCTCCCTGGGGCTTATTTCTCTAAAATATTTTAGATGGGATGACTAAGAAAGGATTCTATTTCCCATCACTTTGAAAACATAGTATAACAACACCAGGTTCTTTGTGAATGATCAATTAATAATTAGTGGGATAATATATAATGAAACTCAGAGTATTCCTCTATTGAGAAAATTTTACCCCTCCACTAGGTTGATAATGGTATTATAGTGATTTTCAACACCCTCATCACTACACAATGTATCCAATATATCACCACTAATTTCTCATCAATGTGCGAAACAAATTGATGGGTTGTCAATTTAATCCATTCCTTGACTAATTTCTCAATATGAAACCAAAAACATAGGAAATATTCAATAAAATCTCATAGAGATGTTAAAATTATTAGAAATTTGATTTCAAACTTAATTCCCAAAACCCTTCCAACCTATGACTATAAACTCGAACTTCCATAAAATTTTGTAACCTGTAACGAAGTGAATTCTTATAAACTCCCCATAGTATAGATTATTTTTCCCCTTAATCACTCATAATCTTCTCCAAAATTATAATCCATTAATTTATATTTTCTCCATCTTTTCTTATCTAATTTTAAAAAAATATGGGATGAAACTCAAATTCCAACACATACAATCCAAATAAACTAGTTTTTCTATTTAAACCATTAGGTATAATATTTAAAATTCATCCGTCATTTCTGAATGATTTACATGATTCATTTCTTACACTACTAAATACATTAAATGAGGTAAATATTACTTTCTAATAAATCTCATAGTCCCAAAAAAATAAATAGACTTCACAAAAATTCCATAATCAAAACTAGATAATAATTCTTCAACCAATGGAGGTAAGAAAATAATACCCCACACTCATACATAATTTTCAACTAAAAAATCATTACAATAAAATGGAGAAATTAATAATTACTTGAATCTTTAATCATACTCATAATGAAATCATAAAAAAACCTCCAGTCAAAGAACCTATCAAGAAAAAAATACAATTAGAATCATCAATCAATATAATTTAAAAAACATAAAAAAAGAACCAAATAAAAAATATAGTATTTAAAAAAGAAACATATGGATTTTATCTTCTCTCGCATTAGCATCTTAGATTTATTTTTACCACTAAAATATAATATTAATATATTCTATAAACCTTATAATATGATTTTTGTACATCTATGAGTGATTACATTATCCTTATAAAATGAGTATATATATGACTATCTTATATAACCAATGATCCTTATGTCAAAATCCCGTATTATATCATGTATCAATAATAAGATTAAGATGTGGACAACTCTATCAATCTCATGTTCCTGAAAGATTCTCCATATGATTCCAACTATAGACATACCAAGAATATAACCCATAGCGTACACCAAAATTTTAGTGAAATAATGGATTCATTCTTAAATAGTCAACTCGGAGCTTCCCAAAATATGATACTTTTATACTCCCTATAGAAAACTATGTTATCCTAAATACATACTCATTCAAGAATCATTAGAAATGATCAATGTTCCTATGTAATCAATGGAACTACCCAATTTTGTATGCCATTTTCTATGAAATTCCATTTCCCTAAATTTGATAAAATAAGTAACTATTAATCAATTTGTAATTTCAATAAATAGTATAATTATCAATTCACAAATGGAGAATATCATACCCATTCCCTAATATAATATTTGAGTGACCCCATACCTATATATAACAATTAAATCATAAATACTCAACACATAATAAGGGATAAGTGAACCTTACCTCATATAAATAAATATGGTTCTAAGTGTACATAATATTTTTTTTATAAATACAAATAATTACAATGTTAACACCTTGATCGAAAAAAAAAACATATTAAACATAAATTGACCACCCTGTTTAGAACATGATGTTCTTTTGTTATTTATTAATTCATTGAAATAAAAATTTAACTATAATATCATTAGAATAAAATTGTAAATGTGTTTCCCTATTATTCGATGATATTTTATTAAAGGAATTGAATTCATAACACTCGTGATCATTATTATTTCCACCAATGTTCTATACATGAATCTCTCAGTGATTTTATTTTGTTATATTGATGAATGGATGGCCCATTTTTCATCATGATAACCCCAAAATACTGTTCTTTTGATTAAACTAAGAAACCACTAATCAAGGTTATATGGTAATCATTTTCACTCATTATAAATGGAAGGGAATGGAGTGGATCACTGAAATATTGTGATAAATAGTACACATGAATGTGGTCCCCTCCCAACATGAATTGGAATGGTTTTGTCTCAAAAATTACACATGGCCCCCAAGAATATATCAATCCTTCTAATTATGAAATAAAGAATATTTTTGACCTAGTGAACTTGTATCCAATGTTATAAATATTAAATAACACAATTAAATCATATAAAATAATATCAAAGAATAAAACAAGATTAACTAACAAAAATCATCAATTCAAAATAAAAATAACTATCTTTGAATAAAAATACCATTCCTTCATTAAATATATTTTTCCCACTTATATTCACTTAATACATGATAATATTATTATAAAATATATTAAACAAATATTCTTACATACATGAAAATATTAAATTTATTTATGTCTTATAATAAGTAAATCATGGATATATCCCTACCCCTAAAGTATATCCCATCATTTCCCAAACCCATTCTCAATAGAAATAGATATTATTTTAAATATATTTTTTTTGTGACTAAATATGTCCTGTATCAATTGAATTGAGTTATACATGTAGTCCATGATTATTATATAGTGACACGTTTGGGATCTTAATAGAAAATGGGTATTTCTAGTATTGAGAAAATCATTTGAACACACTCTATATAAAATGATATATTTGTCTTAGGATAACTCTTAAATAAATAATCACAAATTATGCCACAATCATTTCATGATTTATTACTGTATGTTCTTACCAAATGAATATACTAATATCTACACTATCCCTGTAATTTTTTAATAAATAATGGCCTAGGCAGCTGAGCCTGAGATATTTCATTATTTCAAAAGAGACAATATATATCTTGGCTATTTATTCAATTCCATGCCTCATAAGATGTACCCCTCACAAGGTACATCACCATGACATAAATAAAGTGCTTTTTTCTTTCATGAAAATAAATAAAAAATGGTATATATTCATAATCATATCAATTCAATAATCCAATATATTCTCTCATGGATATGAACAAACAATGATGCCCTAAACATGTTGTGTTCATTTTAAGAAGCTCATCCCTAGGGATATCATGTACATGATTTGTTAACATCATGAAAATAAGTCGCAATGTTTATGAGTGCCCAACAACAGATTGTCAATCATAATATTTTTCCCATAAGTATGGTGTATTTAGACCATATTAAATATAGTTATTATTACCAAAATAGTGTTTTGAGGTTCTCACTATATAAGGAAATACTATAAACAATTTAAACATTATATATTTTATTTAAATTAAAATATAAATAGTAGTTTCTGAAGTATCAATCTTATTACAGTATGAAAAATCACTTACAATTATATATACATTTTAAGTAATAAAAAATATCATTCTAGTTGGTTTTAAGGATCACACTTTTATATCACTCTCACTTTCACTAGAACCACAATTCTATCTAAGAATATATTAACTCCGAAATGAAATGATCCCACTTCTATGTGTAATATCTCTAGTAATTTGACTGGTTGATTTTTTTACATGGATATTATAATATATGAGACATTATTTAAATTCATAAAAACCCTCAATCGATAATATCATTGAGTATAAACCATTTTCCCACTATTATAAACTGGGCATCATGGTTATATCCATAGTAATAAAATTATCATAATGATAACACTTTACAATATCAGTAACATTGAAAGATCTAGAAACAATCGTTGCATAATTTTAATAATTCACTATCTATACTAAAATCAATAACTTACTCGATATTTTTTGATTTGGATACCATGGTCTTTAATGATCTACTTCAACTCATTACCTTAAAATAATTGTGATACTTCCTTAGTTGATCTATGTGAGGAATAATATTTTTCTATTTATATCTAGTGCCCCTTATTCTCTATGTAATAGGTAAATATACTTACTATTTCTATACTAATATTGGATAGTTATATTTTTTACCCATCTTGTTATCTTGAGTCTATGTAATATTTTTATACCATCATGAATATGATTGAAATATCACACATAGTATATAGCATGGAATATGTGATATATTTTTCACTAAAGTGTATGAGGATAAAATAAATATTTTAATCTCTTCATATATATCGTTCATGTATTCATGTAGAGAATTTTTCTATATCAAAATATCAAAAATTTTATATCAAATTTTTTATATTTTATTTTTTAAGGCATTGTTAGTATGTATCATTATACTTTGTCTAAAGAACACATACATTTACTTCAACATATATTGTTCCCAAGAATAGATTTGGATAAATTTTATCAATAATTAAGGAGTTTCATTAAATACAGTCTTAAATATAATTTATACTAATTGCTATTTTTCTATGTTATAAACATATTTTACATAAAAAATTATGGTTATCACATTAATAAATTTTTGACACATGAATTTAATCATATTAAATAAAAATTATGATTGAATCTGTCCATAATTTTTTTTGAGACATTCATATCATATTGGCACTCTGTATTGTACCCTTCCATTTCATTTCATTTCATATAGACATCCTCTATAATCATTTATTCTAGAAAAAATCTTTACATAAAATGGACAATACATTAATTATAAAAATGATTCTATAAAAAGTTAATTACTAATGTATTTTTAAATATTATTAGTGAGAGGGTATTGTCATAGAATATATATAAATTAATTTTTTTAATATTCATTAGTTCTTATTTTTCCGGAACTATGCTATAATTTCATAATTTCTAGTGAATATACACTAATAAATTTACATAAATTAGAAAAACTACAAAAATACTGGTTTGTTTTCAATTTTTGGAACTCATTTCAGAAATCATATGAAGTTTATAATAATTTCTTATTTCCATACAATACATCCTTGTAATCTAACTTTTTACATTCACATTGAATAATATATCCCCTTAACTTAGTGATCATCAATCCATCTTCTATTGTGTTATCATTCATATAAAAGAAGTAAGTCAGGAACAATCATTTTCCACAAGCTCTTATAAAACTTTTTCCTATCTCAAATACTAGAACATCATGATCCTTGGAATTATCTAAGTCATTACCCCTCCAATAATATCAAATATAGATGTTCATCTTCTTATATAAATATAGTATATCACCTACCTATAGTTTTGTATCTTAGGGTTTTATGTAATATCCAATTAAAATTTTAGTATAATTGTTGAGATGAAGGATTACTTTTTTCTTGTTTCATGTTTATTTATTGACTTATCCTTTAAAAAATTTCATATAAACAAATAATTTAGGATATAATGGTTTTCTTATAATTTAACTCATATGATATCCATTTCAAATAATATTTGGAATATTTTTGTGGGTTATAATGTCAATTAATTAAGCATGTCTCAAAAGGATAATGTGATACTTTTCAATATTTTTAATATTCGTCATTGTTACTCATTTTTCAAACATCATGTTTATAATGTGTATAAGGAAAAGTGAGTTTATGAATAAATCAATGATGTATTATAATTATTAATGAATGCATGTAAGACTAACAATCGATCCTACCACTACTATCATAATAGAACTAAAGTGTAAAAGGAAATGTGAGTTTATGAATAAATCCAATCTAAAATTTTCATGATCAATGATTTCCCAATTAATATTTTCTTTATCTAATTATAATGAAATAACTCATATATTCCTTCCACGTATATTTTTTCTTATCATTTTTATTAATTAAATAAAAAATTAAAATCTTATGATGTAAATAATATTACCTCTATTTTCTACATGAAATGGTTCACATGTAACATTTTAAACTATTTAAAGTAACATTGTTTCTTTATAATTTTTTTTCAAAAGGCGCCTTAGTAAATTATACCTAAAAAGAAATGTGGTAAAATATCTTATTATTTTAGATCATGTAAAAGTATAATCAATTTTTTTAGTATTTTTATATAATTTTTATCTATATTTACCTGAATATGAAATAAAATTAAATAACATTGTATTATTGAGACTAATATTTTGTACTTATCATTTATTTATGACGATTTAGTTTTTATTGAACTATGAGTGGAGTACATGAAACCAGAAAAAATATCCATTGATTAGTGAAATGTGTCACATTGAGTCCAATGGACACATGAGATAAATATTATTGTAACACCAAACATCAAAAAAATGTTAAACTAGTATCAACAAAATTTGAAAAATTGAAGTCATGTTATTCTCCCAATAGACATCAGAGTCACCCTTCCTTAGCAACATGGATAACTAACTTCAAATAATTAAAATTTTTGAACATACAAGGTTACTATATTTTGTTAAAGTAGAAGATAGAACTATAGTATTTATTTCCTATTATGTAACAAAAATATCAAATACAATAAAAAATATAAATTTTAAGCCTCTAATTAATTATAAATCAATCCCTTATTATTTATATACTAGTAAACTTTATTTCCATAAGAAAATAAAATATCATCATTTTTGATACTCTTTAAAATTTTCGTTGATTTATTAGAAGGATTATGTGAATGTGCCTTGGGAAGTGTATTATTAATTTGAAAATTCACCATTTCATTCATTATATACACCATAAGAACTAGATATTAGACATTCATAACATATTATAATCATGATGAACAAAAAAATTTATTGATGAAAATTATCTATAATTTTTATTTTATAATTGTAAAAAAAAACTAAATATTGTTTTTGATATGAATAAGATAAGGAGAGTTATTATATAACTTGATTCAATATGAATCATTATTTATATTCACACATGTTAAATAAAATCATAAAATCCTTAATTTATTGTTTCACATTCCCCTCACCAAATTCATATAGATGAGACAATGTTGTATAACCATTAATGTCATGATGTTTCATTAAAAACTCAATAGACATTGGTGACATAATTAAGATGTAAACATCAAATTCAAAATCCAATAGTCTCATGTAAGCTTTCATTTAACCAAAAGGACTTCATTGATGTTTCTTATCAAGGAGTGGGGTTATTAACACACACTATTTTATTTAATATCATAGTAATATATAATATCTCATGCACCACTGTTTTGGATAATTTTTTCAACCAAAATTAGTTTATTATACCCACCACTTTCAAAATAACCCCTAGTAATAATACTCAACCATAAATATGTATAGCGAGAACTTTAAACATATCATTTTTTCTAATTCTAATGATTGAAGTTAGTAATGACTTATTATTTTCATGCAGGGTTTTTATTTTTTAATCAAAAAATTAATTCAATTTTAATTTATATTGTTTTATCTAAATATTTGTATAAAACATTTAGCAGATAAAATATATTAAATTTACCACATATATTCCTTTTATTTAAGAGTTATTTCTTAATTTTTTTTAAATCATATATAAACTATACCTATAGAAAAAAATAAAGCATTAATTAATAAATAAATTTATTGATCATGAATTTCTCAAATGGATGATCAATTGGGCCGAAAATAGATAAACCATGAAACTAATTGTAATTCATTGAGTTTCATTCTAAATAATTTTTAGTGAAGAGTATGTATAATGTTTTCAAATCATTTATTGTATTCTATAAACTCTCAACATGAACTAAATCTACAAGTGCTCCACACATTATACATGTATACTCACATTTTAGTGATGATGGGTTAAAAATTTAGGATACACAGATCTATGATCACTCATAGAGATATATACACTTATACATATAATTGGATTATAAGAAAGTTCATAAACCATAATTTACTAATAAATTATTCCAAAAATTAAAATTTCAATAAATAAATAAACCAATAAAATGAATAACATACATTGGTCAGTGTGTGTTAATGATCAATAAGAATGTTTGAAATAAGAAAAATTAAATTAAATTTAATGTAATCATATTCTGAAAAATTAATTATTAATTAAAGTAAATTAAAATAATTTTATGTCATAATATTTTAGTTTCACACTCAATGATAATTTTATTAAATACAAAAAAAAAATTAAACAAATTTTGGAAATTTATTTGAAATTTTGGGCTTCCCAAATATTTAAAAACCCCATGGAGGGCTCTTGATTACATTGAACCCATGGGTACTATTCACTTATGGGTACCATTCACTCATGAGGTACTGGTCACATATGTGACAACCCTGAATCTGGTAACCCATAACCAATGTCTACAATATTACATTATCATAAGCTACAAGGGATTATATAACCATAGTCTTATCACTTAATTATTATTGAAGAACCATATATATACATGATTACCATTTTATATTCAAAATAACATATAAAACAAAAAAAATTAAATATTTTGCTTCCTTGAATCTCATTCGAATATATGTTTTCTTCATATCCCAGTAAAGGATAAAAATATACTAATTTACTAAAATTTATTGTAAGGTATTTGTAAAACAGAATCTATCATGAGTAGATAAGGAATAATTTACATGGAAACATATATAATGGAAAAAAATAAATTTAATCAATAACAAGAACATTGAATGCTTCCATAGTTAATATCAATGTAATAAGGTCATGGATATATATGGTTCTTCAATAACTGACTGGTTTATCTAATGATATTTATCAATGAATCGATGGGTTATCTAGAATGTGGACCCACTCTTAACTACATGTCTAATTTATTCTTCATATATTGAATGATAAAAATAATTATTAAAAATTATTAATTATTAAAAAAAATATCCCCCTTGAGTAAATATTAAAGTATTGGTTTTAGGAAAGTATATAAAGCCTAAAAATCATGAATTTAAAATATTATACTATGATTGATGTCATTTCATCATTGATATAATAATTACATATTTGTTACAATAAGGAAATTTAATGAAATTTAATTTATGGACAATAACATAATTAATATCATACATATCCGGATTTTGAAAAGAAACATTTTTTGATTATCATCATATGTATATTCTCAAAGGAACTAAAATAATAACCCTTTTAGATTATCATAGATATTGCAAAAGCATTACTAATCCTTTACCTCTGATCACTGGGTTTTTGTGTGGTGGATTTAAGGCTCTTTTAATTTTGAAATGATCATGGGACTCTGAACTATTTAACCTATGTGGGAGAACATTAATTAACGGTACCTTAATCTCTCCTTTACCTCTATATAACAAGTTGTATATGAGGTTTTCCTCTCAAATTCATGGGGAAATAGTATATGGGAATATTTGATTCAATATCCTTGAATAGTGGGATTGAATTTATAAAATCATCACATTTGAACTTATCTTAATGAAACCATTTAAATGAAACCACATTCTATTCAAAATTTTGTATTTAATATTTCATAAATTTCATAAATATTTTCCACTTACTCGAAACTTATAAAATTATTTACATGATAAAATATTGGTCATTAAACCATCTCATTTCCCCCAGATAAAAATTTAATGATCCTAAAATATTTATTATTTATTATTTGTTTCAAAAATATTATTATTAATTTTTAGTAAAAAACTGAGTAATATAAGTAAACAATTAAATATATATTATTGTAAATATAAACACTATTGAATTTATTTAATTCCATCTAATTTTTTATACTCATATATTAAATCTCTCTTAATGTGGCGTTTATGCTATCCTAGAAAATAAAATTCAATCGAATTGGAAAAGGCCCTAAATACACTTTTTGTGTGGCCCTCTAAGTCATTTTTCTTACTGTTCTGAGTACGTTTAACTGAATAAGAGTTGTATATAGCTACCCATAAATGCCCCTATAAAGATAAGTAATAGTTATAATGATGATGACCTCATACTAACACACACTATAAAATATAATATCTTTTCCATTGTATATATCGTAATATAAGTTGAAAACATTATGTCATGATAATGTATTGATTTACCACTCAATGACCATAATTAATGGAATTAACATCTTATAACATGGCCATAAATTTAGTAAAAGATACTACCAACCTGATCAACTAGTCCTGATACATCTAACATTTTGAAGGCATCAAAATATATCGTGATCATTCAATCATTTTTAAACCAGCAATGACACACCCTACACAAGCTACCTCTCCAGGAAATAAATTTCATTGTTTTATTCGTTAACTAAAGTAAGTGATTAAATGGTACACATTGATAATGATCATATGTTGAGAGAATAATACACATTTTTTTAGATAATAATAACAATTAACCCCAAAAAACATTATTGTTCCTATTAATGGGTAAGTATTCATGATATTCTATACTTTCAATCACCTAGTGTAAACATTACGAGAAGACATCTCAATGATTTTGATACCACATCACCAAATAGTAAGACTTAACATGTGATAATTTAGTATGATATATATAGATCACATAGAAAATTTTAAATATTACTATCATAGTATATCAGGGTTCTCATTAAAGTTGTTACCTACTATAACCTATTGATACAATAAATTGTCTACCAGAAATACCATGGAAATAGTGGATTTAGAAATATCAACTCTATTAATTTAAGAATAAATTTTTCATTAATTATTGTATACATGATATGCTAATTAAAAATCATTATTCTAGTTTGGTCCAAGGTATCAAAATTCAAAATATTTTCACTTTTTCATAGCCAAACTTCTTAACTATCCTAGTTAGCTCTCACCTGACTATATCATGATTTTTATTTGATATTTATTTTTTAATTAGGCTACCAACATGTCCTTGTATCTCTAAACATCTATCTATGTATTTTCCTCCTTGAGTAGGACTTCTCAAGAGATGATATCCCAATATATAATCATTTTTTCACTATATAAACAAGAAACCATTACAAATAAAATTATTGAAGTATTATTATAATTTATATTATGATAATACTTCACATACAAGGTGTGATTCATGGAACTAGAATACATCACTCCATATTTTTTACATTTCTTCTCCAACTACATCATAATCTTCATTATACATAGAATTTAAATATATGACTACCATAAAAGATAATGAGATTCTATCTAATATTAGATTACTATACTTGTGATATTATATCAAATTAATCATGCGGGAAAATAGTTTTTTCATTTTATATCTTGTTTATATTCCTATAAAAATACCATTTATATATTCCTTGTACATTCACATGTACTTTTGTATAGTTATGATTAAACCATCTATAGTTCTCTTAGGTTTAAATTCTACTTTACTAACATATATTATATGTTTGGAACATATAGTATATGAAATTGAATATGTTATAAATACATATAAAATTCATCAATTATTCTATTAACCATTATATCCTCTCACTATGTCTCATACATGTCTTCTTTAATAGATTTATCTTGTGTGATGTTGGTTGAAAATATCTCTCCAATTTTTCTTTAATGTATTTTTAAATTCTATGTCTGTTTATATAACTTTACTTTTTATAGGAAACCATTATAATTAGAAGAATATATCTTCTACCATAGAATATATGATTCTATATTAAGTCAATTTCTAAGGAGAGTACTTTTATTTATGTCTTAACTAATTGTATGGGTAATGACTATTTCCTATTTTTTAATAATATATTTAACATGAGAAAATATGGCGTTTACACAAACCTATTTTACACACATGGAACACTTATTTTCTAAAATATATTCTCTGATCATAATACATCAGTTAATTTATAAATAGAACTCTTCAACATTAATTTATTATTCACATTTTTTTGTCATTAACCCTTTCTGGTGAAAGAGTGTAGATATGTACTAAGAAAGGTGGCTATTAAATCTAATATACAATATATTTATAATAGAATATTTTTAAAAAAGTATAATTCTAATGGATTATGTAATGATGATTTGGTGTAAGCAAAAAATCTTTATTAGGTCTAGGCTTATACTTCCATTGTATAATTTATCTTGAACACCCGAAAAGGAGTTAAAGAAATTGAAGAAACTTCCAAAATATAGACTTAATTTTTTTACATGGAATCAATTATATATTTTTAATGAACATGAAAATAATAAATTATTTCCATAAACTATATTATTATAGGATATATTATTTTTATTGGATAATATATCACCTCTCTTGGTGAATATAAAATCACCACTACGGTTTTAACATTCATACATTGTATATGTCACCATAAAATTTTGTTTCTATAAGATTTTATGTAACATTTTTCGATGAAATCTAACTATGAATATCAGACATTGACATAACCCAAATAATTCTTTCTCCTACTGTCCCAAATAGATATGTCCTCCCATTTATAGAAATATATTCAATATCTTAACTATTAATCTTCAACCATAATGATTTATAAAATATCTTGTTTGATATTTAAGATAAAGGAAAAGAACTTTGTGTTGTTATAGATGTAATTTTATTGACTTACACTTAAAAAAATAATTGTATATAAAAAATATTTTTAAAGAATAATTTATTCATTTAGTACTATAACATAATTGATATCCATTTTTCATTATAGTTTTAGTGTGGCAAGGGGATAATGATGTTATTTAGGAAGCACGTTTCAAAAATATAAGGGAATATTTTTCAATGCATATAACTCTCATTATTTATTTTCTGATTATAAATATCATAAAATTGATATGAATATGGAAATATGAATTTATGAATTAGTCTAATGTATGTTTTAGCTATCAATGTTTTTATATAATACCAATCACCGATCCAATTTAATAAAATCATAAATTTTTTATAAGGAAATTATATTTTAGAAAATAAAATATAATATATTTTAAAACTATCAATGATTTCATGGATGTCTTATTTTTATGCTCACAAGACTGATGAAAGTAATATATGATAATCATGGAATCTCATTACTTCACATTTAAATTCTTCCAAACTTTTAATGGAATATCCCAATGTATAATAATTTACCTCATGATTTCCATTTAAATAGTTCACACATTATATATTAACTAATTCTGAAATCATTATGGCCTAAATGTACCACCTTTTTTTCTATGTCAAAAAATCAATATGTAAATATGTCGACCATACAAGACATATGTGTATCCAGTGACTCTAAATACCATACTTCTTATATCCTTGAGATATACTTTAAGTTTTACTAGAAAAAGAATTATTATTGGGAATCTAGTTATTAGAGTCCTACTTTTTACACACATCATATATTTATTATGACTCATGTATTTCTGAACTATTATCTGGATATCAAATGTGATAAAAAGCATATTTTTGAATTTTTATGGTAGCATTAAACACACATTTATAGTTTTATAATAACTATTCACATGGAAAAAACAAGTACTTCCCTCAACCGATATTGGTATCTCCATTATTATCTTCATAGAGAATACACCTTTAATTTTTATAATGTTTTTCTAACATAATTTGTTTCTTTATTTTGAAAACAATATTTATGAACATATTTTATCTAACACCAAAGGTGTATAAATGAAATATTTCATTTGTTGATGAATATACCTAAAGTGTGAGTTTTTTCAGACATATTCATTAATTCATTTCATAATCTATTCCAGTGTCTTATATTTCCACATTATAAGAAAATATCCTCATAATTAATCCTACCTTATTTATCATTTGTTTCATTAAAAGACTTTGTGAAATTTTCTCCAAACATTGTAGTCACATATGGTCATTTATCCATATCATTCATTTGTTTACCTTAAGAATTAAGGGTTAAAATGTCATTAAATTCTCATCTTATTGGTGAACCATTCCAAAATATATATCGAATTTGATTCTTCATACTACTATTTTGATAAATATCAATGAAATTTGTGTAATTGGGATGTAAGGATGAGTAAAATAGATGAAATGGAAGTTACATATTCTACATGAATGGAAATTCTTATTTTCAATAAATCACTCTATCATGACGAGGACAAGATGACAAACATGAGTTTTATATCAATCCATAAGCGATCATTGTTATGAAAATATCATTTATTTATTACTTTACCTTCTCCATATAGATTTATAAGAGATGAGAAAACAAGGTATAACCAGCTGTGTCCTTGTGTTTAATTTTCATCTCTTTGCACATTGATATTATCATTATGGTATAAATATAAAAGTATTCATATATGGGTCTCTTTTATGAGTCATTCTCATTGTTACATTATTCTTGAGATGGATAATCATTTAATGGTGACCCCAACACATATAATTTGTTTTTTAAAGGGTAATACACATAAGAGTATATAAAACTCTTGAAAATTTGTGTCAATGAGAACATGTTCATTATCCAATATTCATCTTAGTTTATTTTTGGTATTTCATTAAATTTATTTAAAAAAATTGAACATATAATAATAAATAATTTTATCTTGATAATAAGTTTATCAAAAAATTATAGATTTATCATATTAAATGTCTCCAACTATTTTATTTAACCCTAATATTATTCTAATAATTCATTTTTAATACTCGGATTATAGAGTATTATAGTGGTATATATCCTTAAAATCACTCCTCATAATATATGATTTAGTTACACCACTTATCATAATGTTTCCATGTAGATTCTTATATGTAAAACTGTATTAACATGTTGCTCCTTGATTTGATGAGTAGAGACCCAACTTTTGGAATTGATAATCTTGAATTTCACGATACATTGCAAAATTTTTTTAATTGATTTTCTATAACATGATGAAACCGCATCTATGGATAAATATTAGATTAAACACCTAGTTTTTTCCGAATTTAAGTAATGAATGATGATATGGAATTATATTTATTGGGGAGATCATATTGTTTCTTGATGAAACTAATAATTTTCTATTTATTATTTCTCATACTATGTGATGACTCTCACAATTCACAATAAAATAAATGTAAAACTTTCAACACATTTCAGTTTATTTTATCTATGAATTAACATTTATTATTATATGTGATCACTTATAAATAAAATTCAAAAAATAATTAAAAACCATAGTAAATAGATAAAAGAAACGAATGAAAAGGAGTGTTTATAACTGGTTCACCCATTTAATGTAAATGTATCAAACATGATTTTTTTTGTAATTACTAGGGTTGTGTCATACTCATATCACATATCCCACCCCCGCTCATTGTATTTACGTATTTTCTAGAACATCACATCGTATATTCTTGGTCAAAATCTTCATTCAAAATCTTTATAATATATAAATAGTCACACACATGTGAGGGGATATCAGGTATTCATAATACACATACAATACATATTTCAGGGAAATAGAAACCCTTATTCTTATAATCAGATATGAAGATGATGTAAAGACTTCAAAATTATTTAATTAATTACACCTTAAAGAACCCTTATATATTTATTAATATAACAAATTAAATCCATACAAACACTTACCAATCATCATTCCTCATTAGTTGGATCAAAAAATAAATAAATAATACACTTTTTTTTGATAAATATTACTCAAGGGAATTAAATATGAATTAAAATGGAATATAATAATTTTAATTCAAAAAAGTTTGTCTCATATTTCTATATATTTTTACTATTTTAAAAATAAAATTTATTTTATGATTTAAAATAACATTATTATCATGGGTTTCCATGGAACCCGTTAAATGTGGCTTTGATCCATTATTGGTACCAAATGGTTCCGGGTGAGTTAGGATGACACAAATAATGGTCGGGTTTGGCTGAAGTAACAATGAGTCAGGTGGGTTAGTTGATGGGCATCTGTGTGGGATCCTAGTGTTTGAAAAATATAGGGTAGGGGGTGTGGTTGACAACCACGTGTAGTATAAGTGGTTATGTTAATAAACACATTATTTTGGGGGGCCATAAAACCACTAGATTGGAATTTCCACTCCCTTTTCTCATTTTTTATCTCTTTTTATATGGATCACATCCCGTCCCCATTAATATGTTTTTCTTGTAGTTAGATTATCCATCCATAAAAGTTTTTTTGATATATTTACAGATTCCTATTATTATTGAAATTGAATTTTGATTTTTTTTATAAACATCAATTTCCCCAATTTTTTTGAAATTAATACCTACATGTAAAAAAATTAAACCAATTAAATTTTTTTAAACACTGTGAATCACTATAAAAATATCACTATACACTATAAAAGTTTTTTTTAATATGTCTATAGAATCCTATTATTATTGAAATATAATTTTTATTTTTTTATAAACATAAATTTCCCCAATTTTTTTGAAATCAATACCGACATGTAAAAAAATTCAACAAATTGAAAATTTTCTAAACACTATGAGTCACTATAAAAATTTCACTATAGAAAAATCAAGTTGAAGATAATTTTCATGTTCAATTTGGAGAATGATAAAACATATTTCATTCATAGGATGACCATATGTCGACTATAAAATATTGGATTGAATTTTCATTTATGAAAATAATACTATAAAACACCCTCTTATAATTTAATGTCAATTTTATTTTAATAGGGTAATAAATATATGGTCCCAAATTGATATAAATTTTCTATTTCATGTGAATATCATAAGCATAGAATATTAGAATTAAAAAGATTTATTTTGTGATAAAATTTGTAAGATCAAAACTAGTATAATTACAACCTATGTTAATCCTCAGGACCTCATGTAATTTTATTAATGAAAATGTAAATTGAACCTCTAAATATTTTGATTTCTATGGAAAACATGTTACACAAATTATCGAATATCACTCAATGGAACCAAAATAGAAACCCTATAGAGATTCTATAAATGATTCAATGTCTTTCTTCACCATCAATCATCAATATATATGTTCTGTAATATATAACTAAAGGTTATTTCAACATCAAAATGGTCATAGTATCATTAAATAATCTATATGGGTGAGATAACATAGATCATAATTCATTAGTTCCTATTTTCTCTCTCTAGTACATGAAGGAGATGATTAAAATACCATCATATTCTTGGTATAAATATGTTATTTGTATCTAACCTAACCCCAATATCCCAAATCTGGTGTATACTATATTACATTTTCACTAGATACATGTGATCGCGTCATAATGGACTAAATAGTTTATTATTGTTGGTAAATTGGATATATACATGAAATTCACATTATTTTTTAAAAATTAAAATTAAAATTTATTTTCATTGTGAAATATTTTATGTCCCTTAGAATAAATATATATATCTATAACAAAAGACTTCATGGTATCCTGGATAAAATTAAACATAAAGCAGGGGTGAACTCAAATACTTAGTAAGGGTTTCTTGTAGTGGAATCCATCATGAATCAATAAGAAATAATATATATAGAATTTTAAATAAATAAATTCAAATTCCAATTTATCCATAAATTTAAATTCATGATTGGAAATGTCAAAATAATTATAGCGGTGTAAATAACAGAAAACAAATTTTATTTATTTAATAAATAAATAATCAAATGCATATAAGGATAATATAAATGAGAAAATATTCTAGTTAATAATAATAAATTATTTATTATTGAATGAAAAATTTAATTATTGAGCATCATAATATTATGAATCCTCATACCTATAATATTAAGAATTTTCTCAAGATATCTAAAAACTCTGTGTAAAAACCCATATGATTTGGCTAAATAATTTCCTTAATGAGACTTGTCCATGTATCGAGGGACTATATGATTCTGAGCATCACCAATAACTATATCTCTAAATAATTACACATATATAGAGTAATATATTTAATTCATGAATAATATTATTTATCATGAAATTTATTTATTGATAAAAAATATACGGTTATCAATATTTTCCTGGTTAGTTAAATAATATTCAATATAAACACCATATATTGGAATAGTATACAATTAATATAATAATAATATTTATGATACAAAGAATATTGATATTTAATAGAAATTAAATTTCAAATTAATAATGATCTCAATGTGGGTTTATTTATAAGAACTAAAATGAAATAGATGCTTAATATAAAATAATTCACATTGGAGATTAAATTTAGATGAAATCCCTTTCCACATTGTAACATTCAACTCAAATCCACATGGATTACATAATATAAATTTAAAACTAAAAAAATTAATTAAAAATTCTTAATGACATTTTATATAAGAGGGGATTTATATACACCATATAATAAATTTAGTGCATAATATATAAATGTTCGTCAATGGATCAAAATTGAGACATAAAGATGTACCTTAAGATTCTATTTTGTTGAAAATTCCATAAAAACTTGTATGTTAGTTTTAATAATTTTTCTAATATACACCATAACCATATAAAAATTTATAATATCATATATTATCTTATTATAAAAATTTACCACCTATTTATTAATAGTATTTCTATAATTTCATTGTCTCAGGTGTTAATTGCTTTCTTATCTTGCATGTTTTGTTATGAATGCTTCAGTTCATGTACATAGGATATAGATAAATATCATATATTATGATATTAATGTTATAAATATTATATTTAAACATTATAATCATTTTTATAATCATTATTGAATGTTTTACATAGAAAATAAAACACATCACATCCTAGAGATGGTAAGCTATATATATACACGAGCGACGATTTCATTCCCATAATGGATTAAAAGGTAAGTAAGTGTGTGATAGATTAATTTTCCAAAATAAATACATTGTAATATATATCACATGTATTTATTAAATTTTAACTATTACCTTCCACGAAATTTCTAACTGAAAAATGAATCATACATCTTGGTGAGGCAGTTGTCCTTCGTACAGATGGGAAACATTATCATATTATTTACAAAATGAACCTTTAAAGGTTATATATGATTTTAATATTAAAGTATTATAATTATAATATAAATATTATATATATATATATATTAAATCCAAAATTATATCAAACCCCGAATAAGGTTTATTGAAAATGAGTTACATCGGTTTCTGTGGTGGGGGTCTATCGTACACACGATCAGTAATTTTTATTCAATTGTATTAAAGTATAGATGAATAAATATTATTCCATAAACATAATAACATTTAATTATATTTTATGAGCTTGAGTTTTTATATTTTAGGTGTTAATAAATAATTTACGTCTTTCAAGAAAGAAATAAATAGAAAGAGCATAATGAAGAAAATTACCTTCCCTTAGAGAACCATCCTTTAGATCACTTCTTAGGCCCCCTAAAGATTGCCTTTTTAGAATACAAGAATGTTTATAATATGTATATTTCATTTTGGGTGGGATTTTTGTGCATCTATTTTCAATTAACATGAGTTGAGTTGTGTTAATAATTTATTTGAGGGAGTTGCCTTTTATAATTGAAGAGTGTCATTTTTGAAAATACTTAAAAATATCAGGTAATGGGAATCCAATCTCACCCCATGCCCTCCAAAAATTGAAAAATAGTGTATTAGAGCGATTAAATGGTTTATCCATACCTCAAATACAAACAAACATTATTTTAGATTTTTATTCCATATAATTTATGTTTACATAATTTTACCATTTTAATTTTTACTATGGTAACTTTCATTTTTATCAAAGATGAAAACTCCATTAACAATTAAATAAAATGATACATATTAAATAATTTGTACCCTCTATTTATAAATATTAAATCCAAATTTAAAAAAAAATCTATGATTTTGGAAAATGAACATTAACACTGACGATGTAACACGCATAACATAGTTTTAAAATTAACCACATTAATTAATTTATTATTTTCATTCAAATTATATTAGAAAAAATTAATTTAACCATATTATATAATATAAATTATTCTAATTCTTATTATGGAATTAATTTTCCAAAATTCAATTAACAATAGTGATAGAAATCAATTAAAAATTAGATGCCTCAAAAAATAGTACTTCCAATGAAACAAAATCAAAATTTAATAAAATATTATATAAGAATGATCAAAATTCGTTATATAGTAATTTAATATATAAAATTTTACTATTATTAAATTTTTAAGAAATAAATTTCCTTTATAAAATAATTTTAATGAAATGTTGTTTCCATAAAAATAATTTTTTTCATTATTCCTAAAAAAATTAGTCATTCCATAAAATTATCAAAAAATATCCCAAAGACGATATTTTACATATATATTTGAAAAATGAAATTTATATTTTAAATTATTTTTTCTAAATTGGTTAATATTAAAATTTAATTTTTATGAAATGTGTGAAGAATTCACATTTTTGAAAAATATATTTTTCAGAAAACATAATTTCCTTTATATTGTTCAAATATAATTCATAATCCGAAAATAAAAATGAAATTTATTTTTTATATGTGTAAGTCAAATAATTTTGATAATTACGTAAGTCTTATTCTTACCCAAAAACATTATGGTTTTGTTATAATGGTCACATCTAAATAAAAATATTTTAATAGTGTATGTAATTTTATTTAGACCCAGTGTTATTTGTATGAAGAGAAATAAAAGACATTTCATATACATTAAAATAAATATATCATAAAGTATCATATTCTTATATTATATTTTATCATTTTTGTTGAATTTTATGTACTCAATCAAACAATATGTTCTTATTTTAAAATCTCAGGGTGTTACATTCTACCACCATTAATAAATTAAGGCCTTGTAATTTAATTTCAGTATTCAAAGGTCTAACCTTTGTTGAAAACCCATATCATAAAAAGGGATTATAAAAATTCATATTTCTAATAGATATAGTTAAGTACGAATATCATCTACAATGAAATATTATAGGTTTCTAAATAGGTGAAAATTTATTATATGTGATGATATATAACTCGAATAAAAGAGTATATATATATGGATATTGATGGATATCACAAATAATTAGAGAGTTCAAAATAAATAAAAACTTATGAGAAAAAATTCATATACTAATATGTTTTTAATAGGACTATAGGTTCATCATAAATCAATGTACATGGATAATATTTTTGGTTTAGGATCCTTTTTCTAGATTTTATGAATTCATTTTCTTTATTTTCTATTAACGTAGGTAAATATACTTACATGACAAGTATAATTTAATAAATAGATTGTACAATAATTAATTACCAATTAATATTATACTTCATAAAATGAATATCCAAAATGAATTTTTATTCCCGATGCACAAAAAGTTACTTCTAACAAATCATTAGATCCATAAAAGAATTAAAATTAATTCATCATATCTCTAGACATATTCCACAACCATCATGGCTATATTGAGTTAAAAAATAATAAATTAAGTTTTAATATCTCTATAGTTACTCCTGTTATACCATTTATAAATATTTTTCCTTAAGACTCATCCAAAATATATTCAAATAATTTAAATGTCCAAAAACATAGAATAAAGGTGACTAAATCTATAATATATTCCCCAAAAAATATAAATTGGTTCTTAATGTGATATTAAATATATGTGAATACTTTTATCACCTTATCCCCTAATTAAAATAACCATGATTCCAAAATAAATATCATTATTACTTATATAAAATCTCAAATTATTGAATATATTCTAAATTTCAAAAAATGCGGCAAAATCTATCAAAGATAACATAAACGGTCGAATCATTAACCAATATCAAAATCTCTTATACTATCCTCTAAACATATATTTTTCATTATAATCTCAACATAAATCATATATTAAGGGTCATCCTTCCTTAAACATTTATTTTAAAAAAAGATCATCTTGTTACTGTATCACATTCCATGGTCATCGATACAATTAATCACATGCCATCAAATCAATTCAAAGAAACTACTATCATAAAATCCTTATATGTTTTAGGATTTTTATAATGAAAAATATCACAGATGAAATAATTCTAAATAATAATTATTCAATTAAAAAATATAATAAATTTAATCAGTCCACTTTGGCCAAAATAATACTATATACTTGACCTCGATCTCTTATCCTCATCCGGGATATATTTCTTTGAGAGTAGCGATTTTTTTAATAGTTCCCAATATATATACTATTGAGTCATTTAGAATTATAAAATTGTTCCTTTCCTTAATAATCATGATCATGGTAGATTTTCTCTACTAACTTTTATAAAACTCTCATTCCATTCAAGAAATTACCAGGGTGTTTATTTCCACAAATATCACATGGAGAAAACCTTTATTTCTCATATTTATTTTTTTCCTCTTACATATTCTAATATTTCTTCCCTTAAAAGAAATATGACCTAGAAAATTCTTTTACTATAATTATATCACATGATACTACATACTCAAATTATGATAATTTTTGGGAGACTAGTTACTTTAGAGGGATTGTTTTAAGACCATGAAATAAATGTTCAATTCACATATTTTGGTTATGTTAATAATCCATATAATTACTTACTAACCATGTAATTTTTGATTCGTAGATAAAATAATCTTCATATTCCTTTTTTCTTATATTTTTTTAATTTTTTTTTATGTCTACTAATTTATCTCGGTGAAAATAAATTTTTCAAAAAGTGTTCTTTAAAATATAGTGATTCAATTTTTTTTCAACCTCAAACATAATTTTTTAAATAAATAAATACCAATTATCCACATCTCTAGAGAGGTTATAAAACCTATGAAAACATTCCTCATATAAATTATTCAGAAATTAAAAAAATCTTCTAAAATGAACTTATCCATTTCTCTTATAGAAATGAATTTTTAGTCCCATTAATTGATGGAGGTTTCTAACACATAAAGATGTCTAACATTGTTTCACCATAAGGTGGATCATCAAGCTACTCTATATGGGAATGTGTATTATTCTTAAACTGAATCAATTATACCAAAATAATTTTAATAAGATCATTTTTAGCTATAGATCTAGCCATATATTCTTTATCATTCGTAGGAGGTAAATCCCAATACGGGTTATATAAAATTATACTCTTTCCATTCAATATTATATGAGACATTTATAAAAAAATTAATATAATATATTATATTATACCATTATGAAACATAATATACAACAATAGAACTAGTGAAACACTTAATATAAATTCAAAAAAATAATGGATATTTTTATAATCATAATCATTGATTCATTTGAAGTGTTTTCAAATGAGAAAAAAATTTCCAATTATTTCATAATGCTTTATAAATGAAATGTGAATTAACTAACCGTATCCATAAGGAGTGTAAAACGATGCTCATATTACTTCCCTTTTTTTTGCGGTAACAGTTTAATAAATACATACATTTGTTTTTTGGAGTCATTACCGAGAGGTATGTTTTTTATAAAACTATGTCCATTTTTAGTATCCAGAAAACAATTTATTTCTATGATAACCACATAATCCATGTGTTAACAACACTATTAGATGTTATCACATACATAGACTTATCCTTGTAATATTTTATATAGATTCAATACCTAATATATATTTTAATAAATATAGTTGTCATGGTTTTTACTAAACCTACAGTATTTCCAACTATAAAGAACAAAATCCCAGTAGCTAGAGTCGATGTCTACTTTATGAAAATTTTAATATATACATATGACATGTTATTTGGTTGGTGTATTTTTAACCTGTAGGATCAACATGACGTGTTATTTATGGTGGAAGTATTATTTATGTTTAAATATATTACAACCAAATGTCAGGTGGAAACTCGCAACATTCGGCAAGGATGCATGGATTGAATTCACGGTTGACAAGCAACAAGGGTGTGTTACATATACCCCTGGCCAACATGAGGCCCTGATAAGTATGTAATATTTATTGAAAAATATTCTATTTATTTTATAATCACATGGTATTTTATTTGAGTAATAATGGTAGATTTACCATGGATGAATATACGATCAAATAAGTTTAATCCTTGTGTTTAAAACTTTTTTAGGAAACTTTTGATGAATTTTATGTATAGTTACATTAGGATGGATTATTATGATATTTTTTTATTACTATTGAAATTCATATACTACTGTATGATTTTTTTTATTTCATATCATAATATGTTCTAACCATTTTGGTTTTGGTTAATGTCTAATGACAGGAGGGATATCTTTTTCAGATTTTGAGGATAATGTGGGGCTTCAAACATATATTTTAGTGATTCAATAATAAACAAGTCATCCTCAACATACATCATTTGGGGAAAATTATGATATTGTGGTAGAAATTGATTAATTTAATAAATTCCTACTCATAAAATATATATGGTTCCATATTCTCTTAGTCTAGATGGAAGGCTATTTCCCTAAATCATAGAAAAGGTTTATGATAAAATTAGACATATTATTTTAATTTTTATGAAATTATTTGATTTTTGATAATCACGTACTTATTGTTTTGAGGACAACGTCATTCCATTGATCATTCAATTTCTTATGATATATGGACTCATAAACTCTCTATAAATATTTATTATTTTCATTTATTCCGACCTGTGTACTCTTATTTGGAAACCAAGTTATGATTTATTCTATATTACAATTGAAATTTAATTTCATTTGTATTAAAAATATGGTTATTAACCGTTTTTGTGATGGGGGTGTAACACCTAGAGATTTATATAATTATTTTTTTACAAATTAATTTATTTTCTAAATATTTTTCATTTCACATTAAACTGAAAATAATTCATTATATATATATATAAGAAAACAATGTCAAACAATCCATTCACACACAATACTGACTTGTCTTGTGCTACATGCAATACCATCTTCGCCTGCGCTATGAGAGACACCGACTTTGCGTACGATGCACACAACACAAAGTTTCAATAAAACAATTATATATATAATTAATTAATTAAATGGGTTAATTATAACCTTAATTTTAATAATATTTTTATTCGTATTAATAATTCACTTCCAAATATTTTTTATAATTTTTTTGTTTAAAAAAATATTGATAATAAAAGATGAACTTTTTGGTAAAGCCCATTTTGTTATAAATACTATTTTCTTGAATGGAATTATTTTAATAATAAAAAAAATATTATAAACATTTATAATTTTTTTGATAATATAAACTTCATTTTTTGAATTTAGAGCTTCAAAATAAATCTTGGGTGGTTTTTTGGGAAATTTTTGTGAAACAACATTTTTTGATAAATAGTGAAAATACTCCTTTTTAGATAAAAAATGTGTTTTTAATAAATAACTATTAATGGTTAATTATATTAAAAATATGTTTTAATGTCCCAATATATTAACATTACAGCTATTAATACAATTCAATTCAATATAATCAATTTCACTTTGATAATTAATATAAAATCATAATAAACATTTGAACATTTTTTCTATTATAAAACCCCGTTATTTTGCCCCGTCTGCAAGATTAGAATTAATCTTATGTTTTTTTCATCTATTGATTGAATTTAAAAAATAAAAAATAAATCATTGTATTAATTTCAATATTTATAGTCTATTAAATCCATGTTAAATTGTTTGACAAAAAATGATTAGTAAAAGTGATTAAAATTAATCTCAACATTTAGGTACACATTACGCTTAATTACAGTACTAAAACATATAATTAAGAGCCCAAATGACCAATAATAATGTCCAAAACCCATTTTATATCTACATTTATGGCATAAACCTTAAATTATTGAGTTTGGATTGTTTTTTAAGAATTTATTTTGATAATAACATATTCACACAAAACGTGATTCTACAAATTCTGAGTGAGTCCTTTTCCTTCCCTATAAAAGGACACCACCTGTTACTATTCCTCTCACCTATAAAACCATTTAAGTTCACCAATGATCTACCAAAGTAGCCTCCCAATAATCCTCCCATTGACCTTGAATAATAAACATGGGATTAAATCCCCTCAAGATTTTTTTTGGCACAAACCAAAAGGAGTTTCCTAATTTTGAGGTAACGCCTTCTCTCAAGCTCTTTTCTTTTATTTTACTTATGTACCCCCTCAAATCCCATTATTACAATATGTTATAAAAAAATTATGTTAAATATACTTTTTTGTCAATTACTTCTACCATAACTTACACACACCTTCGTCTAATGGATATTGAACATAATGTTTCTGTGTATAGCGAATTACTATCTCACGAAACGATGATGGTTTATTTCTGCATTACCACCAATAATGGTGGCCATTATAATGATAAATCAGTTTATATATATCATATATTTTATTTAATATTTTTTTTATTTTTTTTATTTTATAATAAAAATCAATTTACATTCTAATTGGTTTCAATGTGATAATCTCGTTTGAGGAAGTGTGGACTACCGCCACCTCAAAGTGATGTGATTCATTCATACTCCACAATTAAAGTTTTAAGGATTGGTTTAATGAAATTATATGATATATATGATATATTAATTGTACTATAATTTATAAATATATATACATATACTTACATATATATGTGTATATATATATATATTTCATTTATATATATTCTTCCAATACAACAATATAGACGGAAACAACGTTCATCCATACGTACGGCTTACCATCTCCATTAGTGGTGTATTTAATTTCATAATAATATATTATATGTATTATTATAATAAACATAATATGTATATACATTTAATTTATATCATGGTTTACATGTTATAATCATGATATATGTATAAGAAGCAACGATATAACAAATTATGACACAAGCGAAAACAAAGAAAATATTACCCGAAGTGAAACATTTACATAGGATCCTTAACAAGAGGGTAATATAAAGTCATAATAAAACCATATATGGTAATAGATATAATAATATTAATCTGTAAAATTTTTATAAAAAACTTATATTTATTATACACAAATATTGTATGAGTACGGAGAGAGTGAAGACACAGGGTAAGGGGATTTCATGTCACTTTTAATTTCCCTGAGATACATGTTATATTAGACACTCTTTAATTTGTTTTATATATATATTTAAAATGATTTTATTCTATATATATTTTACATTAATATATGTTTATTCATATATCCATTCTATGATCCTTCTTTCATGGGGTTTAACATTCAAGACATAAGAATTTAGGAAAACAATTTGTCTCAATTTTCCTTCATTGAGAGTCATATTTTGTTATGAAGATAAACTTTTTTTGGAATACATATATTTCCATTTTTCATGAAATATCAGGAATCTAAATAATTTCATGAAATTATTTTCTTAATTTTATTTACATTCTTTACATGGAGAGTATGAACCCAATATACCATGTTACAAGAGTTTATTGAGACTATCTCATTTCTTTTCGAGATTGTTTATGTTTATACTTGCATTAATGATATGTTATGAACCATATCTAAATAATATTAATTAATTTACTTATCATATGTTATTTGATGAAATATTATTGTACTGATACAATATTTTACTCTTTTTTTCATAAGATAGTTAACAAATTGTTTTTAGGACACCCTAACATTACCCTTTCTTTGGTCGGAAATCTATGTTTTATAAATAGGGAGTCCAAGAATATTATACCATTATCCAGTAACATTTAAAAGAAAAATTTCTCCTTTTTTCTTTTACCTATCCATTCAATGTAATCTCTTTTCCCCTTTCTAAACAAGTCACATTTCTATCCTTCTTTCCATAAAAATGGAATATTTTACTGACCTTGTAATGCATGTACAATTTTACGAGCCATCATTTATTTAAATATCCCTTTTCATTTATAAAAGGTTAATATTTAAGAAAATATATTCAAGAGAGATTTAAAATAAAATTTGTTTTAAATTTTTTTTCATGATCTTTTATAATTTTTCAAGAATTTGTTTTCAAAATGTTTTCATGAATATTTTATAAGTTACCAAGAAAAATGGTTTTCACAATATTTTCAAAATTATTTTATAAGTTTTAATGAAAAATGATTTTCAAAATGACTTCATGATTCTTTTATAAGTTCTTATGATAAATTTTTTTAAAAAATATTTCATGCTTCTTTTATAGATTTTGAAGTATAATGGTTTTCAAAAAGTTTTCGACATCTTTTTAAATGTTTTAAAAAAATTTCAAAGAAAAATGTTTTCTAAATTTTTTAAAGATTATATTCGTAGTTTTCATGTAAAAATGTTTTCCAAATAATTTAATTCTTTCTTTATACGATTTTTTAGTATTTTCTAAGTTAAAATATTTTTAAATAGTTCTTTGTATAAAAAATAATTTTTCATACATGAAATGATAGTAAAATAAAGTGAAGTTGTTTTAAAAAATATTTCGATATTATTTTCCATCAAAGATAACACTTATTAATGTTACTAAAGACAATATAAAGGTTCCATTCATATCATATCTATGAATGGGTTTTACTTAATGTCATGTTCTTTATGAAACCAATTTTTTATTCATGGGTAATATATATATATATATGAAATCTGTTACTCTTTCATGGGTGATGCTTTTAAAGAAATGATTATGAAACCTTTAATTTTTTTCTAGGCTGTGACATGTTTACATGTTTATGATATCTATTTCATTTCATGGGTTATTATATGTTTATTTATGATCATTTGGAACATGTATGTATGATTTGGTTATATGACGAGTGTGACATATATCTCCCTCTAATGCATAACATAATGATTTTTATCTTATGATATAGACTAAGATCGTACAAGGAGTGAACTCATGATACTATGATGGTATTGGGAATGAACATTGTGTACTATAATGGAAATGGGAGTGAACCATGAATACTAATATGGTATGAGGAGAAAACTGATGCTATTAAGATAGCCATTAGAGTGAATCATGAATACTAATATGGTCTTGGAAGCAAATATTTTCCTAAAATGGAAATCATTATATGTTTATGTGTTTTTCTAAAATTCCATGTCTTATTCCTATTTTTTTATTTCATGAATTATTAAATTTATTTCATATGATTCATGACTTATGAAATATAAGTGTTTATGACAAGATTTCTATTATGATCTTTGTAATGAAGGGTATGATCTTCTATTTACACAATCACATTCTCATACTCTTATACCCATGTTTATGCATACATGTCTCCCTTGTTTACCCATACTAAGCATTTGATCTCACCCCTTTTATGTTTCCTTTCCTTAGGTGATGATGACATATACTATGTTTGATATATCTAAGAAGTGTGCTAGTAAAAAAAACATAACATGGGATAATATATCTCACTTATGTATTAGTCTGTATGGATTCCATATTTCCAAAGGCATTATACCAACTATGATCTTTGAGCTTCTTATTTGTATAATGTTTATGTATTTGGAAAAAATTATGTAATTTTAATGTTTGAAAAGTGAGGGTCACTATAGTTGGTATCAAAGAAAAGGTATAGTTATCTTTTATAAACTTTTATGAGAGAAATATACTGAGATCCATTGGTACATTTCAATGTATATGTGTTGTGATGTATCTAAGGATAATAATAAGAATGAGTTAACATTTAGGAATATGTCCTGAAATTTTAGTGAAGGAAATAGTGAGTGGTTTCGATGAAATACATCCATGTCTAGATACTAAAAGTGGATGTGGCTCTCGAATAGATGTACCTAGGAGTAAAAACTTGGACAAGATGTTCCGATCTTGACTTGAGGTAATCTGGTACATGAAAAAAATGACTTTTTACACACCTAGTTTTAAACTCCTCGGGGATATGCTTTGGGAATTCAAAATCTCTTCACAAACCATCATGTAAGATTTATATATAAGTTAGCTATGAATAAATTAGGATATACCAATGTTTTCATTCATACATTAAGGTGTCATGATTTATAAATCATATAAGTAATTATTTTTATGTATATTTGGTTTTTAGATATGATAAGTAATGCTCACACTATCCTTATAGATTTAGTCAATGGTGGGAACCAAAAAGAACTAGATTAATATTCAATACGATTGAATATTTTCTGATGAGATGTTAAGAGGGATGATCAATGAAGTGTAAGATGTTGCGATCAAACCTAATCTATAATCACAGAACATGGATATCAATGTTTAACATAACCAACTTTCAAACTCACCATGTAAGCGAATGAAAGAGTTCACTGAGAGTTCAGGAAATGGAGACAATGAAAGAAAAGAGATTCAGTTTCCTTTGTGTCAATAATGGGGAAAGAATCACCTAAGTGAATGTCTTATTGGAACAATAAGCTATTTTGAATGTGGAAAATATGGACAAAAATTAAGTGAATGAAATGGAATAATTATTTTTTCAGTTAAAAAATGGATATTAATTTGGGCCTCCCTAAGTCTTCATCGAATGTTAAGTGTTTCAATTACAGAGAAAATGGTCATTATGCATCCCAATGTCCCAAGAGTCATGTTCTAAAAGATCATTATCATGGTTGTGCAAGAAATTGTTATATATATGATGTTGATGATACTAAAAATGAAATCTGAAAAGAATGTGGTATTGTTTAATAGGATGAGTTAGTCTTGTTAATGGAATAAGTATGAAGTAGAATAATAACTGTTTTTTGTATTTTGATTCAAAATTTATGAATGATGAAATATACAAGGATTATTCTACAATTTTTTTTCTTAGAATTTACAAGTTTATTTTTAATGTTCCCCATAGATTGGTGAATTTATTTAATGACAAGGTGATATTATTGTCTTAGAGAAGTTAATCCTTAATATGTTATTTATGTTAGGATAATGTTGTATGGACAATGATATATGTGGTATGAAAATGTAAATTAGACAAAATTGACTACCATATAACTAAGTAATGATTTTTTATAAGTGGTTTATTATATGATTGATGAGGTTTATAGTATTTTGGATTTTAATTAATTTATCCAATACACATTGTAATGAGGAAGTATGCATACTTTCCAAAACTATTTATGGTAATTCAGGTTATTAACATGTTTTAAGAGAATATATGAAGATGGTATTCATAGGTTTGGAATGTGGAAACCAATGGATACTTTGTGTTATATAGGGGAATCAATGTTAAGATACTTTTGTGACTCTTTTTCTAATTTTTTGGATTTTTACCTTTGATGAGGGTTATAAGGTTAATAATTTATAAAAATTTTAAGTTTTGTTTCAAAGGAAGTATTTGTGCACTGATTGTTTTTATTGAAAACTTTGGTTAAAAGGATAATTAATAATTAGCCTTATTTCAATGATTTCCATTATATATATTATATTTTTATGTTTTTAATAAAAGGACATCATGTATGTTGGGTGACAAAAAATCAAGTCCATCAAGGCCATATGTCTTGAACCCATTACCGAAGGATGATAAGGGTTTCACGCCTACCACTAGCCTACGTGATGTCCTGGTTAATGTATAATTATTTTTTCTAAATAATTATTTATTATTAATTGGTTGTATTACTTCAAATATTTATAGATGAATTATTATAGATTTTTTAAAGAAAAATAGTTAGTCATTTTATCCTTCAATGGGGATTATAATCCATTAAAAGTTTATTCAACTTATAAATTCATTAGTGTAAATTTCTGGACATTCATTCCATTAGGTAATAGATTTATTATAAATTGTTAAAATTAAAAACCAAGAATTAAATTTTTTATAGATATTTATCACGTATTACTCAAAATTTTGAAAGTGATAAAAAATGTTGTCCTAATACCTTATGTTTTGTTAAAAAAATGGATTATATATTTATTAAATATTTACGAACATCATTCCCTCAAGTTTCCTTTTATAATTAACTTTTTTGTGGTTTATGACCACAATCACTTCTTATATATATTAATGATTTTCCCCCATGTCCAATCTTTACACACAACCTTTTTTGTCCCATGAGGAAACTTAGTAATATGTTACTTTGGGTAACCATTATTGTTCTAAAATTCACTTTTAAAAAAAAAATTTAGAATACATTTTTATGATGTGGGTTTTTATGAATGAACTTTTACAAAACATACAAATTTTGAGGGATAAATTCATTTTTAGGGTGGTAGAATGTAACCCCCTGATATTTTGTGATTTTTTTAAAATAATTTATCTTTTCAATATTTTTTATTTTACATGACACTATAAATAGTTCATTATATACATATATATATATATATATATTAAAACACCAATTCAAAAATTCCATTCACACACAAAACCAACGTGGCTTGCGCTATATGCCATACCAACTTGGCTTGCGCTACAAGAAACACTGACTTAGTGTACGATGCACACAACATTGAGTTTCTATAAAAAGTATGTTTAT
The DNA here is from genome assembly GCA_963277665.1 of Viscum album. Lineage (NCBI taxonomy): Eukaryota > Viridiplantae > Streptophyta > Magnoliopsida > Santalales > Viscaceae > Viscum > Viscum album. The sequence continues at coordinate 1,008,005,695 of OY728156.1, forward strand.
ATATAATTAATTAAATTAGATAATTATAACAAAAAATTTAACCGGAATTATAGGAATATTAGTAAATACTTTTTAAATATTTTTTATAAATATTTTATAAAAATAAAACATATTGATAATGAAAGATGTGATTTTTGGTAAAGTCTTTTTATGTTAAAAATACTATTTTCTTGATTGGAATGATTTTAAAAAAAATTTAATTTTAGATACATTTATAAATTTAATTTTATAAAATAAAATTCATTTTTTAATTCTTAATTTCATAAGTAGCTTTGGTTTTTTGTAATTTTTCTGAATAACATCATTTATATATGAATAGTGAAAAATAATGTTTTTTAGACAAAAAGTTCCTTTTATATATATTATTATTAATGAAAAATTATATTATAAATTTGTTTTCAGGTTATAGTGGATAAATATTACATATATTAATAAAATTTAATTGTTTATAAAATAATTCACATTGAAACTGAATATAAAATCTTACCAAACTTTGGGTCTTTATTTTATATTTTGAAACCCTGTTATTTCGTCTAGTTTTTGGGATTGGAATTAATATTAAGTTTTCCGATTTAATGAATTTAATTTCAAAAATATGACAACAAAAATTGTATTCATTTTAATATTTTGAGTCTAATGAGATCAAGTTAATTTTTTTACCATAATGATTAGTAAAAGTGATTAAAATTAATCAAATGGTTAAGGAAAAAATAAGCTTAATTAAGGACTAAAAATTAAATTTAAGGTCTCAAATGACTAGACCACACATCCAAATTCCATTTAATGTCAATATTTTGTCCATAAACCTTTAATTATTGTGTTTTTTTGTTTGGTTTTACTTTTTTTAGGTATTATACTTTGCGAAACTAACTTGTTTCTAATTATTTCAAGTGATTCATTTGACTTCCCATTAAAACACCACCACCGATACCCATTCCTCACACATAAAAACCCATTTATTCTTTTCCAAGATATTTCGATGTATCATCCCAACAACCACCCCTCACCGTTGTTGTATTCATTTAGGTATAAAGTCTTTGAAGGAAGCGTTTTTGCACAATCTAACAGGACTTTACCGATTTCGGGGAATCATATTATCTCAAACTATATTCCATTATTTAATTTCATCACCCCTCCACTCACATTATTCAATTGTTGTGTGAAAACAATAGTATTATAAATATGTTAGGATATTTTCATGAAAATATTTTTACCTATACTTACACACACTTCCATATAATGTATATGGGACATATTTTTTCTTTGTATGGTGAACTATTGCTTCACGAAATGATGATTGTGCATTTCTCCATTACCACCAATAATGGTGGACATTATGATGGAATATAAATTTATATATTTATACATTATATTTACTATGTATTTAATATTACTTATTCCTTTTACAATACACATATATTTATTTTCCATTTGGTGTCAATACGATAATCTCGTTTGAGGAAGTGTGGAATACCACCCCCTCTAAGCGATGTGATTTGTTCATAGACCCCATCGAATGTATTAAGGATGATTTTGATGAATTTATAGGTTATATATGACATATTAATTATACTATAATGATGAAATATATATATACATATACATACATATATGTAAACATTTCATTTACATACTTTTTTTTAATACGACAACAAAGCCAGAAACAATGTTCATTCGTAGGTACCACTTACTATCTCCATGAATGGTGTATTCCATTTGAGACTCCTATATTCTATAGATTATTATAATAAAATGATACTAGATATACATTATATTTATATCATTATCTATATTCTGGAATCATTATATATGTATAAGGACCAATGATATAAAAAATTAAGACACATGTGAAAAACAAAGCGAATATTACTCCAAGTGAAACCTTTACATACGATCGTTAACAAGATATTAATATAAGGTCATAATAAAAAAATATATAGTAATGGATATAATAATATTCTTATGTAAAACATCTATAATAAAATTATATTTATTATATAGAAATCTTGTATGTGGACAAAGAGAGTCAACACACAAGGTAAGGGGATTTCTTGTCACTTTTAATATTCCTGAGATACATGTTATGTTTTCCACTCATAAATTTTGTGTTGTGTATATATAGAAAATGATTTTATTAAATTTATCTTATATATAAATGTTACGACCCCTCCCCTGGGGCCCGTGTCGTGACTATCCCAAGCTCGTCATCCATAGGCCAGGGTCTAGCGACTATCACTGAAAGGCATATTCCCTAAAACTGGGAAGACATTGCCTTTATATCCTGTAAACTCAAACCAATAAGAACAAAAAAGGATTAATGAACAAAGTGAAACTATATATTAAACAAGGTGTAAGAACCCAGATCTTCTTTTCAGGTACGTTTTCCCTTTTTCTGGAGTTTTTGAGAAAAATTGAATTTTCTGGAAATTTCAGAAGTACACACCGTGTACTTTCAGAGAACACACCGTGTACTCTTCCCCGGCTCGAAGCCGTGTGCTGGACGTGTCTGGGACACACACACAGTGTGTAAGGCTGAGTTGGAGGCCGATTATTTCGGAGTACGGAAAATTGAAGTACACGCCGTGTACTCAAGAAGTACACGTCGTGTACTTTCTTTTTTTTCAGTAAACAGACCAGGGTCATGCCTAACCCCCAAAACGATATTATTCTCTAGATTTCGTCCGTCCGAGAGAGATCATACGGCCGGATCTTCGATGGGATCCCGCTTCTCCATCCGTTCTCCAATTCGAGCATGGTCAGTTGCATTGGAATCATAGTGGTGAGTTCTTCCTTTTGGTTTAGCCTCATTTCTTGATTCCTCCTTGTTTCCATGTTATCGTGGGATGAACGTTTTGTGAGTTTTCTTAGATCTACATTGTTCTAAGAGGAATCTTTCATCGAGCTTCACGTATATCGATCTCCTCGGATCGAGGTAGGTGGTTTGTGTCTTCCTGTAGAAGGTTGATGAGTATTGTGTGCAAATTCCATGAATACCCGTGAATGGGGTATTGCGTGTTTTCTGTTTCCCCCTTACTGGTTTCCTTCTTTGCTTCTTTGCTTTAGTAGAGGTTATTGCTTGTGAGTAGAGTAATTGTTTTTGTGCTGAGGTTTCTTTGCCATGCTTGTTTTGCCTATGGGGAGTTTTGCCAGTTTCCATACCTAGTAGTAGGATAGTGTAATTGTCTCTTTTATTGTTACTGTTGATCCTTAGTTGTTAGACAAGTAGTTCTTGAGGTTTACTTGGATGATCCACACGCGCTGAGCATGTTTAGTTATACTCAAGACTGTGAGAACCTAGAGTAGTAGACCAAAGGGAGAATTGATGAAAGGGATTCTCCAGAGTGTCATTTAATTACGATGCGAGACTATAGGGGGAATTGATGTTGAGTGCTTCCCCAGAGAGTCTGTAGATCCACGACACGAACCACACGGGGGATTGACGTTGAGTGCTTCCCCAGAGAGCCTTCAGCATGATACAAGACTATAGGGGGAATTGACAGTGAGTGCTTCCCCAGAGAGTCTGCTTAACTACGTAGATGAACCAGAGGGGTGAGACTGTGTGTGCTTCCCAGAGGGTTGCTAGTACTTATAGGTTGAACCATAGGGGTTAGACTGTGAGAGCTACCCAGAGGGTTACCTGCTTTTTCTTTTTTTGCTGGTTGTTTACTTTTGTACCTTGTTTCCAGAACTGGGGATGGTAGCTGCTTGTTCTTTCCTGTTTACTGCTTCTTGTTTATTTACCGCCATCCATTCATTGACTGTTAGGCACAAATATTTGGGTGATTTCCTACTGTGATTGTATCTCACACCCTGTTTGGGCCATGATTTTGGGACCAAGAAGACTATGTTGCTGCAGGTATAGATAAGGGAAGGCGCTCATCTACTTCAGGATCTTGACTACATCAGGAGCCGAGGAGCATGGGACCGAGCTATGGCTCACGATGCTGAGGAGTTTACTTTGTTTTCTTTTTCACTTGGTTTCAGTCGTATTTCAGAACGTTGTTGTGTTTTCTGTTTTCCTTAGATACTTGTACCTGCTGAATCATTGTTATCATAGTTATATATCTACATTGCTTCCGCTTTTTGGTTTCTGTTTTTATGCATGTTGTTTACTGCTTCTGCTGTTTATTGTCGTCTTCTTACCTTGTACCGAATGAGGGCATAGTTTCCCCACCGACTCACCAAGGCCCTCGCTGCTAGTCAGCAGCCTCTGGCATTCGGGGATACGCGCTTGAGGTCTTGTGGAGAACGAGGTACGGGGCACCAGGTACGGGGCACTAGTGGAGGGGCACCGAACTTGGGTCATTACAAAGTGGTATCAGAGGTGTTCTTTTCTCTTTCCTTACTGTTTGGAGATTTTATCCAGGGATAGGACGGATTCGGTACTTGGTATTAAGTTGTGCCTGGGAGTAGATAACCCGTGTATAGGGAAAATCCGTACTACCTCAGTAATTGTAGTTTTCTGGTTTTGAGTTTTTATTGTTGAACTGATTTCACCTTGAGTGATTCACATGACTTGTGCAATTATTGTTTTAATATTTCCGTTCTATTTCTGTCACAACCCGATGAGATGAGGGTATTACATCTCATGCATCATATAGGCACTTTTATAAATCACAAGTCATGCATTCTTGCCATGCCATCTAGGGTGAATTAGTGATTGCATGCTGTTGTGATAGACTTTGTGTAGATTATGCATGATGTTGTGATAGTTGCTTGATAGATTCTCTACTTCTATGTTAGAAAATTGTTGTTTTGTTCTCTGTTTAAAGTGAACGCAATTTTTTTTCTTAAGGTGTTATGGGCCATCACGGATCGGAATTTGGCATCTTTTCCCTCATTTTTAGTGGTTCTGGAATTCTGCGCAGTTTCTGAGCTAGTGCCCAGAAAAACCCAGTATACACGACATGTATTTTTTAGATATACGCCGTGTAGTTTTTAGCCCTTGTCACTGACCGTGTGAGTAGAACATGGTGTCGTGGGAGTAACTTCAGGAACACTCTGTGTACCATTGGTACACGCCATGTGAGTTCGGAGACGTGTATTCAGCCGTGTCACTAACAACATGGGCCGAGGATGCTCGCGTATCACACGCCGTGTCCTTAGGGAACACGCCGTGTAGTCCTGTCTAGGTACCCGACCGTGTCACAAAAAACACGGGCCGACGTGACCTTATTTTCCACATGTCGTTTTTGTTAGGAACATGCCGTGTAGTTCTCTCCAGGTACCTGGCCGTGTCACGAACAACACGGGCTGGCGTTACCCTCCTTTCCACACGTCGTGTTTGTTCGGAACATGCCATTTAGTCTTTCCCAGGTAACCGGCCGTGTCACGAACAACACATGATGATGCCACCCTCGCCTATGAACGCCGTGCTTGTTCAGAGCATGCCATTTAAGGTCTAGCCGTGTAGAGGGCCGTGTACACAATAACACGGACCGCCGAAGCCTTCTCTATTACACGCCGTGTTTGTTTCGAACACGCAGTGTAGCCTCGGGTTGAGTCGAACCATGTGGGTTAGCCATGTAAGGAGACTTGGGAAGGGGAATATTTTTCAAGTACACACCATGTGTGGGGGTCAACATGCCGTGTAGTTTGAAGTGTACACGACTTGTAGGGTGAGAGTACACGCCCATGTCAGTGGTTTAAGAAGACATGCTGTGTAGTTTTATACACGCGGTGTAGTCGTGTTTTGCAATCTTGTGTGTTTTTATTCCCCTGTTCTTGTTATGTACTCTTGTGTTATCAATCCTTGTTTTCCTGATCTAAGGTGTTCTTTTTATCTTTCAGAGCTATGCCTCCGAGACGTCCTACGGTCGTATGTCTCTCGTCAGGCAGTGATCAGACGCCAGACAGGGATGATCAGGGACTTCCTGTCGATCCCCCAGCCGAGCCAGCCTTGGCACCGGTTGTTTTACTAGTCATGGGCGTTGATGCGCATTTTAGGGAAGGTTTCATGAGGATGATGCAGGCCTTCCAGGGAGCACCGCCCCCTACCTCGTCTATGGCAGACTTGACGCGGGTATTTCAGCAGCATCATCCTCCCACGTTCTCGGGGGAGGGAGGACCTCAGGATGCAGAGTCATGGCTGGAAGCCATGCCGACTATATTCAAGCACCTGGAGATGCCTCTAGAGAGGCATGTCAAGCTCACCACCTACATGCTCCAAGAATTCGACAAGGGGTGGTGGGTCATGATCTCACAGGCGGGTCAGCAGCAGGGTATGGCTTGGGAGGAGTTCCAGTGCATGTTCTATGACTACTTCTACCTGGAGACCTTGAGGGACGATCGAGCCCGGGAGTTCATGATCTTAGAGCAGGGAACTCTATCTGTCATGGAGTATTCCTCTCATTTCACTGAGCTTCAGGGTTTTACACCCCATTGGGATGGTAGTGGGGTGTTCTTGAAGAGAAAGTTTGAGGATTGACTCAGGAGGGAGATTTACTCGCAGGTGAACATCTTTCAGCTGACTTCCATTACTTCCATCGTCAACCAGGCACTGATTGCAGAGCGAAATCTGAAAGACTATGGAGCTGCGAGTCAGGGAGGTTCTGCTTCCAGAGTTAGCATTCCTGTAAATGATAACAAGAAGCGCCGTAGGGAGCCTACGCGCGGTGATTCGAGGAAGCGAGATGCATCATCAGGCAACGAGGTTACATGCTACCAGTGTGGCCGGACAGGTCACACAAGGCCGCAGTGCGAGAGAGACCCCATGGAATGCTGATCTTGCGGCAAGATGGGTCACCTTCAGCACTTCTGCCAGGTTTTCTCACCAACAGATGGTGACTGGGCTTCTTCCATGACTCCTCATTCAAGAGTAGCCCCACCAGTTTCTCACGAGTCAGGGAACTGGAGTTCTTATGGCCGTTCGGGCCAAGGTGGAGGTCGAGGACATTGAGGTCAGCCACCAGTACCTCAGCACCAGCAGGGAGGTTCATCTCAGAGTGTTCAGTTAGGGGCGCATGGCCACGGTGGAGGCTAGTCTTTCACCGTGGAGTAGACTTATCATGAGCAGGATCCCGACCTTTCTACTATTTGAGGTACGATTTTAGTAGCCTCATTTTTATCTTCATCTCTTTTCGATACAGGTTCTACGCATAGCTTTATCTCTGTTGCCGTTTTGGAGAGCCTTGGACTCTGCATCTTTTATTCTGCCGACTCATTGACACCAGACACACCTTTGGGAACGAGGACATCTAGTGTACGCCAGTGTAGAGAGTTCCCTCTCGAGGATGCAGGGTATCACTTCTTATGGGATATCTATGTCCCATAGATGACAGGCTATGATTTCATTCTTAGCATGGACAGGTTGATTCCCTTCCAGACAGTCATTGAATGTTATCACCGCAGAGTCAGTTTCATTTCACCATAAGGTGAATCCTTCCATCATAGAGGTGAATGGGACGTTCGGGCGAGTCGGGCGGGACTCGAGCATCTTGGGCTAGGAGGGGTGACCGCCCAGATTACTAGTATTTATCTGGATGATCAGGGGACTCTAAAGTTGGACTTTCCTCCAATGGTGGATTGCTTCAGTGATGTCATTCTAGAGGACTTTTCAGGATTTCCTCTGGAGCGTGAGGTAGACTTCTCTTTTGAGCTCGTGCCAGGAGCGACACCGGTGTCCATTCCTCCCTATAGGATGGCCACACCAGAGTTGCATGAGCCAAGAAGCATCTGAAGGAGGTACATGCCAAGGGTTTCATCCGACCCAGTACTTCTCCTTGGGGCTCGCCTGTTCTATTTTCAAAGAAGGAAGACGGAACCCTTCGACTTTGTGTGGATTATCGGAAGCTGAACCAATTGACGGTCAGGAACTGATATCATTTTCTGAGGATTGATGACCTTTTCGATCAGCTTCGAGGAGCCCCGGTTTTCTCGAAGATCGACTTGAGGTCTGGTTATCATCAGTAGCGCGTTAGACCATCAGATATACCTCTGACAGCCTTCAAGAGCAGGTATGGTCTTTACGAGTATACAGTCATGCCTTTCGGACTCATGAACGCACCTGCAGTTTTCATGGCACAGATGAACCGAGTGTTCCATCCTTACTTGGATTCCTTCGTCGTGGTCTTCGTGGATGATATCTTGGTGTACTCTCACACTCGACACGACCATGCCACACATCTTGAGATCATTCGAAGTACACTGAGAGAGCATCGACTTTATGCTAAACTCTCGCAGTCCCACTTCTGGATGGATCAGATTCACTTCTTGTGTAACGTAATATTAGAGGCATGAGTATATGTGGACCCATAGAAAGTGAGAGTTGTAGTTTCCTAGGATCATCCGAAGAACGTCTTTGACGTAAAGGGTTTCTTAGGGATGGCTGGATACTACATACGCTTCATTCAGGACTTTTCTCGTCTAGCAGCACCTTTGACAAGTTTGACCAAGAAGGGGTCAAAGTTCTTATGGTCAGATTATTGTGAGTCAGCCTTTCAGGAGCTGTAAGGGAGGTTGACGTCCGCACCGATACTAGACTTTCCAGATCCAGGCAAGAGCTACACTGTTTACTGTGATGCTTTGGGTGTCGGGTTGGGAGCTGTGCTTTTACAGGGAGATGTAGTTATTGCATATGGGTCTCGGAACCTGATGCCACATGAGAGGAACTACCCTACACACGATCTAGAGTTGGCAGCTGTTGTTCATGCCTTGCACTGTTGGAGAGACTATCTTCTAGTAGAGCACTTTTGGTCTTCACTGACCCCAAGATTATCAAGTATATCATCACTCAGTGTGATCTGAATCTGAGGAAGCGCAGGTGGGTCGAGTATCTTCAGTCTTTTGACTTTGATCTTGCCTATACGCCGGGAAAGGGAAACGTCGTGGAAGATGCGTTGAGCAGTAGAACTCAGATTCAGGTAGTTCAGGAGTCTAGTAGTGAGTGGAATCTTATGGATATGTTCTCTGAGATGCATCTGGAGGTGCATGATAGACGGGGACATACCTTTCTATCTTCTGTAGCTCTTACCTCCATGATACTTGATCAGGTATGTATGAGGTAGCTATCAGACTCGGAAGTCTTAGTCCTGTGAGAGAGTGTGTCGGGAGGGGACCCTCTTCTGGGATGGACAATGGGCGAGGATGAGATCTTGCATTTCCAAGGATGCGTATGGGTGCCAGCAGACATACGCAAGGAGCTGATGCGGGATTTCCATTCCTCAGTTTGGGCAGTTCATCATGGCATCACCATGATGTATCAGGGTGTTCATTTCCAGTACTGGTGGCCAGGTATAAAGAAGGATGTTGATGGTTTTGTCATGAGATGTTCTAATTTTTAGCAGGTGAAAGTAGAACATCAGTAACCAACAATCCCTTTATAGTAGTTACCCATTCCGGAGTGGAAGTCGAACGATGTTGCGATGGACTTCGTGATCGGGTTGCCGAGATCACCTCGAGGGAATGATGCTGTTTGGGTTGTCATCGACAGACTTATGAAGGTTTCTCACTTATTTCTGATTAAGGAGACCTTCAGTGTCGATGATCTGGGACGACTTTACATCAGAGAGATCGTTCGTCTGCATGGAGTTCTGTGCTCTATTGTTTCAGAAAGAGATGCACGCTTTACCTCTCGGTTCTAGCAGGGACTTTAGAAGGCCTTGTGTACACATGTACTTTTGAGTACATCTTACCATCCCCAGACTGATGGATAGTCCGAGCGCATGATCTAGGTGCTTGAGGATATGCTCTGAGCTTGCATCCTTTACTTTGGAGGTTCTTGGGAGAAGCATATTCATCTGGTGGAGTTCTCCTACAAAAACAGTTTCCAGGAGACCATTCAGATGGTTCCATATGAGGCTTTGTACGGTAGGCCATGCCGATCACCCTTATGCTGGCTGGAGGCAGGAGAGGAAACTTTTCTGGGACCTCGTGTTGTTCAGGATACATTAGAGTAGATAGAGCTGATTCGTAAGAGGATTGCTACAGCGTAGTCTTGACAGATGTCTTAGGATGATCAGTGGAGACGACCTCTGGAGTTCGAGGTCGGTGATCAGGTTTTCTTACGTGTCGCGTCGAGGTTGGGACACAAAAGGATTCAGAGACAGGGTAAGCTTTCACCGCGGTACGCTGGGCCGTTTGAGGTCTTTGAGAGAGTGGGGTCGGTCGCCTATCAATTACCGCTACCTCAGAGGTATTGGGCCATGCACGACATCTTCCACGTCTCTTAACTCTGACGTTACTTTTTAGCCCCTTATCACGTCTTTCAGCTCGAGGAAGTCGAGCTTGAAGCGGATGTGTCATTCGAGGAGCATCCTATCTGGATTGTCGATCGTAGTATGAAGGTTTTCTACGGGTGATCTGTTCCTGTGGTACGAGTGCTATGGTAGCACGGGCGAGTATAGGATGAGACCTGGGAGAGGGAGGTCGATGTACGATCGCAATGTCCGGAGCTGTTCAGGGTTTCTTCTTCTCTGACTCGTTGGGGAAATTTGGGGATGAATTTCTTTAAGGGGGGAAATTTCTAAGAACCAGGATCTTCTTTTTCGGAACGTTTTTCCTTTTTATAGAGTTTTTGAGAAAAAATGAATTTTCTTGAAATTTCAAAAGTACACGCCATGTACTTTCTGAGTACACGCCGTGTACTCTTCCCCGGCTCGAAGCCGTGTGCTGGCTGTGTCCGGGCCACACAGACGGTGTGTAAGGCTGAGGTGGAGGCCAGTTATTTCGGAGTAAGGAAAATTGATGTACACGCAGTGTAGTCAAGAAGTACACACCGTGTACTTTATTTTTTTCATTAAATGGACCGGGGTCGCGCCTAACCCCCAAAACCATATTCTTTTCCAGATTTTGTCCATCTAAGAGCGACCGTATGGCTGGATCTTCGACGGGCTCCCACCTTGTCGTCCTTTCTCCGATTCGTGCACGGTTAGTTGCATTGGAATCGCAGCGGTGAGTTCTTCCTGCTGCTTTAGCCTTGTTTCTTGATTCCTCATAGTTTCTATGTTATCGTGGGATGAAGGTTTCGTGCATTTTCTCAGATCTACTTTGTCTTAAGAGGAATCTATCGTCGAGGTTCACGTATATCGATCTCCTCGGATCGAGGTAGGTGGTTTGTGCCTTCCTGTAGAAAGTTGATGAGTATTGTGTGCAAATTCCACCAATACCCGTGAATGGGGTATTGCATGTTTCCTGTTTTTCCCCTGTTGTTTCCCTTATATTCTTGTTTTCTTTAGTAGAGGTTATTGATTATGAGTAGAGTAATTGTTTTTGTGCTCAGGTTTCTTTTCCATGCTTGTTTTTTCTGTTGGGAGTTTTTCCAGTTTCCATACCTTGTTGTAGGATAGTGGAATTGTCTCTTTTGTTGTTACTATAGAGCCTTAGTCGATATCCAAGTAGTTCTTGAGGTTTACTTGGAAAATGCACACGCGCTGAGCATGTTTAGTTATACTCAGGACTGTGAGAACCTAGAGTAGTATACCAAAGGTAGAATTGACGGAAGGGCTTCTACAGAGTGTCTTTTAATTATTATGCGAGACTATAGGGGGAATTGACGTTGAGTGCTTCCCCAGAGAGTATGTAGATCCATGACGCGGGCCACAAGGGGAATTGACGTTGAGTGATTCCTCAGAGAGACTTTAGCACGATACGAGACTATAGAGGGAATTGACGGTGAGTGCTTCCCCCGAGATTCTGCTTAACTACGTAGCTGAACCAGAGGGGTGAGACTGTGTGTGCTTCCCAGAGGGTTGCTAGTACTTATAGGATGAACCATAGGGGTTAGATTATGAGAGCTACCCAGAGGGTTACCTATTTCTTCTTTTGTTGCTGGCTCTTTACTTGTGTACCCTGTTACCAGAACTGTGGATGGTAGCTTCTTGTGATTTCTTGTTTACGGATTCTTGTTTATTTTCTGCCATGTATTCATTCACTATTAGGCACAAATATCTGGATGATTGCCTACTGGGATTGTATCTCACACCCTATTTGGGCCATACTTTTGGGCCCAAGCAGACTATGTTGCTGTAGGTACAGATAAGGGAAAGCACCGTTCTACTTCAGGATCTTGACTGCATCAGGAGCTGGGTAGCATGGGACCGAGTCGTGGCTTGCGATACTGAGGATCTTACATTGTTTTCTTTTTCACTTGGTTTCATTTGTATTTCAGCACGTTGTTGTGTTTTCTGTTTTCCTTAGATACTTGTACCTGCTGTATCATTGTCATCATAGTTATATATCTACATTGCTTCCGCTGTTTGGTTTCTGTTGTTATGCATGTTTTTTACTGCTTCCGCTGTTTATTGTCATCTTCTTACCTTGTATACCATACCGAATGAGGGCATAGTTTCCCCGCCGACTCACCAAGGCCCTCGCCACTAGTCGGCAGCCTCCGGCGTTCGGGGAAACGCGTTTGAGGTCTTGTGGAGAACCGGGTACGGGGCACCAGGTATGCGGCACCAGTGGAGGGGCTCCAGACTCGGGTTTTTACACAAGGTTTGTACAAAAAGAAAAAGGTGTAGAATACAATCCCAACTGAAAAGTACAAGTAAACTGAAAAAGTACAGGTAAAATAGAAACAACTCTAGGGGAAAACTACTAAGTATCCTACTTAAAGGGTAGGTACAACTCTCAAATGGTTTTCCCTACAGTATGCCTTATCATATGTACACCACCGAGCTACCTCCAGTCCTGGTACCCTCATCCTCTGTCAGCACTATCCGTCATTTGCACAAGAAACAACAAGGTTTAAGAGTAGCCCGTGTAGGGGTGAGTATAACCATACTCAGTAGGGACTCTAAGACCCTTAAAGGTCTCACAAAATCTACAAAGTATAAACTACAAAGCATGGAAACTACAGTCAACCCTACTTAGGTATATTCCCATACATATACCTAAGTTATCAAGTATACCCGTCTCGTTGATGAGGAAAACACAAGGCCCAACTCAAAATCCCAAAGCTCAACTATTCCATGGAGGAAAGATTACCACGAAGGTAACACCCCAAAGGTAAGTAACACAAAGGTAAAGACACATATAAGTTTACCACAAAGGTATCACCACAAAGTTAAGTACCACAATGGTATCACCACACAGAATAATACAACTATGGTATCACCACAGATATAAGTACTTATCTTTCACAAAGTATAACTTAGGTGTGATAGTAAATATGATTAGATATAACTAGTAAATAATCTTACTCTGTTGAATGGAAGACCCACATAGGATCCTAAATCAACAGACCCACGTAAGATCCTAGTACAGCAGACCCACGTAGGATCCTAGAGTAGTCCCACATGGATTCCTAGAGAGGATTCACATGGGATCCTAGAATATAGACCCATGTAGGATCCCAAGGCACAGACCAACATATGATCCCTTTCTCATGTTACAACCTACCATAGGGTTCCCGCACTAATCTCTCTTTATTCCGAAAGGGTCCGCTCCTCAATCCAAAGGTAGATAATATAAATTCTGTGAAGTCCCAAAAATATGTATCCCAATGTACCTCCACGTAATAGGGGTCTCAATGCAACAAATGATGCGTCAATCGGACGACCGGTCAGTAAGTTATTGGACTTTTAGTCCCGGGGGCCCGGTTGGATTCAGGTTTGATCCAACCCAGCCATACCCCAACATTATCCAAATCTCAATTGAGGTATACCAAAAGGACTATCTCGATCCATGTTTCTTGGCATTGCAGACGGTTCTTCAAACGGACGCCCGCAACTCATGTTATGGTTGAACGAGCGTAAAGGAGTCGAAGCTGGTTTGGGTCCAGTCCGACCCGGCCTAGACCGACTCGACCCGATTCAGGTCAACGTAGCCTGACCCTGGTCGGGCTCTCGGATCAGCTTGGCCTGCCGGCATGGCTCGGCCCACTGACATGGCCTGGCCCACTGGGTGGCCCGTGCTGGGCCGCCCGCGGCTGGCCCACAACTGGGTTGCCCCGTGGTGGGGTCCATCCTAGCCACCACCCAATAGGGGGGGGGGGGGGGCGCCCCTTGGGTATCATGAATGACTGGGCCGTTCATGTTGGGAGGCCGACCAGCCAGTGCCACGTGGTGCCGACGGCTGGCACGCGGGACCCGTGGTTCCACTCGGCTCCCCGACTGGCAAGATGACCATCCCTCCTCCGTGAGGCGGTTGCACTCCATGCCAACACCGGCGGTCGCCAGCGAGCTGGCCACCACTCCTTCGCCGCTGCTGTCTCATGTCATGACAGCTGCACGCCGACGGCACGGACGCGCATGACCACCCCCTTCACGCGTCCGGCCATGCCCTGGCCGCTACAGATGCTCTGATGCGGCCGACGGGCTATGTCCCTTCTCAAAAAATACGGTCACACTACCGCTACCGGAGCAGCCGACCAGAGTGCGGGCCACTGATCCAGAGACCCACCAGTGCTGGTCAGCGGCACGGTCACCAGCGACATTCCTCGGGTCACCAGGTGTGCCCCGGTGGCCCGATCATCATTTTGAAGACTCTCGTACTCATCTCGAGACATCACAATCAATTCAGGACCACCAAAATCCACAAAGGTTGTGGAGGGGTCATGCCGTTTTCGTTTGGCCCGCATGCTCCGTGTTAGAATGGTAGCAAGAAAAAAAGTTGTTCTTGATTCAAGAATAATGACAAGAACGAGGTAAGGGGTATTTGAAACCACAATCCATGCCTCAAAGATTCGTTGAAGTAAGCGAGGAGCAGGAGAGATGGTCGTCGGTTCATCATCATTGAAGACGTTCCTCATCGGCGATCCTTTGATGAAGTTTTTCTTTAGAGAAAAGTTTGTCGAAGGAGAATAGTTCTTCGTTAGATCGAGTTCTTCTCGGTTCTCCATGTTTCTCCAAACCCTCTTTTATCAATGATTTTCCCCAAAGAAATGAGGATCCAAAATAATGAAAATAAGTCTATCAGTTAATTAAAGATGGAAAAATTAATTAATTGAAGATGGAAAAATTAATTAATTGATGATTTCACAATTATTTTATTGAAGTTGACACAATTAACCATGGAGTGTTGAAAGGTTTACCCACATTAAAAGGGTTTCAGGTGGTCCTCACCACAAAATTCAAATTGGGTGGATAACCAACTCGGGTGGTCCCCACCTCCATAATTCAAATAGAGAGGTTTCAAAAAAATGTTAATTATTTTATTTTTCTCGTTCCACGAAAACTGAAAATTTAACTTCCACCCTCGTCCTACCACGGTCGAGTTGAAGGTCTCTTTAAGTGAATATCAGCGCTGTGAGTTCAACGATGCTCTCAGATTTCAATTCCTATCACCGGTTCAAAAGTTACAAAAACCCACTCCCACGTTTATTGAATGAACTTATAAAAATTTCAGAAATTCATTTTGGGCACACCGAGCCTCAGAATCATGCATCGTCAATTTTTGCAGACATGAATATTTTCATATAATTTAAAAATAAATTACATGGAATTTCTGTCTCTTTATATTCTCACCACCTTAGGGCTTTGCGTCCTCGATTGCCACATCAAAAAAACTAGGAAAAAAAGTGGGGGTATTGAGGAAGAATCTGAGCCTCTCGCTCCTACGTGCTCTCCTGGAGGTTCTCGTGCTCTCATGGAGGTTTCCGTGCTATAAACTTCTCCCCATCGTCGATGTCCAGCTCGCCGTGGTCGATGACGTGAGATTGGTCATGCACGTATCTCCTCAGCTGGGATACGTGGAAAACGTCGTGCACCAGGTGCAATAGAGGGGTAATTTCTAGGAGGTTAGCCACCTCACCAACATTGCTGAGGATCAGAAAGGGTCTGATGAACCTTAAAGATAACTTGCCACCCCAGCCAAATCTTCGCAAACCACGTCGAGGTGAGACCCGTAGAAAGACATGGTCGCCATCCTTGAACTCCAGAGGTATCTGTGTCTTGTCGGCATAAGATTTCTGCCTTCCCTGTGTATTCTTCCTCTACTCTTGGATAATCTGCACCTTCCTTGTGGTAGTCCATACCACATCTAGCCCCATGATTACTGACTCCCCTAGGTCATTCCAATGCAATGGTGATCTATAAGGTCAGTCGTACAGAGCCTGGAAGCTTCCATCCCAATGGTGAAGTGATAATTTTTGTTGTATGAAAACTCCACCAAGGAAAGGTGATCCTACTAGCTATGACCAAAGTCGAGGACGTAAGCATGTAGCATGTCCTCGAGGGTCTGAATGGTTTGCTCGATCTGGACATCCATTTGGGGATGGAAGGAGGTGCTCAAACTAAGCTGAGTCCCAAAAGCCTCCTCCAACCCCATCCATAGCTGAGAAGTGAAACATGCATCATGATTGGAGAAAATCGTCAAGGGTAATCCATGTATCCGCACAATCTCTTGCATACAGAGGCATCCCAATATCTCTACTGAACCCTTCACTCTGATTGGTAGGAAGTGGGCCGACATGGTGAGTCGGTCAACGACCACCCAGATAGAATCATGAACCATGGATGTATGTGGAAGTCCTGTCACAAAGTCCTTGGATATCCCATCCCACTTCCACTCTAGGACCTCTAAAGGCTGAAATATGTCTGCTGGTACCTAATGCTCTGCCTTCTCTTGCTAATAGGTGAGGCACCGAGAGGCAAACTATGCTACTGCTTTCTTCATTCTCGGCCTCTAGTTCTGTCGTCGGAGGTTCTAGTACATCTTTTACACTATTGGATGTACCTATAGAGGGGAAATATGTAACTCCCTCAACACATCCTCTCGGAGAGGGACTGGTATCATGGTACGTCTTCTGAAGAAGATGATGTGCTCCCCTCCTTCATAAAATCCATCATGTGCATGCCCTGTGGATATATGAACACGTTGAGCATCGCAGTTAGTGTCCCCACACTGCACCTCCATGACTTGCTGAAAAAGTGGGGGATTGAATGTAAGAGACTAAAGAAAAGAAACTTCATCTCTATCCACAAAGTATATCTTCAAAGCGGCTAGCTGCTTCGTCACCTCACCTAGCATCTATATACCGGATCTCATGCTGAGTGCATCTGCTACAACGTTCCCCTTCCCAGAAGTATATACTATCTCGAAATGATAGACCTAGAGGAACTCAAGCCAAGGTCACTGTTTCAGGTTACGGTTCTTCTGGGAGAAGATATACCTGAGACTCCGGTGATCAGAGTAGACCGTAAAACGCTCGACCATTATATAGTTTCACCACATCTTCAATGTGAAGACCAATATTACTAACTCAAGGTCATGGGTAGCGTAGTTCTTCTCATGTTGTCCTAGCTGTCGAGATCAATAAGCAATAACTTCTTGCTCCAGCATCAGGACACATCTGAGCCCAATCCCTGATGTGTTGCAGTAGACTACATACCCAACACCCTCCTCCAGAAGCATCAAGAAGGGACAACTAGTCATCCTCTGCCTCATCTCCTAAAAAATTTGATGGCATATCTCCAACCACACGATGGGTTGACCCTTCTTCGTCAAAACTGATAAAGGTGCTGCAACATTGGAGAAATCTGCCACAAATTTTTGGTAGTATCCAAACAAAATCATGAAACTTCGTACCTCTGTCACACTCCGGGGTGGCTCCCAAGAAAGTACCACCTAAATATTCATAGGATCCACTGCAACTACATCCTTAGAGATGACATGTCCTAGAAAGTGAAACTCTCAGATCCAGAAGTGGAACTTCGAGAGCTTAAGATAAAGCTAGTGCTCTCAGAGTGTGTCCAGAACTACCTGAAATGATAGGCATGCTCCACCTCGGTAGCCGAGTATGTTAGAGTGTCATTGATGAAGACTAATAGAAAGCGATCAAGGTATGGTTGAGAGATCCTGTTCATGAGCCCCATGAACACAGCTAGAGCATTGGTCACACTGAATGGAATAACCAAGAACTTGCAGTGGCCATACCGACATATGAAACCCGTCCTCTTCACATCCTCATCTCATACTTTGATCTAGTGATAGCCTGATCTGAGCTCTATCTTCGATAACCACCGTGCTCCTTTTAGCTGATCAAAGTGGTCTTAAATAATCGGGAGTGGGTACAAGTACTTCTCTGTCACCTAGTTCCAGCGTCGATAGTCAACACAAAGCCTTAAGCTCCCATCCGACTTCTTGGTGAAAACAATTGAGTATGCCCATGGAGAAACACTGGGCCAGATGAACCCATACCCCTGTAATTCTTCCAGCTATACCAGTAGCTCACTAAGCTCTACGGGAGACATCTGATACGCAGGTGTAGAAATCAGTGTCGTCCTGGGGTATAATTCATTGTAAAATTCTACCTCTCTACGAGGAGGTAGACCCGAAAAATAATCATGGAAAACATCCGCGTACTGGTCCACCACAATAGGATAGCTCAGACTCTCCACATCAACCACCCCAAGGGTAAGGCTAGCCAACAGATGAGTGATCGACTGCACTCTCCTAGGGGTAAGTCCATTCTGTGTTACAAAGTCTCTCTTCTCTCTAGTGAAGGTGAAAATAGTCCCATCTTTGTGGACACACTGAACTTTGCGCCTAATACAGTCAATCTGAGCATGAATTGTTGATAACCAGTCCATACACAAGATGACGTTGTAAGGCCTCGATGCTGCTACTAGGATATCACAGCTAAAGCTCTAGCCTTCTAGAGTAATCTCACACTAACAAAACTAGTGTGTAATAATCAAATCCTCTCCCATAGAAGTCTCTATCTAGAAGGATCGTACCAACGGATCCACTAGAATCTCTGATCTTCGAACAAGGGCAATGTAAATAAAAGAATGACCAGCACCTATGTCTATAAGAACTGAAACTAAGGTGTAGTAGACATAGATCATACCTAGTATCATCTCCAGAGTACCATGGTCATAGGACTTAACTACCTGGAGCTGAGCTCGCCCCTGTCCACTTGCTCCCTGTGGTCGGGGTGGACCACCTGATTGTGGTTGCAGTAACACCTCAAATCGTTGCCCACCACCAACTTCTTGGCTAGCTCATTTTCCACATCTGCCTGCTCCCTGCAGACCTCCACGGTCGAACCTCTATCTCTCCCATGGGAAGTTCTTCGACTGTCTTATGATCATCCGTACGGCGGGTTGGGCAGTCATGTTCCATGTGACCCTGCCTGCCGCATGCATAACACTGCCTGTTCCTCGCATGACAAGGTCTATCTCAGGTGCCTCACACAACCGAACCTAAATCCTGTGGCTGTTCACCTGTAGGTCTGGTCCTCTTGAGCCTTTGTGACATCTGTTGCTACCGGCTGCGAAAGACTCCGCTACGTGACACCCGATGGTGGGGCTCGCAGCTGGTGATGACTCAACAAGAAAACTCTCCACTAAGAGGGCTCACTCTAATACCCCAGCTTGCGTCGGGATGATGAGAGAAATCATTGAAGCCCTGATCTCTCGTCTGAGTCCCTGATCGAAGGTACGGGCCTTGAAGAATGGGTCTCACACCATATCAGTGGGGTAGCGTGAGAGGTCAGTGAACCTCACTGAGTACTGAGCTATAGTCATGCTGCCCTGCTGTAGATGAAGAATCTCTTGTATGTGCACTGTGCGAAGGTTCATTGGGACCAAATCCGCCCGAAACAGTCTTTCAATGTCTTCCCAGAGAAGTGTCACCTTGTCATGAACCTGGAGCATCAATCTCCCCCATATTCCTATTTCTTCATATAGAAGACTGGTGGAAAGGATCCCCATGAGATCAACTGGTGTCCATACTAGTCCGAAGACACTCACCATGGCCTCCAGCCAATCCGTAGCCGCATGTGGGTCCATCTCACCCCTGAACCTGGGTGGCCTCTGGCACTAGAACTCATGCAACGTTCTCATGCGTCGTGAAATCTATACTTTTGGGGACAGTGGAATTAATGGGCCAATGGGTAATGGTACATCTGGTGCCTCCACTGGTTCCTCTACTGAAATATGTCCCTAAACCAAGGCCCCATCGCTCGGTGGGCTATCATCTCGTAGTATACCCTAAACCCCAGCTAGATGTCTATGTGGAGGCATCCTGAAATGAAACAGGTGCACCATGGTAGATAAGTTATACCTGGTGAGCTGACTTAAATAGATCACGAAGAAAACTTTTCAAAACACACATGCAATCAGTGTTTTTGTGCATTGAGTCAGAAATTATAAGTTAGTATCCTAGTGTATAGATACGTTGATCGCCGTACCAATACAGGATTCCATAAATTGATAACCACACTCATGAAACTTAACATTATTTCTGTTAAAAGATCAGAGTCTAATGTTCTATGGTAGAACTGACTCCTCTGATACCAATTTGTCATGACCTGTTTCCCAGGGCCTGTGTTGTGACTACCCCAAGCCTGCCTTCCATAGGCCAGGGGCTGGCGACTAGCACAGAAAGGAATATTCCCTAAAATTGGGAAGGAATTTCCTTTATTACCTATAAACTCACACACAAAGCACAAAGCAGGATACAATCACAAAGAGAAACTATATAGTAAAAAAGGTGTGTACAGAAAGAAAAATGGGCCAGAATACAAGCCCAACTGAAAATTAAAAGTAAACAGAAAAGTATAGGTTAAACTGAAACAACTACAGTGGAAACCTATCAAGGATCATACCTAAAGGGTAGGTACAGCTTTTGAACAATCATCCTTGTGGTACGCCTCATTGTATGTCAACCTCTGAGCTACCTCCAGTCTTGGAACCCTCGTCTTCCGTCAGCACTGTATGTCATCTTCACATGACCCAACAAGGTTCCGGCATAGCCCATGCAGGGGTGAGTATAACAATACTCAATATGGACCCCAAGACCCTAAAAGGTCTCACAAAATCCACAAAGGATAAACCAAAAAGCATGAAAACAATAGTAAACCCTACTTAGGTATATTCCCATACATATACCTAAGTTATCAAGTATACCCATATCATTCATGAGGAAAACACAATGACCAAATCAAAATCCCATTGCTCAACTATTCCACAGAGGAAAGATTACCACAAAGGTAACACCCCAAAGGTAAGTACCATAATGGTAAATCCTCATATAAATATACCACAAAGGTATCACCATGAAGGTAAGTACCACAAAGGTATCTCCACATAGAAGAATTCCACTAAGTTATCACCACAAATGTAAGGACTAAGGTCCCAGTAGGTATAAATTAGGTAATATAGTAAAGATGATTAGATGTAACTAGTAAATCATCTTACTCTGTTGACAGGTAGACCAACGTAGGATCCTAAATCATCAGACCCACATAGGGTCCTAGTACAACAGACCCACGTATGATCCTAGAGTAGTCCCACGTGGATTCCAAGAGCATATTCATGTGGGATCCTCGAACATAGATCCATGTAGTATCTCAAGTAATAGACCCAAATAGGATCAGTTTTTCATGTTACAACCAGCCACAGGGTTCCCACACTATGCTTTCTTGATTCAGGAAGGGTCCGCTCCTCAAGCCACGAGCCGATAATTCAACTACCATGAAGTCCAACGAAGAATTACCCCAAAGGACCACCACATATTAGGTGTCTCAACTCAATAGACGGTGCGTCAATTAGATGCCTAGTCTGTATGTTATTGGCCTTTTAGTCCTAAGGGCCTGATTGGAATCGTGTTAGATCCAACCCAGAAATAACCCAATATTTTCTAAAACTCATGTGGGGTATACAAAAAGGACTCTCTCAATCAAAGGTTTCTAGCACCGTAAATGGTTCGTCAAACAGACGCCTATAGCACAAGTTATGGCCGAAAGAGAAGAAAGGGGTCGAAGCTAGTCTGGGTTCGATCCGACCTGATCAGACCAATCTGGCCTGGGCTGACCTGACCCAGTTTAGGTCAACCCGGCCCAACCTGGGTGTTCCCAGGGTCCAGACAGGCCTACCAGCGTGTCCTAGCCTGCCGGTGAGGCCCGACCCACTTAGCGGCTCGAGCCCGGCAGCCCGTGGATGGCCCACGGCTGGGTGGCCCCCAGGCGGGGTCTGCCCTAGCCACCGCCCAAGGGGAAGGTGCCCCTTGGGTATCCCGAATGGCTAAGACGTTCGGGTTTGTAGGCCAACCGACCGGTGCCACATGGCACCATCGGATGACACACGGGTCTCGATATGGTGCATCCATGTGCTGCTCCCCCACCGGTGACTAGTGTCGAGCCGGCCACCACTCCTTCGTTGATGCAGCCTTATGCCACGAACCCTGCACGCCGGCGGCCTGAACGCACGCCGCCACCCCCTTCATGCGGCCGACCGTGAGTCGGTCTCCTCCCTTGCTCCACCACGGCCTATGGGCCTCGACCCTTCTTTGGTGGCGTAGTCGCACCACTGCCATCGTCGGGGCTGGCCAGAGTGTCGGCCGCCACTCCCAAGTCCCACCGGTGTCGGTCGCCGACACGGTCGCCGACGAAATTCCGCGGGGCATCGGGTGTGTCCCGGTGGCCCGATCTATATTCCGAAGACTCCCGAACTCATCTCGAGACAACGCCATCAATTCAAGACCCCCAAAATCCACAAAAGTTCTGGTGGGGTCGGGCTTTGTTCATTTGTCCTACAACCTCCATGTTAGAACCATTGCAATTGGAATAGTTGTTCTTGATCCAAGAAGAATGACCAGATCGGGGTAAGGGGTATTTAAAACAACAATACCTACCTCAAAATTTTGTTGACATCGGTGAGGAGTGGAAGGGACCGTTATCAGTTCACCGTTGTTGAAGTCATTTCTCATTGGAGATCCTTTGATGGAGTTCTTCATTGGAAAAAGGTTTTTCGAAGGAGAAGAGTTCTTCATTAGAGTATGTTCTTCCCGGTTTTCCACGGTTCTCCCAACCCACCTTTACCAATGATTTTCCCCAAGGAAATGAGTAGCCAAAATAATACAAGTAAGTCTATTAATTAATTAATGATGGCACAATTAATTAATTGAATTTGGCACAATTAATTAATTGATGTTGGCACAATTAATTAATTGAAGTTGGTACAATTAACCATAGAGAGTTGAAAGGTTTTACCACATTAAAATCGGTTCCAATAGTCCTCACAACAAAACACAAATAGGGAGGGTTTGCAGCTCGAGTGGTACCCACCACCATAATTCAAAAATAGAGGTTTCAAAAAGAAAAATAAAATGTAAATTATTTTATTTTTATGCTTCCATGAAAAACTGAAAAACTAACTTCCACCCTCATCCTACTGCGGTCGTGGTAATGGTCTCCTTAAGAGAATATCAGCGCTGCGAGGTCAACGACGCCCTCAGATTTCAATTCTGATCACTGGTTCAGAAGTTACAAAAACCTGCTCGCACATTTACAAAACGTACTTAAAAAAAGTTCAGAAATTTATTCTGGGCACCCCGGGTCTCAGAATCATGCGCCGTCAATTTTCACACACTCGAATATTTCCATATTATTTTAAAAATATTTACATGTAATTTATGGGTCATTAAAGTAAATTTATTTTTACACAAATATCCATTATGTTATCTTTATTTCATAGGGATTATCATTCAAAAGCTACCAAATCAGTCAAACTATTTTGTCTCAATTTTTCTTCTTTTATACTCATGTTTTGTTATGAACCTATACTTTTAGAGGTGAATATATTTCCATTTTTAAGGAAATATCATGAATCTAAATTTTTACATTATATTTTATGCTTAATGTGATTTTGATTCAATACATTGAGAGTATAAACCCTGGATAAAAAGTTACAACAGTATATTGAGACAATATCATAGCTTTTCTAGATTGTCTATTTTTATTCTTAATTTGATAAAATATTATAATAAATCTCTAAAGAATATTTATTAGTTTCATTCCCCTATTTTATTTTGATGTATAATAAGGTGTTCATACCATATTTTACTCTTTGGTATGTAAAATAGTTAATAATGTATTTTTATGAAATCTCGACTTTACCCTTTCTTCAGTCCAAAATCAATGTTTTTTAAAAATAGATTCCAATAATATTATACCGTTATCCAATAATCATTAAAATACATTTTTACCCTTGTTTCTATAGAAAATAACTTTAATGGAACATCTTTTCACATTCTAAACTAGTCACTTTTTTTCCTTTTTATCCTGAAAAAGGAATATTCTTTTCACCTCGTACACCATGTACAAATTTACCCTCTGTCAATTTGTGAAATATCCCTGTGATTTTTTAAAAGGTTAATCGTTAAGGAAATATTTTCAAAATTTATTTTAATGAAAATATTTTTTTCAAATTTTATCAAGATTCTTTTATATGTTTTCAAGAAATATGGTTTTCAAAATGTTTACAAGATTCATTTATATGTTTCTAGAAAAATGGTTTAGAAAACAATTTCATGATTCTTTTATAAGATTTCAAAAAAAAAATGGTTTTCAAATTTTTTTCAAGATTATTTTATTAGATTTCAAGAAAAATGGATTCCAAATAATTGCCAATATTATTTTATAATTATTCAATTATAATGGGTTTTAAAACGTTTTATAGCTCTTTTTATACATTTTCAACGTCTATTAAATGATAATGGTTTTTAAATTGTTTTGTGTCTTATTTAATAATTTTTCATGGATTTTTTTTTTGAAAATAATTTCATGTATTTTTTATAATTTTTCAAGTTTTTTTCTATGAAAAACATATTTAAATGGTTTTATTTATAAAAAACCAATTTTCAAAGGAGAAATTATATTTTCCCTAATAAATTTTTTTTAAAAGATATTTCAAAATTATTTTCCATATAAAATGACATCTATTGATGATAATCATTCCAATATAATGGTTCCATTCATATAATTTCTATTAATGGGTTATTCATAATGTCATGGTATTTGACAAACCAATTTCTCCCTCATGGGTAACATGTACATGAAATCTATTACTCTTTCATGGGTTATGATTTTTATGAAATGATTGTGAAAAATGAAATTTTTCTATCGATTGTGATATGTTTAAATGTCTATAATTCCCATTTCATTCATGGGATACGATATATTTATTTATGATCTTACGAGACATGTATTTAGGATTTCATTATATTATGGGTGGAACCTATATATCCCTCCAATGAATTTATAAATGTTTTATTTCTAATGAGATAGACTAAGATGGTATGAGGTGTGAAATCATGATACTATGATGGTGTTGGGAATGAACCTTGACTACAAAGATGGCCCTGGGAGGGAACCATGAAAACTAAGATGGTGTGAGGAGTGAACTCATGCTACCAATATGGAAATGGGAGTGAACCATTACTACTATGATGGTCTTAACATTGATTCCTTCACTATTATGGAAATCATTATATGATTATTTACTTGCCACAATTCCTTGTATTATTCTTATGTTATAATTTCATAGATTATTCTCTTTATTTCATATAATTCATATCTTATGAAAATACAATATTTAGGACATGATTTAAGTTATGATATTTTATATTCATGGTATGATCTTCTATTTATAGAATCACATTCTTGTACCCTTATACTCATGTTTATTCTTACATGTCTCCCTTGATCACCCTTGTTAAGAATTTAAGTTCACACCTATTATGTTTCATTTCCCCTAGTATACGAAGATATGGTTTATATTAAATATTTATAAGAAGGGTGGTAGTCATGTTATTCTATTGGGAGATAATGTATCTCACATATGTATCAGTGTTTATGAATACCATGTTTCCAAATGCACTATTCCAACTACGGTCTTTGGGTATCTGTTTGTATAATTTTTAATTTTTCTGCAAATGTTATATATTGTTAATGTTTGAAAGTGAGGGTCCCTATTGGGGGGAATTTTATTTTTAAAATTTTTATCATTTTATTTTCGAGATAATGTTTAACTTGAGAGGATTAAATTTACTAAAGTAAAGGAGGTTGTAACACCTTATGATTTTAAGAGAATAAAATTATATTAGTTAGATTAAAAGACTCATAACATTGATATTAAATAAGAATTTAACACCTCGAGACTTTATAATATATGTATTTTTAAATAAATGATATATCTATGATATCTTGTAACACATGAAACCCAAATATTTTTATGCTCGACAACTTATTCAATATGCAATGTTTAGTTTATGCGACCCATAATATACAAATCTATTAAAACATAGCCGTTGAATTGAAAGGAATGAATAATATTAACTAATTAATTATATATATATATATATATATATTATTATTAATATCAATTATTAATAAATGTTTAGTTAAAAATCATTAATTTTTATAGTTAATAAATGTTATTCTTTGAACATATGTTTTATTTAAAAATGATTTTTATATCATTTTATGAAAAATTATTATAATTAATTTATGAAAATTTTAGAAAATTTATTTGATAAAATGAAATTAATTATTGAAATAGAGATATTATAATTTAATAACGGTGATTTTGTTGCATTTTTCATAAAATTTTGATTTTCATTGAATAGTTAAAATACCAATTTTTTGAAATTTTTTATTTATTTTATATAAAATAATAAATTTAATGTCACATTATATTTTTAAAATGATTTCATGTAAAATATTACTACTTTATTTATATGTAATATACTTGATTTTATTTTAATAATTGTTATATTTTATTTTTTGTATAAGTATGTTTTTGGATTTTGAAACGAGATTTTTCTAAAAACTGTTTTGAAGTATATAATGATTTTCCTTTTCAATTAATTCAAATTACAATAATACTAAATAAATAAAATAAAATATATATATTATACGTCATTAAATATTAATTTATATTCATACAATTATTTTATATAATCATAAAATTAATATAAATTCCAATTTTTCTTTAAAAATACAATTTTGGAAAATCTACTTTTACATTATGTATTTGGGGTTTGTTGATAATTTTTATTTTTCAACTTTTAGATAATTCATTTGAAAATATAATATTAATTTTTTTAATTCTTCATTAAAAAATTATATTATGGTTAATTTTTTACAATTTTATGATAAGATTAATTTTTTGATGATTCATATAAATTACAAAACATTAGTTGAAAACTGCCGTTTCATTTAATTTTTTCTTAATGTAAAAGAATGTTTTATATTTATATTAATATTAAAATAGTAAAATATTACATAAATTAATCCAATATAGGTTTTTTTTCAATTCCATGTTGAATTATTATTTAAAAACAATATACAATTTTAAAACAATATTTATAGACCTACTTTCTCATCACATCTGCTTAATTAATTTTAAACAAAATTATCCCACTTATATCAATATAAATTGAAAATATGGATTCATTATACATGATCATAACTATTTATGTTATCTAATATGTTAAAATTAATTTTTTACCAAAATTAATAGTGAATGTTGTTAATATTAATTACCATGATTAAGATAAAAACTGGATTACTTGAGGTTAAAGAAAGAAAAGTGTAAAAATAACAAAAAAAGTTGTAAAAGAAATTTTTTACACAAATATTTAGAAAATTAAACCTATAAGAATCTATATTACCCATTTTTGACCCTGGGAAAAATAAAAAATATGGGTGCACTGAATTCATTTAAAAAATTATAAGTGAGTAATCTCACTCACTTATAAAAGGCCACTCCCTCTCCTCTCATATTGACAGAATAAAACAAAATATTTTAATCTAAAAACATCCCAATATACATAAATTATTTCTAAATGAATCTTTTTTGGGAATATATGCATCCAAGTAAGGCTATAATGCAAACCTGAGGTAGATATCACAAAAATAAGTAATGTTCTTCAATAAGATTATTTATTTTATTTATTTTTCAACCGACATAAATACTTATTAAAACCTGTTGATCTCACAAACCTAGTATATTAAAAATATATAGATGGTTATATAATAATTCCATGACCTAAAACCATATCCAATTCCATAAAATGGGTTACTAAACCATCGTTCATGTGTATGACTGTCTGCTGCCTTGCGAATTGATTTCATTATTTCTTTTGTTATCACCTTTCATGGTTGGGTATAATGATGGTTATAATATCAATATTTGATATATATATATATATAATAATTATAAACATGTAGTCATTATATCATATAAATATTATTTAATTTCCATTCAATTTTGGATATGATAATGTTGCTAATGTGTATATCAAACCACTTCTTTCCAAAGAAATGTGATTAATTTTTCACTAACACTTCACATGGAATTTAATAAGGTTAAATTTAACCAATATATGTGTTATACTTGAAATAAAAATTATACATATTAAATACTTATTTTTCATAATAGATAATTTTCTTTCTAATATTTCACTCACTTAAAGATGAGAACATCATACAAGTATGTGTAGACTATCGTCTACATGAAGCGATGTGGCTCTATTTTCATCTCCATACCACATTGATGATATATAAGTATATTTAAATGTATAATATGGTATATATGATATTATTATCATTATAAAAACACAAAATATTACCTACCTTTTTTCCATAATGATTATTGAAAAAACGGAATCATTAATCATCTGTACATACGACCTATAGTCTATGTGATCGTCACATACTTCATTTTTCATAACCATATTTTATTGTCGGTTTTAAAATTTTAAATTGATTTAAATGTATTATAATTATTTAATTATTATTGTTATTCTATATATTATTAATCTGTATAATATTTGAAGGAACTGGAACATTCATGGAAAAGCATGAATGATTAAACAAGCTAATTGACTAATGAAACAATAAAAATGATGAAAGGTTATTAATGAAAAGATGATAAGATGTTGTAAAAGGATCATATATGATGTTATAAATTTTAATATGGTTCATTAATAATTTAATAAAATATTTAAAACTACTATACATGAGTTTAATGAATGTTCATCCAAAAAGAAGCATGATATAAGGGGTTTCTCATATAACATTTATTTCTATGAGATATATACTATATTTAGCTTCTATATTTGTTGTGTGGTATATATAATAACAATTATATTATTTTAGGGTTCATATACATAAATTTATGGTTAATACCATATCCATTGTATGATATCTCTTTCCTTGTTTTTTTTAAATGTTACCAAAGCAATAAGGTATTTTTATCTCAATTTGCCTTCTTTAAGTTATATATTATGTAATACATCTATCTTATTTTACATGGTGTATATAATTCCCCATTAAAATATTTTATCACCAATATCCTTATTACCATGATATTTTTTTTTCATTTAATGGTATTATTTCATTTGGATTATGATTAAAATTTAAAATTGTAGTATGCGTCATATGTTACAATCTCATCATTTATCAGAATAGTTTATGATTGTGCTTAATCTAATGATATCAGATTATACATATCTAATGAAATTCATGAATAATATTATCCCTTAGTTAAACATGATATTTACTAGTAATAATAAAATTTTTACACACATTGGTACTTCAAATAATGTAAATTTTTATAGAAAGATGTCTTCATTTGTATCTTCGGTCAAAAATTAGTTTTATTTATAAAACAATGTTTTCTAAAAATGATGTAAAAATATTTTTTTACTATATTATGATTTGAAGAGTCCATTTATAACCATGTTTTTTCAATCTCAAAATTTATTAAAAGTAATATTCATTTTATTTTCTTGAAAAATTCAAATATCGGTTTTGTTAGAAATGTGAAAGGAATATTTTTTAATATATGCTACATGAAAGTAATTTTCTCCTATCATGGAAATTAATTTAATTGAATCATCTTTTATATCTTTTAAAAATTATTTTAAAACAAAATTATTTTCCAAATTTTTTATTTTTTTTCAAAATTGGAAGAATATTTTTCTCATGAAATGTTTTAAATTTTTCATAAATTTTTATTTCTATATTTTCATGACTATTTTCAAATAAAAGGTGTTTCATAATTTTTTTGACATCTGTTGAGCCCTCTGGAAGATTGTTGAATTCTTCATATGATTATTTTTTTAATAATAACAAATCATTGTTACTTAATCCGGTTGGATTTCTCATATACAAAATCATCGATTACTTAATCCGGTTGAATTTCTTATATACATAATCAAAATCTCTTAGTGAATCTGTGTATATTGGTTGGATCATGTTTTTATCTCTTTGTTATTGATTTACCAGTATTCTGGAAGTCCTCTGGATCAAACAGACAACGGTCGCACCAATCCATATCAAAGGACAACGGTCACACCAATCCATATCGAAGGACAACGGTCGCACCGATCCATATCGAAGGACAACGGTCGCACCGATCCATATCGAAGGACAACGGTCTCACCAATCCATATCATAGGAAAACTGTCACACCGATCCATATCGAAGGACAACGGTTGCACCGATCCAGATCAAACAGAAAACGGTCACACCGATGCTGATCATCTGAGTCACCGAAGATGTCTCACCGATGCTGATCATCTAAGTCACCGAATATGTCTCACCGATGCTGATCAAATGAGTCACCAATCATGACACACTGATGCTGATCATCTAAGTCACTGAAGATGTCTCACCGATGCTGATCATCTGAGTCATCGAAGATGTCTCACTGATGCTGATCAAATGAGTCACCGATCATGACACACCGATGCTGATCATCTGAGTCATCGAAGATGTCTCACCAATGCTGATCATCTGAGTCACTGAAGATGTCTCACTTATGCTGATCATCTGATTCACCGAAGATGTCTCACCGATTCTGATCAGATGAGTAACTGATCATGACACACCGATGCTGATCATCTGAGTCACCGAAGATGTCTAGCCACCGATGCTGATACTGATGACCTACCGATCACTTGAATCACCGATAGTCATAAACAACTATTTAAATTTCTTTATCTTTATTTAATATAAACAACAGTCATATTAGGAATATTTTAATGATCTATCATTTATTTAATAATGGTTTTTGGATGTCAGGGAACCATACCTCGTACCTGCAAAAAGAAATCATTTATTTTGCTAGAGCTCGTGCTATAAATACAAGAAGTCCATGTTAATGAGAAAAAGGGAGAGAAGAAAACGACGAGACACATATAACTGAAAATATTGGAGGATGAGATAGTTACATAAGACACAGAACCTCATACACACTCAATATTACTCAAGAAGAGTTCTGTACATTCACGAGGACATTAAAGAACTTCATCGACTACATTTCTCACTATCTCTAAACCCGGATGCCAAGAAGATGACACTCTTTTTTTCAGAAAAAAACCAGAAGAGGACTAAGAATCATTTCTGATCAAACTCAAGGAGTCCAAAGCTTCACTACAATCACTAGAGCCATTTCTAAACTCTACATCTCTACTCTGTGATTCATTATTTTACATTTCGAGCAGTGTGTGTTATATGCTATATTTTACACACACATTGTCTCTTGTACATTAACTGGAGGATCTGTAAATCCTCACTCAATCTCTTAAATCTCGTATTTCCCACTGGGATAGTGGTAGAGGTCGTGTGTGACCTAGAAAGCTGGTTGCTATTGTTTTGTTTCCCACAAATAATAGTGGTAGAGGTCTTGGACCTGGACAGTTGTAAACTGATGTGAACCCCGATCCAGTGTGTGGATCAATTTTATATAAAGTGTTGAGTGGACTAAGTCTCGACTTGATACTGATCCTCTTGGTTATATCTACTATGATACATCTTTGAAAGTTATTCCTTTTTATTCTACTGCTAATTACTTTAAAACAAAAACTGTTTTAAAGTCACTTTGATAATTAAACATGCAAGTGTTTATATTAGTTGTGAATCAGTAAGTTAGTTTCAAAAGTTAATCAACTCATCTATTGTGATTAACTGGGAAATAATCAATCCCTTGAGAACCTAACGGAACTTTTACTTTGATATAAATTCACTACAGTTTAATTCAGTATTTTATTTGGGGGATTTTAATACAAAGGTTTTAAAATAGAAATTTTAATTTGAACTCAATTCACCCCCCTCTTGAGTATCCACTCCGACCAACAATTGGTATCACAGGATGTCTAAATATTTTCTAAAGTACTCTGTTTTTCAACTGTGATTTTAGTTGTATTTTAAAGTTCTTAAAATTTCTGTTATTTCTAAATTTCTATCTCTTTAAAATCTTTGCTTTAAGTAAGCTATCATGGATAATATACTTGAAGGTGTTTCTACCAATAGACCACCATTTTTCAATGGCACTAACTATGCTCAGTGGAAAATCAAGATGAAAATTCATTTATAAATCATGGGTTTTGATATTTGGACTGCTATAGAATCAGAATATAGAATTCCTACTACTGTTAGAACTACTTGGAATGAATCTAATAAGACAGCCTACAATAATAATTGTGAAACCATGAATGCTCTGTACTGTGCTTTAGGAGATGAGGAATTTAATAGAATATCTGCTTGTTAAACTACTTATGAAATTTGGGATACCTTAGCTGTTTTTCATGAAGGAAAAACTAATGTTAAGTAAATGAGACTGAATACTTATACTATTAAGTATGATAATTTTATGATGAAGCCTGATGAACCCATTTCAGACATGTATCTTAGGTTTAATGAAATTGTCAACATAATGATCTCTCTGGGAAAGGATGTTCCATCAAAGGAACAAATTATGAGAATTCTGAGATGCCTACTTGAAAGATGGAGAGGAACTTCTGTATCAATTAGAGAGTCGTGTGATATTGGTAAACTGCCAGTCAAGGAATTAATTGGAAAGCTGATGATGTATGAAGAAGAACTCAAAGTAAACAAAGAAGAAGAAGATGAACCAAGAAGGAAGTCTGTTGCGTTCAAGACTTCAACTTCAAAGAACAAGGATAAGGAAAAGCTTCAAGCTATAAATGAGAGTTCAAGATGTGAAGACAGTGAAAGTGATTCTGATAGTGATGCTGAGATGGCATACATTTTCAGAAGGTTTAAAAAGTTCTATAGGATGAATAAGTTTTTCATAAAATCAAATTACTAACGTAAGTATGATAACAAGGGTCATTGGAAAAAGGATTGGATGAAATCTAACAAATCAGATGAAGTTGTCTGCTATCAGTGCAAAAGAAAGGGACACATAAAAGCAGAATGTCCAAAGATGAAATACAAGAAGAGGTATGAATACAAGGACAATAAGTTTAAGAAATCCATGAAGGATACTTGGAGTGCTTCTGAGGATAGCTCCACTGAATCTGAAGTTTCTGAAACTGAACACAGAAATAAGGCAAACATGTGTTTTATGAAAAACACCTCTGAGGTAGCATCTGAAACTCCTACTTTAAATTCATATTATACTGATGATGATTCTGAATCAGAAAACATGTCAAAATCTGAATTATTTGAATATTGTGATATGTTAGAAGAAACCTGTAATGAGTTGAAAGAAAAATACAAAGGTTTAAAGAAACAATATGCTTTAACTGTTAAACATAAATCTAATCTTGATATTGAAATAGAAAAGAATGCTCAGTTTCTTAAAGAAAACACTGAACCGAAATTATATAATAAGAAACTCAAGAAATACTTAGAGAAATTTACCAATGGAAAAGATACTCTTACTCAAATTCTAGGTAAGCCAATAGAACCTAGATACACTACTGGTATAGGATACCAACCTGGACAAAGGAAAATCACCAAAACTAAATTCATTCCTAAATATTGGCAGAATGTAGCAAGTTCTGAAACTTCATATGCTTCAACTAGTTATATTCATAGTTATGGATCTAATAAGGTTTATCTTTCAAAATCTTTTAACTCTAGAAATCTTATGAGACCCATTAGACAAATATGGGTACATAAAGTTTTATTGGCTAACCTGTCTGGACCCAAGAAGATCTGGGTACCAAAATCATTTCCTAACTAAATATGTTTTTTAGGGAACCTGCTTAAAGAGCTCCTATAGAAAGCCTTGGTATTTGGATAGTGGATGTTCAAGACATATGTTAGGAGACTTCTCATGCTTTAAAAGCTTAGTCAAAGTTGATGGAGGGTTTGTCACTTTTGGTGATTACTCTAAAGGGAAAATCATCGGCTTAGGCCAGATTGGTAACACTGACTCAGTATTAATTTCTAAAGTTTTATTTGTTGATGGACTTAAATACAATTTGTTAAGTATCTCTCAGTTATGTGATGATGGTTTCTATGTTAAATTTGAAAATGATTCTTGCAATGTTATTAATTCTAAAAATGTTTTTGTATTTTCTACCTTAAGAAATGAAAATGTTTATGCTGTTGATTTAAATTCTTTAGCTAAGAATAATATTACTTGTCTAAATGCTTTTCATAAAGAGTCTTGGCTTTTGAAAAGAAGATTAGGACACTACAATGTGCATTCACTTAGAAAACTTACTTGGAAGTACTTAGTTAGAGACCTACCCAAACTTGAATTTCCAGCAGACAAAGTTTGTAATCCCTGTCAAAAGGGAAAGCAACATAAAGTTTCTTTTAAATCAAAGAAAGAAGTTTCAACTTCTCAACCTCTCGAGTTTGTTCACATGGATTTATTTGGACCTTCTAGAGTTTCTAGCTTAAATGGGAAGCACTATGTGTATGTTCTTGTAGATGAATTTTCTAGATATACATGGGCATATTTTCTAGCTCACAAAATTGAAGCTTTTTCTTGCTTTGTAAAATATTCCATGTCTGTAGAAAACCTTAGTGGACTAAAGATTAAAACCCCGAGAAGTGATCGTATCCGTGAGTTTGAAAATCATGAGTTTGAATCTTACTGCTCACACAGTGGCTATAGTCACAATTTCTCTGCCCCTAGGACACCCCAATAGAATGGTGTAGTAGAAAGAAGGAATAGAACCCTGCAAAAAATTTCTAGGACTATGATTAATGAGTATGACCTACCTATTTATTTTTGGGCTGAAGCTGTCAATACAACTTGTTTTGTTATTAATAGACTCTTGATCAGACTTGTTCTTAAGAGGACCCCTTATGAGTTGTGGAACCATTGGAAACCTAAGGTTAACTACTTCAGAGTTTTTGGCTGCAAAGTCTTTATTCTTAATACTAAATAAAATATCGACAAATTTGAATCCAAGAGTGATGAAGGAATTTTCCTAGGTTACTCCACTTCTAGTAAAGCCTATAGATTTTTCAATAAAAGAACAATATGTGTGGAGGAATCTGTTGACATCATATTTGATGAAACTGATCCACATGAACCTAAGACCTCTATTGAAAATCTTGAAGATGATCTATCTACTTTGAACCTTAATGATAAGGACAATGGACTTGTAGTAAAAACATCCAGTTCTGGAAATTTCCCAGAACCTGCTTCTGTTTATTCCCAACCTATAGATGAACCTGAAATCTCTAGTCCTAAATTTCCTAGACCAACTAGGACTCTAAAGTACCATCCTTTAGATTCTGTTGTAGGCAATTTAGATAGAGGAACATAGACTAGAGCTTCTCTAAGAAATCAGGTTGAACATGAAGCTTTTCTTTCACAGTTAGAACCTAAAAATATCAATGATGCTATCAATGATGAATTTTGGGTAATGGTTATGCAAGAAGAACTAAATCAATTTGAAAGAAACAAAGTCTGGAAATTAGTAGATAGACCTAAGGACACTATAACCATAGTCACAAAATGGGTGTTTAGAAACAATGTTGATGAATCTGGAAACATCATTAGAAATAAATCTTGGATAGTTGCACAAGGTTACAATCAAGAAGAAGGAATTGACTATGAGGAAACCTTTGCACCTGTAGCTAGATTTGAGGCTATTAGGATCTTACTTGCCTATGCGTCACATATGAATTTCAAGTTATATCAAATGGATGTGAAAAGTTCTTTTTTAAATGGTTTTATTGCTGAAGATGTTTTTTAAGAACAACCTCCTGGTTTCTCAAATCCTCATTTTCAAAATCATGTTTTTAATCTTTCTAAAGCTTTGTATGGTTTAAAACAAGCTCCAAGAGCTTGGAATGAAAGACTTTCAAACTTTCTTATTTCAAAAGGATTTACAAAAGGAATAACTGACCCCACTCTTTTTATAAAAAGGATCTCAAAATATGTTTCAATAGTACAAATATATGTTGATGATATTATTTTTGGAGCTTCTAAAAATTCTTTATGTACTGATTTTTCAAAGGTTATGCAAAATGAGTTTGAAATGAGCTTAATGGGAGAGCTTAAGTATTTTCTTGGATTTCAAATCTTTCAAAGTAAAGATGGTATTATTCTAAATCAAAGTAGATATACTAAGGATTTATTAAAAAGTTTTGGTTTGGATAGTATTAAAGAAAGTGATATACCTATGAGTACTACATGTTAGTTGGTTGTTGATGAAACTGGGAAACCAGTTGATCAAACCTATTACAGAGGTATGATTGGGAGTTTACTTTATGTTACTTCTATTCGACCAGATATTATGTTTAGTGTGTGTATGTGTACTAGATTTCAAGCTAATCCTAAAGAATAACACTTAATGGCTGTTAAAAGGATTTTTAAATATCTTAAGTATACTGTGAATTTAGGTTTGTTTTATCCAAAAGGACAATCATTTGACCTAACTAGTTATTTAGATGTTGACATTGTTGGAGGTAAGTTAGATAGGAAAAGCACATTTGGAACATGTCATTTACTTGGAAAGTCCCTAGTATCATGGTGTAGTAAGAAACAGAACTCAGTTGCATTGTCTACTGCTGAAGCAGAATATATAGCTGCTGGTAGTTGCTGTGCACAGATTCTGTGAATGAAACACACTTTATTGGACTATGTATTTGATTTTAAACATGTTTCAATTAACTATTACAACACTAGTGCGATCAACATATCTAAGAACCTGGTGTCTCACTCTAGGACTAAGCACATTGATGTCATACATCACTTTCTAGGAGATCATTATCAGATAGGTGATATTTCTCTAGAATTTATTAGTTCTGAACATCAATTAGATGACATTTTTAGAAAGCCTTAACGTTCTGAAAGAATGAATTTTATTAAACAAGAATTGTAGAGACCCGAAGCCTGACGTACATGGACATTACATTACATTTGCGGAATACTTAGTACATAACAAAAACACACACACAAGGACCGTAATAGTTTAGTGTCTTTGGAAACTCGGAACGTAATCTTCTAATCGTGGTGAAAGATCTTCAATATCTCCCATAAAGATCTTCCCCCTTTTTTTTACCTAAAACCTTTCTTTATATCCTGGGGAAAAGAAAACATAAAACGGTGAGCTCAAATGCTCAGTAAGGGTAAACAAAAGAAATATCAATCACATCATATACATAAGAACATAGCTTTTGGAAATCTTAACCTGCAAAAGAGCTCATAATATCATAACATGGGATAAATCATAGAAGTGAAAATGAAATCATAACTTAAAACATTACTCATTGTGGCATACACACATAATCATATAGAATCATTTCTTGTTAGTCAAGACTCATTGCCAAGACTATCTTAGTGGACAACGTCCCTTTCTGAATCGAGTAACCCTCGTTTCAGTCCTGTTTCACTGAACCGGTATAACCTACCATTCTAGCCATGTCTATCTCATGAGATATAAAATCTTTACCCAATGCATTGGAGGGAGATATAGGTCCCACCCATCTCATAATGATACCATTCTTATGTGTTCCACAAAATCATAAATCATACATCATTGCATAACCCATGTAATACAAATGGGAATCTTAAACATCATGACATCATAAAACAATTCATAAACGATAAAGGAATTCATAAAAATAATTCCATCACAACATAATCAAATCAATGTAATAATAGGGATAAAAACAGAACCCTTTATTATCTTAGATGGAAAATAATTTTGATAAAACACTTGAAATGAATTCTTGAGGAAAATATCCTTTCTTCTTTAAAATCAATTTCTTTTCACCAAATGTCATGAATCTTTAAAAGAAAAGGATTTTCTTGAAAATAGTCATGAAATCTTTTTGTGGAAGCTTCATGAAAATATGGATTTATAAAACCGTAAAAATCCATTTATGCCGTATAAGTTAAAAAAAACATTCTTCTCGTACTTTTGTCGGGAAAGCCAAAAAGTACCTCGTACAAAAAAACGACAAAAGATTCCTTTCATATTCTTTACTAAAAACTCACCTAAGGGTAAAATTGGATTCAAAAAAATTGTAGGTGGATGGAAATAAAATTACATATTGAAGAAACATGGATGTGGATGATAAAATACACCCCAGTAAATACCAAAGTATAAACAATCTCGGATAAAAATGAGATTGTGATATTTCCCTTACCTTATGTCCGACTTGCTTTGTAAGTGTCCGAACCTCCTGTATAATGATTTAAATCATGTTATTGACTTATTCCAGAATCATATTCATTGTTATTATATCATATATGGTTCACTTATGACATTATATTACCCGTTCTTTTGTAAATTCCATGTTAAAGAAGCGTTTTGGGTAAAATCGTTTCATTTATCGTAGGTGTTTTCACTTGTTGTTCTTGACATCATTATTACTTATATCATGATTTACTTACTTCCAGAATATAAAATATGATTTATATATCATATATATTCAGTATATATATATATATAATAGATAGATAAATAAAATGAAAAACACCGTTCATGGAGACGGTAGTCCGTACGTACGCATGAACGCTGTTTTACTTTCCTTATTGTCTTGAAATGGAAGTAAGTAGATGACATACATATATATATACATAAATACAGTAGCTTTATAATGTCATATATTTCATTATTATTTCTTATATATACATTATAATCATTCTTAAATGGTTAACATGGAGAATGAATCTCATCGCGTCGTGGAGACGGTAGTCCGTACGTACGCACGAGCGATGATATCATTTCCATAATTATTGAATTGAATTGTAGTGGATTATAAAATATATCAGAATCAATATGATGTTATAATAACTATTTATAGTTATTCTTTACACCATTATACCCATCCATGTAAGGTGGTGGCGGAAAAAAGATTACACCACGGCGTGGAGACGGTATTCCGTACGTACGCACGCGCGGTGATTTCATTTTTCCGTAGGATGGATAGATGGTGAAATAGGGTTGTTTCATACTTATAATAACATATCATTATATGAGTTATACTGATGTTATTACTTCATAATGAAACAACCTAAGAAGAAGAAGTGGAAGAAGAAATAAAGATGAAAGAATTGGTAATGGTAATTACCTCTTCTTTGAAGTGCCTCTTTGAGACCTCCTCTTAGGGCACTAAAATTGGTCTTTGAGGAAGACCAGAACCTCTAGGATGTTGCTAGGGAAGTGGAGAAGAGATTTTTGCAGGGGTTGGCCGAGCTTGAGTGCTCAAATTGGTGTGAGGAGGAAGGGGGAGGAGGTTTCCTTTTATAAGGGAGGAGAGGGGCACCTTAGGAATATCTCAAAATATTATTTTATATTAAAGTCAAAATCGGTTTATAATGGTTCAAAAGGGTCTTATTTCGAAGCTAAAGTGGGGATGGGTCGAAATCCTATCAACCAATAGAATTTAGACAATTTTAGGATATTATTTTAACCTTATCAATTAGATTTAACTCTAAGTTAAATAATTTAACTTTTACCATGTCTTTTTTTTTCTTTCACTATATGGTTAATAAACTTACTATAACATGCCAAACGAACCCCAAATTGTTTATTATTAATATATATATCCTTATCTAAGTCATTTGGCCGAACCTTAGATTGTTAGGAATACAATAACAATTAATAATATAATATTTGATTTAAAAACTATTTTGTGTCAATTTTGACACTATTTGATATATGATTTTTGTGAAAGTCATAACAGAATTAAATGTTCGAACCAAGTTGATTAAATCAACATTAAGATATCATAGTAACCTAGAAAATTAGTGGAATTCATAAAAAGTCTTAAATTACATTTATTTTGGTATTTATATTATCAATTATGTCAATATTTCATTAATAAGATAATTACTGCATCATCTTTGTGTCATAAATAAATTATCTTATTTGATGTCTAAAAATTACAAATAAAATACCATCATGTAGGAAATCTTTTTAGCTTTCTAAGGAATATTTATAGTCGAATTTATCTTATGTATAACCCCATATTAAAAATTATTTACTTATTAAACGTTGATTTTAACTATTTTAACCCTTCTTTAAATAAATTAATAATAAATGTCCTAATCTAATCCAAGTGGGCCTAAATGGTCATATTTTATTCCTAAGTTTGTTTTTGGTCGAATTACACTTGTCCAATAGAATTAGGACATGTGTTAGGGTAATATTAATATCATATTTACCCTTAGTTACCCTATTTACTATTAACCGTGGTAAAAAAAGTAAAAAGTTACTATTCACCAAAAAATTATTTTCATCTCATTGAACCACATTTTAGTCCTTGATATTAACCGTGTCTCTCAGATTTTTGAAATTCCATTCACAGAAGCGGTAAAATTAAGTTTTATGCAAAATTCAGTTTTTAACCTACCACTTAGTAGTTTCACTATTCATCAAAAATTGATGTTTTTCAGAACAATGCCAAAATTTCATCCCAAGCTATATTTCATATTCCGAATTCAAAAATGAAGTCTATTTTACCAAATTCATAACATGAAAGTTGCATTAATTAATTTTATAATTAAATCCTGCTGTTAAAACAAATAGCGTGTTTTTAAGAAACAATATCTATCAAAAGATTGACACTTGTTTATGTCTAGTTTAAATGTGAAATTACATCCAATGACCAACATTGTATTAAATTGTAAAAATATATTCTAAATATACTTTAAAACCACTAAAATTAATGATTTATCACTATTAATTATTTCGATTAAAAAAGTTGTTTTTTAATTATAATTTAGTAATTTTCACTATTCATTAGAATATGAAATTTATCCGAAAAGTACCAAAATTTCACCTTAGGCTAAATTCGATACTCCGAATCCAAGAATGAAGTTCATTTTGAAAAATAAGATTTACAGAATTTTAAAAAGTGGTTATTACTATTCATAACGGCTAGTTTTAATAATATTTTAATAGCATATCGTTGTTTAGTGAAACTCGGTATTGCTTATTACACACGCTATCGAGGAAGGTCGCGATTGCGTGTAATGCAAGGCAAGACAAGGATGCGTGTTGTGCAAGATCCTTTTGGTGTAGCGTACAACACAAGACATTAATGAAATTAAAAAGAATATTTTTCATAAAATTTAGGGGTGTTGCATTCTTCCCCCCTTAAAATGAATTTCGCCCTCGAAATTCGTCGGGGTTATAAATGGTTTACTATTTGAAAGTTTCTTTAATAGAAACCCACATCGTAAAAAGGAATATCAAAACCAATATTTAAAAACAAAAGTATGAAACGTAACGGTTACCCAAATAAACTAATCATTGGGTTTCCACATAGGTGAAAATATGGATATGGAAGAGAAATCTAACCATCATGTTCTGATGGAGAGTGGTAGAGAACATGGCTATGGAAAAGCCAGTAATCACAAATCCATAGATTTGTGATGATATAAGGTACCATCTGATTCATCAGGTATAAGATCACTAGGACAACATTTTTGGTTTTCAAGATCATTTCCCTAAAGTTGAAACTTTGAATTGGAATAAATACTTTCTTTATTTTGGTACAATTTCACTATTGTTCGTGCCTAGAACAATTTACACTTCATCTCTTAAATAAATGAAGTTGAATTTGTTATTCGTGAAGTGTTAGCAGATCATGTGATAGAATGACGGGTCATTCCATCTGTCTCAAACAAAAGGTTAGCAAAAAAATTATATACATAAGTCGATCTATAGTGAGATTAATCATATATGGTTCCTAAAATGGACTTATACTTCATATATCATACTTCTTAATATAATAAAACTAGTTTCTACTAAACAGGGACTTCCTGTAGGTCAGTGGTAGGCGATAAAGGCCAGTCGCACTTCGGTTGTGGGTTCGATTCCCACAGCCTTGTCCGAAGCGATGGGCTGTCGCCCGTCCTGCAGGTTGTCCTTTTTATAAAACTATATTACTATAACATCCCATCAATAATATCGAAAAAACTTATATCCTTAAACAATACTAACTTATGTCCAACATAATCCATTCCAATCTTTAGGCTTATCCATAATACTGCAGTCCATTCTCATAACATAGTGAAAACGATTACCAGAGATTTAATACCATCGTTGATCCCCATATATCATAAGATATATCTTGTTGGTCACATTCCAAACATTCAAAGGCCTTAATCTTGTACTCTCTTGAATACCCATTGAACCTTAGTGAAAACTTGAATGCAGTTAAAAGTTAAAACTTTTCACATACCGAAATCCTCAAAATTCTATATACTCAAACCATGATATCACTTAGACCTTATATCAATCATGAGCTCATGAATACTATCAAACATTTAATTTTCTCCTTATCCCTTCATTATGCGCATATCATCTACATTCCAAAAATATCTGAATAACCTTTCATGGATCATACTTTCAAAACTCAATGAAAGATAACAGTGTAACAATCCTTAGATGTCTCTTTATTCTATAGTACCATGAGGTTACTTATACAACATTACACATGATAAACATGTAATCATTCCACTACATTCTCAAACCATTGACCGAGCTTCAAAAATTCTTTCATCTCACATATCATTTGTAGTCTCTTCATCATCATCCACATAAATACTACCCATATGACCATACTGATTCTCTTCATGAGTCTTTCCCTTAGGGCATTTGTTTGCATAATGGCCATACATTCCACATTTAAAACACTTAACCATTTTTGATGTCGTAGAAATACCATTATCCTCATCCATGGTGTTAACCGACCCTTTTCCTTTGCACTTACTTGCTTTGTGTCCTTCTTTTCCACACCCAAAGCATCTTCCAGTTCCCTTGAAACATTCTCCTTGATGCCTCTTCCCACATGATTTACATAGGGGAAATTGAACTTTCTTTCCTCTATGATCATCATGAAACTCCATCTTTCTCTTATTAGTCGAGTCAGGAAACTTACCAAATTTTACTTTATTGATCATATTATGAGATTGCTGATTCGGCATAATAATGGTCTTTGGACTTCCAAATCCCATTTCATTTGGTTTCTCATGAAGAATATCATTCCATTGTCCATCATATCCTCCATTATCGTGAATCATCTTGTTTCCAGCCATTTTCTAAAACCCAAAAAAAAGAATAGTGTGAGAGGCAAAAATCATGCTAGGGAAAACAACATAATAAAGGTGGAGTATCCTTGATATCTAACATCTTAGGTTAAATTCTATGATCGTTACCATAGTTCTAGGACTGTATCCTATACGTATACTTATCCTTAGGGACATCCCTAGACATACCTTAGAAATATCTCTAGGGATATCACTAATGTTTTCGCATCCTAGTTTCCAAAGGTTGACTAAACCTTTCCTCTGATACCAACTGTAGAGACCCGAAGCCTGACATACATGGACATTACATTACATTTGCGGAATACTTAGTACATAACAAAAACACACACACAAGGACCGTAATAGTTTAGTGTCTTTGGAAACTCGGAACGTAATCTTCTAATCGTGGTGAAAGATCTTCAATATCTCCCATAAAGATCTTCCCCCTTTTTTTACCTAAAACCTTTCTTTATATCCTGGGGAAAAGAAAACATAAAAGGGTGAGCTCAAATGCTCAGTAAGGGTAAACAAAAGAAATATCAATCACATCATATACATAAGAACATAGCTTTTGGAAATCTTAACCTGCAAAAGAGCTCATAATATCATAACATGGGATAAATCATAGAAGTGAAAATGAAATCATAACTTAAAACATTACTCATTGTGGCATACACACATAATCATAGAGAATCATTTCTTGTTAGTCAAGACTCATTGCCAAGACTATCTTAGTGGACAACGTCCCTTTCTGAATCGAGTAACCCTCGTTTTAGTCCTGTTTCACTGAACCGGTATAACCTACCATTCTAGCCATGTCTATCTCATGAGATATAAAATCTTTACCCAATGCATTGGAGGGAGATATAGGTCCCACCCATCTCATAATGATACCATCCTTATGTGTGCCACAAAATCATAAATCATACATCATTGCATAACCCATGTAATACAAATGGGAATCTTAAACATCCTGACATCATAAAACAATTCATAAACGATAAAGGAATTCATAAAAATAATTCCATCACAACATAATCAAATCAATGTAATAATAGGGATAAAAACAGAACCCTTTATTATCTTAGATGGAAAATAATTTTGATAAAACACTTGAAATGAATTCTTGAGGAAAATATCCTTTCTTCTTTAAAATCAATTTTTTTTCACCAAATGTCATGAATCTTTAAAAGAAAAGGATTTTCTTGAAAATAGTCATGAAATCTTTTTGTGGAAGCTTCATGAAAATATGGATTTATAAAACCGTAAAAATCCATTTATGCCGTATAAGTTAAAAAAAACATTCTTCTCGTACTTTTGTCGGGAAAGCCAAAAAGTACCTCGTACAAAAAAAACGAGAAAAGATTCCTTTCATATTCTTTACTAAAAACTCACCTAAGGGTAAAATT
This sequence comes from Viscum album, assembly GCA_963277665.1. Taxonomy (NCBI): domain Eukaryota; kingdom Viridiplantae; phylum Streptophyta; class Magnoliopsida; order Santalales; family Viscaceae; genus Viscum; species Viscum album. The sequence continues at coordinate 1,008,050,045 of OY728156.1, forward strand.
GGATTCAAAAAAATTGTAGGTGGATGGAAATAAAATTACATATTGAAGAAACATGGATGTGGATGATAAAATACACCCCAGTAAATACCAAAGTATAAACAATCTCGGATAAAAATGAGATTGTGATATTTCCCTTACCTTATGTCCGACTTGCTTTGTAAGTGTCCGAACCTCCTGTATAATGATTTAAATCATGTTATTGACTTATTCCAGAATCATATTCATTGTTATTATATCATATATGGTTCACTTATGACAATATATTACCCGTTCTTTTGTAAATTCCATGTTAAAGAAGCGTTTTGGGTAAAATCGTTTCATTTATCGTAGGTGTTTTCACTTGTTGTTCTTGACATCATTATTACTTATATCATGATTTACTTACTTCCAGAATATAAAATATGATTTATATATCATATATATTCAGTATATATATATATATAATAGATAGATAAATAAAATGAAAAACACCGTTCATGGAGACGGTAGTCCGTACGTACGCATGAACGCTGTTTTACTTTCCTTATTGTCTTGAAATGGAAGTAAGTAGATGACATACATATATATATACATAAATCCAGTAGCTTTATAATGTCATATATTTCATTATTATTTCTTATATATACATTATAATCATTCTTAAATGGTTAACATGGAGAATGAATCTCATCGCGTCGTGGAGACGGTAGTCCGTACGTACGCACGAGCGATGATATCATTTCCATAATTATTGAATTGAATTGTAGTGGATTATAAAATATATCAGAATCAATATGATGTTATAATAACTATTTATAGTTATTCTTTACACCATTATACCCATCCATGTAAGGTGGTGGCGGAAAAAAGATTACACCACGGCGTGGAGACGGTATTCCGTACGTACGCACGCGCGGTGATTTCATTTTTCCGTAGGATGGATAGATGGTGAAATAGGGTTGTTTCATACTTATAATAACATATCAGTATATGAGTTATACTGATGTTATTACTTCATAATGAAACAACCTAAGAAGAAGAAGTGGAAGAAGAAATAAAGATGAAAGAATTGGTAACGGTAATTACCTCTTCTTTGAAGTGCCTCTTTGAGACCTCCTCTTAGGGCACTAAAATTGGGCTTTGAGGAAGACCAGAACCTCTAGGATGTTGCTAGGGAAGTGGAGAAGAGATTTTGGCAGGTGTTGGCCGAGCTTGAGTGCTCAAATTGGTGTGAGGAGGAAGGGGGAGGAGGTTTCCTTTTATAAGGGAGGAGAGGGGCACCTTAGGAATATCTCAAAATATTATTTTATATTAAAGTCAAAATCGGTTTATAATGGTTCCAAAGGGTCTTATTTCGAAGCTAAAGTGGGGATGGGTCGAAATCCTATCAACCAATAGAATTTAGACAAGTTTAGGATATTATTTTAACCTTATCAATTAGATTTAACTCTAAGTTAAATAATTTAACTTTTACCATGTCTTTTTTTTTTCTTTCACTATATGGTTAATAAACTTACTATAACATGCCAAACGAACCCCAAATTGTTTATTATTAATATATATATCCTTATCTAAGTCATTTGGCCGAACCTTAGATTGTTAGGAATACAATAACAATTAATAATATAATATTTGATTTAAAAACTATTTTGTGTCAATTTTGACACTATTTGATATATGATTTTTGTGAAAGTCATAACAGAATTAAATGTTCGAACCAAGTTGATTAAATCAACATTAAGATATCATAGTAACCTAGAAAATTAGTGGAATTCATAAAAAGTCTTAAATTACATTTATTTTGGTATTTATATTATCAATTATGTCAATATTTCATTAATAAGATAATTACTTCATCATCTTTGTGTCATAAATAAATTATCTTATTTGATGTCTAAAAATTACAAATAAAATACCATCATGTAAGAAATATTTTTATCTTTCTAATGAATATTTATAGTCGAATTTATCTTATGTATAACCCCATATTAAAAATGATTTACTTATTAAACATTGATTTTAACTATTTTAACCCTTCTTTAAATAAATTAATAATAAATGTCCTAATCTAATCCAAGTGGGCCTAAATGGTCATATTTTATTCCTAAGATTGTTTTTGGTCGAATTACACTTGTCCAATAGAATTAGGACATGTGTTAGGGTAATATTAATATCATATTTACCCTTAGTTGCCCTATTTACTATTAACCGTGGTAAAAAAAGTAAAAAGTTACTATTCACCAAAAAATTATTTTCATCTCATTGAACCACATTTTAGTCCTTGATATTAACCGTGTCTCTCGGATTTTTGAAATTCCATTCACAGAAGCGGTAAAATTAAGTTTTATGCAAAATTCAGTTTTTAACCTACCACTTAGTAGTTTCACTATTCATCAAAAATTGATGTTTTTCAGAACAATGCCAAAATTTCATCCCAAGCTATATTTCATATTCCAAATTCAAAAATGAAGTCTATTTTACCAAATTCATAACATGAAAGTTGCATTAATTAATTTTATAATTAAATCCTGCTGTTAAAACAAATAGCGTGTTTTTAAGAAACAATATCTATCAAAAGATTGACACTTGTTTATGTCTAGTTTAAATGTGAAATTACATCCAATGACCAACATTGTATTAAATTTTAAAAATATATTCTAAATATACTTTAAAACCACTCAAATTAATGATTTATCACTATTAATTATTTCGATTAAAAAAGTTGTTTTTTAATTATAATTTAGTAACTTTCACTATTCATTAGAATATGAAAGTTATCCGAAAAGTACCAAAATTTCACCTTAGGCTAAATTCGATACTCCGAATCCAAGAATGAAGTTCATTTTGAAAAATAAGATTTACAGAATTTTAAAAAGTGGTTATTACTATTCATAACGGCTAGTTTTAATAATATTTTAATAGCATATCGTTGTTTAGTGAAACTCGGTATTGCGTATTACACACACTATCGAGGAAGGTCGCGATTGCGTGTAATGCAAGGCAAGACAAGGATGCGTGTTGTGCAAGCTCCTTTTGGTGTAGCGTACAACACAAGACATTAATGAAATTAAAAAGAATATTTTTCATAAAATTTAGGGGTGTTACAAGAATTGTGTATGATTTATCTGTGAAACTGATCAGTGAAACTGATATGTGAAACCGATCTGTGAAACCGATCTGTGAAACTGATCTGTGAAACTGATCTGTGAAACCGATGTGTGAAACTGATCTGTGAAACTGATCTGTGAAACGGATCTGTGAAACTGATCTGTGAAACCGATATGTGAAACTGATCTGTGAAACCGATTTGTGAAAATGATCTATGAAACCGATCTGTGAAACTGATCTGTAAAACTGATCTATGAAACTGATATTTCTTTTTATTACATTTTATTATGTTGTAATTAATTAATTACTTTTATCTTTATTATAGAAACCCTATATGATGAAATAAATGATACGCGGCTATTTCTATTCCCCAAAACCGTCGACCTTTCATTTCCCGCCAAGCCTTATTTTCTCTCTTCTCCTCTACTTCGAACCTTCGAACTCATGCATTCCCTAGAATCATTAAATGGCTAAGCAAAAGAGACCAAGCAAAGGATCAGAAGGTCCTGTACCTTCAAAGCGTGCTCGAGGTGAGTTTAGTAGTACCACTCAGAGATCAGTAAATCCGAACCTGGAAACTCGGATTGTTGCTGTAGAAAAGGAAGTCAGTTCCGCCTGGCTTTTGACAAGTAAGTCGTTGTTGTAACAAGTTTTAGATTCGAAAGGATGGAATGCCTGGTTCTCAGATAACACTGGTTTATACTACCCAAATCTAGTGCATGAGTTTTATATAAATCTTCAAATTACTTTAGATGGTGTAGAGGTTGCCCGAATTTCTTCTGTAGTGAAAGGAAAGAAAACATCCTTTTCGTCTAAATAATGGGCTGAATGTTTGAATGTACCCCATGAGGATCGGTATGAGTATTATGCTGGAAACATTCCTCCAACCACTAAATACTTCTCTTATGAGTTATCTTTAGAGCTTTTAACTGGAAATAGAGAGTCACGGAGAATCACAGCCTCAGAGTTGGATGGTGAATGTAGACTTCTCTTTAAGTTTATTCAGCACCAAATTTTCCCTAGGAATGGAGATTTTTTTTGCTGTAAGATACCAGGATGTTTTTCTATTGTTTTTACTAAAGACCCATGAGAAGATCAATTTGTGTAGATATCTAATGGTGCACATAGCTGGAATGGTGAAACCTTCTAAGAAAGCCACTCCCCTGTTCTATTCCAAGATGATCTCTACAATGTTAATGAATCTGGAATGTGCTGATGAAGCTGATGAGATAGCTGAATCTGATAGTGCTTTTTGTGTTAACAAAGAAAATTGTAAAAGGATGAAAATAAACTGGAACCCATGGAAGAAATGCTGGGTTGCTGATGAGTACAAGTTATATGAGTCCTACAATCCCACTGATCATGGAAAGAGGCGGAAGGGTTTGAGAGACCCTGGTTTGAAATCAGATGAGGAGCCAATTTACTCTGATGATGAGGAAGAAGTAGATGTTGAAAGGAATAAAGACACTGAAGAGTCTGGTAAACAAGGAATGGAAGAAGCTGAAACAGAAGAAGGAAGTATGTCACCTCCTGATGATAGGAGTGATCCTGATACTGTGAGCCCTAAGAGAAGAGTGGAATTTGGATCTTCCAGTCCACCTTTACCCTTACCTGAATCAGAACCAGTTCTTGGTGATGAAGAAGCTAGTGACACTGAAGTATCTGACAGTGAAGATTCTGTGAAGAATGGAAATGATAACGATGATGATGATGATGATGATGATGATGGTGATAACCGACCAGTGGATGGTCTTTATATACCTCCAACAGAAACACATCAAACTGTACCAGAAAAAAATACCAATGGAAAGAGAGATTCTCTAAAAATCAGTGGAAAAGAAAGTTATGATAAACCAAAATATACGCTGTGTCCTGCTGTCTGGGATGATTACCCTGGTTTTGCTGTTTTGGGTTTAGAGTATTCTGAAGAATAGGAGGAAGAATCAGAATCTATTGCGGGTGTGAAGGAAAGCCAACTAGTTGAGGCAAGGTTTGCTCATGCTGTTGATGCTGCAGATACTCATCTACCTAGTTCTACTGTCTCTCAGTCTGATTTTGATAAGTTCAAAAGTGAGTTGCTTACTGCTATGAGAGATACAGTCAGAGAATAAATTTCCAATGCTATTAAACCAGACCTAGCCAATACTGCTGAGTTTATTGGAAGGCACATAGCCCCTCTAAATCAGATTCTGAAAGATCTACAATCTGTCTTAGTTTCTTTATCAAATGAATTTAGATCAACCATCTCTGGTATGATGGATGTGTTGAGGAATCTGATTGAACATATTAAGAAGTCTGATCTGAGAAAGTTGAATGCTGAGATAACCTAAATAGTTTCTCAAGCCAGTACATCCAAAGTAACCAAGATCACTACTCGTGAGCTAGAGGCTCTAAAGAAGATTGTGCATGATGAATTGGCCACCATTAGACAAGTTCTTGATTTGGACTCGTTGAGGAAGATGAAGGAACACAGTGATCACATTCATAAGATGGTAACAATATATTCAGCAGATGCCACTAAAGCTCAGCGAGAGATCAAGGAAAAGGTTGACCATTACTTTTCAAAGATTTATACAAAGCATGAGAAGGCCGCGAAATTCAAAGTGTTGGCTGATAATCTGAAACTACCTCCAGTCACTCAAGCTTTCAAGACTCAAGTTCGTCAGTTGCAAGATTTTACTCCTACCTTGGAACGGTTCATAGAGAATAAGGATGATTTTGAGAAGGCTATGCAGTATGGTGAAAAAGTTATTCAGAATTTCATAAATCTTTTGAAGCCTTCTCTTAATGCACAAGGCACTGCCATTGTGCTTCCTACTACTGACCCACTCAGTGCCTCTGATGTTGCTCCAAATCAGATCTCCGTTGCTCATGCTCTATCTCAACTCTGACCAGTTCCTCAGCAATCTTCTCAACCAACTGCTACTGCTTCCAAGCAAATCCCCGTGGCATCTTCTCCTCCACCTTCCCGAGTCATCTTACCACCTTTTCAAATTCGCCCAGTTCCACCTGCCTCCAAGCCTTCCAACTAACCAACCATTGATCCTTCTGAAAAAGGCAAAGCCCCGTTACATCCCATGAAATAGTTGTGCATTGTTGTTGATAGGGTGAACCATGTTGTGTTTGTACTGTGATGTACCTTATAAAATTTATTCTATTTTCTTTTTATTCTCTCTGATTCCTTCTTTTAATCTCTTCTTTATCTTTTTTCCCTCCTTTTTGATTATCCCAAAGGGGGAGAAATCTGTATATATACGGGGGAGATGCATCTCTAAAGGGGGAGATTATTTTTTTATCTATGGGGGAGAACCTTTCTATGGAAATGCTTGCATAAATATTTAAAGGCATAAATTCAGGGGGAGATTTATATCTCATTATGTTTTTATTCTTATTATGACTTGTCACTATTATTGATGATATATTATTTTTATTTATGGATAAGATTTGTGATTATCAAAAAGGGGGAGATTGTTGAGCCCTCTGGAAGATTGTTGAATTCTTCCTATGATTGCTGTTTTAATAATCACAAATCATTGTTACTTAATCCGGTTGGATTTCTCATTTACAAAATCATCGATTACTTAATCCAGTTGGATTTCTCATATACATAATCACAATCTCTTAGTGAATTTGTGTATATTGGTTGGATCATGTTTTTATCTCTTTGTTATTGATTTACAAGTATTCTGGAAGTCCTCTGGATCAAACAGACAATGGTCGCACTGATCCATATCAAAGGACAGCGGTCGCACCGATCCATATCGAAGGACAACGGTCGCACCGATCCATATCAAAGGACAATGGTCGCACCGATCCATATCGAAGGACAACAGTCTCACCGATCCATATCCAAGGACAATGGTCGCACCGATCCATATCGAAGGACAACGGTTGCACCGATCCAGATCAAACAGACAACAGTCACACCTATGCTGATCATCTGAGTCACCGAAGATGTCTCACCGATGCTGATCATCTGAGTCACCGAAGATGTCTCAACGATGCTGATCAAATTAGTCACCGATCATGACACACCGATGTTGATCACTTGAGTCACCAAAGATGTATCACCGATGCTGATCATCTGAGTCACCGAAGATGTCTCACCGATGCTGATAAAATGAGTGACCAATCATGACACACCGATGCGGATCATGTGAGTCACTGAAGACGTCTCACCGATGCTGATCATTTGAGTCACTGAAGATGTCTCACCGATGCTGACCATCTGAGTCACCGAAGATGTCTCACCGATGCTGATCAAATGAGTCACCGATCATGACACACCGATGCTGATCATCTAAGTCACTGAAGATGTCTAGCCACCGATGCTGATTCTGATGACCTAACGATCACTTGACTCACCGATAGTCATAAACAGCTGTTTGAATTTATTTATCTTTATTTAATCTAACCAAAGGTCACATTAGGAATATTTTTATGATCTATCATTTATTTAATGAAGGTTGTTGGATGTCAGGGAACCGTACCTCGTACGTGCAAAAAGAATTCCTTTCTTTTGCTGGAGCTCGTGCTATAAATACAAGAAGTCACTGTTAATGCAAAAAAAGGTAGAGAAGACAACGACGAGACACATATAAGTGAAAAGAGTGGTGGATGCGATAGTTTCAGAAGACACAGAACCTCATACACACTCAATATTACTCATGAAGAGTTATGTACATTCATGAGGACATTAAAGAACTTCATCGACTACATTTCTCACTATCTCTGAACATGGATGCCAAGAAGAAGACACTCAGTTTTTCAGACAAAAAACCAGAAGAGGACTCAGAATCATTTCTGATTAAACTCATGGAGTCAAAAGCTTCACTAAAATCACTAGATCCATTTCTAAACTCTACATCTCTCCTATGTGATTCATTATTTTACATTTCGAGCAGTGTGTGTTATCTGCTGTATTTTACACACACACTGTCTCCTTTACATTAACTAGAGGATCTGTAAATCCTCACTCAATCTCTTACATCTTGTATTTCCCACTAGGATAGTGGTAGAGGTCGTGTGTGACCTGGACAGATGGTTCCTGTTGTTTTGTTTCCCACGAATAACAGTGGTAGAGGTCTTGGACCTGGACAGTTGTAAACTTTTGTGAACCCCGATCCAGGGTGTGGATCAATTTTATATAAAGTGTTGAGAGGACTAAGTCTCGGATTGAGACTGAACCTCGTGGTTATATCTGATGTGCTACATCTTTCAAAGTTATTCATTTTTATTCCTCTGCTAATTAATTTGAAACAAAAACTGTTTTAAAGTCACTTTGATAATTAAACTCCGAAGTGTTAATATTAGTTGTGAATCAGTAAGTTAGTTTCAAAAGTTAATCAACTCATCTATTGTGATTAACTGGGAAATAATCAATCCCTTGAGAACCCAATATAACCTTTACTTTGATATAAATTCACTACAGTTTAATTCAGTATTTTATTTGGGGGTTTTTAAGACAATGTTTTTAAAACAGAAATTTTAATTGGAACTCAATTCACCCCCCTCTTGAGTATCCACTCCGACCAAAAACATCATATTTTTTTTAAAGAAACTATTTTTGAAATGAAAAGTTTATATTCCTAAAAACTGTAATGTTTTTAATTATATACACATTTTTTTAAAAAAACCCTTGTGTTTAATCATGATCCATTGGGGATATATTTTACTCATACTATCCTATTTCTTTCCGTCGATGGGTTAAGATTGTTTTGAATTGGCTGTTATAGAACATGTTTCTTTTCTATTGGTTAACCATGTTTCAATGACATTTTTGTGGAACCCATTTCTTTTCAATAGTTTAATCATGTTTATATGAGATTTAATTAAAAATCAATAATTTTCCTTATTCATATAAATTTTAAAATGATTATGGATTCTTTCTATGAGTTTTATTATTAAACTAAGTCTATATATACATTTTTAATGTTTTGGTTCTGAGACACTATATATGATGGTTTCTAATACATAACTCTAGGTGATCCAAATATAGATTATACAACGGGTGCACCTAGATAATGCTCCATATAATTAAGTAATTATTATGTTCTCGAGAGAATTATGTTAGAAGTCGGCCATATGGTTAATCCAAATTTAATGGTTCCCTAAGTGTTCTATGAATATGATTCTCCAAGATAACGATATGTTTTTCTACAGTTTTAATGATATTATGTTGTCTCATTTGAACATGATTGATATTAGTAAGATTATTGATATGGATTATTATGACTCAATCAATTATTAAAGATATATGCCATCATTTAATTCCGGATGGACTAGGTATTGATGGGTACAAATATTTTTATGCTATACTCATACGCATTTATTATTTCATCATACCACTATTCTCTTATTATGATCACAGATGATAATAAATTTTTATTGCTTAAATTTTCTGTTACATAAAATTTTATCTCACAATTATTATCTTTCATTTTCACTATTTTATAAAAAAGTTAATTGAAAAAATTATGTCTAGTATGGATATCATATTGATGACTATGATATCTTCATGTGAACAAATAAATGTCTTATTATGCGGGAAAAAATAAAACTTAGAGACCTAGGTATTATTTATGTGGTATTTTTTTTTCAAAATTAAAAAAAAATTAAAACAAAAGGTCCTTCATAATGTTTATGCTTTAATATTTTCACTTTATGTAGAAATGATTTGATGAAAACAATTTGGTCACAATCATCAACATCAAAACTATAAATGTATAGTTTAATATTTTAGAACCAGATATAAGAGTATGGGTTTGAGGTTCTTAAAAAACTATTTTCATATTTTAAATTTCTTATATGATCCCTATATAATATTTGACATCCTATTTATTAATAATATTTCATTAATTTTATTGTTTTAGGTGTTAATTGTCTTGTCTTATCATGCGTGTCTTGTTATGAAAGATAAGGTACATTTGTATATTATATAAAATAATCATATAAATAATTATATTAATGAAAGAAATATTATATTTACTAATTTGATTCATTTTTAGAATAATTCTTGATGTTTGGAAATGGAAACTGAATTGCATCGCTTAATGAAGATAATATGTCGTACATTCGCAAAAGCGGTTATATCATTCCCCTATTGGGTTAAATAGAAATGAATTGTGAGATATATTTGTCCTAAATAATAAATATAATTTTAGACATATAACATATATTTATTAAATTTATCCTTATTACTATATATTTAATGGGTCAGTGAAAAATGAAACACATCGCTTCCTGAGGAGGTACTCCGTCGTACACATGAGCGATGTTATCATATTTTAAATAGATTGCAATGTAATAATATATAATAATATAATTTTATAATTCTATGTATCTAATATATATATATATATTAAATATATCATTATATTCATCTATTAAATATATCATTATATCCATCTATGAGAATTATTTATGGAGTACGAGTTACATCAATTAGTGAGGAAAAATTTCACCACACACATGATCGAAATTTTTTTGTCCCATTTAATGGAAGTAGAGATGGATAAATATTATTCCATAAACATAATAAACTTATATAATATCTTATATAATTAAGTTTTTACATTTTATGTTTTTATAGATAATATAATGTAGTAATTGAATAAATAATTAGAAGGATCATAGAGACGATAATTATATTATGTTTGAGAAACCTCCTGTAGTTCTATTCTTAATGCCTCTATTTTTGGTCTTTTGGAAATAATATATTATTTATAATTGGAATAATAATGTTGAGGAGTGATATTTCTAGGGGTTTTTCCAGCCAATGGACTTGATAGTTGTCATAAAGATAAGGGAGGGAGTTCACTTTTATAATTTGGGATTGCCTTTTTGTAAATAAAAAATCTATCCAATAATGTGAAGTAGCTCTTACTCCATTGGCCACCAATAATGATAAATAATGGATTATAGACATTTTATGGTCAATCTAAATCTCCGAGACATATTTTTCAATATTTGTTTCTATATCCTTTATGATTATATAGATTTTCCATTTTATTTTATCACTACAGTTACTTGTTTTATGACCAAAAATATTTATAAATTAATCTGAAAATTAAATTATATATTTTAGATAATTTTTAACAAATTATTTAAAATATTGAAAGAAATATTCCCAAAAAATTTCTTTTTTTGTCAAAATTTAAATTAACACAACTTTATGCAACGTGAAAAACCTCATTTTATCCTTAATAATGTTAAATAATTTGTTACTATTTTTAATAGCTATTTAAAAAAATTATTTACATATAATATAATATATTTAATTATTATTCAAAATATTGAATCCATTTTTCCACGTTACTTCTCCCAATGTGGATGAATTTAATTTTAAATTATACTGACATATGTGTCAGAAGGTGATTTTACCAAAGAAAATAATTCATGATTTTATAAAGTTCTTATACTATAATGACTTAATTACTGATCATATATTTTAATATAATTAATTTTACATCAAATAAATTAAAATTTAACAAGAATATGTAAAATAATTTAAATTAAAAAGACATTTTAAAAAAGAAATCATTATTTTTCATAATTCATCAATAAATTTAATTTTTTCAGAAAATTATAAAAATTCACCCAAAGATTATCTTGAAATGTAAATTTCAAAATAGAAGTTAATTTTTTAAAAAAAATTTAAAAAAATTTACATATTAATTTGTAATTATGTGTGTAAAGAGTGACTAAACAACCTTTTTAAAAAACACACTTTTCCATAAATAATATTTTTTTTCAAAGGCTTCTCATATTATTTCTAGTAAACTGATAAAAATTGTATTTATTTTATTCATCAGTAAACCATATTATTTTATAAAATTATTCATTTTTAATTGTAATCATACAACCAACTTAACAGCTAATTTACAATGATCATGTTTAAATAATATTATTTCAACTATGCATTGCATTTCATATAAACCCGATATTGTGTAAATATTAAGATATCAAAAAGATTAAATGTATTAAAAAATAAATATTTAATAATGTTCCATAGTGTTTATTCTATTTTAATATTCATTGTGAATTTTGTAAATTCTATTGAATATGATGTTCCTCTTTTAAATTCTTAAGGAGTTAAAATATTTGAATGTTGAATATAATTTCATTAAATAAGGTGGTATCATTTACCAAAATATGACATTTGATGGTTTATAAATGTAATGAAATAAATAATACTACATTCTCCACATTCTATATACCTAATGTTTGTAAGAACCCGATTCTTATTCTTGAGGTATGAGTTTCTTCCTTTCTCTTTTCCTTAAGTGTTTCTGAGGAAATAAGGAAAATGGGGTACAATCCTAAATTTTAGGACTACACGCTGTGTAGATTTCCACACGCCGTGTAATTTTGGCCATGTGGGATGAGTACATAGGCTGTGTAGTCATGTTGGTGACTACGGGTGTGAAAACTAACTACATGCCATGTAGGGGTCCTTTACACTCCATGTAGTCAGTCGGAAGATGAAATAGTAAGGTGGTGGGAGTAGTCGCCAGCTGGGCGACAGTACACGCCGTGTAGTCGGGAATACACGTCGTGTACTCATGTTGATGGATGAATAGTTTGGCGGTGCCGCCATATGGACAGTTAAATAAAGAAAGTACACGCCATGTACTCAGAAGTACACGCCATGTACTTTTTTTTCTCTTAAAATGGGTAGTAGCCAACCCTGTTTATAGGGAAGGCTTAGAACCGGATGGGAGCTCGGGAGGGGACAGACGAATCTTCAAGGATCTCTAGATCGAGCGTCGGGAATCCGTTTCCGCCTCGGATGATCTCGTTGGAACCGCCCGGGTAATCCCACTCATCTCCTGGCGTAGTACTTTCCAAATCTTCCTCTGATGGAAGTTATTTGGGTTTAAGAGAGTTTTATTTAACCTCAGATCTACATCATTCTGGGACGATTCATGGAACATATTTTGAGTATACTGATCAGGGGCGTTTAATGTAGGTGGATTGGTGTTTGATTTTCCAACTATTGTGCATTTTTTGTATCGTTGAAATACGCGCCCATGAATGGGGTGTCGTATGGCTGAGGTCTTCTTGAATTAAATACCTATAATTGATTAGGTAATTTAAATGTGATAATAAACTGTTGTTTGGGATCAATTCTTGGATCCAGGACCACCCCGGGGGTGCGTTCCTCTGTTTAGACCTTTGGCCAAGATACCTGAGGGTGTGCCTTTATAATAATTATAGAATTTCCTTGAGAGGAATTTCATTTGTATTGCATGTATATTGCTTGATTACATGTTGGGCATGGCCCATTTACTTGTTTATCCTGAGGGAAGTTTTGTGATTAGCCTGTGGGAAAGGTACTACTTAGCCTATGGGCAACATCTTTCGTGCATGTGGGAAGTTGATTCTGTGCCTGTGGGCGACACCTTGTACGCCTGCGGGAAATATTCGATATGACTGTGGGCAGGTTCCTGTTTTGGATTCTCTTTACCTCAGGGTATAGGATTACGCATCTCAGGACACTGACTGATTACATATAAATTCCCTGTGGTGTTTTCTTAATAATAAATAGTGAAATGAATGTTAAATGGAAATATAACTTGTATGGTTAGTTAATTTTGAGTACATCTTAGTTAATTGCATTTACTTTTTCACACAGTTGTTGCATGTTTACACACAGTTGAGCACGGGCCTTTGGTGGGTGCCTACTAAGATTTATTTCTCACACCTTGTTTGGGTCATGCTTTTCTTCCCAAACAGATTATGTTTATGAAGGTATGGATAAAGGCAAAGGTCCCTTTACAGGTACTTGATTGCTGCTGAGGAGAAGGGGAACATGAAACGAGGCTTAGGCTCGGGATGCTACTGGCTGTTTTGTTTGCTTTGTCGTACTCTATATTTCACGGTATTGTATTTTTGTGTAACATGTTCTGGATTTTTTCATAGAACTTGAGGCATGTTGAATAAACTTTATATATGACTGTTGGTTGTTCTTACGACAATTTTTATCTTAAATGTCTATGGTTTATTGCTTCCCCTATTGTTTTATGCCTTTTTACTTTATTCTGATGTGCTACACATTGAAAAATGAGGGCATAGTTTCCCCACTATCATACCTGGGCCCTCGCTGCTACCCGGTAGCCTCTGGCGTTTGGGGAAATGTGCTTGAGGTCACGTAGAGAACCAGGTTCAGGGTACCCATGGAGTGGTATCCAGAACCGGGACGTTACAAAGTGGTATCAGAGGAGTTCTTTTCTTTGACTTTTTATTTGGGGCCTTAGTCAGAGATTGGCCGAGAACATTTGTTGGTAATAAGCTATGCCCAGGCGTAGCTAACCCGTGTACAGGGAAAACCCAAATTACCTCGTGTGTCAATTTAACTGATTTAGAAATTTTACAGTTGAATTGATTTTCACCGAAGGCTGACACACTTGTATTGTGTTGTTTATATTTTAATCATGGGTTATATTTAGTTGCAACCCGATGAGATGAGGGTATTCCATCTCATGAATCATTTAGGCACATGCTAGAAATCACATGCCATGCATAGTTATCATGCCAGCTAGGTTCATTATAAATTGCATGTTGTTGTGATAGATGTTGTGCTAGAAAAAGCATGTTGTTGTGATAGCTGCTTGGATAGATACCTGCTGTTTGATAATGTATTATTGTGTGAGACTGTTTTTAGAATGAACACCAAACATTGGTTTTTGGGGAGTATGGGCCCTCATTTATCAAAATATGGTGGATCATTGTCTGTTTATCCAGTTATAACACATAGAATATGCCAAACTTTGATTCATGGGGAGTGTGGGCCCTCATGGATCGGAATTTGGCACTTAAGTGTTGTTTTTCAGTATTTTTGGGTTCTAGAGAAGTTTCTGAGTCATACTATCCGGACACCCAGTATCCAGGCCATGTAGTACCTAAAACACGCCTGTATATTATTCTATTCGGGAAGAAAATAAAACTTTTTGAGTACACGCCGTGTAGTCTAATTACACGCCGTGTAGTCTCTTTCCGTGTCATAGACCATGTGAGTGGGGACATGGGAAAGGGAATTTCTTAGGGAAAACATGCCGTGTACCATAAGTACACACCATGTAGTGTTGACCTGGAGTCCTCCTGTGTAACTAATAACATGAATGGGGGAGACGCTAATATATACACGCTGTGTACACTGTTGAACACGCCGTGTAGTCTGACTTGGTATCTAGCCGTGTAATTAACAACACGGGTTGGTGTAATCCCTTCGTGTACACGGCGTGTGTATATTGAACACGCCGTGTAGTTAGAGCAGTGTATCCGACCGTGTAACTAACAACACGGGTCGGCAAAGCTCGTATAGTACACCCCGTGTACCTGTGGGACACGCCGTGTAGTCTTGACCAGTGACAGACCGTGTGGACCTGACCATGTGGCTTGGAAACAGGGTAGTGTGCACGCCATGTGCGGGTGTAACACACCGTGTAGTATCAAGCTGAGTAGTTGTCCGTGTCATAAACCACACGGGAAGTTGGAAAATTACACTATACACCCCATGTAGATTATATACACTCCATGTAGTTTTGTTTAATGGGATCCATGCGGCTTTTCTGTGTAGAAGGTCCCGGGCAGGGGTAGAGAAGTCAGGTACACACTGTGCAGTCATTATACACGCTATGTAGTCTTGTTGTGCAATTTTAAAGTCCTTCTTCCTCCTGTTCCCTTTTTTTCCTTCGTTTTCAGACTATGATAATCTTGATCTGAGTTGTACGTTTGACCTTGTAGTGTCCTGCTACCGAGACGTTCATGAGTTGTTCACCAGGAGAGCGACAATGAGTATACCCCAGAGATGGTGGGCCATGGGCTACCATTGGATCCTCCAGTAGATCCAGATGCAGTTCCAACCGTTATACCGGACACAGGTGTGGATGCACAGTTCCTTGAAGGCTTTATGCGGTTCATGCAGACCTTTCAGGGAGCACCGCCGGCTACCACATCTATGGCAGAGCTGACACGTATCATCCAACATTAGTATCTGCCTACGTTTTCAGGGGATGGAGGACCACAGGTTGTGGAGTCATGGCTGGGGTCTATGTATAATATTTTCAAGAATCTTGAGATTACTCCAGGGTGGAGGGTCAAGCTCGCAACTTATATGCTGCGTGATTCCGCCAAGAGGTGGTGGGATGTTACCACCCTGTCAAAGTATCACAGAGACATGGCGTGGGAAGATTTTTAGGTAGTCTTCTATGAATTCTTCTTCCCAGAGACACTAAGGGTAGATCGAGCTCAAGAGTTCATGAATCTGCAGCAGGGCGCTATGTCGGTGATGGATTATTTTTCTCACTTTACTGAGCTTCAGCGTTTTTCACCCGTTCTGGTGGGTGATGAGAGGCTGAGAGCCAGAAGCTTTGAGGATGGTCTTCGATATGACATCTGAGAACTAGTGAATGTTTTTAGGTTTCCTTCAGTACATTCTATTGTGAACCAGGCGCTGATTATAGAGAGGAACCTATGTGAAGCTAGTGGTGTGGGCCAGGTCGGTTCAGCACCAGTTTCTGGTACTATTTCTACTGGTAAGAGGAAGAGACAAATTGACTTCTCTCAGGGTGGAAGTATCAGTCAGAATAATGTTTCAGGTGGCCAGGTCATGTGCTACTAGTGTGGTAAGGATAGGAACAAGAGACCTCAGTGTCCACGAGACCCAGTGGAGTGCCGAGCTTGCAACAAGATGGGTCATCTATAGTGATTTTATAGGATGTTTCCACCAGTGGCTAGTGAGAGGGATTTTGTGCAGACTCCGCATGCAGGAGCAGGACCAGCAGCTTCTTACCAGCCAGGGAACTGGAATACGTCAGGGTGTGCAGGCAGAGATGGCGGTAATGTCCGTGGTACCTAGACACCAGGATCTCAGAGGTAGCAGGGTGGGATGACTCAGGGTAGTCAGGCTGTGTCGCAGGGCTGCGACACCGGGCATGCATATGTAGTGCAACAGACCCAACAAGAGCAGGATTCCGGACCTTTACTGTCAGAGGTACTATTCTAGTAGCTTCTGTTTTATCTTCAGTACTTTTCGATATAGGTGCTACACATACCTTTATATCTGTACCTATTGTGGAGAGCCTTGGGCTCAGTGTTTCTACTTCTTCTACTATTATGACGTTATACACTCTATTGGGAACTAGAATAGCTAGTGCGCGTCAGTGCAAGGAGTGCCCCATTGAGGTTGGTGGGTGTCACTTCCATTGGGGCCTCTATGTCTTAGAGATGAAAATCTATGATGTCATTCTCAGGATAGACTGATTGGTTCCCTTTAGAGCCTTTGTGGATTGCTATTGTCGTAGGGTGAGTTTCACGTCACCAGAGGGCAGAGAGTTTCTATACAAGGGAGAATTGGGTGTTTATGTGAGTCGAGCTGGGCCAGAGCATCATGGGCGTGGTAGATTCACAACCCAGATTGCGAGCTTATATCTCGATGATTCGGTGACTTGTCAGAAGGATTTCCCTCCAGTGGTTGATCGTTTCAGGGATGTCTTCTCAGATGACTTTTTAGGTCTTCCTCTAGAGCGTGAGGTGGATTTCTCTATTGACATTGTGTCAGGAGCAGCACCAATGTCCATTTTTCCTTGTAAGATGGCTACACTAGAGTTGCAGGAGCTCAATAGATAGTTAGAGGAGTTACACACAAAGGGTTTCAACAGACCCAGTACTTCTTCTTGGGGTTCTCCTATCCTTTTTGCGAAAAAGGTGGACGATACCCTCAGACTCTGTGTGGATTATCCGAATGTGAACTAGTTGATGGTTAATAACCGATATCCCTTACAAAGGATTGATGATATTTTTGAACAAATTCGTTGAGCATGACTGTTCTCGAATATTGACTTGAGATCAGGATATCATCAGCTGCGCGTTAGACCATCTAATATACCTCTCACAGCTTTCCGGAGCAGGTATGGTCTATACGAGTATACGGTTATGCCGTTCGGACTCACGAACACACCAGGAGTTTTCATGGCTCTGATTAATCGTGTGTTCCATCCTTATCTATATTCTTTTGTGGTAGTATTCATGGATGATATATTGGTGTACTCTCACACTCAACATGACCATGCCACCCATCTTGAGATCGTATTGAGTACACTGAGAGAGCATCCGCTATATGCTGAGCTCTCAAAGTGCCACTTTTGGATGGACCATATACACTTCATAGGTCATATAATCTCAGAGGCATGAGTTGTAGTAGACCTAGAGAAGGTGAGAGAAGTAGTTTCTTGGGAGCATCCTAAGAATGTATTTGAGATACAGTGTTTCTTGGGGCTGGATGGTTACTACAGGCGCTTCATACAGGACTTCTCCCACTAAGCAACACTGTTTATGGGTTTGAATAAGAAGGGTATGAAGTTCATGTGGTCAGAAGCATGCGAGATAGCCTTCCATGAGATGAAGGGAAAATTGACATCAACACCGATCCTGAAACTCCCAGAGTAGTGAAAGAGCTATACAATTTATTGTGATGCATCGGTTATTGGGCTAGGAGCTGTGTTGATGTAGGGTGATAGAGTAGTTGCATAAGGGTCTTAGCAGTTGAGGCCACAGGAGAGGAATTACCCGAAGCATGTTCTTGAGTTGGCTGTAGTTGTTCATGCATTGCGCTGTTGGAGACATTATCTCTTGGGAGAGCATTTTGGGGTTTTCACCGACCACAAAAGTCTCATGTATAACTTTACCCAGCGTGAGTTGAACCTGAGACAGTGAAGATGGGTTGAATACCTTCATTCCATAGATTTTTAGCTATCTATACACCTAGTAAAGGTAATGCAGAAGCTGATGCACGAAGTAGGAAGACTCAGATACAGATAGTGAAAGAGGCCAGTGGGGAATAACAGCTTATGGATTTTTTCTCTGAGATGCATTTGGAGGTGCACGACAGTTAGGGGAAAACCTATCTCTCTTCTATAGTTGTGACCTCTATCCTCTTGGATAGATTGAGGATGGGACAATTATCTGATTTATAAGGCCTAGTCTTATGGGAGTCGGTTGCAAGTGAGGACCCTCCTCCTCAGTGGAAGATAGACGATGATGAGGTATTTCATTTCCATGGATGATTATGGGTTCTAGAGGATATACGCGAGGAGTTAATTCGGGAGTTTCATGCTTCAGTTTGGGCAGTACATCCAAGAGTTACCGAGATGTACCATGACTTGAGATGTCAATACTAGTGGCTGTGTATGAAAATGGATGTAGATGGTTTTTTTACGAGGTGTTCCACCTGTCAACAGGTGATGGTGGAGCATCAGAGGCCAGCCGGACTATTACAGCAGTTACCAATTCCAGAGTGGAAATGGGATGATGTCGCGATGGACTTCGTGACTAGGTTTCTGAGGTCACCTCGAGGTAATGATTCCATGTGGGTTGTTGTGGATAGACTCACAAATGTAGATCACTTTTTTCCAATCCAGGAGACCTTCGGAGTTGACGAGCTTGAGAAGTTGTATATCTGAGAGATCTTACATTGTAATGGGGTCCCTCATTCTATCGTTTCAGATAGGGACACCCTTTTTATGTCTCATTTCTGGTAGATATTTCAGAGGGAACTGGGTACATAGGTACTTCTGAGCACAACTTACCACCCTCAGACCGATGGTTAGTCAAAGCGTACGATACATGTGCTTGAGGACATGCTGCGTGCATGCATCCTAGACTTTGGGGACTCTTGGGAGAAGCATATATCCCTAGTCTATTTTTTCTATAATAATAGTTTTCAGGAAACTATTGAGATGGAAACTTATGAGGCATTATATGGTAGGCCATACCGATCACCCTTGTGCTTGTTAGAGGCAGGTGAGGTAGCTTTACTGGGACCACATATCGTGCAGGAGACTTCTAAGCAGGTCCAGTTGATTTAAGAAGTGGATGTCTACCGCAAAGTCTCGTCAGAAATCTTATTCTGATCGTCGCAGACGACCTATGGAGTTTGTGGTCATGGATCAGGTCTTCCTGCATGTTTTTCTAAGGCTGGGGCATAGGCGAATTAGGAGACAAGGTAAAATTTTACCGAGGCACGTGGGTCCATTTGATATTCTGGAGAGAGTCGGGCTGGTTTCCTATTGGTTAAAGTTACCACAGAGGTACCGAGCCATGCATGGTTTCTTCCATGTATCTCAGTTGAGTCACTATCATTCAGACCCGTCTCACGTCTTTCAGCCCTAGGAGGTTGAGCTTGAGGTATATGCGTACTTTAAGGAGCATCAGATTCGTATCGTTGACAGGAGCACGAAGGTTCTCTGAGGCCGGTTTGATCCTCTCGTACGGGTGCTAGGGCAGCATGGCCGAGTGCAGGATGAAACCTGGGAGCAGGAGACCGACGTACGTGCTCAGTGGATAGAGCTGTTCTGAGCTTATTCTTCGCCACCCTTGGAAGGGAAATTCGGGGACGAATTTCTTTAAGGGGGAAGTTTGTAAGAAACCGGTTCTTATTCTTGAGGTACAAGTGTGTTACTTTCCCTTTTACTTAAGTGTTTCTGAGAAAATATGGAAAATGGGGAACAATCCTAAATTTTATGACTACACACCATGTACTTTTCCACTCTCTATGTACTTTTGGCCAAGTGGGATGAGTACTCAGGGTGTGTAGCCATGTTGGCGACTACGGATATGAAAACAGACTACATGTCGTGTAGTAGTCCTTTACACTCCGTGTTGTCAGTCGATAGACGAAACAGTAAGGCGGTGGGAGCAGCTGCCAACTCAGTGACAGTACACGTCGTGTAGTCGGGAATACATGTCGTGTACTCATGTCGATGGATAAACAGTTTGGCGGTGCCGCCAGATGAACAGTTAAATGAAGGAAGTACACGCTGTGTACTCAGAAGTACACGATGTGTACTTTGTTTTTTTCGCTTAAAATGGGAATTAGCCAACCATGTTCACAGGGAAGGCTTAGAACTAGACCAGATCTTGGGAGGGGATAGCCCAATCTTCGAGGATCTCCAGATCAAATGTCGGGAATCCGTTTCCACCTTGGACGATCTCGTTGGAACCGCGCGGGTAAGCCCTCTCATCTCCTGTCATAGTTCTTGCCAAATCTTTCTATAATGTAAGTTATTTGGGTTTAAGAAATTTTTCTTTCACCTTATATCTACCTCATTCTGGGACGATTCGTGGAACGTCATTCGAGTATACTGATCCGGGGCTTTTAAGGTAGGTGGCTTAGTGTTTGATTTTCCAACTGTTGTGCGTTTTGTGTACCATTGAAATATGCCCCCATGAATGGGGTGTCGTATGGATGAGGCCTTGTTGAATTAAATACCTAGAATTTATTAGGTAATTTAAATGTGATAATAAAATGTTGTTTTAGATCGTTGCATGGATCCAGGACCACCCCGGGGGTGCATTCTTCTGTTTAGTCGTTTGGCAAGGATACCCAAGGGTATGCCTTTATAATAATTGTAGAATTTCCTTGAGAGGAATTTCATTTTTATTTAATGTATATTTCTTGTTTTCATGTTGGGAATGGCCCAGTTACTTGTTTAGCCTGAGGGAAGTGTTGTGGTTAGCCTATGGGCAACGTACTACTTAGCCTATGGGAATCTTCTTCCGTGCTTGTGGGCAGTTGATTCTGTGCATGTAGGCAACACCTCGTACGCCTACGGGAAATATTCGATATGCATGTGGGCAGGTTCCTGTGTTGGATTCGCTTTATCTGAGGGTAAGGGATTACGTGTCTGAGGAAACTGACTGATTACATTGAAATCCACTATGGTGGGTTCTTAATAATAAACAATGAGATGAATGTTAAATGGAAATATAACTGGTAAGGTTAGTTACTTTTGAGTACTGCTTAGTTTATTGCATTTTCTTTGCACAAAGTTGTTGCATGTTTACACATAGTTGAGCACGGGCCTTTGGTGGGTGCCTACTGGGATTTATTTCTCACACCCTGTTTGGGTCATGATTTTTGGCCCAAATATATTACGTTTCTATAGGTATGTATAAGGGAAAAGGTACCATTACAGGTACTTGATTGCTGCTAAAGAGAATGGGAGCATGGGACTATAGTTAGGCACACGATGATACCGGTTATTTTGTTTTCTTTGCAGTAATCTACATTGTACTATATTATATTATTGTGAAACATGTTCTGGCTGTTTTCTTAGAACTTGAGGCATATTTCATCAACAATATATATGATTGTTGGTTATTTTTACTGTAGTTGTTTATCTTAAATGTGTATGGTTTATTGCATCCGCTGTTTTTGTATGGATTTTTACTTTATTCCGCTGTACTACACTTTGAAAAATGAGGGCATAGTTTCCCCACTATCAGACATGGGCCCTCGCTGCTAGGGGGTAGCCTCTGGCGTTTGGGAAAATGCGCTTGAGGTCACATGGCGAACCGGGTTCGGGGCACCCGTGGAGTGGTACCCGGAACCGGGACGTCACAATGTTTCATAAATTTTATAAATATTTTATCACATTCTTAAAACATCTAAATCATGTCCCCTAATATCATATGGGTAATTAAGTGGACTCCTTTTTCTTATGTAAAAATTTAACAAACATTGAATCATAAAGCTAAAATAGTCATTCAAAAATTATTTTCCTTACTATTCATTAAATGATAAATGAAAAAATAATAAAATTAATTTCATAATTTTTTCAGTAGATATTGATAATATTGAATATCTTAATTTCTGTGATGTGGTTTAAACTCAAACATTATTAGACCCCATACTTTGGGCCCACAATATTCTAAAATTCAAATTCAACAAAATTGGTCAAGATTGTGAATATAAATTTTGTGTGAACTTGTAGATATATATATCATTCTTGGTGAGTACTACTCATAGATCATAAAAATATTCATAAAACCTATTAGGTACCCTAGAATGATAATTTATAGTCATAGAAAATATTTTGACCTATAAACATATCTCATGTAATATAATCTTTATTTTATATGTTATCTCATAAAAAATGACCCACACTTTGTGTCATAACAATTTCATGTTTTATTTTTGGTCCCCCTTACATGATAGAATTACATTATTATATAATAATTTTATTCGAAACCTAGACATCATATCAAAAAGGTACTTACATCAAATTTCCACATACCCAAAGGTGTTCCTAGACCCCATGTTCTGGAATCTAGAACCAGCGAAAAATATTGAGGCAATGATTTTGCCCAGCCAGAAGAAGAAAAAATAATATATATACACATATTTTGAATGAAATTTTAGAATAAAACAAGAATATGATTATTTCATAATAGAAAGATAAAAACTGAATTAATACAACTAAAATTGTTAAAAAATAATCCCCAAGATACATGTCCAACTACAGAGGATTGAAAAAATAGCTACTCCAACAGTGTCCATGTGACAGTGTAGAAAATCACTCATAATACCAATATACATAAACCCAAGCATTTATAATAGAAAAAATCACTACCTCCATATGGAACCCAACCTTTCCATGCATCGAATGAAATAACCTGGCCTACTCACCGATGACGCGGTACACATGGTGCAAGCTAATAGGATAAGTAGGGCCCCACTAAGGGGGTCCATAATAATTCTTTAAAAAATGATCCAAGAATGCAAAACATTACTTAAAACAAGCTATGATATATTGTTTTACAGTTTTATTTCAAAACCATGCAAAAAAATTAATTTCCCGATTTTCCACATTTCAATCTACAACATGTAAATAATTTTCAAATAATTTCACACACACACACACACATATGTATATACATATATAAAAATAGATATATAAAATCATTCCAAATCTTGAATTAAAAATAAATTCTAATACATGGTAGTATAACTAAATTACTATAAGGAAATAAACATGTAACATCTCACCAAGGACCAAACTATGTAATGATCGTAAAGAAAACTGTACATAAACATATACAATCATGAATGCATCAAGCCTGCAGACATATGAATCGAGATTAAATATCATAGTAACACTGAGAAACACATTTTTCATTAAACGTTTTGAAATAATTAATGGATTTGTTGATGCCATTCAATAAATATTCCCTTAAAATACATTATTTTATTGAAAATTAGTAAATCATGAAAATAAAAATCAAATTAAAAAGGATATAAAAGTCAATGAAAATATTTAATATTGAAAATTTTAATTTAATTATGTAATTAATTTGAAATAATAATTACTTATTTTTTATTACATTTATAGGTATGAAAAGTTTCCAGGGTGGATAACCCTCAACTAGTTGTCTGTCGGGAACATATCTAGGCCATATTGGGGCTATCCGGCTAAACATGAAATTAGGATATCATATAAAGCTAAAGAGGGAGAGAACATCATGGATTATTATGGGAATGTAGTGGCCTAAGGACTACTCAGGTAAGGATTTGTGGTATGGCCAATTTATATGTTTTCATGTGTATATGGGTGACAACCCTAGTGCAAGAATATTGGTAGTGGAAGTCACTAGTTTTAAAGTAAATGATCGTAGCATCAAGACTCAAAATTGATTTAGGACATCTTTCATGGTTAAAAAATCATATTAAGAAATACAATGCTTCTCCTTTTATCATGACTTGACCCCCCTAGACACATTTCTTCATTTTCATCCTTCACATTGTGCCTCTAGAGATCACCGGTCGCCACCTGTAACAATCAAGAACCACTAGGGCCGATGTTGGAGATCTTGATGCTGAAGCATGTCACCACTTCTGATGCCAAGGGTGTCATGGATCATCTCTAGACCTGAATTCAAGAAGCATGAATCCCTTTTGAATCTTTGTCTGACTACATTATAGGTCAGGTAAAATAGGAGATCGTAACTACCACATTTCAACGTCAATTACTACTGGAATGTCCACAACAAGTATTCCATATCTCCATGAATCACTTATGGATCCCTTTCTCATGAGAAGACATGCCAGAAGCTGATCTTAAAATACACCCTTTACATTTTATTTAAGCACCTGATTGCTTTGGGGGTTTCCATTTTTTCACCCCATGTCTCATGTTTCATTTATAAAGATTGATCCCATCTATATGGAATAAAGTGGGGGCTATGAGCTCCATAATTTTCCTATAAAATAATAAAATATTGCTGTAAAAAGTGTTCCATGACTGGAGGTATGCTCGATGATGGGCTCTATGTGATTACCCATCTCTCTCATTTTATATCTTTTAGGTTTCACTTTTTATTTTTATATTGTTTTTTTAGTTTTCATTATACATTAATTTTTAATTGGATATTTTTTAAAAATAATTCATTCATGTATTTCATTTGATTCTTCAAAACCAACTATTCTCCTTATTAAATGTTTTCATCTTATTCTTATTGGTTTTTAGTTTATTTTATGTCTTAATATATTTTTATTATTCTTTAATTTTTCATCTTAATATTTCATGTGTTTTTTCCTAATTATTTTCCACACTCTATTTATTATTTCTATATCCTCTCCCATTTTTATTTTTTTATTTTATTCTCATACTACATTTTATTTTATTTTATTTTATTTTATCATTCTTTTATATCATTCCACAAAGTGATCTCTTAAAGTTATATATTGAGAGGCCAACTGAAGGCTGTCCTATGGGAGGATAGTTTTCTTTAATTCTTATTAAAAATATTTTTTATGATTGTGATATATATGAGTGGAATTCATGAGTGTGGAAATATATCCCCTTTCTAGGAAACTAAAATATATTTCGACAATTTTATTAAATGATTATATCCCTTTTACTGGATACATACTATTAATATGATGGAGTTGAGCTATTTAGTTGATATAACGACATTATTTGGAGCTAGGTTTAGTATTATGTCACACTCTTCATTATGGCTGGTCATCATTATTTATTATACGATGAGGTGGAATTTTTTTCTAATTTCATTCAAAATTTCATTGCACTAAATAATATGACAGTAGTTCAAGGTTGATATTTAAAAATCAGATTATCATATATAAATTTAACAAATATAAAAGAATAGGGATAAAACTCAAAACCAAACCGTATACAAGGTTCATTATTTGTTATTCACATTATATATTTTCATGTTATATTTTATTATTTAATTTATTTTCTCAAAATTAATTCTAATCAATAAAAATGATTAAATCCAAAAAAATGTAGTTTTATGTAAATTAGATTATGTAATTGAACATCTTATGATGCTCCTTATGTGATATGACCCAGGTCAGGCAAAGTATTTTACTAAGAATAAATTATAAAATTCAGTTTTTTATACCCAATGATAATAGTTCATTAAAATTAGAACAATTTTCTTGTAACTAATAATTAGTTTTCTCAATTTTTCTTTTCATACTAAATAGATAGTTAAATTTTTTTTTCTATTAAATAAAAAAACTGTTAATCTAGCCCTGATCTATATAAGATTTTGTTATTTTATATTCTAGATAGATCTAGATAGATCGAATCGAAATTACTAAAGGGTTGGAATTAAAAGACATCATTTAGGAACTCAATGATACCTTAGATCAACTAGTGGTTGAAGTATTCACTATAGTGTTAGTAAAAATCCAAGAGTACATTATGGAGTCTTCTCATGGAAGAGCAAATAAAAAATAAGAGACCTATATTTCTCCAACCAACATTTCTAATGAAATTTACTAGTTGCAATGTCATGATCATGTGGCTAAATAAACTATAAAATACGAGATTCATAGTCTTGAAGCGATGGTATAAGATCTATAGGGGGAAATAGACTTAATAACTGAGTAGTTCAAATCATCCCTCAAATAGACTAAACCTAAACTAGAGTAAATTCCACTAGTCTTTCCAAATTTTAAGAGTAATTTAATGATGTTGAGTCCATATTCATGGAATATCAACAACCCAAACACATAAAAATATAGATCCAATTTACATCTCATGAGGTAGAGTGGATTAATTATGTTGAAGACTTTTTTAGCAATGTATGGGAGATCAACAAGATCCAGATGAATTATAAAATGAGTATGAGGTAGGAAATGATCTCCCCAGTCCTTATTAAGTAAAAGTTATAAAACCATTGAATATATATCTGTCCTAGAAAGGGAATAAATACACATAAGTTGAAGAATTTTTTAAAAATATAGAGCTACCTGAATACCTAACTCAACATGCAGCTATCCAACTTGTAGAGTAAACCACCATTGAAGAATATGTTGAAGCTAAAATGACTAAGGGAGTCAATATTATCTAAAAACTATCTAATTTTATATTATTAAATATGAATTGGTTATAATTTTGATAACTTTAAATTTTCATATTAAAATAACCCATGATATTCAATAGAAGAATATGAAGAAACAACACATGAACATGTTGAGGAATATATGGATCTACATAATTTTTATGAACATGAATTTGAGGAAGCACATGAAAAATTCAATGTAGATTAGCCTATGGAAATCAAGACAATAAATGATTGTTATGAAAAGGAGAATATTTCAGATTACTCAAATTTAAATCTTCTCTAAGTGAATATACATTTTTAATTTCCCTTTGGTCATTAAATATGTGAAACAAAAAATGAGCGTACAATAGAAAAAAATATTTTTTTTCACAAATATAAACCAATAAAGAGAATTATCCATACGTCATCCAACCCCAACACTGAAATATATACTTAATTACGAAAGAGATTGGTTTTCTATACTCCATCCCTTGATTATTCATCACCAAGAAGGAAAAAGTGTTAGTTGGGAAAAGCTTAATTTGGTTCAAATACAAGAAGTTTAAACTATCAAATAATTATAAATGAAAGATAGTACAACCCAATGGAGGTTGTAATAATCCAGAGCCCATATCAGGGGTCATACAATGATTTATTTTTTCATTCTTTGAAGTACAATAACTTTTAGTATTATCAATTTTTAGGATGAATCCTCAATACCTATATCTATTAAAGAATTAATAGAATTATTAGTGAGTTTATATTGAGTGATTTGATTTTCAAGGGTAATGATGGAATGAGGTGTCCCCAAAATGAAATTTAAAGAGGATGAAATAAAGATTCATGACAAAAGGGATTTACCTTTTAATGACTATCTTTTAAAATAACTACAATGTTTATCTAATAACCTAAAGTAGGTTTATATTGTAAAATTGCATTCCCTCACATAGATTAATTATTTTCATCAATTATCTAGGAGACATGGGTTCTTTAAAATTATGTGATTCCATATTATAGATTTAAATGATAACAAGATTGAATGAGTAAAATGGATAATTTAATGATTTGAGAGAAGAATATTTTTTAAAATGAGGATTCATGATTTTAGGGAATTAGATGATTCATTTAAATGAAATTACACAAAAACTTTTATAGCATGAATTTTTGAAATTCATGTGAATTGAATTTTTGTTATTATTCATGCCAATATTGATTGTGTAAAATAATATGTTAAATTCCTGAGGGTATTTCTAGATAAAATATTTCTAATTTTATCATGAGTATATTTCTTGAGTGATCCTATGACATGACACCTTCTTGAACTTGAATCATAAATTATCAAAGCATTAACTATGATAAACCACATTTACCATGATTGGGGATTTTTTTTTTAAAATCACTACCATAGAGACCAACTCTTATATCAATCCATTTATAGACCATAGATAACATGGATTTCTTTATTTGGTATGACCCATATTTCAAGACATTTGTTTCCATTCATACCCTTCACTTAGTATTTTAATGATAATTTAATGATGTTGTGTGGGGGTTGCAAAACTCATGGAGAATGGGATGAAATTAATTGTAAGATAACAGTATTGGGTTAAATAATTGAATTTATTTATTAAGGGGTTTAATTTATTAATTATATTTCATCATTTTCCCCTTATAAAAAATGTAAAAAATATGAATGATTTATATACTAGAAAAATAAAAAAACACCATTACATGACTGCGTATTTTTATCCAATGTAGTTATGTGGTAGATATGAGATTCCTTTTAACTATAACATTTTAAAATGTAATAAATTGAAAAGGGTATATTGAAAAAATTATAAATATAGGGAAGAATTCAAAATGGTGCGTAAATCATTTATTATGGTAAATTTTTATTATGACTTTATTTTGAGAATAGAAAGTGGGAGATGATATAAATTGAAGGGTAGATATTAATTGATCCTTTACATTTGATATTATACATTTTACTATAGAGATAATCCCCCTCTTTGAGACATAAATTTTATATTCAATTCATACTAAACATATGACTATGATACATTTGAATATTTATTTCAATTTTTATTGATTTTATTGGATTTTTTTATTTATAATGTGAAAAATGTAGTTACATTATAAGACTATGTAAAAGTATAATTTTCTCATGATATGAACACAACACTATTTAAATTGTATCATGAGTGGTTAGTGAAAAGAGAAAAATAAGAGTTAAATTTTGGTTTAGAATGTTTAATAATAATAAATTGATAAAATTTAATGGATAAAGGAAGAAATTCATCCAATATCAAAAAAGAGAAGATAAAATTAATTAATTGATTTTTTCTTTGAAAATTTAGACATTAAATTTATATTTCATGTGGAATTTTAACTTTTGATATACCATTGATATTTGTTTAATTTTATTACCTTGATATAAAAATAAGGGTGACTTTTTTTCCCTCTGAATTCTATGATGAGATTTAATGCATGATGAAATTACTGGTTTATGTTTAGAGGTATTTAACACAATGATATTTTCATGAAATTTTATATACATTCTAAGAATTTTTTGATGAATTTCACTGGATATTCCCATATAATATATATATTTCAATATTTAGTTATTTTAAAAATATAATTTAACAGGATATAGAAAGAATAAAAACAATTAATCATAAAATTTATAATTCAGTTACAATATTAATTATAAAATACAAATATTTATTATTTAATATTTTTTGGGAAAAATGTTTCCATGTTAGATAGCCCACAAATAGCGAAACCCAATAACCTAACAAGAACAAATTGAGACCAGCTAGCCAACCATGCCACCAAGAAGGCCGAATACACTGTAAAGTTTGATGTGGACTATAATATACCACTAGAATAGGATGCCCGAAATCCTACAGGGCCGTACAGTGGATCTTGGCCCATTTTCATGTGTTCTTGTGTATCTAGGTGTCCACACAGGTCCAAGTTTTAATATATGAAATGTCATGAATTTTAATTTTAATTATTGCAGAATATAGAATCAAAAAATGACGTGGAACATATTTTAGAAGGATACATAATATCTGAACAAATACAGTATCCCATGTCTCATTTTTACCCCTTCTCAAACACACTGTTTAACCTTCATATTCTATGTTGTCACTAATCAAGATCATTGACTTTTGGCTTCATCTACTAATAACCACAAATGATGATTCTAGAGAGAATTATTCTCAATATTTTCATCACATCCAAAATCCAAATCCCATGGAGTCAATAGATTATCGATATACACTACTCTTACCACCATAAAATCCATTTCAAACAGTCATCTGTCTACATCGATGGTCAGATGAAGGAAGACACCATTTTTTCCATGATTCTACATCATTCATCATTTCCACATCCACCAAGTTAATTACATGCCTCCATTAATTACTCAATACACCCATGCATGTGAGATTGAACCCCACTGGTATAAAAATACCCAGTCCATGATATATTGAAATACCTGATTCTATTGTGTGATTCTATTTTTTACTAGGTTCTCATTGTTTTTTTATGATGGATTCTAATGATTTGAAATTATGAGGAGGTTAATAGATCTATCCATTACAAATAAAAATAAAAAACTCTTATTACTAAATAGGTCTACGACAACATGGAGGCTCATCTGAGGTCTCCATGGTACTACCCTTCTATCTTGTTTTTTATTTTTATTTTATTAATATATTTTTCATTAGTTTAAGTATTCATTAAACGTTAATTTTGATTATTATTATTTAAAATAATAATTAATTTATGCATTTTATTTAGTTCTTCCACCCAATTCAACTTATTATTATAATTTTTCTTCTTCTTCTTCTTCTGTTATTTTATTTTATTTTATTTTTTATGATGTTTTATTCTTTGTTTTTTTATTTTAATAATTCATGTTCTTTAATTTACTTATTATTTATCTCTATATTATTTATCTCTATATTATTTATCTCTTATCCCCTATTTTTATTTTTATTTTATTCTAATGCGTTATTTTATTTTATTTTATTTTATTATTTTCTCGTCATATTATCTTTTATATTTCCAAAAATTTATATCTTACCATTAAAAGTGAGGGGTTTATTTGAATATTTTCTCAGGGGGTGGTTAAGTGTTCTTATATTATTTCATTTTTTTATTTGTGATAAATGTGAGTAGAATGCATGATTGTGGTCATTTTACACCATGACATGAAAATAAAATATATTTCTATCCTTTTATATAATATTTTCCCTCCAATATACTTGATATAATATCTACATATAATGGAGTTGAATCATTTAGTTGGTGAAATCCCATGCAATAGTTCTAATTCCTATAAGATTTCAGACACTTTATTTGGTTGTTCCAATAACCTTGATTACAGTAGGAGGTGGAATTTAGATTTCAGAAGGAATTCCATATTTCACCACACTAAATAAAATTTTTATAATTCATGAATGAGATTTTAAAATTTGAATATTAAGACGTAAATTATAAAAATAAAGGAGAATTTTCATAGAAATAAAGACCAATCCATGGAACAGGTTCTCAATTTTCTAATAACATAAATTCATTGAATGTTTTTTTTCATTTAAAATGTTATATAAAATTTCACTGTATTAAATAAATATATAAAACCAAAAAAAAATCGTTATGTAAGTCAGATTAAGTTAGTGAATAAACTATGATGCTTTTCAAGTGAGATAACCCTCATCAATCACTATATTGCACAAGGAAACAAATTCGATATGTTCTCCAAGAACAATAATAATCTTGTGTCAAAACATTAGAATGGGAACCCGAAATAGGCATACAAATTTCATATAAAAATAGGTCCATAGAGTATAAGAAATCCCCAAATAAAACCAACAAATAGTGAATGAGTCATATTACTACACATTACACCTAATTATCCATGGCTTTCCATGTTCGTTATTTTATAAATAAAGACATCATAACTATTCATGAAAAGAATGAATTAAAAACATTTCTATAAAAACCTTACACAATTATTTGAAAACCCTTTACATTTACCAAAACCAAGGGAAACCTATTTTATCAAAAAACCATTTCTAGAAACACAAATAAAATAACCTAATTATTATAATTCATTTATAAAACAATTTTTTAAAACCCAGAGTAATGTCATCCAGAAACATGAGATAGAGTAAGAACCACCTACCTAAAAAATTTGGTCTCACACACCTGCAATGGTATCCAAAAATAGGGAGAAGACAATAATGACAATGTAGTCCACATAATAAATGTTTATTTATTTTAAATAATTCATTTTACAATATGTTTATTAGGGGAATATGAAACAAGATATAAATCATGAAATCGCAAGAGACACACCCCAAACAACATTTAGTCATCCCCCGGAACATTATCACACTATGGATCTAAAAAGGAATCAACATAATTACCACTGCAGATCAATAGAACTCATAATGAAATGTAAAAATTCTACCGTGATCAATGTTAATGAAGATAAAGAAACAATTACTCACTGTAATAAATTCCCATCAATCACAACAATGACCAGTCATCAAATGAAAGGATCTTAATGGGATGGATGTATACCAAATTTTTATAGAGGATATCTAGGTCAATATCAATGAGGTTTCATGTAGAATTAATAATCATATAAGTCGTGTGGTACCCTAAAATCCCTTTCTTCGAAATTTACATGGTGTGTAATCCCTTTACACGTTGTGTAATCTACATGATCCCTATAGGCCGAAACTACCATGGTTATTTTTAAAAAAATACCAATTTTTAAAATTAATGTGTGTGTAATACTTACATTGAATGGATTCTATCATGTTATGTATTCATATCATGACATGAATTTGGAGAACATTACTAGTATTTTACTCCTATTACATTGAATTTAAATTCCTAATAAACATTGCATATAGTAGATTCATTCTTGATAACCCAAACCACATTGGGGGTTTTATAAACATGTAGAGAACACCAATAATCAATTATATGATTCTACTCAGGATCTGTTTATACAAATAAACATTCATTTTTTAAATTTAAATCATTTTCCCCATAAAATTTAATCCTTCTTTGGGAGTTCAAAGACCCACTCAATTAATAAGTAAAATAATTAAAGAGAAGGGAATCACCTAAAATTAGGAAATGGGATGTTAAATACTACCTCTCAGAAGACATTAAATCCCTAATAATTCATGTAGAATAATGAATTTTGGTAATGATATGGGAATAATAATCCTTTATTAATTATATGTACTCCCACATCTCATAATAATCAGACATTTTTTCCTACAAAACTCTGACCAACAAGGTTGATTTCTCATGTAAGACATTCACTTGAGAGTCAAAAATCTCTCTGGGCTAATACAGTGAAGAAGATTCATATTATAACTCAATATCATCCCATATCAACATGATATTTATCATGTTAGTATTTCATAGGATATGATATATGGAAACAGTCATGAATGCTAGTATATTGAACTATAAAATCCAACCTATGAGAATATTTTATATGCCACTTAGTAACCTCAAATGGTCTAACATATCTCAATGAAAAATTTCCCCATTTTCCAAGGTGATGGTAACCCATCTATGGGGGAGAATTGAAAAAAAGGTTACCAATGGAAAATTCCAAAGTAAAATTTTATTGATACAAATAATATCAATTTAAAAAAAATGTGTTGTAAACAGAAACAAATATATATTCTGAATCCTTTATAATGTCTCTTGAACAAATAATGGTCCCAAAAAATAATCTTTTCTCATCTATTCCCTACAATGAGATGAATTATATAGAAAACCTTATTGTTCCTCGAAATGATACATTCTTGATTGAAAAATTATAACTGTTTTTGTATAAAAATAACTAAACTAGTCCATGATTGTTATCCCACGATCCAAAAAAATCTAAGACATGGTACCACAATGTATCCTCTAGTACCTGAATAACATGTTCCACTTGACTGCCTGTATATGGACGACAAGATATACATAACCTCAGAGGAGTCTCAATCTCCTCTTATAGACTCACCCAAATCAATTATATAAACCCATGATCCCTATAAACAACAATAATAGAAGAAATCCCATGTAACCACATAGTCTCTTACACAAAACATTTATAAATATATTTATCTTTACTGGCATTCCTGATCGGAATGATATGATCCAACAATATAAAATATTCAATCACCTCCCAAATATCATTCTTCCTTAAGGGTCCTGTAGTAATCCAATAAAAAAATCAATGGATACCTCCTTCCATTTCCAGACTAGCACCAAAATAGGCTCAAAAAAACATGAGGGTTTTAGATTATCTACCTTAATTTTTTGGAAGGTATAAAAATGGGACATAGAATGAGAAATTGTATGCTTTATACCACACCACTATAATCTATCACCCATATAATAATACATCCTCATAGTTCTTGAATGAATTGACTATAAGGAATAATTAAAATTCAAATGAACTGATATACTCATAGATGTGGAGTTGAAATATTTATCCCCAAAAAATAGAATACCATTTGAAGTTAGTGACAAGGCATGAATAGTATCCACACTATATTAGGTTTCTGAAATTCCTCTGAACTCTTCATCATACGTCTAACTCTATAGAATAAACTCATGTTGATATGATGATATCTAAAAACTTTCCGAAATCATAACTGAAAAATACTCTAAAGTATATTGTTGAAAGTGACTAAAAATACCAATAAGGTTACATTATTCCTTCAATTCATAGAAAACCTACGGTTTACAATCAGACTAAAGGAATATTCATCAACATTCCTATTAATTGGTGTGTAATCTAGATCAGTTTCAAACTTCAACAAGTATTCCACCCACTACCTCTATTTGAGATTAAAGCCTTTATAAGAAAATACGTAGTTAAAACTCTTGTAGTCATCAAATAATTTAACCTCAACACAAAAAGTTATTAAACAAAACACATAAATACCTTCATAAATATGGAATGGTAAAAATTATCAATGGGGTAATTTTTATCTTATGGTAGAAGTTGATGATATCTATATGAAACCACATTTTCATGAAACATGTGACTACTGCCCAAAACTGCAACATATTCATCAAATAAGACCACATACCAATTTCCCATCTCATGTCCTATGAAAATAGGATTCGATGTCTAAATTGGTTTTATAATTTTAAAATAATTCTAACACTTGTTCTCCCATATTAATTCTACCCCATTCGTAGTAAGAGTATTAAAATGTGATGCAATAATCATGAAATAATTTATGATCTATCAATAATATCCCTCATTAACAAGGATTCTCTGAATCTCAAAGACATTTTATGGTTAATACATTCACAAAATATCCTTATCCTTTTTAAGATCAACTGAAAATCCACGCTTATAAATCACATACCCTATTTACATCACTTCTTGGATTGAAAATATTGATTGTAAAATATTTCCATATAAATGATGATTCATTAGGATTTCAATTACCATAACCAAATTATTCTCAATATAATTCGTGGATCTTGAATAATGAAAAATATCAACCATGAAAGCTACCAAAACATTCTGGATATACTGAGTAAATATCTTATTCATGAAATAAAAAAATTTGTAGTCTCATTAGTCAAATTAAACCACATGACTACATATTTTAAATTGGTAATAACTAATCCTAAACACCATATTCAGTATATCAGTCTCCCAAGTATTTAGATAATTATAAAATAACTAGTGATCAATAATCTAGATCCACATATCCCCCACTAACTGATAAAAAACCATTTACATGGGGTACAATGTAAAAATTATTATATTTTACCCGATTTATCTTATGAAATTCCATGAAACATTGGAGTGAACCATCTTCATTTTTGTAATGGATTACAATGGTTTTATAATATGAAACACTATTGAGAAAAAAATTTCAATTAGATCATTCAATTGAATCATAATCTTGTTCATCTTTTTTTGTTCCATAATATATGAATGTATCAAAATCAGCTGCATATCTAAAACCCATCCAATCGTAAAATACACTCTCTATTTGGTGGAATACTCTAGAAATAATTTTGGAAAACATCTGAAATGTCAAGAACCATAGTGAAAAGATCACTAATGTAATAAATACAATTGGTATCCACTTCTACTGTATAAAAAACTCTCAGGCTCTGGGTGGGAAGGCCTTGCAGGGCCAGACCAAGAATCCCACAATACCAGAAACACTCAACAACTCTAATAGATCAAATGAAAAGATAATTAATGATGATGATAATAAACCTCAACAATATTAGAAACAACCCAATCCATCCTGATAGGGTTTTCCAAAATAAAAATTATGAGAAAATTAAAACCCTAGACTAGATCTACCATAGATTATGATTAGAGACAACAAGGACATGGAAAACCCAACTATTTCATATGCCAAAGAGGTTTTAATAACAAAAATAGGACATGATCTCAGTTGGAAGGTTAAATAAATAATAAAAAGGAAAAATATATAATATTTGGGATACAATAATAAAATAAATCAATTTATACTAAAGATACAACAAATATGGTAACACTCACTATCAAATGACCTACATCTATCTCCACCAAAAAAATCAAATACTACATAAATGTGGTTCACCCATGAGGCTAGTGTATGGATAATTGTATTCTTCGATGAATTTCACTACACAATTGGATATTTTAGAGATGATGATCCCTAACAATATCAAGAAGTAGACATAGCCTAATGGAAATGGTGTAAATGGAATTAAAGTCCAAAAATATTTCACATCATTATAGTTCAAGGAAAAGAATATCTTGTGATTTTATCCATTCAATACTAATAGAAATTCAATCTCACACCCGTAGCTAAAACTAGTAGTTCCAAGAGGCCTACTTTCGAGAACCACCTCCACCACTCCTACGATGATTCTTACATTTTCTCCTTTTCCCTGTTTTGAAAATGAATATGCAACTAGGGGGAAAGGATAGAGATGAATATCCAACCATGAATTTTATATTCATATCATACATCATAAAAATATCCATTATCTCTGTATAGGTTGGAATCTATAGCATAAATTCATGTTATCTAATATTTGATCGTAAATCCAGAGGGTACTTCTGATCATTCGTATGGTCACTCATTAAAAACTCCATTGAAAGAAAAACAATATCCCTAAAATAATCAGTGTATTCTGATACCAAGAAAACTAATTTTTCAATTAGATAAATTTGAGGGGATTTTTCATCATAATTGACTCAAAATAATAATACTAGAAGAACAGATTCTTGAAATACTTCCTGTCCATGACCACTTTCATATCCTATTTTATTATAGAATCTAACTATGTCTTTCTTGGAACCTCATGTATGGACATCGAACTAATCTCCTTAGTAATCTTAGGAATATCTAGGAAGTTTATGATCAAATTATTATTGTCAAGAATATAATCCACTTCATGATGATCATTCCTCAATTTAAAGGGTGGTGGCTTCTCAGGAAAGAATTATTAGGATCGATCCCTATCTCCAACAGATCCTAGATGTAACAAAATGGTCGGCCACATTCATTTCATAAATTTTGATCACATACAAGATCATAATTTATGATATTCTATGTAGAATTATTATCCATTAAGGGATTACCTTGAGCGGCATCAGCTAAAACCTCCAATAGAGCTCCCAGAATGTGTCTTGTAGGCATATTGATGCATACTAAAAAATGATAAATTTTCAGATATAAAATAATCTAATTTTATAGAAAATTACCCAAAATATTGGGATTAATATCAAGAACTCAAAACATGATAAACACATCCTAAAATTCCATTGTAACTTGAGTCTCATCATTAAAGAACTTTACATAAAAATACCCCAACGTACCCCTCAGGACTAGACAATCGTATATCCAGCCTATTAAACATTCCAAGTCAAGGATTCTTTAGGAAAGAACCCCATTGATACCAAAATATGAATAACCTATCCCAAATACCCTCTCAAACTGGTACAAGGCCTGAACATCCACATAATCAATGGGAACTCGCAATCCCCATGAGTTGGCGTCTAAATCTTTGGAAACAATAACAAATATGGGGAATGATTTTATAAACTCTAAAGATGAAAAAATACACATATATAAATTTTTATTTCAAAGTAAAAGAATAAAACATGAATAAATTTATGAAATAATAGAAAGAGAACAAACTAATTGATAAAACAAAAAAAGAAGAAAAAATATCCAAGAGACAAGCCAAACTTTACAGGATCTCAAAACAAAAAATAGCTACTACGACATCTCCATGTTATAGTGCAGACAAAATCTAAGAATATCATTATCCATCATCCCAAACATATATTATATAAAACCTCATTACGTCACTATTTTTACTTTACCTTCACTGTATTTATTGTCATAACCATGTATATAAACCTATGATGGGGTATAGAAGGTTTGATCTAACACGATCAATAGGGTCCCACCCAGGTGTTCTATATCATATCTTCGAACAATAAACTAGGAATGGTCATTTTTAAATAAAAAACGAAATTATATAGAGTTTTATATCAAATGAATAGAAAAAACAAAATAATTTTCCACTTTTCCACATTAAAAAATAATGTCGGTAAATATTATTCAATTTATCTAATATAATTATATCAAAATAGATATATCAAATCCAAACATATCTGGCATCACATATCATATCATATCCATGGAGGTAAAACCATAATAGTACAATAAAAAACACATGGAACATCATGTCAATGATTAAACTAGTTAAGGATAGCTAGGAAACTCATTTGTAAACATACTCAATGGCACGCACATCAATCTACTATACATATGAATCATGTATGGGCAGAAGAGTAACACCCAAAAGTGTATCACTCTAATGGTCTAAGAAGACCCTAGAACAACAAGCCTGCGTAGAGAAAGAAATACCCTTATAAAACCACCCAAATGTGGATGTTTCATATTACTACACATTCCACCTAACTTCTCATGGATTCCCATGTGATCAATTTTCTAAATAAATTTATCATTCCATGACATGAAAAACATTCTTTGGAAACCTTTTCAGAAAATCCCTTCACCATTAATTGGAATTTTTTTTACCAAAACCTAGTCAAAATTGTTTTTTATCAAAAATCCGTTACCATAAACACAAAATTAAATAGTAAATAATCCAAATTCAGATATAATAAAATTTATAAAAATTTGTATCAATGTAGTTCACTAACACATACTAGAGATGGAACCACCTACATCAAAATTCGGGTCCCACATACCTGATATGATATCATCCAAAAGAAAAAACACAAAAACCACAAAGGATTCCCTAGAATCAATATACATATATTATAATTGATTCAATTTAACAAACGAGTTTTCCAATAAAAGGAAAAAACATATACCTCAAGAACACAAACATTCTTCATGGAAACCAATATTGAGTTGGACCTTGGAATAAGATTGCACAATGGATCTAGAATGTAATCAATATAATTTCTACCATATATAAATTGATCAAATAACACAATGAAATTACAATACAAAGTGAAATTTAAATATAGAGGAAGAATGGATTACTCACATAGTGAAATTCACCACAACTACAATAATGAAAAATCACTGAAGGAAAAGATTTGAAAGGACTAGAGGTCTCCAAAATAAATATAGATGATCCATAAGATGGGAGAAAGGAGGTTCCATGTTTAATTAGAAATCATATAACTCTTTAATCACCATATATTCATTATTGATGATATTTACATTGAATGTGATCCATTTATTGATTGTTTAATCCACGGGGTCCTTATACTAAGAAAACACCCATTGTATTTTTATTGAGAACATAATTTTTAAAATTAAACAACATATATTGATTCAAGATTTTTATTCATCTAATAAATTAAAATTGGAATTCATTATAATTATTTATCTACCATGACAAAAATATGGAAAATTTAATAACACAACGGCAACAACAGAGTCTTACATGAAAACCCAAACCACCTTATTCATTCCTTGAACTCGGGGAGAAAACTATTAATCAATTACACATTCAATCCTAGAAACAATTAATTAAAATAAGTATGATAATTAAAAATTATGTTTTATTACTAGAAAAATCCTCTCCATCCTCTAGATTCCCAAGACACACACAATTAATGAAAAATACATATAAATATATGTGAATTTCATTAATATGGGTAATGAGATGTTACAACCAAAGGTATATATTTTCTAAAAGGTACTACCATCCTGATAAATGTTTCTTGGGAGATATCATCATTTGGTATGTGAATATGACTATCTTTAGCCTTCAATTAATGTCATACCATAAATGATTGAACTGAGCACAAGCTACCTCACCGTGGCACAAGTTTCATGGTTTTATTATTGGACTATACTACATGACAAAATGCTATAAATTGATAATAATTTTATTTAGATATACCAAAAAATATACTCATAGATATGAAGATCCAATAAAAAATGAAACATGTTGTGTTCATATTGGATGGTCATTCTATATGAAATTTTATACTCAAGATCACTATGTGAAATATTTTCGGAGAGTAGGACTCAATGCTTCTGAAACTAAAATCATAACAGTCATAAATCATATATTTTCCTATAGTACTATGAATATATAACATATAACATATGATTGATATTACTATAATACTATCTAAATGATATAATTATCATTGAGATTCACTATAACTTACTACTACAACAAATAATCTATAATTATTACCATATTAACAATGGATCTTGAAATATCATCATGATTATAGTAAGATGGAATGTTTTATAACTCATTTTGACATGATATGGTAATCAAAAATTACTATTGTGGTTAGTTCAAGGGGATCCAATTACACATAATTAAAAAATATCATGATTTAACCATCGTTTAAATAACTTTAATACAAGAAATCCATATGTAGAAATGATATATAGTTTAGGAAATATAAATATAAATGATATAAGTAATATAAATAATGAAGATAAATGTAATTTACAATAAAATATGATCACATGAAATTAAATGATTCAAGTGATTGTTAATGGGAACAAAATTAAAAATATATAATGGATGGCCATCGATTTACCAGACCCGTTGGGTTTTAATAAAATCAAGTCATTGAGGAAAGAAAATAAAAGGAAACTAAAGCATTCAAAATGAAGTATCATTTATTAATTTCAATTTTAAATCCATTACAATATTTTATTAGAAGGTATCCATATTAAAATATATCTGGAGCCAGTTAAATCTATTAATTCTATATATAGAAAAATTTACATTGCATTTTACCATTTAAAAATTATGTAAAAAAATTATCATTTTAAAAAAATTATAATGATTTCATTAAAAACATATAATTTTTCTATGATAATGTAAAATTTATTTAACATATCATTTGAGTGTGTTAATATAAATTTCATATTTTTTTTTAAATATTGATATGGAAGAAAAACATACCCAATTATAATGGGAAATAAGATCATATTTTATTTTGAAATATTTATTACATGATTAATGTTCCAGAGAGACGAAATTTATTATGAAGTTGTGGAAATTAATTTTTTATCTATAGGATAAGAAAATAAATTATTTTTATAAAGAACAGATTATAATTTCCCTTAAATTAAATATTACCAATCCCAAATTATGATATTTTGAAATAAATTCATAGCAATTTTGTAATATTTAAATTAAAACATCATGAAATAGAAAAAATGTATTGAAAATTTAGTTACATTTAATATATATATATTCTATGTTATATACATAAATTGGTTATTATATAAACCACAGAAATAAAATTACATCATAATACAAAATATGTCTCAACGAAGTTGAAATTTGGACGAAATCCATTACCTCAGGATTCTACATGCGTGAAAGAGATATAAAATATATTATCATAAATTTATATTTATTATTATTATTATGTACTAGAAGTAGATAAATATTTATCCATATATTTAAATATACTATCATTACCCATTAATTAAAAATTAATTGTAAAATTATTTATCATGTGTTAACTATTTAGTTATGTGATACACGAGTTATCTCAAATGTTCTGATTTATGTTAATAAGTTATAAATTAAAAATATATTTAATGTCAGTCATGATAAATATTTTATATTTATTTTTTAAAATGTACATATATATTTTAACCATTATAGGTGGTGATGATAAATTAAATGTATCCAAACACGAAATTTTAGTATGCATGTACGCATGAGCGATGTTACCATTTTCCAATAGACATATTAGTCTTTAAAAAATTGAAATATAAAAAACATTAAAACATTTATTAAATATAATGATTCTACTATTATTTATTTTGATTAAATAATATATATATGATGTACAATAAGAAATGTATTTGAAAAGATTTTTTTAAGATAATAACATCTTATCCATAGAAATTCATATATATCACATGTTAAGGACACGAGTGGTGGTATTTTGTGAATAAAAGAACCTATAAGGTTTAGATACAGTTGGTTGGGAGGTATTTTTTATTAGTTTGGTTGATCAGGATTTCTAATTGTTGTGTGAATAATAGAATATCAGTGATGTTATTTACGAGTGAATGAAAACACACATGCAGTTCCTTAAAAAATTTAATTATAATAACTTTATTTTTAGGTGAAGGTGGAGCCAAGTTAAAACAATTTCACTTATATGATAGGTGAATGGAAAAATACCATTATATAATAATATTT
Organism: Viscum album; assembly: GCA_963277665.1. Lineage (NCBI taxonomy): Eukaryota > Viridiplantae > Streptophyta > Magnoliopsida > Santalales > Viscaceae > Viscum > Viscum album. The sequence continues at coordinate 1,008,093,026 of OY728156.1, forward strand.
GGAAAGGATTATTTGGTATGTTAAACATTACCTCTTATTTTAACTATTTGTTAAATAGTTTTATCCTAAATTGTTGTGACAACTTTTACATTCTTAAAGGGTTATTAATTTGTTTCTATGTTAACAATTAGCTAAAAAATGTCAATGGATAACGTTTTAAACCTTATTCCACAACATATATTGACTTGTATTATTTTTATTCCATTAAAATCATTTATTAGTATATTATTAATCCAAAAATACACCTAATGTATTTTTCATTGTTATTATCATATCTTAGGATTAAAAATATCATGAAAGGAAAAAGTTTCAATTAAAATTGTTTAATTTTTTTACTTATACAACTCAAATATCATTAAAATTTGTGGAATAGATAAACCCATATAAATATGGATAATTTAGATATTTCATAAAATCATTAACATAATATTTCATTTATATTCCTGAAAGATGAACTATCGTAACATAGATTTTTTAGAAAATTTTACAAATAATAAAAAATAAAAATAATAGTTTATCATATTAATAATATATTTTGATTTATCAATAATTTGTTTCAATATGCTTATTTAGTCACAAATATGTGAATAAAACTTATTTAAAATATTATTTTTAGTTTTATATCCTTGAACAAGCACTACACACACATTTGGGGTTGTTTCTTGTTATATAACTCCAAAATGAAGAAAATATATTTCCACATCATAAATTATACATAGTAATAATTATTAAATCTTAGAAAAGTATTCTTCTATATCATATATTATCATTAATACTATAGTATATATTTTCCAATGTTGTGCCAACACTTGGTCTATAATGAAAATGATTTTCATATTTATTATGAAGTAAATTATAATTTATATGATTTATATGATTTATTATTATTTCTTATGAAAATATCATAAATATGTTTTCCATAAGATTAATATAGTTTAATATCATATTTAAATCCTAAAAATGTTATATGGTAAAACATATTTAAAAAAAATTCATTTTTTACTAAGCACCATTAATTTATCTTATTATTAAAATCCCAAATATTCATCATAGGATAAATCTAAATAGATGGATATAAAAATATAATATATTTCATAAAATTTAATTTCCATAAGAGTCATAAATAACACTTTACATTTACACACAAAATGAAATTAAAAAACTATATTAGAGAAATCTAATTTTGAACATAAAAATTACATTATATAAAAAATATGGTATAATATATATTTTTAAGTAATTAATTATACTATTTATAATTAATTGATTTCTATGTTAGGTTATGTTAAAATTAAAAACATATAAAGACTTTTAAATTTACTGATTTAATTAAAAATGTAGGTTTTACAGAAATCATTATTTTTTACTATTCAAATAAAAATCAACCTTTTTAGAAAAATCCCAAAATTTCACCAAAATGTAATTTTGATATGATGATTTATCAAATGAAATTATTTTTAAGTAAAATATTTTCTATAATTATAATTAATATATTATAAATATCCATCAACAAAATATAATTATTAAAATGAAAATTTATTTTTGAGGTATAAATTGATTTTATTAAAGATTCAAAAGAATTTTATTATAAATTAATTTATAAATTTTCATTTTGTACGGCCTTTATATATATATATATCAAACTATTGTTAGTCCTATTCAAAACCATTAATTAAATTACTATTTGATAATGGTCAAATATATATATATATATATATATCATAATGGAGTTACTTTTTTTTGTATGTGTAAAAACATTTTTCATAGGGTATTACATTCACCCATCCTCATAGAATTTGAATCCTTAACATTTTTAATATATTTTTGAAAACATAATATTTAATAATTAACAAATTAGATAAAATTTTTACTGTGAACTTCCTCTTATTTTTTTTGTGACCATGGAACCTAATATGCATGTATCTCTGTAAAAAAAATTACTTTTCAAAAACCTACTATAAAAAATTATTGTTACTTTCTATATTAGACTTGATATGTATTGGTTTAGTTTTCTTAAGAATGATAAATTTAATTACAATTGGGATATATAATATTATGAAATTTAATAACATGATTTATTCCCATCATACATGCATGATTTCATCTTTCTTTTTACATCATTTTGATTATTTTTTTCATTACTGGTGCACTAAAATCAACACTTAATTGTCTATAAGATCCAAAAAATGATATAAATTTTTTTCATTCAATCTAATACCAAAATTTTAAATGAACATAAAATAATTACCAAGAAGAATGAACCTTTATATGAGGAAATTATACAATAGACAACAAACCCATAACAATAACACTAAAAGTTAATCATAAAATTTCTATAAGATTATCACCTTATAAATACTCAAAAATATTTCTAACGATGTTGAAAACCAAAAAATTATAAATATTTTATAACATATTATTATGAGATTAATTTACCTTTTATTCCAAAAAACATTATTCACTATTAAATTCATATACCAACAATGTATAGGCATTACCCTACAATATCCAAAAAATGAATGTATTTACGATAATTAATTTGAATCACCATATATCCACTATATAATATTATAGAATTACAAGGATAACTCAAACATTATTCATAAATTAATATTCTATCCTATCCAAAAATATTTCTAATATCATTAATCATATATTTCTTTCAAAATACTGAACTTATTTCAAATAACATTAATCGATTAGTTACAAAGTCACTATTAAAGACTATGGTTATCTATAAGACAAAACATGGGTTTCAAACTGTGATAACCCATAATTATGTCAAAATTAATGATCAAAATAACCCTTAACTATTCATATACCTTTAGAAATATTTCAAAATAATTTAAACTCATTATTTACCAAATAATATGTTTACAAACATCCATACTAAACCAAAGGGTTGTATTCTATAAATTTATCCCAGAATATCCATAATAATATTAAAATCATATGATATAAAAACATAAATGGATATCTATGTCTATATAATTATGATCAACCATAGACATATCAACACATTAAAAATTCTGTTTATCCCAAATAAATGTCTTATATCACTGGTTATTACAAGTTATTTAATCTAAATCATTATAATAGATCATAATGAAAATATAATTTTACCCTAGAATATCATTAATGTCTTTCTAGGTAGAGGTGTAGTCTTATGCCCACTAATCTTCAACTAGCGAGGACCAATTTAACAACATATCAACCTTATTTAAAGGTTGTACCCCTATGCGCATCTATGCTACAACCACATCCACTTTTTGGTATCTAGAAAGTGTTTTATATTTTAGGAAAACCACACAATATCTACAATTCCAAAAAACATTATGATATTATACTATAATTTGACAAATCCTTATTGTCCCACCTACGGTCCTATATCTTAATTTATGTTTTATTATATCTATATTTAAATTTTTCCACTGAACATGCTATTAAACAAAACATATGGAACCTAAATCTTGTAACCAATATCGATTGTCTATATAACTACATTGGTATAAGATAAAATTGATCACATCTCTAAGGATCAATCGGTTTATATTCCATTTATTAATATATTAATAAAATATTTTCATTTTAAATTTGAAATAAAATATAACATGTCAAAAAATATATTATTATTCATCCTTGAAACTCAATAATATATTCCTTCATAATATCATGGTGAATGGAAAATAAATTTTGACTAAGATCAAATACCCAATAATTGTTTTATAAAAGAGAATATATCATGAGTATATAATGTATAATCAATATGGCCCAATAAATAACTTAATACCCATGTCATTTAATCAACAAAATTAGCAAGATATTCCTCCCTGTATAACATAAATTCCAAAATCTCACGAATAGTAATAACATAATTCTCAATGAAGGAAATGAATAATGTTGGATATCTTGATCAAGGCCATGTTCTAATATATTTCCATATATGGTTTTATATACACCCAAAAAAAATTTAATATGGTTAACTTATCAGTTTTTCTCATGAGACATGTTGATGAACTGATGAGATGACTATAACAAGTCCTCACCCATAACTACATGTCCAATTAATTCATTATATATTGATAAATATATTTCATAAATGTAATGACTCTTATATGTGTAACTCAGAGTCATTGTCTGGATTATATAATTGGCATAAGACATAATGAATTTAGTCATAAAGGACCAAATAGATTATTATATCTAATAAAATAGATACATACTTGAGTCATGCTTTACACTTTAATACACGAATTATAACCTAGTTTTTTTATAAAAATATCATCATTTCCTGTATTATATCACTATATATAATTTATAGTATGCTTCATAGATTCCATGCACAAGAAAAAATTGAGAGCTCAAATGATCACTATGATTTACATAAATAGGAACATTTCCATAGTAAAAAAAGAATAATCAAAACATTATAACCAATATAGAAAAATTAATATATAAAAATATATGATATTTAACCAATTATATGAATCTCCAGATTAGATTAGGAATAATCATTATAGAAATGTTAAAAAATCAACTAACATTTCATTTAAATATAATAAATATCATGAATAGATAATGCTTAATTAATTTAGAATGTAAAATAAATAAACACACATTACATTAAAATAACATCACTATCATGAAGAGATATGTAATATCCATTATACAATGGAAAATAACAGAACAAACATGCCGTTTGAATATCTTCACTAACATGTAAGATAGGGAATAATCAATATTAAAATGTAAATATCTACAGAAATCAGATTAATCAATAAATAAATATGAAATTCATCCATAGTTTATTTCATTGTAGAGAACAATTGGATAATAATTATAACATAATTTCCAATGAGTTAATGGTTTAATTATTGGATTCCATGATCTCAAAAATAATTATACCTTTAATGTCGACTCCGTTCATAAGATAATATAAAACTATGGTTAAGAGATCATATAATTATATCTTTTTCATTCACCTCACGAGACAATTGATACATCAAGGTGATACATGATACACTATCAAATTCATCACTACATATATGAAGATTTCATCATATATGAGAAAATAATATAATTCATAAAAAATGTTCCATATAAAAAAATATCTATTTTGAGTAAGTAATATAGGTTTATAAATATTTCCCCATATAAACAAATAAAATTAAATATAAAAAAAATATGAATAAATTATATTTTGTTTAATTAATAAACATATCCATTATAAATATTTATGATATTTAGTGAAAATCTAATGTCCAATGATCATACAAATTTTAATATTTTGAAGGAAAGTTAATGAATACAAAATTTAATAAAGAATGTAAATTTCAATACTTTCCATCAGAAAAATGATCACAACCCATCCATATATACAATAATAATGGAATCAGTACTAACATATCCCTAGGTAAGAATAATTAAAATTATGGGGTTTTGTTTTTTAATAATATAAATACCATAAAATGATAATTGAAAACATTTTAGGGAAAATATCATTTTTAAGATTTGAATATATTTTTAACACTACTTTTGCAAATAATATATTGAAATATAATTTTATTTTTTAAATTTTTTTTAAATTATTAATGAAGGATTTAAATTATTTCGTGCTCATGAAATCATGAAATTCCATACATGTTGTACTTATTATAAATAGAGTTTATTTACATTTTTATTAAAAATTAAATGTGTATTGCCTAGAAAATAACATGAATATTACCTTATTACCATTTTGAAAAAAATAAAAACATGGATAAAAATATATATATAAAATTTATTATTGATATTATTTTTCAGAGTTTAATAAAGTTTTAGAAAATGCGTTTTAATATAAAAAAGGATTTTTGATCAATGAATGAAAAAAAGTCATATTTTTTAAAAAAACATTTTGTAATCATTTATAAGAACCAATGTTTGATAAATTGCACTATTAATTAATGAAATCTTGAATATCTGTGGGATAATATAATTTATGGGGATTACTATCATATTATAAGATAATTTCTTTCAATTATAATTCAATCATAAACAATAATTATTAAAATGTTACAATGAAACAAACAATCAAAAAGATCAAAAACGTTAAATTGAGAATTAATATATTAATAAATTATGTTTATCAAATTTTATTCAACATTATAAAAGATTCAATACATCACATGATTATCAAAAATCATTATAAAAATAATCTTAGAATATAAATGATAAAAAAGAATTACTATAACTCAATTAATGGAAATTAAGTTATAAAATTCATTACCAATTGGTAATTTTCATACCAAATAACTCATAGTGAAATTATTAAAATTGAATATTTAACATTCATGAATTAATTTGTGATCATTATTTAAAAAAATGGTCAGTATATACACAATACAAAATAAATTAAGTGTATAAAAATAAAATATTCAATGATGAATGAAAAATGGGATGAACACCCTTACCCCATGATTATTTTTGGTTCAACATGAGTTAACATCATATATATTTATTTTATCCATGTTATTAATTTATAACATAACCATATTTAAATATTTAAAATAATATATGATCACTTTATAATATCTTTTATCGATTTTGATAATATTATTAAATTATTACTATTTTTTGAGTGATGTTTGACTTGTTTTTTAATGCAGGTTTTAAAATGAAGGTTCCAGTTCTTGATAATATTATATATTAAAATAATCTATAGAGTGATATTGATGTTAAAAATATTGTTTTTTTAATAGATTTAATTTTTTAATAATTATTTAAATTTGACCATTGAGAATATATCACATCATTTCATAGAGACGGTATGATGTACATACACCCATGTGACATTATCATTTCCTTAATGGGTGAAAAGTTTAAAATGTAGTTTATATATTAATATTAATGAATTAATATAATTCCATATTTATAATATATATATTTTAAATTTTCTTTTATTACATTCCATGAAATGTATAAGTGAAAAATGAATTGCCTTGCTTCATGAGGCGGTACTCTGATGCATACACGAGCGACATTATTATATTTTTAATGAAATGGAATTTTACAAGTTATATGTGATATCAGTATTAAATTAGTATAATAATTTCATAAATATTGTATAATGTTTTTTCAAATATCATTATATTATTACATGAAATGTGGTTTTGGAAAATGAGTTACATCAGTTCTAGAAGAGGTACTCTACCGTACACAAGTTCGACGATTTAATTTCCTATTTAAGGGAAGAGTATATAAAAATAGGTTATACCAACAAAATAAAAAAAATATAATTACATTTAATATAATTAATTTATCATATATAGATTTATTAATATGATATTAAGGTGGCAGAAAATATATAATAAAATTCTCATTTAAGAAGGTTTCCTCTTCTTCAAACAATCTCTTTAGGTTTTGTAACACCCGAGATTTTTCTGAGTACTATTTTTTTTATATATCATCAAAGGAATCTTTCACTACACACTTTCTTGGCTTACTTTACATGCAATCGCGACCTTCCTCGATAGCTTGTGTCGTACGCAATACCGAGTTTCACTAAACAACGATATGCTATTAAAATATTATTAAAACTAGCCGTTATGAATAGTAATAACCACCTTGAAATTTTATAAATTTTATTTTTTAAAATGGACTTCATTTTTTGATTCGGAATACCGAAATTAGCCTAGGGTGAAATTTTGGTATTTTTCTGAAAACTTTCAATTTTTGATGAATAGTGAAACCACTAAGTGGTAGGTTAAAAACTGAATTTTGCATAAAACATAATTTTACCGCTTCTGTGAATGGAATTTCGAAAATTCGACAAACACGGTTGATATCATTAATTAAAATGTGGTTCAATGAGATAAAAATAATTTTTTGGTGAATAGTAACTTTTTACTTTTTTTACCGCGGTAAATAGTAAATAGGGCAACTAAGGGTAAATATGATATTACTATTACCCTAACACATGTCCTAATTCTATTGGATAAGTGTAATTCGACCAAAAACAACCTTATGAATAAAATATGACCATTTAGGCCCACTTGGGTTAGATTAGGACATTTATTATTAATTTATTTAAAGAAGGGTTAAAATAGTTAAAATCAAAGTTTAATAAGTAAATCATTTTTAATATGGGGTTATACATAATATAAATTCGACTATAAATATTCATTAGAAATATAAAAAGATTTCCTACATAATGGTATTTTATTTGTAATTTTTAGACATTAAATAATTTAATTTATTTATGACACAATGATGATGCAGTAATTATTTTATTAATGAAATATTGACATAATTGATGTTATAAACACCAAAATAAATGTAATTTGAGACTTTTTATGAATTCCACTAATTTTCTAGGTTACTATGACATATTAGTGTTGATTTAAGAAAATGTATTCGAACATATAATTCTGTTATGACTTTCACAAAAATCATATATCAAATAGTGTCAAAATTGACACAAAATAGTTTTTAAATAAAATATTATATTATTAATTGTTATTTTATTCCTAAAAATATAAGGTTCGGCCAAATGACTTAGATAAGGATATATATATTAATAATAAACAATTTGGGGTTCTTTTGGCATGTTATAGTAAGTGTATTAACCATATAGTGAAAGAAAACAAAAAGACACGGTAAAAGATAAATTATTTAACTTAGAGTTAAATCTAATTGATAAGGTTAAACTAATTCCCTAAACTTGTCTAAATCCTATTGGTTGATAGGATTTCGACCCATCCCCACTTTAGCTTCGAAATAAGACCCTTTGGAACCATTATAAACCGATTTTGACTTTAATAGAAAATAATATTTTGAGATATTCCTAAGGTGCCCCTCTCCTCCCTTATAAAAGGGCACCTCCTCCCCCTCCTCCTCACACCAATTTGAGCACTCAACCTCGGAAAAACCCTGCAATTTTATACTCTCCACTTCCCTAGAATAATCCTAGAGGTCCTATTCTTCTTCAATGACCAATCGTAGTTCCCTATGTGGAGGATTCAAAGAGGCGTTCCAAAGAAGAGGTAATATCCGTTACCGATCTTTTCAATTTCTTTCTTCTTCAACTTATTATTTTTAGTTTTTTCATGATAAAGTAATAACATCAGTATTACTTACATACTGATATGTTATTATAAATATGAAACAACCCTAATTTACCTTCTATCCATCCTACGGAAAAAATGAAATCACCGCGCGTGCGTACGTACGGAATACCGTCTCCACGCCGTGGTGTAATCTATTTTTCCACCATCACTTTACAAGGATGGGTATAATGGTGTAATGAGTAACTATTTATGATTATTATAAAGTAATATTGATACTGAAATAATATATATATATACTCCAATATAGTTCCACGATCATAGGAACGATATCATCACTCGTGCGTACGTACGGAATATCGTCTCCACGATGTGATGCGACTCGTTCTACATGATCATCATTACATAGTAATTATATAAATGAATTGAATGAATAAATATGATATATGTTACACTAATAACATTCTGTATATAAGGTATCTATAACCTTAAAAGAAGAATAAGAATGTATTTGGCAAAACACGCATAAGAACAAAAGGCAATAAAGACCCGAGTAACAAGTAACAATGAAATATTACTAATAAGAAGATAAGAATATGACCATATATGATATCATATCAATATGTATGATTCTGGAAAAAGTCAATAACATTATTTAAACCATTATATAGGAGCTTCGGACATGTACAAAGCAAATCGGACCTAAGGTAAGGGAAATATCACAATCTCATTTTTATCCGAGATTGTTTATTCGTAAGTATTTACTGGGGTGTATTTTATCATCCACATCCATGTTCCTTCAATATATAATATTGTTTCCATCCACTTACAATAGTTTAAATCCAATTTTACCCTTCGGTAAGTTTTTATTAAAATATATGAAAGGAATCTTTTGTCGTTTTTCATACGAGGTACTTTTTGACTTTTCCGACAAAAGTACGGGAAGAATGTTTTTTTAACTTATACGGCACAAACGGATTTTTACAGTTTTATAATGCCTTATTTTCATGAAGCTTCCTCAAAAAGATTTCATGACTATTTTTAATAAAATCTCTTCCTTTTAAAATTTCATGACGTTTTGTGTAAAGAAATTGATTTTGAAGAAGAAAGGATATTTTCCTCAAGAATTCATTTCAAGTATTTTATCAAAATTATTTTCCATCTAAGATAATAAAAGGGTTATGTTTTTATCCCTATTATTACATGGATTTGATTATGTTGTGATGGAAACATTTTTATGAATTCCTTTATCTTATATGAATTGTTTTATGATGTCATGTTGTTTAAGAATCACATTTTTATTACATGGGTTACGCTATGATGTATGGTTTATGATTATGTGGAACACATAAGAAAGGATTCATTATAAAATGGGTGGAACCTATATCTCCCTCCAATGCATTGGGTAAAGATTTATATCTCATGGGATAGACATGGCTGGAACAGAAGGTTATTTCGGTTCAGTGATACAGGACTGAAACGAGGAGCGAACTCGGTTCAGAAAGGGACTTTGTCAACTAAGATAGTCTTGGCAATGAGTCATGACTAACAAGAAATGATTTTCCATGATTATGTGTGCATGCCACAAAGTTTCAAGTTTTATGTTATGATTATGGGGATCTCATTTTCACTTCTATGATTTGTTCCATGTTAAGATATTATGATCTCTTTTGCAGGTTATGATTTTCAAAAAGATATGATATGATTTTTATTTCCTTTATTTGCCCTTGCTGAGCATTTGAGCTCACCCTTTTATGTTTTCTTTTCCCCAGGTCAGGAAGATGGATATTAAGTATAATATGCTAAAAGGGACCCTAGATATGAAGAAATAAATGGGAGACACTGTAGAAGATTTATGAACCAGTTGTTTATGTTTCCCAGTTTCTAAAGACACTATACCTATACGGTCCTTTGTGGTTTTGTCATATGTTGTAATAAGTGTGCTTCAATTTTGAAGTATTAACATTGTATGTAAAGTATGGGTCGTTATAGTTGGTATCAGAGGAAAGTTATAGTCAACCTTTGGAAACTAGGATGTGAAAGCCTTAGTAAGAACCCTAAGGATAAGTCTAAGCATAGAACACAATCTTAGTGTTTTAAAAATGGCCATGAATAACCTATGATAAAACCTTAAGTGTGAAATTTTATCCTTGATTATGTGGTTTTCCTATTATAGTTAGTGTTGCTCACACTATTCTTCTTGGTTTTAGTCAATGGCTGGAACCCGAAGGAACCGTGTTAATACGGAATGCGATGGGCAATGCAATGATTGTCCCCTTGAGCAACCAAACGATATGGGAGCTGGAATGCAAAATCTTGTAGCCATGCTCACACAACTTTCTCAAGCTATGAATCATGAAGGACTTCTAAACGAGAAAAGGAAGGAGCAAAATTCTATTGAATCCTTCATGAGGCAGCGTCCACCTTCTTTCAGTGGGTCTACTGATCCATTAGTTGCTGAAAAATGGATTAGTACTACTGAAAAGATATTTTCAGTTCTTCAATGTTCTGAACATGATAAAGTCATCCTAGCAGTGTATCGTTTGGAAGGAGATGCTGATCAATGGTGGAATATAATTAAGAATACGAGGCAAAGGGATGAAATTGAATCTATGGAATGGGATGAGTTCATGAACTTATTTTTCAATAAGTACTTCCCTCGTATTCTCCGAACAAAGATGGAGAAAAAGTTTCTTGAACTGAAACAAAGGGATGATGAATCTGTTGGTACCTATGAAGCAAATTTTACAAGACTTGCAAGGTACGCTTCTGGTATTATTATCCAACCTGAGAGTAAGATCGATCGATTCTTTAGTGGCTTAAAACCAAGTCTTCGAAGGGCGTTAGCCATAAGGGACTTCAATAGCTACGAGGAAATCATTCGATGTGCTCTCAAAGTAGAGATGGAGATTGGAGTAACCCATCAGTCACATGGGTTTGATAAGAAGAGGAAGATGGAATTCAAAGGAAAATCTAAAGAGCACACTGAAAAGAAGATGAACTTTCCCTTATGCTCAAAGTGTGGAAAGAAACATGGAGGGAGTTGTCTTAAAGGGACAAGTAAATGTTTTAAATGTGGAAAGGAAGGTCATCGGGCATTTGAATGCCGCGATAATGGGAAGAAGATGTCTAATGATGCAAACAAAGGAAGGGATACACAGAATGATCCTACTACACTTCAATGTTTCAAGTGCAAGGAGATGCGGCATTATGCCAATCAATGCCCAAATCCAAGGGTTGATGATGATGGTCGACGTCAACAAAATCTTAAGGCTAAAGACAAAGGAAAGTCACATGCAATTTCTATCAGCGATGTGGAGTACGATAACGAAGTGGTGAAAGGTACACTTACCATCCACTATAAAGTAGCAAATGTTTTATTTGATTCTGGATCCACCCACTCTTTTATTTCTGAAAAAATTTCTAAGGGTATCACCGTACTACCTCAACAATTAGATGTTGAGTTAGCTGTGACAACACCTAATGGCAGAATAGTCGCATCAAAAGTTTATAATTATTCTCCGATCAAAGTTTGTGGGAAAGTGCTTCCTGCAAATCTTGTGATCCTTCCTTTAGTGTAATTTGATGTGATTCTTGGCATGGATTGGCTTTCTCTACATGGAGCTTATATCAATTTCCAAAGAAGGGAAGTCACATTTCATATTCCAGATCAATCTACGATCGTCGATCAATGCAAGGATGAACATAACCTTCCAGTGGAAATTTCTTCCATCTTATGGGTATTGATTCCACCAAATGAAGGTTATTTATCTCAAATGGTTGGTGAGAAACTCACGATTAAGAATATGCACATTGTACGGGAGTTTGATGATGTATTTCTGGAGGAATTACCGGGTCTTCCACCAAATCGTGAAGTTGAGTTTTCAATAGAACTCGTACCAGGTGCTTTGCCAATTTCAAAGACACCTTATAGAATGACCCCAATTGAGTTGCAGGAATTAAAGAAGCAACTCCAAGATAATCTTGATAAGGGATTCATACGCCCTAGTGCGTCACCTTGGGGAGAACCTGTTTTATTTTTTAAGAAGAAAGATGGATCAATGAGACTCTGCATTGATTATCGAGAACTTAACAAGATCACTATTAAGAACAAATATCCTCTCCCACGCATTGATGAATTATTTGACCAACTACGAGGAGCTCAATACTTTTCCAAGATTGATCTTCGTTCAGGGTATCATCAATTAAGGGTCAAAAGGGAGGATATACCAAAGACGGCTTTCCGTACAAGGTATGGACACTATGAATTTATAGTGATGCCATTTGGTCTTACTAATGCCCCTGCTATCTTCATGGATCTAATGAATAGAGCCTTTAGAGACTATCTTGATCAATTTGTGGTAGTCTTTATAGACTATATTCTTGTCAATTCAAAGAGCAAGGAAGAGCATGAAGATCACTTGAGAATTATATTGAAGACCCTGAGAAAGGAGAAGCTTTATGCCAAATTTACCAAGTGTGAATTTTGGCTTCAAAAAGTTGCATTTTTGGGTCACATAATCTCAAAAGAGGGGATATCTGTGGATCCAGCAAAAACAGAGGTTATCGAAAGATGGTCAAGACCAACAACAGTAACTGAGATCTGATGTTTTCTTGGGTTGGCTGGATATTATCGACGTTTTGTAAAAGATTTTTCACGATTATCCAATCCACTCACCAAGTTGACTCGGAAAGGAGTTAAGTTTGTCTGGATAGAGGAATGTGAAGAGGCTTTCAAGGAGTTGAAAAGAAGGTTATCCAATACACCTGTGCTCACACTACCTTGTAGTGGAGAAAGGTTTGTGATCTACAGTGATGCATCCAAGAAGGGATTGGGGTGTGTTCTTATGCAAAATGATATGGTGATAGCTTATGCCTCACGACAGTTGAAAATCCATGAGCAAAATTACCCAACTCATGATTTGGAGTTGGCTGCGGTAATCTTTGCATTAAAGATTTGGAGGCATTACCTTTATGGTGAAAGGTGTGATATTTATACTGATCATAAAAGTTTAATGTATATTTTCACACAAAAGGAGTTGAATATGCGTCAAAGAAGATGGTTGGAGCTGATTAAGGATTACGACTGCTCAATCCATTACCACCCTAGGAAAGCAAACAAGGTGGCAGATGCATTAAGTCGACAAGACCATGCTAGTTTATCCATGATGAGGATCACAAAGGATCCAATATTTATGGATTTACAAAGGATGGATCTTGGAATTATAATGGAAGGGGAAAAATCTTCTCTTTCTGAAATGAATGTTCAACCATCTATACATGCGAAGATTAAGGAGGCACAGAAAGAAGATGTCGAGTTACAAAAGAAGGTGAGAAATGTTCCTGAATTCAACCTTGATTGTGATGGGATAATAAAGTTCAAGAATCGGGTTTGTGTTCCTCCCATCCCCGAATTAAAGAAGGAGCTGCTGGATGAGGCTCATAGTTCATCATTCTCTATTCATCCTGGAAGCACGAAAATGTATAGGGACCTGAAAGAGTACTTTTGGTGGGATGGCATGAAAAGAGATGTTGCTGAATATGTCTCTCGATGCTTGGTTTGTCAACAAGTTAAAGCTGAGAGACAGAAGTCTAAGGGGATGTTACAACCATTACCCATACCCGAATGGAAATGGGAAAACATCACTATGTACATTGTCACAGGACATCCTAAAACATCCAAAGGAAATAATGCTATTTGGGTCATAGTTGATCGTCTTACAAAGTCTGCACACTTCATTGCTATGAGAGAGGATTTCTCTCTAGATCAGCTTGCCAGGATATATGTAAAGGAAGTGGTAAGATTGCATGGAGTACCACTTTCTATTATATCTGATCGGGATCTGAGATTTACCTCGAAGTTCTGGCGAAGTCTTCAGCATACTCTGGATACAGAGTTGAGTTTCAGCACTGCTTATCATCCCCAGACAGACGGTCAGTCTGAGAGAACAATTCAAACCCTAGAGGATATGTTGAGAGATTGCTCTATGGATTTCAAAGGAGGTTGGGATCAACACATACCTTTGGTGGAATTTTCTTATAATAATAGCTTTCACTCCAGTATTCAGATGGCTCCTTATGAAGCTCTCTATGGAAAGAAATGCAGGACTCCAACTTGCTGGGATGAAGTTGGGGAAAGAAAGCTGTTAGGACCTGATCTCATTGATGAAATGGCAGAAAAGGATAGATCTATTCAACAACACATAAGAGCAGCTCAGAGTCGACAGAAAAGCTATGCCGACAACCGAAAAAATACCTAGAGTTTGAAGTGGGTGATAAAGTGTTCTTACGAATATCTCCCTGGAAGAGGGTTATGAGATTTGGAAAGAAGGGGAAGTTGAGCCCTAGATATATCGGTCCTTTCGAAATACTGGATCGGGTTGGGAAGGTAGCTTACCGATTGGAGCTTCCACCGAATTTCTCTCAAGTTCACGATGAGTTCCCTGTATCTATCCTGAGAAAGTACATACCTGATCCTTCACATGTACTCAGCTCAGAAGTTGTACCGCTGGAGCAAGATCTTTCTTATGAAGAACAGCCGATAGAGATTCTGGATCGTAGTGAAAAATTCCTCCGAAACAAGACCACTCGCTTGGTGAAAGTTTTATGGAGGAACCACCAACTTGAAGAAGCTACATGGGAGCTTGAGGATATGATGAGGGAGAAGTATCCTCATCTGTTTGTTACAAAGTGACGAATTTCGAGGGCGAAATTCTTTTTAAGGGGGGTAGAATGTAACACCCGAGATTTTTATGAGTAATATTTTGTTTTTTTATATATCATCAAAAGAATCTTTCACTACACACTTTCTTGGCTTACTTTACACGCAATCGCGACCTTCCTCGATAGCTTGCGTCGTACGCAATACCGAGTTTCACTAAGCAACGATATGCTATTAAAATATTATTAAAACTAGCCGTTATGAATAGTAATAACCACTTTTTGAAATTTTATATATTTTATTTTTTAAAATGGACTTCATTTTTGGATTCGGAATACCGAAATTAGCCTAGGGTGAAATTTTGGTATTTTTCTGAAAACTTTCAATTTTTGATGAATAGTGAAACCACTAAGTGGTAGGTTAAAAACTGAATTTTTCATAAAACTTAATTTTACCACTTCTGTGAATGGAATTTCGAAAATCCGACAAACACGGTTGATATCAGTAAGTAAAATGTGGTTCAATGAGATAAAAATAATTTTTTGGTGAATAGTAACTTTTTACTTTTTTTTACCGCGGTTAATAGTAAATAGGGTAACTAAGGGTAAATATGATATTACTATTACCCTAACACATGTCCTAATTCTATTGGATAAGTGTAATTCGACCAAAAACAACCTTATGAATAAAATATGACCATTTAGGCCCACTTGGGTAATATTAGGACATTTATTATTAATTTATTTAAAGAAGGGTTAAAATAGTTAAAATCAAAGTTTAATAAGTATATCATTTTTAATATGGGGTTATACATAAGATAAATTCGTCTATAAAAATTCATTAGAAAGATAAAAATATTTCCTACATAATGGTATTTTATTTGTAATTTTTAGACATTAAATAATTTAATTTATTTATGACACAATGATGATGCAGTAATTATCTTATTAATGAAATATTGACATAATTGATGTTATAAACACCAAAATAAATGTAATTTGAGACTTTTTATGTATTAAACTAATTTTCTAGGTTACTATGACATATTAGTGTTGATTTAAGCAACTTTATTCGAACATATAATTCTGTTATGACTTTCACAAAAATCATATATCAAATAGTGTCAAAATTGACACAAAATAGTTTTTAAATCAAATATTATATTATTAATTGTTATTTTATTCCTAAAAATATAAGGTTCGGCCAAATGACTTAGATAAGGATATATATATTAATAATAAACAATTTGGGGTTCGTTTTGCATGTTATAGTAAGTGTATTAACCATATAGTGAAAGAAAACAAAAAGACACGATAAAAGTTAAATTATTTAACTTAGAGTTAAATCTAATTGATAAGGTTAAAATAATTGCCTAAACTTGTCTAAATCCTATTGGTTGATAGGATTTCGACCCATACCCACTTTATCTTTGAAATAAGACCCTTTGGAACCATTATAAACCGATTTTGACTTTAATATAAAATAATATTTTGAGATATTCCTAAGGTGCCCCTCTCCTCCCTTATAAAAGGGCACCTCCTCCCCCTCCTCCTCACACCAATTTGAGCACTCAAGCTCGGCCAACCCCTGAAATTTTCTCCTCTCCACTTCCCTAGAATAATCCTAGAGGTCCTGGTCTTCTTAAAATTCCAATCGTAGTTCCCTAAGTGGAGGATTCAAAGAGGCGTTCCAAAGAAGAGGTAATATCCGTTACCGATCTTTTCAATTTCTTTCTTCTTCAACTTCTTCTTCTTTAGTTGTTTCATGATAAAGTAATAACATCAGTATTAATTACATACTGATATGTTATTATAAATATGAAACAACCCTAATTTACCTTCTATCCATCCTACGGAAAAAATGAAATCACCGCGCGTGCATACGTACGGAGTACCGTTTCCACGCCGTGGTGTAATCTATTTTTCCACCATCAATTTACAAGGATGGGTATAATGGTGTAATGAGTAACTATTTATGATTATTATAAATTAATATTGATACTGAAATAATATATATATATACTTCAATATAGTTCCACGATCATAGGAACGATATCATCACTCGTGCGTACGTACGGAATACCGTCTCCACGTGTGATGCGACTCGTTCTACATGATCATCATTACATAGTAATTATATAAATGAATTGAATGAATAAATATGATATATTTTACACTAATAACATTCTGGATATAAGGTATCTATAACCTTAAAAGAAGAATAAGAATGTATTCGGCAAAACACGCATAAGAACAAAAGGCAATAAAGACCAGAGTAACAAGTAACAATGAAATATTACTAACAAGAAGATAAAAATATTACCATATATGATATAATATCAATATGTATGATTCTGGAAAAAGTCAATAACATTGTTTAAACCATTATACAGGAGCTTCGGACACGTACAATGCAAATCGGACCTAAGTTAAGGAAAATATCACAATCTCATTTTTATCCGAGATTGTTTATTCGTAAGTATTTACTGGGGTGTATTTTATCATCCACATCCATGTTCCTTAAATATATAATATTGTTTCCATCCACTTAAAATAGTTTAAATCCAGTTTTACCCTTCGATAAGTTTTTAGTAAAATATATGAAAGGAATCTTTTGTCGTTTTTCATACGAGGTACTTTTTGACTTTTCCGACAAAAGTACGGGAAGAATGTTTTTTTAACTTATACGGCACAAACGGATTTTTACAGTTTTATAAAGCCTTATTTTCATGAAGCTTCCTCAAAATGATTTCATGAATATTTTTAATAAAATCTCTTCCTTTTAAAATTGCATGACGTTTTGTGAAAAGAAATTGATTTTTAAGAAGAAAGGATATTTTCCTCAAGAATTCATTTCAAGTATTTTATCAAAATTATTTTCCATCTAAGATAATAAAAGGGTTCTGTTTTTATCCCTATTATTACATGGATTTTATTATGTTGTGATGGAAACATTTTTATTAATTCCTTTATCTTATATGAGTTGTTTTATGATGTCATGTTTTTTATGAATCCCATTTTTATTACATGGGTTACGCTATGATGTGTGGTTTATGATTATGTAGCACACATAAGAAAGGATTCATTATAAGATGGGTGGGACCTATATCTCCCTCCAATGCATTGGATAAAGATTTATATCTCATGAGATAGACATGGCTGGAACGGAAGGTTATTTCGGTTCAGTGATACAGGACTGAAACGAGGAGTGAACTCGGTTCAGAAAGGGACTTTGTCCACTAAGATAGTCTTGGCAATGAGTCATGACTAACAAGAAATGATTTTCCATGATTATGTGTGCATGCCACAAAGTTTCAAGTTTTATGTTATGATTATGGGGATCTCATTTTCACTTCTATGATTTGTTCCATGTTAAGATATTATGATCTCTTTTGCAGGTTATGATTTTCAAAAAGATATGATATGATTTTTATTTCCTTTATTTGCCCTTGCTGAGCATTTGAGCTCACCCTTTTATGTTTTCTTTTCCCCAGGTCAGGAAGATGGATATTAAGTATAATAGGCTAAAAGGGACCATAGATATGATGAAATAAATGGGAGACACTGTAGAAGATTTATGAACCAGTTGTTTATGTTTCCCAGTTTCTAAAGACACTATACCTATACGGTCCTTTGTGGTTTTGTCATATGTTGTAATAAGTGTGCTTCAATTTTGAAGTATTAACAATGTATGTAAAGTATGGGTCATTATAGGTTTTGACCAAATGGAATGATAGTCCGGCTCTATTAAAAATCAAATAGATAAAGTTTATTTTTATGGGATTAAAAAATCAATTTCATCAGAATCATTAAAAACCAACTAGATTTGTATGTGTGAATATGTGAGTAGAGTTGGTGACATTTTATTAGTGGGGTAGAGGAAAATTATAGATTTTTTCAAATGATTCAATTATACCATCATTTTTTTATGAAAAAAAAGAATAAAAAATAAATTATAATCATCCATTATAGGGTATAATGAATCAATATGTCAATTAAATTGGTTTCGATGATGTTATTATTCTATATTAATCCTTATCTTTCTAATTTAACCAACTGTAATTTAGTTTTTACCTTAATAGTGCTAATTAATTTATTCTGATTTTACTAATCATAAGGATAAAAAAATAAGTTGATATTATTATAAAATATAAATTACATTGATTCCAAATATGGATTCAATAGTTCAACAATCAATTCCTATAATTTTAATAATTAAAAATAAAATTTATCCCCTAAAAGCAATGAAAAGCTGGTTTTGAAAGAAACAATTATCCAATGTGTATAATATTTTAATATGAAAATCATAAATGAAATTGATTATAAAGACCAAAATTAGTTATATTTTGATATAATAGAATTAATTTTTCATTAAACCAAATTTATATTAAAATTTACCATTGAATTTATTTTTAAAAATCACTTTTTCAATAAAAAATAGTGTTTGGAAATCCTCATAAAAAATAATGATTTTTAGAAAATACTAAAAAATTAATAGTGAGATAATTTTAATATTCTGATTTATAAAAAAAGTTCACTTTATAAAATAAAAAATTATAGACATTTAAAAAATCAATTAAAAATTATGCTTGCAAAGAGAAAGTAAACTATATTTTTAATATAGTTTATTAGAAAACAATTTTTTTATTTAAAATGATTCATAATTTGTTTCAAATTAGTAGATAAAAATAACACTTATAATATAGTTATTAATATTTATTCTTAATAATTTAATGTAAATTTCATTAAGGTATAATATATTATAATTTATTCGAGCTTGTGTTTGTGTGTTCTGAAATCTAATGTTGATATTAAATTTAGAATAATATATTTTATTAGTTGTTTAATCATGGTGTTACATGTCACATAAGCTATGAAAATAATATTCCATTCAATTAAAATATTGCAGCATCACATTCTCACTGTACTTAATAAATTTTATCCTCATAATTTAAACATGATCATGGAAATCAAGGGTTTGAAATTTGAAAATATTATTATTGAAAACCGTGCACCATAAGAAGGGTTAATCAATTTAAGATAAGGGGATGTAAGAAACTAACATAAAATGAAACCTAACTTGGTTTCTAGGTAAGATTAAATATGTTTAAGTTGACGATATGTATATGGATGAAAAGAATAAATCATTATATAGAGTTATAGAGGTCCTTGATCAGACGAAAGTGAATGATCAATATAATTTTCAATAACCCAAAAATAATAATTTGTGACGGTTTAAAACACCATTTGGTTCATTGGATAACAAGGAAATTTGATTAAATTTTATTCAATATCCATTTTTGAATATTTAATAATTCCTCTAGTATCTTAGAATATAAGGGAATATAATTAATCTATATTTTTCTATTTCAATCATAATTTTATCTTTTTGTTGTTCTTAGATCAATTTCTAATTCATCACTTACTCCAAAGAATGAATATCCAGACATGAATTTTTTATACCCAAAAAACTAAAATTCAAATGTAATTGATTTTATTGTCCATAAAATAGTCAAATCCTTTCTTTATATCTCTAAATATTTACAAAAAAATATATTATTTTCTTAAGATATCTAATATAAATAATTAACATCTAAACATCAAATATAAAACTATTGGTTTCTCATTAAAATTGAATCATAAAATAGTTTAATTAAAAATAGTGTCATATTTACCAGAACATTATGTTGGCTAGTGTTAAGTGAAAACCCCTGTCTCTATTTGGTTATGGGTTTAAGACTCACGAACTTCCTAGATGCGATAGGTTTCCACTGAGAATTTGGATTGTCCACTTTAAAACAATATAGTAATATAATTCCTATAACATTACAAAAATTTAACAACCAATAATTACCCCAACATCAATGTTATGATAAATACTAAAGAATTCCAATATATTTGATCTTTTATAAACGAAATATTATGTCATTACTCCATTAATAATATTTTTACTAAAAATTGTACTAAACCAATGTGGTTTATTTCCATAAATGATTTCCTAGAATATAATTGATCATTTTGTATTTCTATAAAAAATAAATCTGGGTTTTAATACATTAATCTTATGATCGACCCTAAAGATATAAAACTATGATCCTATACATAAATCTTATATTTATTACAACATATATTCTTCTAAAATATTATATAATCCGTAAAATGATTCAATATTCATAAATCTAAAATAATATTAGTAAAAATAATTCTATAATATAATTCATGAGTCTGAATAAATTAATTTTTCATATCTTTAATTTCAACAATTATTCTTCCTTTCTTTAGGTGTAAACCATTGATAAATGGAATTGGCTTAAAAAATCCCTAAGATCTCGATGTCAATGATAAAGAACTACAAATAGAACCATAGATAAAATTTATTTCTTTTCATTGTACTATTAATTTTTTTCATCTTAAATTGATTATATTATATTCTTTTACATACATAAAACATTGTACCATTCCTTAAAAAATATTTCAAGGGGGTATATTTTAAAAATTGTTACTTGAAGGAAATGGAGCTTCTTTCCTTCATGGTCTTCAACACTCCAGATCATAGTATACCATATATTTCTCTTCATTGGTCAGTCTAATTCATGGTTAATGTAATGGTTATTAGTCATATTTCTGTATAATTGACTAATCATGGTCATGATTTCATTCACTCTAGTCATCTTCCAATTTTTTGTTCATGGTTACAACATTGTCCTTCATATTCAATGTTAACACATTTACTTTATTTCCCATCCATTTAATAAAACCAACTTTTGTTTGTAAACAATAATTTCTTTGGAAAACTATATAATAATTTATGGGTTATCTAAAATCATGAAATATAATTTTTAAACTAAAAACCTTAGGTGTATCTAAGGTCATTTATTACTAACATCTATTAAAATCTTTCATAATAGTTTTTAAATAAATTGTGAATTAATGAACGTATATCCCATAAGAGTGTCAAATGTGGTGTACAGTAAGGCACATTTTCGTTTACTTGATAATTATAGAGTCAATTAAATACACATTTTACAAGTTATTACCCCCATGTAAATCTTTTATAGAACCACGCCCACTTTTGGTATCATGACATGAAAATATTTCTAGGGAAAAACAAATATTATCTACATTTTCAAATATATTGGATTGTATTCTATAAACATCGTGAAATTTTATCATAAGTTTTTCTTCAATAATCTATTTTTCTTTAATTTAGTTTGCATATTTTATACCAAAAATCATATAATACCAACTATAACAATCTTGTCCCTAAACAACTAGAGCTAGTTTTTGATTTCTGAAATTAGAAAAGGATATAAGGGATATCACCATGAAGGAAAAAAAATACTCTATTAGTATTTTTAAACTAAATACATAATTTATTCTTGTATTACTTCTAAACAAAAAAAGTAGAAAATAAATTTTAACATGAATATATTGATTCCCTCTAGTATACCCTTTAATGTCATTTATAGTACAACTTATGGATATCTAGGAATGAAAAAAAATAAGGGTGGGAAAAAATTGCTAGCATGTGTAACATAAATGGGGATCTATCATTATTAAATAAATTAATCCCAGTATATGATAATATATATAGAGAGTTAAATATCTAAACACACATTCATTTTAATCAATAAATTCACTATCGCGATTGGATACGTAATAATCAATAGGGGAAGATATATAACTGAACACACATGATATTTATATTAATTGACTATCATGTAAATATAAGGCCTCATCAAAATATATAGTAAAAAATGATCATTAATTACATTTAATTAACATCAATACCATGAATAGATAAGGAATAGTAAATTTGGTATGGTAAATAACTGAACACCCATTCCATTTTCTGATGGTCTATTTGGGAGTCCTAGTTTCATAAATGAATCAAGAAATCTAGCATTTTGAAAAGGAAATTAATATAATTATGGGATGAATTATAAATTGGAAGAATATGTTTTTAACCATTAGAGTGAGAATCACATTCATTAACAGTATACTTAGATAAATCCCAATAATTATCTTTTATTCCTTCAAAGTTCCAAAGAATGTCTTAGATAACAGTGAAATTTTTTTGAATTCTATTTTCTGGGATTTTCAGCTAGAATGAACACATAATTGGGTAGCTTAATGTATAATGGATCAACTGTTATATGAGGAAGGAATTAATTTAAGAACAAAATCTTATACCACAATGGGTCTTCATGCAAAACCATCATTGGAGACCATCGAGGGGAGAACAGTTTGGGGAAGGAAAATAAATTTGATGTACGGTGTTGATATGATCATGATGAGGGTCAATGATTCATGGATCTGGAAAATGATACAACCCTATATTCCAAGTATATATTAGTACTCTAGATGGATTTTTGGGAGGAGGGATTTTAACTTTTGGATGCACAATTGGGTGGTGACAAAGCATGAATTTACAGGTTTCCCTACCACTGATACCTCCATTAATGAAGAAAGATAGTATACTAGGTTTAATAATAATTTTTTAGGAATATAAATAGCAACTCATTGACAGCATTGTGCTAAACATAGATTCAGATAAATATGTCTTTACCGAGTCCTCTTCTGGAAACATCTCAATGAATGAATTCCTCTGTTTAGAGATAGACTAGATCATCCAAGATGTATGGGTGGATGTGTTATAATGAAAGTATATTCCAAATAAATAAAAATTATTGTTATGTAATATAAAAAATACGGTGTTCCTGATGGAGGATAAGATCCAAATTATGGGAGTGAATCTGACCTCAATGTTTATGTGTTCATTAGTATGAAACATTGAATATGATGAGAAACTTCTTTTAATAGTGGATGGGAAAAAGATATATATAACACATTTGGTAATTTTATGGGATTGGTTTCATATGGAACTATAGGGGAGGTTTTTTTGGAATGGTGGTTTTAGGGCATGGGTAACTGAGGTTTAGAAATGAAAGCACAGGTCATCATTCTCATTATAGGATATTGGAATATGTGGTTGGATAGAAATGAGGTAGGGAATATAGAAACGAATCCCACACAAATAGGTATGTTATTGAAAACTAATATCTTACTCATGGATCTTATTATGCTAGAAAAAAAATATATTTATACTCCCTCCCTAATACATATACAGGTTTTCAACTCTTCCTTAAATACAAGCTCTTGTTTGGCCAAGGGGTGATGGGTTCAATGGCGACCTCTTCTCAATGTGATTAAACATTACACTGATGGTTTATGTATTTATGATTCCATGAGAGTGTGGGGTGGTTATTTAGGTTAAATAAGGCTCAGTAATTCTGTATTTTTTAGTATCATATTATAGAGGTGATTCTTTACAAGCTAAAGTGTTGGACATGCTCACTGGTCTAATGGCATGCATGTAGTGAAATCTCTACTTAGAATCGTTTGAGACAGAGTTCATGATGATTTATAAGGCACCACAAGACACTGGTAACTAACCCAATTCTATGGAGTATATAATTTGAAAGTTTAAGGGATTAGTGAGTCCTCATACTTTAATTCTTCATACGTGGAGTGAAGGGAATTCAGTTGTCTATTTTATAGCATCGAAGAGGATTCTAAGCGATCACACAATCTCTATTTCCATCATTGGTTTTTTTTCTTGTGGAGGGGGTCAATATGGTAAGAGTGGATGCTTTATATATTCACTAGTTTGGACCTTCTCGATTATATTAATTTTTTTCCTAGGTTTCTTGTACTTTTAGGATTTTAATAAAATTTTTAGTTTCATGATAAATTGCTAAATAATAATGAATTTAATCTAGATAGAGATTCATTGTAGAGATATCAATTAAAATAATAGTTAAAATATTCAATTAATGAAATTATAAATTTATGGACACCATGATCAATGTCACAATGATACATATACTTTAATGAATTTTTAAAAGATAGTTTCAAACTATGGGAAAAACCATATTTAAGGATAAAATAATGATTCAAGTCATGATACATAAGATTCATTGCAGGTATGTATAATTCTAATACCCACCTATCACTACATGTCCAAATAATTCCTCATATATAGAATAATATATTAAATTTATGAAGAATGTTTCATGTCATTAGATATCAGTATTGAGAAAAGAATACTGATTTTTTAGTATTTAACCATGTAGTCAAATAAATTTCAATTTAGAAAACCATATGAAGAAATCCTATAAAATTTATGAAACAGAAAATCCTTGGTAGATAATATTGATATTTATGAGAAATTAAAAGGTCAAGGAAACCATGAAAGTGATATCCCAAATGGATCATAATTATAGTAATGGGTTGATATAATTGACGAATATAAATTCTATAGACCGTTATTTTAAAAAATTATGTATAAAAATTTCCTTTTTATATTGAAAATAATTTTAAAATATGAATTTCTAAAAAAATATGAATAATTTCCATTAAAAATAAATTTTTTATCTTATAATGGAATATCGAAAGAGTTTTTTTCTCATGATAGAATAATATTGCATACATACCATAAATGTTAAAATAAATTTCTTATCACATTATGAGTAAAAAAATAGAGATTATTCAGAAAATGACATGAATATTCCTTTGAAAAATTTTTGAGTAAAAAAGGGTAACGATTTCATTATTAAATAATTTAATGAATGGGGAAAATATTTTTGATATTTTCATAAAAAAATGGTTCTGGAAGGAAAATGATATTCTGTCAAAGAGAGAAATAATGTTTGATTATATTATAAACATTTTATCAACAATTTTAACTTCCAAAGACTGTTAGAATGGTACTATTATTTTAAACCATCATGAGTAACCATATGATATAGAAATTAATGTTTTTTATTTTATAATCATAAAATAATTTGAATAAATTTAATTTCAAGAAATATAATCTATATTAAAAAAATACTTTTGAATAAAACCTGAAAATGATAGTAACATTAAAATAATAATTAATCAATCACTAATTTTTTTGATATAAAATTTAAATACACATAATGAATTTGGAAATACAAAATAATATAATCAAAAGTTATTACTCCCAGAATGTTAAAATATCAAATACAATGAAAAAGTAATATGACGAAATTAAATGAATGAAAGTTATTAATTTTCATACCAATTGATAATTTTGATGTTAAATACCATATGGTGAAATTAATAAAATCAAAAGATTTAAATACAATTAAATATTAATTAACAATGATATTAAAAGTTATATTTTTATTATATTCAATATATAAATGAAATTATGTGTATAAAATCAAAATATACCTCATTGAAGGGAAATTGAGACGAAGTCCTTTATATCATGCCTCTCTTTGGTTGAACAATATTCAACCTCATTTATAATGGTTTTAATAATGATACTAATTTTTTAAATAAACATATTCATATTAATAATATCATATATGTTCCGTATAAACCATGTTATCACTGGTTTGACAATTGTATTTCATTATTACTATTATTTTGAGTGATAACTTCCCTAGTTTATCATGAATTTTTAACTTGAATATTATGAATATTGAGAATATTATATAGTTACCTTATCTACATAATTATTTAAATGTTAAAAATATAACATTATTCTTAAGATGTAATTTTACAGTCATTATTTAAATTTGAACATGGAAAATATGTTGCATCCCTTCATGGACAAGGAAATTTGTACAAATGCACGAGAGACATTATAATTTTCTTAACAGGTAAAAGGTTAAGTAATTAGGTGATATATTAATTTTAAATAATCAATTTAATGACATATATTAATTAAATTTATCGTTATTACCTTCCATGTGTATGTGAAGAAAAACACTTCACTTCACGAGTCATTAGTCAGCCTTACAAACGTGCAAAGTTATCATATTTTAAATTATTTTTTACTTAAGAAGGTATATGTTATATGAAAATTATAGAGGTATATTATTATCATAATTATAATATAAATGTGGTAAATATATCCTTCTATCCATCCTTTAAATGTGGTTATGTAAAACGAGTTACATCAGTTCGTGAGATTGTACCCTTCTAGTCACATAATTGACGATTTCATTTCCCATATGATGGAAGAGGAGAAAAATATGTGTAATTAAATTTAAATATTAAAATATATTTATATTTAATATAATTATTTTATAATATATAAATGTTTTAATGTTATTTTAAAAAGGTTTATGAAGAAAGAAAAAAAATAAAATTCTTGTTTAAGATCGTTACCACTATTTTGGACTGCCAGTTTGTGTTTTCCCCAAAATATTTTCTAGGATTGAATTTTGATCAAACCATGTTATATAGGATGTTTTTATTGGAATAAGTAAGTACATGGTGTGGTATGTTTTGAAAAAAATTGTCTTTAGATGTTTGGAGGGAGGATGAGAGGGGTGGCCTTTTAGAAGAGAGGGAGAGGACACACCTAATTTGTTTTGAAAGGATTAAATTATTGTCAACATTTTATCATTACAAACAGTAAAAAATGTCTAATTATACACCATTTCATGTAATAAAATCTACTTATCTCTATAAAAGGGATGGTTTAAAATATTTTAGCTTATATTTAAACTTTTATTCTTATTTTAATACACCAGGAAATCAGTTTTTACATTAACCTTGGTAATTAATGTTTTAGACTTTTATTATTCATTATGGTAAAAAAAATATTGAACATAATAGATATCATAAATTTAAATAATTCAAATAGAATTCCATTTTAATAACTTTATTTCATACTTGTTGAAGAATCCTATTTAAATTTATATCCTCAGAAAAACTAAGAAAAAAGGATTCTAAAGAAAAAACTCTCACAGGAATAGAATGTTTTAATATCAAAATTCAATATGAAATTGATTATAATAATATATATCAGTTATATTTTAATATTATTTATCAAATATTACATTAAATTAAAACAAAAATACAATTTATTACTTTTAATAACATAAAGGAAAAGGAAGTTTTCATAAAAATTCTGTATTTTCATTATTTATCAAAAAATAATTTTTTACAAATATTTCTCAATATTTAACCCTAATATAATTTAGTTATGATGAATTTAAAAATTAAATTAATTTTAAAAAATTAATTTTATAAATTTGGTGAAAATTTATTTTAAATTATATTATATGAGGGATAATAAACCTTTTTTATATAAAAACAATTTTTCATAAAATAGTTATTTTTCAGTTAAATGATTCATATTTAATTTATAATCAATAGATAACCATAATTTTTATAATAAATTTAGTATTATCCATACCCTTCAATTTAAATTCTACGTTCTAATTTCACTCTATATTATGGTACATTTATGATCGAGGTTATGCGTTCTACAAGCAATCAAATAAATTAAATTTATAGAAATATATTTCACGGGATGGTTAAGCTCAGTATTATGTGTCATATACACTATCAAAAAAAATTATTCACTTAAAATATCTAGGTTTTATATTAAATAATATTATACTATAATTAAAATTCATATAGAAGAATGAATTTGAAATACCACGATTTATCTAGTCAATGAAAAAACATTCATTGTAAAACACCATCTATAGAAAAAATAAATAGTTTATCCAATAAGAATATATATTATACAAATACTATAAATATGAAATAGAATTTTCATATCTAGTGAATGAAGGAAAATTAAATTGAACGTTTTATGAATAACTTAGTGATATCAAAATTAATAAAAGATAAAAAATAACCATCAATTAATCAAAAAATAATTTTCATAATGAAATAAATTAATTTGGACAATAAAAGAATATTGAATTGAACCATTAAAAAATATTATTTCAAAAATATTATTTCTTAAAACTATTGAAAATATTTAGATGGAAACAAATAGCATAAAATGTTTCTAAAAATGATAAAATCCATTAATTTGGTATACATTAAAAATATACATTCATTTGGATGTTAATTAAATAAAATTAAATATGTATTTTTTTTATATTTTATACCAAATAATATTGATTGAATTAATTTATTTATTTTTAAATCAATGTAAATGGAGAAATATTTAGCTTTTGATTAATTAAGATTGAAATTTTACTTTATCTAATTACATTTAAAATGTGTTCTTTTTGGAGATGAAATAGAATTTTTTGTTTTTTTTTCTAAATTTCAGTATTTTTCACTATTCAATTTATGCTGAATATTAATTTTTTTAAAATAGTTTTTATGTTTTTATGATTTTATGAATTTTTTAATTTTATTATTTTATTTAATTCCATTGAGAAATTTTAATGGGAATTCAAATTTTCCTGAATTTTAATTTTAAATTGAATTAGGATTATATTTTCTAATTCTCAACATTATATCAATCAAGAACTAAAACAAAATGTTGTAATGAGATTGTATAAGATATTTTGTTTTTTAAATTTCATTTCCTAAAATGTTTATTGAGATTTTTTTTATTTCATTATTTTTTATTCATGATTTCTTTAAAAGTAATAAATTTTGTGGTATGTTTTTTTAGAGATACTTTTTATCATATCACTAAATTCAAAAAATTATGAATATTATGTTCTTATAATATATGTTCCACCACTTCCACTAAGAAATCTCCCTTTTTATAACAATATAATGCTACTTTTCACACCCCTTTCTATGGCCTCAACCACCGCTTCTACCAACTATTTTCTCCCACCATAAGTATCTATACAAAAAAACTATATTACTTCACAAATTTGATATTTCTAGTAGGCCACTTTTACAGATGATTACCATATATCACTCATTGATGAAGAAAACTATTGAGGAACAATAACCCACCCAATTTCTATGGTTGAAGAACAGTAATGGAATTCGATATAGGTAAAATAGGAATCACTACTATTGATAAAGACCCGACATCAAAGAATTTGGTTAAATGATGCCACCATTTCAATAGATGAATAAAACCTATGATTAAATGGAATAAGGATGAATCAAATGATCCATAGGGATAAGGGCTACAGAACTATAGAAACCATCCAAACGAAAATATAGAACCCTAACCAAATGGAAAATCAATAGTTTTTTTTTCAAATTTTTGACAAATATTTTCCCATGTGAAAGTGATTTTGAATATTATTATGGTGTTTATAGTAGATAATAATATTGGTTATGCAACCCACATCTAGATATGTGTCTTTGAATGGAAGACAATGGTATGATACATAAGCTCTAACTCATCATTATTGGATGCAATTCTATTTTGGGTAAATATGGCTGTAAAATTTCAATGGACATGTGAATTATAGCCAAATTTATGTTGTTCACTGGAGATGTAATTTTTTCCAAAAATTTGATGTACCTAAATTTCTACATAACGAATTTTCCATGGATTTTTGATTTATTTTTAGTGATGTTTATAGAAGGAATGATGGCCCATTATATATAGTCCCACGTTGTACCATAACCCAAAAATTTTATTTAAACATCACGACACTCTAAAAATTTAAACATGGGAATGTAATTTCCTGAAAAAAGATACTCAACATCTAAATTTTTTCTAATTTTCTCATTGATTTATAAAATATTAACACAATGGTTAACATTATCATGCACATTTAAATAAAATATTCCAATGGAAGTTTATGTCATTATAGGGGTTCAACTATTGTTAGATGGAATGTCATGGTGACTATTTCTTCATATTAAGGCATGTAGATATATCTCTTAATTTTTATGTTTTCAATGTTTTTCATTTCAAAAATATTCTGTTCTCATGTATTTTAAAATATTAATAGATATGGCATGCATATGAGTAATTTTTTTAAACAAATTTTGAGGTATATGATTCTGTCTATTTCTTTCATCCCCCAATTTCTATTATTCTATAATTCTATTATTTTGGTTTGTATTCTAAAAAATTTAGGCATTATTCTACCGAAATTATGCGGTCTCTGACCTCTAAACATATGGTGTTAATTCATTGGGATTGATTTTGGAAGTGAAACTGGAAACTTCCTAGAGATCAATGAGCCATTCGATCATTTTCTTTTTTTTATTTCTCATAGAGGATAGTGGCTATATATTTTGGGAAGCTAGAGTGAAACCATGTTAGGTTATTTTTAATTCCACATTACTATTCAACTATATCCCGTAATACTACTTTATCTATTTACATAGTATTAAAGATTGTTTAGGTGAATGAAAATATAATGAATATCACATCATCCAAGAATAGATTCATGGTTTGAGTGGTTGTATTGGGGGATAACGTCCCTTTAGGGGAATATTGATGTAATTCAAGTGATTCTATGAACATGTGTTTGTCATTTCATGTGATATAGTCAATTGATTCAATATATCGATCATCCACTATGAATGGTTTTGAAATTGTTCAATACAACAGGTTATTAATGATTGGTAGTTTATGAGTGGATCAATCTAATTATAGGCATATTTAATACTAACTTATTTTCGATCTCAATTTAATTCTATATTTTTTCAAATTCTTGTTTATCCACAATTTCATTACCTGATTTACCACTCATTATATTTTTTAATATTTTTATTTTTTTTTCTATATGTTTATCTCTAAAAATATATAAAAACTAAAAAAATATTGGGATAGCCTCTAGGGATTTTTACATTACTACCTTGAGGTAATAAATGTGGTTAGACACCATACTATTTATATTTTATTATAAAAGTTTCATTTTCCACCATCACAATAGAGGTATATGAAATTATGGAATTATTGCTACAGAAAAATGTTATTCTTTAGTGGTTTTTAAACTACTTATTTGAAAAAATGTGAAATACACTACTGATATTGATTCAATATCACATTAATATCTAGTGAAATAACACGAGGAAGCTATAATAGAATTTCATAATTGGGTTTTGGAATGAAAATATAAAAACAATATTGAAGTCAAAATGGATTATGATAATGAAATTATTAAAATTATTTAGAATGATAAGGATATGATCATATAAAATAAATAATGCAAGTAATAACTTAAGAAACACACTATAGTTTTACTTTCTAGGAAACAACAAAAAATATAAGAGGAAATAAATTTAAGTAGAGATAATAAGCTAAAGCTAAAAAAATTTAAGACTAAATTTCCATTAGAATGACCATTAAATTTTCAAGATCATCTTTTTAATAAAATTGATGGATGGAATTAAATGGTATTTGAAAAACATGATGAAGATTGGAACAATTTGGAAGATAATTTTATATTAAAACATTAATCAATGATTTTTTATGTTATAAATTATTTAATTATCCTTCATTTATAATGATTCCTAAACCGGTACAAGACATCATATCCTCTTCTTCAGATGACACTACACTAGGGATGGTCAATTTTGAAGAGTGTATTTAGGAGGATTACTACCTCCCTCCTGACCCAAAATTACTCTAATGGGAACAATATAATATCAATGAAGAATAATCTAAATAATTAATGGGAGTTTAGAATATCATTGATTAAGTTATTGTTGGATTTTTTTTATTATTTTATTGAGTATTAACTTGAATATTTCCCTCCCAATGTAGATATTAAATAGGAATATCATCATTGTGAATTCAAATATAGTCTTGAGAAGGATAAAATTATTCATATATTTCAAGAACTGAAACACAATATTGAATTTTAGTCTTTAGGAACTAATTTATAAAAGGGAAAATTTTATCTATAATGAAGATAAAAATAAGTTGCATATAAATTTATTATTATTCATGTAGATTAATATATTAGACAGTACTAGAAGAAAAATGTCATCATAGAATTCCATTTTTAATATCTTTTTCAATCCATCCCACATTCTGGAGAATTATGGAAGCAACCCTTTAAACAATTTATCTATTTATTAATCCCCAAAAATCTCACATCTAGGGAAAGGTACCTAATTGATGTTTTTAAAAATAGAGCACGAAAATTTCTATGTTATTTAGTTTAGTCTGATGATATTATGGTGGGTGTTAGAAAAGAAGAAAAAACCACCTTCATACTAGTGTTGTGATATATATTTTTCAACTATAGACAATCTAAACATAGAAACCATTGTGGATATCTCATGGTTATCTTGTTTTTATTTTCTATAATTATTTTATGTTTAATTCCATTGTATATGTGTTGGATGTATTATTATAGGAAATAACCAAGAATTTCATCCAAAATGTGCATAATGATTCAATAGTACCTCAATATCATAAGGAAGGGAAATGGAAGAATCATTATTATAATAATTACCTGGAATAGCTACAAGTATAAACTTTCTATATCAACATCCCTAACCGAATCTTTAGTTTCACTACACTTTGTATTTAAATAGTATAACTCTTATTGTAATCTGTTACATTTATATGAAATAGATTTGAGTATCTATGGATATTTAAAAGATATTATTTTTATTGATGATCTTATAAAATAGAAGCTACCACATCTCAGGGAGTGTTAATACATAATCATTTCATTCCATACCCCATGAATAAAAATGATAAAATCCGCACTTTTCACTATTTAACAAACTATTAATAATAAAATCACTTCTAAGGATGGGTTGCCAAAGGAATTTGTAAAAGGGTTTCCCAATAGGTTCTAAAATAAACATGTTATACTGAAAATAATGTGGTTGTTATTTGAAACAAAGACAAAACATCCTTCAGATTAGTGTTCAAAAAAGGAATTTCCTATTGTGGGTTGTCCCAACAAAGAAACCCTTTGAGAGGTATCCAATGATTATCATTTTCTTCTATAGTTATTTAATTTAATATTTCCCATGTTTACATGTTTTATATATTATTATAGCCAATAAGTGAATCAAAAATGTGTGTGAAAATTTTAAGGAACCTACATAACAAAAGGAATTACCATTGAGGATTCATTAGGAATTTAATGACCGGGAAAAGATATAACCTAATATCAATGGATCAATTTATCTAACTGAATCTATAATTTCATTTCACATTGGAATACAATATTTGAACTCTTTTTTAAATATATAACATTTTTATGAACAAAAAAGAAGTAGCTATGTATCTAGGAAAGGGTTTATTTATGTGGTTAAACCTAAACATGAGTATATTTGACATCAAGGGTATTATTATTTTATATTATTCCATTTAAATTTAGTTGTTTTTTTATGATTCATGGTACTATGTGTAGTAGAATTCTCCATGACGATCTGAATTGGGTGAACCCGTATTCTCATATAAGAACATTGATTACTATTGACCATTTTATTGAATACCAAGTTCTTCTATATAAATAACACTATTGAAAACATTTAGACCCATTTAATTGAACTGATGATGTACCATTTATTATCGTTATTCAACATGATCGAAATTGAAAATATTTTTATATCTTTATAGTCAAAGTAAATCACTTCCTTTTAAACAAATATTCATAAATTTTTTTGTTGAAACATAGATAAATTTATCAATGTATTTTCATATCACCCCTTTAATATAATTTTAACTTATAAATTATGAATTTATAAAAAATTAAAATTTCCCTTATAATATAATGAAAAATTGGTGGAAATAATGAGTTTTATGTGTGGGGAAGAGGGGAATTTCAATTTTTTTTGAATTCTTGAAGCAATTTTGGAAAAATAAAAATCCCTCTAATTTTTTTTCAAAAAAAAATGTTGTTTTTTTAAATTAGTCAGTCATTGAGACTTATTTGGTTTTTATTTTCTCCATAATGATGAATTTTCTATTAGATAATAGCATTTTTATTTCTTAGGTTTATATTTATTTTAAAATTATTTTTGGTGTGCGATTGTTTAATGATGTATCATATTGTTTTCAGAGATGTCTGTTTTAAAAAATGATAATTATAGTGAGATAGGATAAATAATTGTGTTAATATTACTATAACTTAAAGATACTAGAAATTAGAACTCAAAAAAGGGTACTTAGTTTTTTGATAATATATATGATTAGTAATCATAATCAATGTAGTATAACATAAAATCTTAAAATATGATGAAAAATATTAAATTGGGTTCCTTTAGAGAGTATTAGAGACAAGGGAATTGGGTGTGTTATGGGAATAAATCCACTTTGAAACTCAATAAGTGATTCTCTAAGTGAAATTTACAAACACATGGATGAAAAAATTAATATAAAGGGTCATGTAAGAAATAATTTCGATAAGTTGAGATAAATTTTGAACTAAATTGAGGATGAATACAATTGAGTTATATTATAAAAATTTTAGTTGTACAATTTAAGTAAAAAGAAATATTTAATTTCATGAACAAGGAGGGATTTATAGTTAATGGTTCCACGTGTTATGAAATTTATAAAACATATATAAAACATTTCACCAAACATTCAATTAGAACTTGAATCATTATTGAAGTAGGATTTTTAGTGACTTCAGGTATGTAGCATGAAATTATATTTATTGAATGAATCCATTTTACGTGATTTTTATTGAGTATTTTAATTTAGTTAGGACTTACTCTTAATATTCATTGAAATCATTTTCCCATATCTAAATTTTATTCCACTAAAAAAATAATTTCAAATATAAAAGATGATCATTTCATAAAGAATTAAAAATATTCCATCAAATAAATACACTAATTTATTGTTAATATAAAATTTAATTAATAAATCATTTATTTTAATAAAATGTGCTTTAGTAAGGAAATTTTGCATAATATGGACATGGAAGATACACAATGTCGATATAAAATAAAAATAATGTCATATTTTCTTTTGAAATTTTATTTACTACATTACAATTACCAAGATAAGAAAAAATTGAAATAAAACATGGAAAATAATTTAATATTTTTAATAAAAGAATATGTTTGTAGTTTATTATGTATAGATTATAATATTTCATCAATAAATATATAATAACTCAAAAAATATAGACTAAAAAAAATTATTACCACTTTATAATATTTAAATAATAACACATTGAAAGAATAGAGTTTAATTAATAATTGAATTAGCATTAATTAAAATGTAATCATGTTATATACATTAAAAATGAATTATATATAAACCATATAATAGAAAATAGATCAATAATACAGAATTTGTCTCAACGGAGTGGAAATTGTGACAAAACACTTACATCACACTTCTACATAGTTGAACACACTTTTACCACTTGTATAATAAATTTTGTTTTATTGTAGTGACATATGAGAATCATATACATATTTATATTCATTGAATCACATTTTTATTACCCATTCATTTATAATCCTTGTTAAAATTTATCATTATGTGTAAAACTTATAGTTTTCCAATGAACTTTTTGTTGTGAAAATTCAAGTTCATGGGAATAGGCTATGGTTTCCTAATTTATAGAATATTATAAATTTTATATATATCATATTATTTC
The DNA here is from genome assembly GCA_963277665.1 of Viscum album. NCBI lineage: Eukaryota > Viridiplantae > Streptophyta > Magnoliopsida > Santalales > Viscaceae > Viscum > Viscum album. The sequence continues at coordinate 1,008,130,035 of OY728156.1, forward strand.
TGTAAATGTAACTATATATACCATCCATTTTAGAAAGTGATAAAAAATGAAATACTTCTACTTGAGAGGTGATAGTTTGTACATACAGGTGTCTGATGTTTCCTTATTCCATTATATTGATAAAAATATTGAAAAACGGTAATAAGATAGGCATGGTAACACTTAATTAATCTAATTATACTTATTTTTTAATATTTTTATTGTAAAATATGTTTTATAATATGTTGAAGAAAAAATGAACTTCAAAGTGTTTATTACGATAATTAACTCTTTTTAATTACCTACATTAGATATTGACTTAAGGACACTATTTTTTTTATTTTTAGAAGAAATTATACAATAGAGAATATATATTTATTTTGGAAAGATATTTTGGTAGGTTTTTTGAGATATTTTTCTCATGGTGGTTTGATGAAGAGAGGATATATGGTTTCCTTTTATAATAAAGAAAATAACCCACTTGTAATTACAAAAAATATTTCAAAATAATAAATTAAATATTATGTTAAAGTGGAACAAAGTATATTTTTTTAATGTAATGTATGATTATGTAGAAATCCATTCATCAAATTAAATTTTTAAGGGTTTTTGTGAAATTTTAAACGACATATTTTTGATTAACCATTTTATATCTAATTTAATTTTTAACCTTGGTAGAAATTTTATCATTTTTTATGTGTTATAAATTTAACTATAAGATAAAAATTTTCTCCTAAAGGGTCAAGATATAAAATTTCATACCATATCACATCCCAACTATTTATTTTTAACATTTTTATGACATTTAAATCAATTAATAGAATATTACTTATCATAAAATACACATAAATTCATTATCATTATTATTATCTTATCATCATGTTAAATATATTATGACATGAAATAATTTAAAATAAAACCACTTATGACATCCAATTTTTTTTAGTATCTAATTTTTTTAACATTTCTACCCATGTAAATATTAAGAATTTTAATATTTTTGAAATCATTAACATATATTTCATTATATTTTCCAAAATGTTATTCCATAATAGCCTAATTGTTTTAGATAATTTTAATAATAAAAATAATTAAATATTAAATATTAAAATTATCATAATTAATTATTATTTAAAAAAATTATTTATTTTTATTCAATATGTATATTTATTGACATGTATTTAATGAAAAAGTTTATTATTTTTTAGTTTTCTTCCCTTACATAATCACTATAAAAAAATTTGGATATTTTTCATGAAATATAACAAAAGAAATTAAAGGTAAAAATGATCAATTATATATCATATTAACTAATTAATTATTGAAAATACGTATTCCTTCTAAAATAATTTCATCAGGACACCAATCCAAACTTCTTCCAAATATATACAAGACCTCCATCTACACAAAAATTGATTTTTTTATCATGAAATAAATTATAAATTATATTTTTTGAATTATTCTTTAATGATGTTATTTTTATATTATCATGAATTATTTTTTTTATTTTCGATAAATTTTTATATTATATTATTTTCTCTTTGATAAATCATAAGATATACTGTATTTCATAAAAATTGAATTTCATTGATATTCAAAAATATATTTAATTTATTCTGAAAAATGTAAAAAATTATTCCTAGGATAAATTAGAATAGATGAATATAAAAATAAATTTAATTTCATAAAATTTAATTCTTATAACTTATATAAATTACTTTTAAAATAGATATGTAGAATGTTGAAGATAATGTTTTTAGAGAAATGGGGTTTTAAACATGAACATGTTGATATTCAAAAATACAGTATAATGTTTCTTCAAATGTAATTAATTAGATTATATTTAATAAAATATAAAAATTTTATATTATAGAAAAATTGAATACATAATGGGAGATTTACATTAGATTATTTAATAAATAATAGATTTGAAAAAATCTGTACATTTCATTATTAATATAAAAAGAAATTTCTCAAGAAAACCCCAAAATTTCGTCATATGTATATATTTTTATAATAATTCCAAATATTTTATAATTATTAATTTTTAATTTTGTTAAATTTCATGGAAATAAATTATAATTATATATGTAAAAAATGAAATGAAAAACAAATTTTGAGAAAATATATTTTTGAGGTATAAAAAGAATTTACAAAAAATTGATTACTAACCAATTATTAATTAATCAATACATTGGTATTGACTAAAAAATTTAAATATATAATTCATAATGTAGTTACTCAAATTTTTACCTACTAATTAAATTTCAATGTTATAGTGATTATTTATATATAAATATATATCATAATATGCCTACTCCTTTTGATTCCCACCAATACCTTTTTCTTTTGGTATTACAACGCAAATATATATATACTTTTTTTATGTTGTGGAATACCATACAATATTAATTTTTTCTCTTATTTTTAATAGTAGACCTAAATGTAACCCTCAATGGATTAATTGTTACTATGGTCGAATTTATCATAAAAAATATTATTTTTTCATGATTTTAATTATTTTTGAGCATGTAAATTTGTTATTTTATCTTGGGTGTCGATAACTAATTTGTTATACTACAGATCAAAGAACCACTTGTGGAATCAAGACTATATCTATTCCCTCTTATCTATGTCACATAAATTTAATTAAAAATCTATCTTAATAAATCACAGGATCTCTATGATACAACATGATTGTATCATGAATATAGTCATATAATGTAAAGAAAGGAAAATTTAAATTTTCTCACCAAAATTGATTTTATATAATCATCTATGGTAAAACATAAAATTATTACTACAAAAATATAATTTATTATTTAATTAATCATGAATAAAAATAAAATAGTAAACCCATTCTATTTCTAATAAAGGTAGGTTCTGATCTTCTTTAATGATCATTTATTATAGGACCCAAATATTAATCCCTCAAGACCCTCGACACATGATCTAGAATATATTGGGTGAATTAATCTATGATTTTTAGGTGAAACGGTAGAAAATCTCGGAATAATTATTTATCACAATGATAATTATATATTTGTTCTTTTGATCCAGGGTGAAAAACATGGATTGAGGTTCTTAGATAACATTTTTCTGCATCTAGAAAAGGTATAATAGATATATGACCACTCAAATTATTATGATTAATCATAATACTTAATTTGATTCTCTCTTCCCTAAAAAATTGAAGGTTATGTCTGGGAAAATTTATATAGACCCATGTATATATTTAATCTCAAAAATAATTACTAAAAAATATTTATGACCCAATAAAAATGTGGATAAATTAATAAATAATATATCACAAACTAAAAAAATAAACCTAATGTCATGTGATAATATACTAGTTACTGAATTTACGTATCCATTACAAAATTATTTTAAGGAACGATCAATAAAAATATTATTCATTTATAAAATTTATATTTTGTTCTCATATTTAAAGAAAATGTGTGACTACCTTGTGTAAATAAATTCAACACATATTATTATATAACAAGGACATTTAATTTATTTATTTCACATGATCGATCAACCGTGGACATATGCTTTCCCCGGATGTGATGACATGATTTCTTAAAAACTAATTCAGTTGAAATGGATATAATTTTGTATATGAATTGTGTGAGACTATAAATAATAGTGATTCATACCCATATACCATGAGAAATATCAAACAACATAACATGGACACTAATGAGAGAATGTTTAATCCAAACAATGATACCCTCCTACCATATTGGTATAAACTCATTATCTATTGATATCTCATATATAAATATGAACATTTCATATCATCATCCCTTTTTTATTAGTTATTTTATAAAATTAAAAACTATAATTACATTCATATACCGGGACCAAGGATTTAGTAAAGGTACTACCAAATAGGTTAATTGGGACAAATATATCTCTTCCTTTTAGAAGAAAAAAATTCAACATTACCCATTCAATCAATACCATACCACAAATGAAGAACCCAAGACAAGAAACCTCTCCAAAACCTAATTTTCATTATTTTCATGATACATCAATGTGAGTAATCAAATTGTATAAATGATAAGAAAAAGTTGAGAGACCAACAAATTAGCTTGCAATAAGGAAAAATTGATGACATAATAAGCATGTAATGTTACAATTGGGGTGGGGGTCATCATTGATGATCTCATATTCTCAATATCATCAAATGTGAACATCATGGGATGAATTATGCATGCTTATGATCCCCCAACATCCAAGAGTCAAGAATCACTTATCCCCTATATATAATTCTTCCATACAATATACCATATATTTTATTTTATTATCATTGTATCTACAGGTTAATGATATATCTAGAAATTATAATAACATATTGTTAAGATAAAAAACTGCAGAAATTACCATATAAATTGTATAAGAAGATTTATCAAAAACATTATGGTAACAATATATCATGAATAACTCTCTATATACCAAAAAGGTTTATTGAGAAATAAAATACAATTCTAGTATCATCCACAGAACACAGTTTTACAATAGATCGCATCCCAAGGTTAAAATCTTTCCAACACCAACTACATTCCCACGAGACATGTCTATGAATTCATGAACTAATGGATACTCACCTTGATACTAATCCCACTACATTTTCTAGGTCTTAAATACCTTAAAATTATCCAGGGAACAATACACAATCCATTTCATAAATCCTAAATAAAATTCACCACATGTGAATCACATTATTTTCCACCAACAATCTAGACTTCTCCCTCATCGGTTAATACCATGTTCACTACAATTTTCCATGTATAGAGTGAATTACCTTGGCATCCTACTCAATGATTCACATAATACTATCCTTAGTGAACTAATCTAAACAATAACATGCTAAAATTAATATATATACCATTCATATAACATGAATCATGTTCCCCTTAACTGAATCATAATAATCAAATGATCAAACAACTTATAAACCATCACTCAATTCAATGAAAGTCTAAAAAATTCATACATAATAACTCTTAGTTATCTCTTTAATAATAAATCTTGGCATATCTCCCATTCTAATTATAATCACAATATCAACCACCACATGATGATCATTTATGAAACATCACTCAACATAAATCATACAATCTGAGTACGTTGTTGGTTATCCCATTTGAATCATCACCCAAAACCAACATGTATATATATCCAAACAATTATTACACGAAACATAGTAATGATACAATCCGCACTAATGTATATTAAAGATATTAATTCTGGAGTCATCCTAAATTAATTTCCCTCTCCCCCATATATGGTCTAAATCTTATCAAAATACCAATAACAATTTTGAGTCATATATTAGTAAAACCTAATATGTTTCAATCCATAATCATAACATCTAATGTACAATCCTACCCACCAAGTGTCACCATGAATATCCTACACATCACAAATGAAACAAAATTTTTGGACAATGATTCTTGAAAAAATCCACAAAACCAAAAATCATGCAATTCTAGTAACTAAATAAATAAAAATAAAAATAAAAAAACACAGTGCAGTTGAATAGAGTTCCACAAAAAAAAATTTTAATGAAAAATTATATTATTAGTTGTTGAAACATTATTCAAACAACTCTAGTTTTAAAATGAAACTATCAATCAGAGACAATATCATTTTTTTTGAATCATACATTCCAAATATTATTCATTTATTTTTTCATTGAAAATTATGGATTTTAAGAAAAATAAGGAATTTAACTATCACTAAACCACCTAGGTATGGTGATAAAATTCTACCCAAATCATCCCTTACATGACCCAAATGGCGTTCCCAATACATACATTCTATATAATAGATCCTATTCATTAAGAATAATTAATTTTAATTATTTAAATATAATTATAGTTATTAAATAAAAATTTAGTGAATTAGAACAAATAAATGATCATTATACCCAAAAATTTAAAAACTTATAAGTTATATAAAATAGAAATGCACAATCCACGAGTCCAAATATAAAACAAAGATATCACAAAATCAAATGAAGAAATCAAAAAAAATATATCGACCTAATAAGTAGATCATGTAATCTTACTTTCATCACCAAATCCCATCGTTATAATATCATGAAAAACCACCACTAAAAACTAGGATATTCTCTTCTACTAGACATATAAAAATAAAGTAAATATATGCAATGATTCATATATATAGTGTGAGAAATAGTAACACACTAAGATCCTACAAATCACTCCATAAAAATTCCATATAAAATTATCCAAATATGCTTATTTTTCGATAAATCATGGGTTGGTATTGTTTTTCACAATTTATAGTAGAGAAATATTTTCATATAAATTTGATGGAATGTTTAAATTTGGTACAAAAAGTAATTTCCATAAAAATAGGGATACAAGTATACCTAATTTAAATATATATGAATTAATTAATTTATAAACATTCTCATGTAATAATCCTTTTTCAATGAAAACACTATGGTTTTATTCCTCATGGTTCATTGGATCAATGCTCAGGGTTCTATATATTATAAGTAAAATATGGCTGCTTGTGTTCACACTTTCCTATAACTCAAGACTAAGGGACTAATATTCCACTAAAAAGAATAAAAACCCCTACAATAATTATGTTTTTTATCATTTTCATCATTAATCCATGGTATGGAAGAACTAATACATTCCTAGTGTGAATATCTGGTACTACTATCCACATTACACTAACACTCACGTTCATTAATGAATTCAATATAGCAACAAATCACTCATCTAAAATCAATTCGGAACATCAGAATCAAGGAACATCAAATAATATTTCAAACATGCCATTCCAATTCAAAAACCAATGTCAAATAGTTATCATCAAAACTCATGCATTTAAAATTAAATTCAAGTCATTAAATATCCACATCAAATTTATTTTCTTAATTTATCAGGATTCATCATCAAATTCATTATTTAAATAATTATTTTCCATTAAAAATAATTTTTTTTAAAAATAATACTTAATTTTATAATACACTAACAAAGAGGTCACATCACACACTATACCATTTCAAACCATTTATCAATAATCCCAAATAATAATTTGGAAATAAATTAAAAAAATTGAAATCAATAAAGAAACAATGATTTCAATTGATAGAGACTGCATTATAAAACCACCTAGCTTAATTAGTGGTATAAATAATCACCCAACAAGGGATCTACAAATAGTGTGATGAATAGATTAAACTATCCAGGAAGTAATCCTAGAAATATAATCCAAAAATAATGACCTTGAACCTAAATACCCATCACATGAGAAATATATAATAAATCTAGTAAGATCAAGTCACAAAAAACATATCTAGCTTCAATAACCCCAATATAAGGATCCGTTCAAGGAGAGAAGATAATAAATAGACGAAAAATTATTAATAAAAAAGAGATGATATATACCATTTTAAAACTATACCTCTCACTCAAGGATCCATAAAAAAATATCATAGGGAGAAATTTAGTCACCCAAATATCCATGCAGATTCTATTTGGTTGGGTGCCAATTCCACCAAAATACGAATGGGATAAAATAGATGAGTTTCATGTCATAAAAAATAAAATATGATTAAAAATTTTAAATCACATTGATTGGACACATTGGTGTGTAAATTGGGTTCCTAAATCAGGGATAAATGATTAGATTCATGTTTTGGACACATGGTTTTACAAACCGTGCATAAACCATAAAAAATTAATCGGCCCCAAGGCACATTGTTTTATGTGGAAGTAGTAAAATTTGGTAAAGTGGTGTACCTTATAATGGAATATCCGTTGGTAATCCAACACTATAATCATGGTTTCTTATGAATATTCACCTATTTTTCCCTATCTATGAAAAACTATGCACATTCCTATAAAATAATAAAAAATCCAAATATTAACCCAAAATGGCCCATAAAAGACCCAAATGAAAAATGATTAATATAACTAGATTAAAATTTATAAAATTAATAATGGGATTTCCAATTTATTTCCACTATATTTTATTTCATTTCATTCCTACCTATATAAATGTGGGTGTGTCTATATAAATATGAAGCCATTAATACCTCATCTGAAACACTCTCCATTAAATCTCATCTAGGTTATAAATATTCTACCATATAACCCGAACTAATGGGGTAAACATACTATTCCACATATACACATTAGATTAAACAATAAAAAAAAATTCTCAGTTACTATCATATCTTTTTCGAAATCAAGGTCTTGAAAATTAAAAACCTTAGATTGATTAATTTGATATACACAAAACACATTGCTGATCAATGTAATTTTTGGTGGTAAGGATTAATGGTATTCTACTATACTAAATTTAATCAAAAACATCAAGGAAACCAAATAATATCGATACCAACATCCCTGATTTTCTTAAAAATTTGTGAACCAACCAAGGGGAGACTCTCAGGACAACCCAATCACTAATTGAGAAATCTAAAGGGATGTGACCATGATATCTATAACATTTATACCATCTATAGTCCAATACTGACCATAATCAACTCAATTTGATATTTTTATTCATCTTCTTGATTAAGATATTTTACACCATGGAATATTCACTAATCTCTAACCAATATAGCTTATATTTATAGGGTTTTTAATAGAACTTCTCAATGTATTCCATTCCAATATAAACATTCTAGGAATTATTGTAAGAAAACTCTACAATCCTCAAATAGAAAATCCTTACTCTTCTAAAGTTAATGATGTATGAATGAATCTTTTATTTAATAATATGTATAGTCTATTATATATAACCACCAGTCTACTGATGGTATTTTGTTCCCTACATGATCAAGGATCCCATTTGCACCAAGATTCCACTAACAAACTGAGACGTTACTAAATGATCACTATCAAATGTAATGGTAGTTAAAAAACTGTAAAACATTAGAATATCATAAAAATCGTTATTTCACAATTCTTAATATATTGGAATTTATTAATATGTTTAAATTGAGAAAATTTTGATCTTTTTTCAATCACCACTATGGTCATATTATGTACACAAATATTATATGACAACCCAAAAAAAAATCAATTGATATCTCATCCCCTATTTATGTAGAATAGAAGTCTTTTGATGGTCTATCTAAATATATTAAAGGTAAATAAATGAGAAAAAACCAATGGTGTAGATTATTATACCTAGACACCATAATATATACCTAATGTCCTGAAACATCTTATTCATTACAAGTTTAACCACCCATTAAGAATAATTACAATATCCCTTCAAAACAATTTTCGTACGAAACAAAATAACATAATTTTTTATAATAATAATTATTCCTTATAGAGATATAGATCATTCAACAATGGAATCCTTTACATATAATGAATTTGTGATACCTTATAACTGATATTCATGGAGAAAATCCTAGAAGATAAACTCAAGAAGATAGTTTGTATACCAAACACTTTCTAGGACAAACCCAATCTTAGTTAATTAGAAATTCATATTCATGATGAAAATAGTTCCATGATACCCCACTAACATGAAAATTACCTAACAACATTAGATTGAAACATCCTAAAAAGATTTTTAGTAACAATTAATCCTTTATAGGTTGTGTAGGAAATATAATATTCAATAGATTACCAGTACTGCCACTATCATATTAGTAAAATATTCATTACATTATATGAAATTACATTACTCAATCTCTTATGATAGGGGTAAATCCTAAACCTTTTCTAAAAAAGTTGGTGCCTACAGCTCTTTTAGGAATTCATTAAAATTTTAAGTTCTAAATCATGTGTGGTATTGTTTTTCACATGTTATGAACTTAAAGGTAACTATAATCCACCAAGTGATCATCAGGCATGACAACATATTACAACCCAAAACATCAAACATCATAAACGGCCATATATCTTTTCTTAGAAACTATAATATTTAGAATTGGAGATAAAATTCAAACTACACATTAATTCATCAAAATAATAATTTCATATCAAATAATAAATGAAATTCACCCCTTTTCAATTTAGAGGAGTTAATGGAGAATTATTCATGGATAAATCATTCACAAAATAGTGATAATACCTTGTGAAATCCAAGAATCAATAATTCTAAATAATATCACATGATTTATCCCATGAAATGATAGTTTTTTAAATTTTATGTATCAAACTAATCTACCATGTTCCAAAACCATATGCCCCATGAACATCTCTCATGATTATTGAATTGGTTTTTTGATAGCTTAGTATAATATTCTTTATTCTTCAAGACATCATAGAATACTATCAAATGAAGTAAATGATAATCCATATTATATTCATAAACAAATATTTCATCCTTTATTTCTTTAAATTTTGTATTGAGATACCAATGGAAAATATCATTCAATGGAATTGTTAAAAAATAGGGCCATTGGTACTAAAAAATAGCATAAAAAGATACACATAGTGGAAAAAATTTACCATGGATTAAATTATTGGAATAAGATAATTATTGGACCAATGATTTTAGTAACTAGTCAAAAGAAAAATCATAGAGAACTATGTCATTCCATTCGTAAGATCAAGTAAATCACCATTATAAGGATATAGATTAATTTTCATGACCATATCAGGATTTAGTGTCCAGCATTAAAAAAAATTGATGTTTTCCATTATAATTTTTAGTGAAAAAACTGTTAATTTCCCAAGTCGACATGCTATGTCAAATAAATGTTCAAAAAATAATGTTCTCAAACTCATTCCTTAGTTCCTTGAAATGAAATACTTTAAAAATGTGGGAGGGAATGAAGTTTTTTTGACTACCATACAACAATATGATAAATAATTCTACCTCCCTCTTATGTTGTAAAAAATAATATTCTAAAGAAAACACTTCTTGAAAATGAACTGCTATGACAGAGAGTTCACTAAAAGATGATTCCAAAATGATTTCATCAAAAAAAAATGATACCTTATAACCTATCCTCATAATAAGAAGTGCTAGTCTACTAGTCTTATTTACACATTATTATGGGAATATATGAAACCCTTCATCCTAGGTATTAATGAACACCGCATAATGACAAAAATAAATTAAATATTTTGGAGAAACAAACTTGTCCATTCCATGAATAATGTATAAGTGAATCATTTCAAGAAAAAATTTCCCATGTGAGATGGATAACTGATATATATAAATACCAATATTTTAAATAAAGAACCTATTTTTTCATTATCTTGAGAGGTGTTACAATTTCCATCACATAAGGAATGAGATATATTTGATGTTTCAACAGGTCTATCATATTTTTTTGATATGAAATAATGAGAGGGATATATATGAAATAAAGTAGCTATTAATGATGATTAAATAGAAAAGATACATCTAAATATCGAATGACCTAAAAAATATATCACTATAGACTATCCCACTGCATGAATTTTATTCATTCCTAATGTATATAGATAGAAATATTTTCTTGATCATCAAATTGTATTGTAGATTCTACCAATACAGATTACCCCTTACCATATTTTGAGGTATTATAAACCTGTAAAAGACTCTATATGTGTTATAGGAATCCCTATGACTTATAAATCATTGGTTAATCAATTAATTTTTTTTTTCTTTTCTAATATTTCCATATTTGAATGAAGACTGAGGGATTTTCTAAACACCAGATATAATCTAGTAAAAGATTATTGTTGTGAAACACCAAGACTATTTCCACTATGAGAATAAAATTTATTTCTATTCCCCTTAATGGAGAATTAAAACATTCCACTTTGACTATTATAATCTATAAAAAATCATGACTTATCATCCAAGTAAATTTTAATCATCCAAACACAACCATTGAAATGAACATGTGAGGTAATCATTATCATAAATACCCGAGAATTAATATCTAAATAAATATTCATATAAAACATCAATTCCTTTTTATTCATAATAAAAAACACATCATCTGAAAACTAACCATGTTTAGTAAAATGGTGGGTGTATATTTCACTATATAATTATCTTTGAAAATATTTAAAAAATACATAGACATACCTTAATTCGAAGAGTTAAATTGAATAAATATGTAAATAGGTAATCAATTAATTTATTTCCAAATACCGCATTGTACTAACCACAAACTATTAAATATCACAATAGCATTATAGGCCCCTAAATTATAGAGAGTGGAATATTCATATTGATAGAATCTTGAATCATTATGAACATAAGGTGTCATTAAATGGTCCACGACCTATCCTCAGCCTCTAATGGATTAATCATTCATCGAAAAGATAGTTGTTTCTAATTATGAATCTCCTCGGAACAGTAACTAATATATTCTCTTTGGGGTTCCATACGATGAACCTAAATATGGGATGGTGTTTCTACTTGGACCAAATCTAATAACATGCTCACAATTACTTATATAAGGTTATGGTTGACTAGAGGGTTCTATTTTTATGTTTCATCACCAACATCCTCATGAATCATTATTGTAAGTCTTGAGGGGGTATGGTACTATTGAAAATCAATTTACAATAATGAGATATCATTTATGATATATAAGAACACATATCCATCACTTATAACTCATATTGGGAACAAAAATACCTTATCACAGTAAAAAAAAATTTATAATCAGATCTATTAATTCCTCAAAGGCACATTTTCCAACCATCTATGGTAACATAATAGACAATATTAAAAGATATGGTCATAAAATATTTAATATTATTCCCATAAAATCTAAAAATTCTGGTCTCTTATTTACCAAAACATCCCAAAATATATTAATATATATAAGAAGTGACAAAATTTAACACACCACACCAAAAATCCTAAAAATGGTGCCTTACATTATTATATTGGCAAGATTACAATGAATCAAACCCCGATGGTTAGGTTAGTATAGATGTTTTAAAAACCTAGAATATATACATAATACCCATATTATATTTTGGATATAAATTGAATTAAAATACATAATAAAATACAATAAATTTCAACCTAGAATTTCATTCTAATAATTCAACTTTATTTTATGGGGAAATAAAAATAATATAAGGGTGAGGTCAAATGATCAGTGAATATTAATTTTAAGGTAATATATCATGAATAAATATAATATCATAAATATGTATTGTTAAATAACAGAACTCTCATTCTATTTAAATAACTGAATAATGAATAAACTATATTGGTAAATAGACAATTGAAAACACATTTAAATTAATCAATATACAAAAATTAAAATTCATATATATATATATATATATATTATCATAGTGAAAATACACCAGATAATAATAAAAAATACTAAATGAATACGATGATTAAATATTAGAAATCATGTATCTATCACAAGAACCATATACCACGAAGATGAGTTCTCAATGCAGGTTAAACTACTCTGATTTAGCCAACTAAATAGTCTCAGGAGAGTATTGATCCATCTATGAGAAATCATTAACCAGTACCACCTATTTATCTCTGTCAAAATTAGTCATCATATATGTATTGAATGATTTAATTAATAAAAAACTCACCCTATCTTAAAATATTAATATTGGCTAAAAGAGATGTATTTGTAGACATTTTCCCCAATCAATCAAATAACATTCAAAGTAAACACCATCTATAAATATTATATATGGTATATGAAATATTAATTCCCATAAAATAAGAAAATACATAATCAATATATTTTCAATGAAAAAATAATCATAATGAAGTGTTTCTTTCATGAGATATTCAACAATAACAAAATTATGTGACATAGAAATGTTACTTTTTACCAAATGGTAATTTTCACATCAAAATCCCTTGAATTGTATAATTTATAATAAAACATAAAATAACATGATGTATGACTGAAAAAATATATTAAATGAATAAATGGAAAAATATACACAACATTATTGTCAATTGGTGCATAATAACAATGAAATATCAGTAGAGTATAAATTTAGTTTAAATCCCGAAATACTTTTATAACTTTGGAATCACGAGATCCATGAAATAATATAATAAATTTTAACTTTTAATAGCATTATATAATTAAATAAATGATACAACATGTCATCTGGATGTATATACAACACAAAAAATAAACGATAGGTGAATATGGCTTAACTATCACATAAATAAAAGTGAGACTATAAATCTGCATAATATACATATTATTTTGGTTGAATATTATTTAACACACTATAATATGGTTTTAAGATTGTTATTATCTTATAAAAAACTATAATAATATTTATAATATCATAAAATATCTTTTTATAGTATTTTTTTCATGTTTGTTAATAATTATTTATTATTTTCACTATTTTAGGAGTTAATCACCTAGTTTTTCGAGTTTGTTTTTACTACTTTTTTTGTTCCATTTAAATAAATAAATTAATTATATTTTAAAAAATTTAACATATAATTTAAATAATATATATATATATATTAAGTATATTAATTTTATATTAATCCATAATATTTAGTGATAGGTTATTAAATGCACCCATAATAGACATGGTAGGTCGTACGTCCACATGAATGATGCTCTCATTCTATTTTCATATTGAAATAAAACAAGACAATTATAATTTTTTCTTATTATAATTAAAATGAAATTATTATGTCATATCTATCTCATATTTTTGTTAAAAAAAATACTTAATACATTCCATGAAATGTTTAAATGAATCACATGTTTGTAAAGAGGGGGTAGTCCACACGTCCACAAACGATGTTATCATATTCCCACCAAATGGAAATGATAAAGTTATGTGTTATATAATAATTAAATAAGAATCAGTTAAATATAAAAATCATATATATAATATATAAACTATAAAATATTCATTATTAACAAATTTTAATGGTGTAAATGGAAGAAAGAATGAGATCGACTCGCGAGCCGATGGTCCTCTGTACACATGAACGATGATTGTGTTTCACATTTGATAGAATTTTACGAATTTTTTGTCACACCATTGACATAAAAACAAATTAGATTATTTATGTTAATTATAATGGTATTTAAGAAACATATAATATAATCTTAATGGGTCTATAATGTTAAAAAACAAATGTACTCCTTGAAAACAATTACCTCTTCTTCAGGTAACTCCTTTTGGTATTCAACAAAATCATCATTTGGATTCATTATACCAAAAATTTAGATTCTATTATCAATTATTTTTTTAGTGGGTGTTTCTTTTATCAGGTGTTTTTATGAGTCACATTTCATAATATAGGTGAAAAAGTGATTAAGGTGAGTTTCTTTTTATATTGAAGGAGTGTCATTCTTGTAAATACTAAGAGGTAAACACTGTTAGGAGGTCTCCCTTGAAGATAATTTTCAAACATAATTAAAATTTATTTGAGTGTAGCTAAATTATGGTTGATAAAAACATTCATCAAACAAAAATAAAATCATTTTAATCATTTTTTCTTTATTATTTATGTTTACTAAATTTCTTCTTTTTAATTTTAATTTCGGTAACTTGTATTTGATTTACCTATGTAAATTTTCCGTTAATATTGTAATTAAAAGGATATTTGCTATTAAATGTATTGTTAATTATTTAAATATTATTCCTAATTAATTAAATAAAAATACTATGTTTTTTTAAATTTTATTTTAATACAAATGCTTGTCGTGCACAAAACCCCATTTTAACTATAATCACGTTAATTATTTTAAACTCTTGTGACTAATTATTGTAGTAAAAAAATTAATTTAAAAGTTATTTAATACAAATATAATATTCACTCAAAATACTTATATAATATTTTTAAAATTCAATTCAAATAATTTGAAAGTTTTTAATTAAAGATAATTTCCCAGATGGGGTGTCATAGTAGGACATTAAAGATAAATGTTCAAAAGTATGAAATGTTTTTTATATCCAAATACAACATAAATTTTTTCCAAATATATCAATTGGATTAATATATGTAAAATTGATATAATTAAACTTTATATCAAAATAAAATTTTAATTTATCCTTATAATTCATTTAAACGATATGTATGTTTTTAATTAAAATTCAATATTTCTCACTATTCATCAAAAAATAAATCATCCTTGAAAAATAACAAAAATTCAACCTAATCTGATTTTTATGTTTTAACATCAAGAATAAATTTAATTTTCTCAAATAAAATTAAAACAATTTCCAGAATTTATCTTTAAAATTGGGGTTCCATTAAAATATGTCAAACCACCATTTAGAAAAATGCATCTTTTGATTTAAAAAATTGGATTTATTATTATCTTATGTCTATAAAATAAAATGAATGAATTTAAACACATTTAATGTAATATATGTATTATATAAATTCATTAATATCATACAAAAATTTTAATTAATTAAATTTTTTAAAATAAAACACTTTTACTCATAAAAAAATATTTTTAAAGAAAACATTTCTTTAATAATTGGTTTCAATATTCATTTCTAATTAACCATTCACCAATAAATCATAAAAACATATGAAAATAATAATTATAAAATTTGTTTAAAATTTTTCATATGTTTGTTTACAACTACTAGTTGATTACTATAATTCTAAATAATATTATTTATAGTATATTAGAATTCGGTAAGACTAGGTCTTAATTGTAACGTTAGCTATGAAGGAACTTAGTATTCGCAGTAACATAAGAAAGAAAAGTACTGTGTATAAAAAATTAATTTTTTATATTTCATGTAGTGAATTATTATCTTGGAGTTTCTTTTAAACAACTATAGGATAATTTTAATTTTTTTCTAAATGGATAATTTCGTAATTTCATTGGGTTTTACACTCTCCAAAAGTAAAATAAATTGCTTCCTAATAATTAAAACGTGATATTGGTAATCATGTTATTAATGTTTGAAAATCCCACATCATAAAAATATTTAATAATAAATATTCTTAATAATATAAAAATAGAAGTATGAATGTCACATAACAAGGATTCCATGTAGGAGACCATAACTGGGAAATGAAATCATAAAAATGGGAGAAAAGAAGAAATTATTATTGTATTTGGTCATAATAATGTATGTGATCAATAGAAAGACAAGGGTCTCAAAAAAAATAATCAATTATGATCTAAAGAACCATTTCAATCATTAATGATAAACATAATTGAACAAAAATTTTATTTATGTACCATTTTATTAGATTATCATAAGTATTTCACCCAAAAAGGATATAAGTAAATATATGTTTCTTTTTCATAAACACAATCTTATCACCTGGTAGTACCTTGAACAATTTATAACTCATCTATTTAAATAGTTTGTATCATATGTAAAAGAATATATTAACCTCTAAAACCATGTCCCATGATAATCTTAAATTATTTCATAAATTGATATCATTAGTATCCTTCTAAATGATCCGGATCCCGAACATTATATAGAAATTCACCGAATGAACATATCATTAATGTATATAAAATCATGATAAATATTTTAACTATCATACAACAAATATGATAATAGTTTCATTATATATATATATATATTGTATTGGAACATAGTAATAATGTGAATTACAATAAAAAATATTGGAAACATGAATTCATTAGGATAACATTGATAGAACATAGATATTTGGATATATTTCAAAAACTAAAAAATGCAATAAACTCAATCAATGATTGCATGAAACACATTGTCAAAAAATTATTAATTAGTTATGAGGGAGTCATTAATATACAATCTTCATTATCCATATCAGTCATACATATTTTCCAACATTTTTATTTCATCATCAAGAACATATTAAGGGTTATCATTCAAATAATCAAAAATTATAATTTCCACTGAGTAATTTTTCTTTTTCAATTAAACCATTCAAAATATGATTTCAAATTCTTACAAAAAAAGTACTAAAGTAAAATCCAATGAAATTACAAAATACTTATAATGAGTATATCATGGATAACATACATTCATAACATTATTTAATGGCCCAAATATTGAAAAAAAATATTCATTACAGTAGAGAAATATTAATATCATAATCTCGAACTTGATCCCTTAACTTCTTCTGAGATATATTCACTTGGATTTTGGGGCATTAATTTTTTATAGTTCCCCATATCCTTGACGTTTTAATAATATATAATTTCTTTTCTATGCTCCCATTTTATTATTTGTAATGTTGAACCTTTTCTGTAAACATATAAATAAATTACATCCCCTTAAATAAAAATTCTTATTAATTAATTTCATTATTATTCCATGTGGGAATATTTTTATTTCCCTTATTCACTTTATCCATATTTATATTCCATGTCTTCTTATTCTCTTTCATCCCTTCAAATACAAAGGAAATAGAGAAATATTTCTTTATATTAGTATCCCATAAAACAATTTCAGTATATGAATAAAAACATTGAGAGACCAGTTCCTTTTAGAGACTATGGTTAAGACCTTAAAATAAATTTTCAATATTTAATTATATTTTGTGTATATAATTTATGGTATACAATGAAATTTTTCACAATTACCTTCATATTATGCCACACTCTTTTCATTCATTTTCATTAAAATAAGAATCTTTCTATTTATTTCAATTTTCTCTTTATGAGGGAAATATTTTTTAAAATATATTCATAAATGATTTATATTCAATGAGTTATATATCCCCTTCGTACTTAGTATTCTCAATCAATGACCACCATTAATCATCATAATCTGTGAGACTATATACCGAAAATATGACATTTCCATTTTCACTACATCCCAATAATGAAAATATATTCTCCCAAGATATAATACTTTTCTATGTTATAATTGTATTAGTATTCCCTCTAAATGATGGGGGATCTATCACATAAATAGATCCTATATATTATGATTTCATAGTGTAATGGGATTCTCTGATCAGGAATGTTTTTTTGTCACAACATGTTTATGGAACTTCTATATAATCATAACTTGATATTTTCCAATAATAACCATTTTGACTTCTTTGGTAGGAAAATATATACATTGACCTTGACTATTGATACCATTATTCCTTCTGTGTGTCATTTATAGATAAGGGAATATAATGGATTAGATCAGAACATTTCGTAAAATATTTTTTAATTCCAAAACTAGTAAGATACTTATCAGAAATTTAAAACATTATTTATATCTAGTATCACATCATTAAAAATGGTTTTTTTGTGACAGTATTATAAACTTATATTATAATAGGTTTACATTTTTTTTATCATTATTAAATGTTTTCCATTATCTTGATTCCAAGGGCTATGCTAAACATCTTTTGATTCAAACTATAAGGCATCGACCCCAAAATCTAGGATCTGGTGTCACACTTTATTACATTAGAATGATTATGATGAATCAAATCCTGAATGAATGAAAAGTTTAATAGTTTTTGAAACCTATATTACATATATTGTACCCATTTTACAGTGGGGATACAAAATTATGTACAATACATTATAAAATATACTAAATTTCATCCGCAAATATCATTCCAAAAATTCATATTCATATTAGGGAATGTGAAAATAGAGGGATCACAAATAATTAGTATGATTTATTTATAATAAAATATGTCACGACATTGAATTGAATAATAAACAATGAAACATAAATAACATAACATGAATTCCAATTAAATAACTAAATAAGGCATACCAGTTATTTATGTTAGATAACTTAAAACACCTTTCATTTAATAAATAGAATGAAATGAAAATTTACAATATATTTTATTTTCATTGTTAATATCCTCTAGATAATAATTATAGAATTATTAATAAATAGGAAAATTAAATATTTGATTTCAGGAATCTAGAACATGAACCACAATACCATCAATATATATTATCAAAACAGTTTAAGCAACTATATTTTAGTTAAAAGATTCCCCTCATGAGACTATGGGTGCATCAAGGGGATATCATTATCTTTTACCCATTAATGTCTTCAAATCCAAAAAAATTAATCATATTTAGAATATTTGACTTAGTTCATAAACAATTTTACATATCATCAAATATCCATATTGAATAAAATATATGGATTTATCAACATTTTCACCAATTAATCAAATATCTTTAAACGTAACATCATATATAAAAATGGTATTAAGTTTGTCCAATTATAATATCCATCAAAAAATAATATTAATATTTATGTAAAATTTAATTTATAATAAAAATGATAATAGAGAATATATTTTTAAAGGAAAATTCTTAACAATCACAAATAAATGTTATATTGTAGAAATAGATTTTTACAACTTGGTAAATTTCATGTCAAAAATACATTGATGAGATAATTAAAATTGAACTATAAAATTCCAAGATTTATGATTGAATCCTGATATTAGATGATAATGGGGATGCATATAAACCACACTTATGTTAAGGGGTTAATAATAAAAAACCATCTTAATATAATATAAATTGAGACAAATACGCGTACTACTTCTGTAACTTTTGAATCAAGAGATCCATTAAATAATTACATCAATTAAAAAATTAAATATAATGAAATAATTTTAATTCATGATAAAAAATTTAATAGGGTATTACATACACCACCCCTAATAAATGTGTGGTGAATATGGAATAATTATCAAAAAAATAAAAGCGAGACTATAAATCCTCATACCTTACAATTACTTTTAGTTAAATGACCATTAACATCATGTATAGAGGATTTAATAATTTTATTAACTTATAAATGAACTATAAATATATTTATAGTATTATATATTATTTCCTTATAGTATCTCAGTACCTGTTTGTTGATAATAATTTTTTTTAATTATTTCAGGTGTTATTCAACTAGTTTTTCCAGTATGTTTTGAAATTTGTTTCCCTCTTACATCAGTAATGATGTTAAAATATAAAAAATGATAAAAATAATTAAATTATCTTATATATTATGTATATTTTTATTTTTATTAATCAAGAATATTTTGTGAAAGGAGATTAAATACATCATTCTTGGAGATGGTAGGTCAGACGTATGTATGAACGTTGCTTCCATTTTTTATCTTATTAAATAAAATAAAAGTAATATATATATATATATATTAAAAGTCATGTAATTTTATTACGTCATATCTATAACATGTGTTTAATAAAATAATCCTTAATATATTAAAAATATCACATGAACGAATCACATCGCATTAAGGAGGTGAAAGTCCACAAATCTGCAAATAATGTTATTGTATTCCCAAAAAATTGTATATCATTAGGGAATAGGTAATATATTAATTCTAGAAGAATAAATACATTTTAAATATCTTAAATATCATATATATTATAAATAAATCATTATTCACATTCATTAATGGTGGTAATGTAAGAACGAACATCATCCGTTCTTGAGGCAGTAGATTGTCGCACACGCGAGTGATGATTGCCTATCCCATTTGATGGAAGTGTGATAATTTTTAGGTTTTAACCAAGAAATAAAAAATATTAGTATATTTGACATAATTAGGGTATTAAATAATATATATAATAATAATTTAATTGGTTGATAATGAAATAATACAAAATATTTTGTTGAAAATTGTTAACTATTTTTAGGTAACATATTTTGGTATTCAGAAAATAACATTAATGGTTTTATTTCAGCACAATGAGAGGCTTCTTGGAAAATTTTATAGGTGTTGGTAGTTTATTTTGGCAGGTTTTATATGAGGAAAAAGATTTTATACCTATGAATAAGTGAGGGGATGAGTGCTTTTATATATTGTAGGTGGAGTGGATTCTTATAAATACCAATAGGTAAACACTATTTGGAGGTATAACTTACCTAAAACAATTTCAAAATTGGACGTTAATGGATTGGATGGAAATTATGGTCCCTAAAAACTTATACCAAACTTTTTAATATAAATTTTATCATTTTTTCCTTAGTCACTATGTTAACAAAATTTCATTTTATAGATATTTCTAAGGTAACTTGTATATTTATATTTATCATGTTAATTTATGCTTTAAGAATATAATTAAAAAATTATTTATTATGTTATTTATAAATAAATATTCTAAATATGAATTTAATTTAATTAAATAAATAAATCATGTTTGGTTAAAATTAATATTTATTCAAATTCATGTTATACTTTAAACCCTATTTTAACCTTATTTTTGTTAATTAATTTTAAGAGTTTTAACTTATAGATAGAGTAAAAAATTAATTTGACATTAGTGGACTATGAATATTTTTTTTATTCCAAATAAATATTTCTATTTTTTATAATAAAAATAATATAAGGGACAATATTAATGTTAAATCTAATACCACATACAGTACATGAAAGCTGGGTTTGGAAGTGAAAATGTTCAAATGAATGAATTTTTTTATTTCCAAATTCAGTATAAAATTGTTCTGAATGATCTAACATAGATTAATATATTTAAAATATATCTATTTAATATTTAAAAGTAAATAAAAATACAATGTATCATTATGAATTAATTAAATAAAAAATTATATTTCAATTAAAATACAATATTTTTCATAACTCATCATAAATTAAACTTCTCAGAAAAAATAACCCTAAGAAAAATTTGATGTTTTAAAATGAAAAATGAAGTTGTTTTAATCATATAAAATTTATAATATTTTATAAAAATATCTTTAATTTTCTTACTCCACTAAAAGGAGGAAAAACTGCCTTTTAGAAGATATTGTTATTTATGTATGAAATTAAATATATTCGCATCTTTTGTATTAATTTTTTTTAATGAATTAAATAATTAATATATATAATATATAAATTTAATTAATATAATCTAATATTAGTAATAAATTGAATATGTTAGTGTAAATAACCTTTTTTCATATAAATATTTTTTTAAAAAAATATTCCAATTATAATTGGTTTATAAAATCATTCCAAGTTAATTGGTCACTAAAAAATTATATAAATATTTTTAAAAAATATTTTCTAAATTATGTAAAACCATTTCATACATGTGCTTATAATTTCTAATTGATAAATATCATATCAAATAATAATTTTAATAGTATATTGTAGTTAATTAATACTGTTTCTAGAATGTAATAGAAGTTATCAAAGGAACTTGGTATTGTCTGTAATAGAAGACAAAATAGGGTTTCGTATACCAGAAGATAATTTCTGTATTTCGTGTATTAAAATATTAACTTATTGTTCTTATATATTAAGTATTAATCAATATTAAATTTATTCTTGATGTAAAATATTGTAAATTCTCTGGGTATTACACTAAAAATCATTTTATACAATTTTTTAAAGAACTGGCCTTAATAACACTCTAAAATGTTACATAATTCATTTCAAACATTACTTGAAGGGAATTCCTGATCCCTACGGAATGATGACTAGTGAATGAGTATCCAAAATGTTTATTGGGAACAATTTATCCAAAATAATGACCATGAAATAAAAAAAATAGTGGTTAATAGTCTATAAATAAGTTGAATGACAAAAAATCAACATGAGAAATGTTATAAAAAATAGAAAAAACACTAAACCTAAGACTAAAAAAATTTCTTTAAATCCCATAATCAAATAATTCCAACACTAAAATACTCCCTTATAATAGAAGGATCACAGACTCCACTAGTGATATAAAATTTTCATGGTTCCTCTATCAAGAACACCCAATACCGTCAAGAAATGGTTTACCTTTTCCCATACCTGATAAAAAAATTATATATTATTCAAAATGTAAAATTTAGGGTGTGAGCCACACTAGTCTCCTGGGATCCCAAAAATCATTCAATCATAATTCCATGACAAATAATCATAAATATGAATAATTTTAAATAAAGTATAGTCTATTAATTGTTTTGTAAATTTAAAATAGAACATGATTTTAATTAAATTAAATATGATGTATAGAGTATTTAAAAATAATAATTTCAATTGTAACTGGCATAATAATAAATCTCAATAAACACAGAAATGAAGAAATCATTTTATAAACATGATCATATAATAATCCATTTAAAATAATAGCCCCTATTTTATAATCCATGATGTCTGTTAGATTGAATGTCAAGTATCCACACACTATTGCAAATATACGACACCATGTGTGAACACTTACCACGATTTCAAACCACGTGTAAGTAATATACAAACCCAAACAATGAACACCCAACAGTCATCATGTTTAGTTTGTAATGTTCATTTTAACCCCAATTATATGTATATATTATACATTAAAAGCGATCATATCACAGATTACCCACTAAACTAAGCATTCTTTCATGTATTTTAGAGAAATTCGTCATGGGATAAATCATTCACCTTAAATTATATTCAAAAAGAATTATTCATGAATCCCAAAATCATATTTTCATCTTCACATTTCTTTTAATAAACCTTCTTAAAATTGTTTCTTCATTCCACATGCTTTTCGGAAAACATTATTTTCATTTAAAATCCATAAAACAAAATTGGGAAATAATTTATCATGATTTATGACGAAAATAAATATATAATTAATTAGTTTAAATTAATAATAATCTCCTATAAATTAGAACATTATTTTAAAATCCATTTCAAAATAGGTTTTACCCCACACTAGGAAATTTGAATAATATTATGAAGAATATAAAATCATTTGATAGAAATCAAATATAGACCCCTTTAATTAAATCAATAAAAAATTATTTCTATTTAAACATTCTATATTATGAAACCCACCATCTCAATTCATGTTATCAAAAATCACTCAATACCAGATTCATGATCGGCGTGATGAAGGGATATAACCTTCCAATAATATATATTTGAAAAAAATAAATAATAAAAATTCAGGTAACAAGTCCAAATCCCATAAATTATATTCTTAGAACCCAAAATATATCATGTCATTAAATTTATATATAAAATCATCATCTATTAAGCAAAGTTCTATTCATGGAGAAAATAGTTTATTGAGAAGAATAATGTAAAATGACATTGAATTGATATATACCATTGAAAAAATGTATTTAATAACAAACATTCCATCAAAAGTGATCATTGGGGGAAATGAAATCACTATTGCCTATATCTAGAGTCTCCTTGTTTGATAGGAAATTCCATAATAACGAGAGTTAGAAGAAATATATAAGTGTCTAAACCTCAAATAAAAAATTGGTATTAAATAATTCACATTTAATGGTTTGGATACATAGTTTTATAAAACATGAAACAACCATGTTCCAATTTCAGGGATACTAGAGGAGATTCATTTATCGTCTATGAAGGATTTATAAACAATTTTCCACCAATGAAAAATTCCTCTATTAAATGTCACATAGTTTATGGGTTAGGACAACTATTTTTTACTGCCCTTGTATCAGACCATTCTGCCTCCTCGAGGACTTCCAAAAAATAAGAATGGTATCTGTGGAATACCCTAATGGTTTTCTCTATAAATTTAGCAATCGTTCACATGACTAATGACTGGTAAAAACATGAAAAATTTCACAAACAAATCAAAAGAAAGGACCCAAATGAAATTTCATAAAAACAATGAGATATATGTACCTAAAAATAATATTTTGATGTCAAAATAAATACATTCAAACATATAATATAAATAAATGATGAATCTAAATGATTGTGTAAAATGTAATTGTAGATCCGTATAAAATATTGAAATAACTAGAGTATCGAATAGGTAATACAGTTAATATTTCAAGATACATAACAAGATTAACCAACAGACGATAACATAATCAGGGTGATATTATTATTAACATACAACTATAACAGAACCATAACCAATACCCAACTAATATGAATACTCATTACCTCGAAGTGGTTACCTAACATTACCTACAATAGATATAATAAATTTTTCACTCACCCATTTGTTGTTTTAACTAATTAAGATCAAAAAAGAATCACAGCCCACCAAGTGGCCCATATGTAGTCTATATTAAACAAATGAATTAATCCCTTTAAGGAGATATAAACCATTTTTAGTATGAATTTTATATTTTTATATTAAATAGTGAGAGAAACCACATTGCAACAGTATAATACAAAACCTTTTACAAATAACCAATTTTTAGATAATAAAATATATCACCAATTTTGATTGTCATATGGTAAATCATTTATAGAAAAGAAAGAATCCTCAAACATACATGATCAATTCAAAATAACCAAGTGTAGACTAACACCCCATAATCATGATCATATATATAGGATATCAACAACATGTGTCTCCCTGTCAAATCAATGTTATATCATGATTTTTTCTTATATCAAATCTTTCCTTAGATAACGATACCTTTCTATTCTTTTGTTGGATCACCTACCTAACACCAAGGCTTTAATAGGATCTATTTTTCTCAAAGAGGCAATATATTTAGAATGAAAAGTATATCATCGTGAGTTTCATTACTCATAAAAATATATTATCCAATATAAAAATATCTCATGAAGACCCACTAATATCATAACTTGAAATTCAATGTTAGCATCAATCAAATAATAAAATAAAAAACATATTTTTTATGAATAAAAATGATTCCATTAATAAAATTAAAAAAAATTAATACATATTCATGATATGAATGTTTATATAATAACATTATCTTATGAAACCACCAGCCTCAAAACACATGAAATAATTTTCAATCTAATGGAGTCCACATAAAAAATATTTGGGAGAATCATTGAAAAAAAGAAAGATACCTAAACCATAAATATCCATTAATTATCTCAAATTAATTAAAACCTACAATTCTAATTAATTTTGGTGGGAAAAGACAATAAATAATTATGAAGAATCAATGTAAAATAAAGAAAAACTCCCACTCTGGTGGTTATTTATTTTCTATCATAAAATAAAACCAAAATATTCAACAAATATATAGGAAGGAGATAGAACATATTAAGGAGACACAAATAGGATTGATAATAGAAAAAAAATAAAAGAGAATAATATTAAATCGAATATATAGTAGATGGGGAAACCAAAATAATAATAAAAATGAGTGGATGGTTTTATATATTGAAATTTAATTCATAGTTTCATTCCATTCAACTCGACTATTTTATTTCCAAATTATGTTTCTTTATTACATGAACAATAGTGGTATAAAACGATCTCTCGGTCAGAATACACTTATGATGTAAATGATGCATTTAAATAATGATTCAAATAAATAGAAATGTTATTGATCCTTTAAATATCTAAAACACAAAAATTATTGATATTATAAGAAAGATATAGACAATAAAAAAGATGATATAAAATCATTTAATTCCTGAATATATCACTAGGGTGTAAAAATTATCCCACCCATATTGCATTCTACCTCTAGAAAATAATATTGATAAATGTTGATTAAAAAAGAGGGGAGGCACTTAATCCCTCATATCCAATTATCCTTACTATATTTCTTGATAACATATTCCATGCTACCGTATCAATGACTCTAGTAAAATAGATTTCTTATTTGGTATCATTTCCTTGGAATTAATAATTTGAACTAGTTTCTTGACTATTTAAATATCCATCTTAAAGTAGAACTCATCAGAAATAATAATATAAGATGGTTCAGGAAGATATATCTTGAGAAGAGACAAATAGAGAATAATTTGTGCCAATTCTAACTGAGGTGGAATGGAAATATTATAATCCAACTCTCAAATAAAGTCAATGATATTAAAATATCCCATATGTCATGGAACCAACATCCCTTTCTTTGAACCTATCAGCGACCCAAATTATATGAAAAAATTCATGAATACATATTCACCAATTGAAGAATCCAATGGATGACATTGATAGTTGACATATTATTTATAATGAATTTGAGACAGAAACATTCATTGAATAATAGTTCAAATCCTAAATGTTACCTCTTGAATAATAATTTATTTAATGAAATAAGATTCAAAAACTTTAGAAAAACTGTGATCTTAAATATCAAATTTAAAAATCATTAAAGGGAGACACTTCATTGGATTGATGGAAACTATTGGCAATGGAAAATATTGATAGTCCTAAATTACAATCAAAAGTACATCTAAAGTCAATGATTAGTGCATATAGAATATCCTCCTAAATAATATCCCCATATTCTATTTTTCCATATGTCTAAAGACTGTCAGATGTGATAGGTTTACATGTGATCCATCTTCCTCCAAGAGTCCCCTCCATAACCAATGGTCACTATCCAAAATATTTGATAATTATACCCTCTAAAACAACTCAATCAAATACCCATAAAACACCCCTAGTCATAAACAATAAAAAGATATAAATAATTAATAAAATTATCTGACATGATAGGTCAGTAAATCATCTTGGATATGGAATTCATCCCTGAAGAAATTAGTGGTGGTTAGATGATGAAATTCAAGGACAAATAATAAAATTTACATATCAATAAAGGGTTTGGTGTAGGTAAAATAGAGTGATTTTGGTTCTTGACCTTATTCAATTGATATATATAACTTTTATATATGATATTATTTTTATTTTTTTAAACTAGGAAACCATAATCGATATATCATGTCATAATAAATATTTTGGTAACTTGGTGAACAACTTACAAAGTGAAATATAATCCTCCCATCACAACAATTATCATGGGTAAAAAATCGAGATTCTAGTTTCTAAATATAATAAAACCCTATGAGGTATAGAGACCACTTTGTGATGTTCTCCCCACTATATAATGAATCCATAATATTATATAATTCTTCATCTTGCTGGTACTCCTATGAAAATAACACCAGATGAGATGAAGTAAACTAAATGAACAAATGATATATTCCATTTTGTTCCTCCTTTATATCCAAATTCATCTTAGTGAAGTGTCCAATGAGGCTGTATTCTTCCATTTATTTCATTATGACTTAAGAGGTTAAATTTTAACTATTATATGAAATAACTAAAATCCCCTTTCATGGGTTATAGGTTATTTCAATGTCTAATGAAGGGATGTACTCTACCCACCACCTCCTCCTGAGGTTCTTGTCGATCTTATGAAAAATATATCCCAAACATTTATAGTTAGAATTGATAACAAAACGTTCACTAATATGATAATTTCACTAGATCATAAATAAGTGATTATTATTTATATGATCTAGATCATGGGTGGGTTGTTCTTCTCATTTGGTTAAATATAGTGAGATCGATACACCACTCCACAAACCCCATTCATAAGAAAATAACTGAAAACTATACAAGAAGCATCAATGATCACTATGATATTATAGGGAATTATAGAAATATAAGGCTAATGGATGAGTTAAAATGTTATTTCAATTTTTTGATGGAAACATTAAAATTTTCATACAATTAAAAATTATATCTCATTCCAATGATAGAAGACAATGACAATTATATTTTTGGAAAAACAAATTAAAAATGGTAATAATACCCTAAAAGACAAGTGAAACATTGAATATTATAAATAAGTTAGGGATCCTACCATGATATGATACCCTCATCTTCTCATGATTAATCAAGATGAAATATTCAAATATTACATGTTCTAATAACCAAATTTATTTGACCCATAAGTGATATTTGGAAAGGTTAACACAATTTTTGTGATCTCTCAGGGTTACAAATATAGTTCTCAAATGAATCTCACAATCTTCATCAACCCTCAAATAATCCAATATATCTTATATAAGTACCATGAAAAAATGATCTAGGAACTACTATAATATATTTTAAATTCAAGATATTAATACCATATAAGAACTAATGAGGGAAAATTTAATCCCATTTTAATTAATGTAACAAAACCTTCACTAGAAGTAAATATTTTGAATAACTGACTCCTTAATTTCTAATTAGTGGTATCTAGAAAAACGTTTTATTATTGGGAACCTATTTTTTAATTAATTTATCAAGAAATTCATCGATATATGGAACGTTGAACTTACATTTAATCATCACTTGGTTGGGATTCTGATATTTATTTTAAATATAATGTGTCTCATTAGTCATCTTATAAAGGAGCACCGGAGCCTCATATGGTGGTTTATATAGATGGACAACATCCATAGATTCAATATAATCCAATTTAATAACAAAATTTTAAATTATACCTATTTCATACAGTAGAAATGTATAGATATTAATTGAATCCCCATCAATAATTTTATTTAGAACATAACTCCTCTCTAAATTTTCAAACCTGAAATTTCAGTTTGAAATACCTCAAGAAACTCCTTGACCACTATAAAATGTTCAAACAAAAATTTTCAACTTCAATATGAATAAATAATTAGGTTATTTATTTCCTCAATTTTGTAAAACTAGGTCTATCTCATCTAGGGATAAAATCTCAATATTTTTGAAACACCTACGAGTTCCCAATGGGTTTAATAAAGGAAATATGTTGAAGAAAAAAATCAATTTGATATTTTTGAAAATAATGTATTACAAACCTGTAAAAAAAAAAGGTATAATTAATTTTCTTATAAATACCAATATAAGTCAACATAAAATATAGAATATGTTAATGACGGACATAGAAAACCTTGGACTATTTTATTTATGGGAGTTGTTTCCATCTTCATAACATATGGAATGATTTACTTATATAGATTTAAAATAATTAATTGTATATTTGATATAAATGAGGTATAGGTAGCATAATGAAATAAAAAAAATTTATTAATGATGAAGAAATTAAGATTTAACCTCTAACTTTATTTGGGAAAATATCATCTTTGATTGTAAATTCGTCTTCTACATGTAATTTCTTCATCATATAATATGAATGCTACATACCACCTTATCTATATCTTAACCTAATATCAATATACTTATGATATGATTAATAAGTACCTTTATAAGATTGTTTCCAAAAATCTACTTCTATATATTCAACTTACAACAATAATTCCATTCTCAACAATGAAGAACCTAATCCATATTTATATAGAGAAAAGGCGATGCCTAAATATTGAAAACCACAT
Organism: Viscum album; assembly: GCA_963277665.1. Taxonomy (NCBI): domain Eukaryota; kingdom Viridiplantae; phylum Streptophyta; class Magnoliopsida; order Santalales; family Viscaceae; genus Viscum; species Viscum album. Next base: position 1,008,160,941 of record OY728156.1, read on the forward strand.
CAATATTTTTAAGAGAGTAAAACATTTAGGGGTGATGATAATTAAATTTTTTGTTTTCTCTCTATTGAAACAATAATACATAAAAAATGATCTTTCTATCCAATGTGGTGGGTATGAAATAAGTATTCTATTTTGAGGCACTTACACATATTTTTTGAACATTTTTCACTTCCACCTCAATCTATGAGGGCCCATATTACTCCTACCAGTCCTAAAAAAAATCATAACCAATATATATTTTCTTTCCTGATCATGTTCCTCAATCATTTCCCTATCAAAAACCAAAAAAATTTGTTGAATGTTTTATAATTAAGCCATTATAATAGATATTTATCCACAAAAAAATTTAAACCCATTATTCATTTAATATATAATTTTACAAATCTATATGAGTGAAAATATAATGTTTTTAAAATGGGATACACACTCCCTTAGTGTCTGACCACCTTGTGTGAGCTAGAGGAGATACAAGAACTTAATGAAAACAATCATTTCTAGAAATAAATGGAAAGTAAATATGAATTTATTTTTTCCTCATTTCAAACCATCATTATTTTTCCCATAAAATTGAATGCCACAAAAATTTATCTTGCGTATTTATGGTTAAAGATAATATTTTTTACCATAATCGGATTTGGAGACTTCATGAATTTAATTACCACTTCACTTAAACTAAAAAAGTCCTATACATCATAAGGATAATTTATCCAATGAACGGAAGGTGGTATCTAGTTGAGAATATATTAGTCTTGAACTATATCTCCATCCTTATCTTGATCTTATTCTCTATCATGATATGGTACAAGGGTCTAATCATGGTGTATTTAAAACATCACACATACCATAATATTGTCAATATTTTTAATAATTGGTGAATTTCACCATAAAACAATATCTTTTGTACCCTCATGATGATTTTTTGGAAGTATTAGAGGGTAAAATTTAATTCAAAACATTATAGAATTATTTCATCAAACAATTAAACAATCTAAATATAAATAATAGAAAAATCAAAAAAAATAATGAAATCTAAATTAAATTTACAACATAAATTAAATATGTGAATTACCTAGAATCTCATTATAAATTAAGGCTCACAGAAATGAAATTTATTTTTAAACTCACTCACAATATAATCATTAAGTCTTTATAGTCTTATATAACATATATCATCACATCCCAAATCACATTAACCAAAAACAAAAATTATTTGATTCCAATTTTTCATTGACAATTAGGGGTCATCATCAAACCTAACACCTAAGATGACCCATGGTAAGGCTAGATGAAAGTTATTGACCACCTTATATTATAATTAATCAAATAGACATCAAAAATTTATATTTGAAAACGATTCCTCTAATAAAATCATTAAATATTGGGAGTTCTCCCAAAAAATGGAATATAAAACAATTCCACCATTTAACATTAATAAATGAAATCTCTGAACAATAATGTGTAATTACCATACATATCTAGTTGCAAAACAAAAATTATAGGAGTGAAATAGGGTACTTACAAGTAATAGAACAATGGGAAATTAATGGATAATATTGATATTATAACATAGATCTAGGTGACACGTTCATTAAAATCCCACATGACTATCACTATATCTCATATCTAATTATAATGATTACACAATTCCTTAAGGATATAAATTTCATTTATATTAATAAGACATGAGTACATCTACAAACATCCATTTGGTTTATATACGGTGGGAATAAAAACATTAGTAGTGTCCGACCTAGTATTCTATTAGAAAACGTTATTAAATAAAACAACTATTCTTTTTAATGAAGTAAAAAATGAATAATTTTTCTTTTCACATTATTTTAAAAATTGGGAACACAATCAATATTATAATTCTTCAAAATAATACAATGATAAAATAACCACATTAACAGTATAAGAATCCTGACAATAGTAGGTCGTTCTAGATATAATTTTTTAGGGATTGGTAGAATCATGAAACAAATTTCATCATGGAATAATTGGACGGTTCACACTCAAATCCCTAAAACACGAGGCTTGGTATCAGAGATCAACAATATATAACCCCGTTTTTTAAAAATCTTTTAGTTAGAGTTGTTAAGTGTATTTAATTATATGTTGGATTAATATACTTAACAATCCTAATCCAAGATCATTTAACTAATACACAGGATCCAATGGTTTTTTAACACACTAAGAGGTTTCATTTAAAAAAATTAATTATTTTATAGAAGAATTTTCTAAGTCGGATAATATATTTTACTAATACAAAAAAATCCCAAATCTGGGAATAAACATTCATTTTAATTAAATTTCCACATCAATAAATTTATAAAATTCAAAACATCTTTGAATATTTAAAATTAATTATTTTAATGAATTTTAAAACCATTTATGACATTTTCAAGAATTCATGGATTATTTGGAAAAGTCATCATACAAAACAGTCTACCACAAAAACTTGAAAAAAATTTCCTCAATCTGATTGAATCCATACACCGAAGAAAGAAATGAATCTAAAATGTAATGATACAACCTCATATATATAACAATATCATTAAATTATGATTCACCAATCCCCATGATTGTATAACCTTTAGTTCTAAGGAAAATACAATAGGTAATGAAAATGATAAAAAAAATATAGAAGTCAAGTTACCATGATGATTCATGAAATCATTGTTGAAGTGAAATGAAAAATCCAAATATGGATGTTGTAAGGGGTATATATTAAAATTACACAACCAAGACCATGAATTAGAAAAAGAGGAGTTAATTGGGGTAAAAAGAGAAGGAATAAATAGTGAAATCCAAAATTTTAAAAGATATGTTGAATCGTTTTTAACATGAAACAAGATTCATGAAATAACTCCCTTTAACTCAACTAGTTCATGTCCTGGATAGGTGGTTTATTGTATAAACCATTGTTATATAAAATATGATATCTTCTTAAATAAATCTATTATTTAAATGATGCATAAACGAATAGAATCATTATATAAGTAGCGGTACATCACTTTTGAAGAGCTATAATGGATAAATAATGGATAATATCAACAAAATATAGTATAAAAATTTAAAAAACATTTAATACATGAATAAAATTTTGGGATCATACATATAAATGATTATTTATAGATCTGGAAAAGTTTAAATCAATAAAAAATAAAAAAACTATACATGAATAAATATATAAACTATGATTCATTAAAAATGAAGATATTATAACAAAAGAATCCTATAATTTACACTGATACAATATCCATAACACACCTTATTTATCTCTATCTTGAGCTTCAACTCATTATAATTTTCTTATAAAAACCCTCAGTTGTAAAATAACCAAAAACCACTACGGTCCCATTCAATAATTATGTGAACAAAATTTTTCAAACAACATGATAACTAGTTGGCCGCATATCCTATGATGTTCCTCCCTATATACTAGAGGGTTCCAACCAATGTAAGAGTCTATATTTAATGGTGTATATAAAATAATAATAATATCATAGAAATTTATAAAAATGAAATGACTAAATATAATCCCAAAAACCATATTTAATTATGCACATATGAAATTATATCCAAAAAAGTCATAATTATATAAACACATACCCATGATATAGAAAATGGGAAATGAATATATAAGATCATATACCCAAAAAACTCATTGATTGATATTATTATATATGAAAAATAATAGATCAATAAAATGTACATGCGGCTTCAATACTCACCTAAAATATCACTAGAAACCCATATCTAATTACAATTATACTACACTATCCTATACCTATTTCATACAACCAACAAAACATGTATAATTGATTTACAGTCATTATGTGCATAGGGGTTACCATGTTTGTTATGAACATGAATAATATTTCAAATACTCTATAATATCCCACATGTACAATATCACATATTCTATCTTCCTCGACCACGTATCCAATAATGGGTACATCAACTATGGTCACCACATGACCTCTAGTGCTAATTTTTTTTACTGTAGTGGTCTTTGACTAGTAGTGAGGGTCTAACAGAACACACGAGGTGACTATAAACTCTCTATTAGATTAAGGAATGACATATCACATATGAATTTGAGGAAACAAGTAATCCAGAAACACGTGTCACAATTCCATTTCACATATTTGGGTAAACGGTCACAATAAAGAAATGAAATATACCATGAAATGTAATATTATTCCACGTGTAATAGAATCCTAAAATAATTAATGTCTAAAAAATCCCAAAACATTCATTCCACCAATTCTGTATTCCTCATCCATGAACGTACCATGCACATTCAACCATCTAGAATTGTGACTTTTTCTTTTTACGGACCTACAATTATGATGTCTTTTAGGTCCCCAATGTCAACGTGAGTAAGATGTGATTAAAAATTAGTAAGCCACCACTGACATTGTCTATAAAATATCAAATCAATGGAGATAGTGTCCGCAGATACCTAAGGAATAAGAATAAAAAAAAATATAAAATGGTGTCATAAATTAATAAATATCTCTTTATCCATGTCATCACTTATTCCACTGGGTAACCATTTTCATCAAATACAAAAAAGTCTATATCAATTACATAAACTATACACAAGGGGAAAAATCATGTCGCCTATTTAAATCGGAATAAAATTTCATAAACATCACTTAACACTTATGAAAGTGATTAGTCTAGTTAGTCACATCATCTTGAATAGTTCGGGGATAGAGTATCTGTTTGACTACCTAAATCATGCATTATAGGGGCGTGGGTTAGATCCATAGTGTAACCAAACTAATGGGCATAGAGACTCAATTATTATACCCCTCATGTACCACTAATACTAGTTCACATAATTTTTTAATGGTAACACATTCACCAAAACGAACTATTACCACTAATAACAATTAGTATATACAATCATCAATCATTCATCAAATATACCGACTTTTTGACATAACCCATTAGTACATTTCTATATAATTGATATATCTCTTTAACCAATTTTAACTTTCATATCTTAACCTATTAAACACAATACAATTTTATATGATTTACTTAATTTATACATTTCCATTATAACCCATAATTCATTTATCAAATCCACTTTAACTCATTTAATCCATTTACATTATACTAAACACCCCTCATTCCATGTCAACAACTAAACACTGTATCTATTAGTCCATTTTCATAAATCAATCTAACATGTCAACATGTTTATCATGATATTTATCTCACAATAACTCAATTAGACACATATAATTTCAATATTCATTTCTATGAGGTGGCACACCCCATGGGTGGCACTTATAATGGTCTAATCAACCTCAATGCATCTCGAGGGGATGAAGAGTGGTTCAATTCATCAATTAACAAACTAATTTATCATTAATATCATTTAATAACGAATGTAAAATCTATTTACTAAAATAACAACCACATACACATTAAAAAATCAAAAGGAATATGGGATATACCTTATGTACTACCTACATTGAATCTGTTGACAACCATGTGTTCGACATTAGGAATTGATTTTGAAAAAAACACCATTATAACCCCAAAATAGAATAATTTGGAAAAAAGGGGTTTAGATCATCAGAGGAATAATGGATATTTAATCTATTTTCCATAAAAATGAATAAAAATGTGTGTTAGAATCACATGGAGCTTCGATATGCACCCCAAAACACATCCAATCACTTATAAATGAGGGATATTGATGTTTGGTAAATCCTTGAGGGTTTTCCTTTTCATTATTTATACTAGATGAAGATAGTGGAAGAAATTTATATATGAGTTCTTATTGTCAAAATGGAATAAATCATAATACATGAAATTTTAAATGTTGTGCATGGTTTGGCACCATGATTGGATAATTTTTTATCCAACCATGCACCACCCTCTTCAAAAGAGTGTCCAAATAACACATTATCCTATCAATTATTTATAGTTTGACAATCCCTGTGTTCACCATTAGGGATGGATCTATCCATGCCTGCATGGTCTTCCCTATTCCCTTTCCTGTCTACTTAAACTATTCACCCCACCTCCAGGTAAGGAAAGGTTGGGTGCACTATTACTACTAACAAAGAACCAATAATGAAACATGCACTATATGGACACTTTATCCAATTTTTCATGTCTTGAATCCTTGGAAAAGCCATGGGACCACATTAAAACCCTGTAATCCCTTAATTAATCAAACTAAAGGTACATATACTACAATATAAAAAGTTAATAACTAAATGGAAATTCTAATATCATACAACCTACCCAACATATAACGGCTCACTATTGAGCCACATCACATATATCACAAGGTCTCTAAGGTAAAGAGATCAGGTCACTACGACTACATGTTTATCCCCCACTCCCAAGTCTCTTCTAAAAGGTTACTATAATAAAAGAAAACCTAAACCAATCATACAGTCTTTCCCCAATTGGATTCCTCACTACAATCCACAATACTATCCAGATTCTACTCAAAGGACACATTAGGCTTGAGCTCAACTCATCAACATAAATCACATGGCATGCATCTATGTGTTAATTAAAATGCTATGATACATGAAAAAACATCATTCATTACATTATTTTATTTTGGAATATTTAATTATCACACCAACGTTCCAATACTATCGATAATATCAAACAGTCACCTGTACATGGGAGCCAACATACACTATTTCTAAATTTGACAATGACCCAAATACGTTTACCCGCAATGAAACAACTGAATACCTACCATAAAATCACAAGGTCGATGAAATATATCCACATATGATATTTTCTGAGACTAATCTTAATGATGATGTTTCAAAATAAACATTACCTTCTGTGACATCTCCATCACAATACATGGTCCCAACATCTCCGATCCCCTAACCTCCATGAAATATAACAGAGATATACATAGGCTACCACATAGAGGATCATATCGTGATATATAGATAATATCTTGGTAAAGTTTATTTTTAAGAAAACACAACATGTGCTATATGCCATTCCACAATCGACAAAAATAATGGACTTATAACCTCAACATGTCATCTAGAACCTAAATAGTACTCTCTGACTTCCCATCTATCTTTTGGTTAAAATACATTGTAAAAAACACATGGGTACCAAGTTCCAACTATAACCCTAAATAAAATCATTAATTAAAACATGGATCATGACCTAGAAATATTATCTATGGTACCCTTTGTAATCGTATTGTCTCTTAAACATATAACTCACCTAAATGTTCAACTATGAAGTTCCATCTAATGAGTTTGATATGTGACTCCTTGGTCAACCAATACACAATTAATCATATTTTATAATTATTCTGATGCATCATTGGAAGTCTGAAAACAAAATAAATTGTGGAATCTTCACATTTCCATTATGTAATGGAAAATGGGGGAAAACACATGATCATTGATTCTCAGACAACACCCAATGATAAGTGTAGCATCACATTATCAAACATTCAACCTCCCTATTCATTCCGAGCCACCGATGTATCCAATGATGATAATGATACATTTTTTTAAATATGGATACAATTACCAATTCAAATCACGAAACAAATACATTAACTCTTTCCACAGACAAGTAGGAATAAAAAATGGCCATGAAAATAAATGATCTCATAATTATTAACAGTTCGATCGAAAGGTGACTCTCCATATTTGAGTCATTTAATTAAAGACAAACAATCAAGGTCTTCATTTGGAATCTCCTTAATTCAACTCTAAAGAGTAGAATCCACTTCCAAGGATATAAGGGTTATCATATCATATCCATAAAGAACCTCTAGGTGCATCACATCAAAAAATTAATTCATCATACACTATGAACCAGATTCTTAAACTACTTGAGTTTTAGTATTCTAACTCAAAGAATCGGTGACATTCTTTCCCTTTATTGATGTTCATGATAACTCAAAATCAAATGCCTATATATACTCAACACATCATCATGGATTATGATTGAAATTATTCTAGGGGAAGATTCACATAAGTCTTTTTTCAGTATAACTAGTTAATCGCTCTCCAAACAAGTGATTCTACCAACACAATAAATCATAAACCACCACGGCTAGATACCATGTGAAGAGGAATTTTTTGGATCAAGAATCAACTACCATGACCCATATTCTCTAAATCAAAAACTCGGTATCTACACTTCACTTGGCCCAACACCAGAAACAACACAAAATAATGAATACTAAAAACTTGTCTCATGTAGGATCAAAATTACTGTGGTAGTCAATACTTTCTTTAATCCTGTAAAGAATTCCCACATACCCTACACCACTGAAATTTAATTTCATTCTTGGTCATGCTTGAAATTGGTTCTTTCAAATGGGAAAGGTATTTGGTGAACCCTTTTTAATAATACACCAACACTAAAAAGAATCTAAGATCAATAAATATATTGGGTTTTTCCCAAGATATAGCTGCATTCCACTTCTTCAAGTTCACTGGAACACCATCCATAGAGATCACGTGACCCCTAAAATGTACCTTCTCAATCTAGAAATGACTCTTAGATAGCTTCACAAATGGAATATTCTTTCTAATTTTAAAAAGGATGATGTAAATATATTTATAATGGTCCTCGTGAGTCATTGTGTACACCAATATTTCATCTACAAAAAAATCTAGTCCAGGTAGTGGTAAAAAATCAGTTCATTAGGGAAAAACATAGGTGAAACATTTTTCTACATTTTCGACATCACAGAAAACTCATATAACTCGTAAATTTCCCTAAATGTTTTCCAAAGTATATAAGAAAATATCACCCTTATCTAATGATACCTTGATCTCAGTTAAATTTTGGAGAACACAAATGATCCTCTTAGATGGTAAAAAAGATCATCAATTCATGGAAGAGGATATCAATTATTTATTATCATCCAATTCAACGTATGATAATAAATACAAAACCATTACATTTATTCATCATTCAAGGAAAAATAAATTGGATATCGTGATGGTGACATACTCGGAAAAACATACACTTTTTTCTACAGTTTATCTAAATTTTTTTATGTTCGTGAATTTATGCTACTTTAATCATATATAGTGGTATATAAATTTTTTCATCACTAGGAAGAAACATAATCATGAAAATAACATCCCTCTCAAGTGATATCTCTAAGAAATAATTTGGATTCACATCGAAAAACTAATTCATAATATTTGGAAATAAAAACATCTTTATTCATACATCATCTAGGGCACAACATGCTTCTAAGGCAATAAAAAACCCATTTTTTTACAATGTAACCCATCATGGCCAGCTCAGTTATCCCACTCTCTAGGGTGAACATAAGTATCAACCTCAAGATATGTGTGAATTTTTCTATAGTGGTAACTATCAATATGTTCTTGATATAATACCATTCAATACATCCATAATATCTGGTCCAAACATGACATTTGAAGCACAAACATGTACCACATGAAACAATACCTTCTAACCTCAATGGTACAGTCCTTACATTTCTAGGTATTTTCTGCTCTAACCCTTAATAGTGTATTAATTGACATAACCCCACTCATATGTTCCTCCAATACACCCAATAAATTCAAAAAATGTGCAAATATAAAATATTTTTAAACACTAATATCAAATAAAGTAATAACAAGCAAGGTAGTGATAAGGATCTTTCCTAAAATTGTCTAAGGCCTATCTTTAAAACCTATTGGTTAAGGATGAAATATAGATATGTGATCTAACCCACTACCATGGGCTCCAATTTTGATTCCTTGGAATAATAAATCCCTACTGAAAAGGACTACCTTTTTCTAAAGTACAGCATCCACCACCCCATTTGGCAAGGCCGATAGAACTCTATCTACCAAATCTATCCGGGGTAATTGAACTTGAAATTCACTGTAAACTGGATCTAATCCTCCATAGTTTTACATATTTCAAGGTTTCCTACAGAACCTCATTAGGTGACCAATATCTATATATGATCAACACTCAAAATATGGTTTATGAAACTGACCACCATGTTTCCTGACATTCGAAACTGAAAACAAAAACACATGGTCACCAACCTAAGAAGTCAATCCTCTTCCCAAGATAATTGGTCTACCACCTCCCTAGTGGAAAACCTCTAAATATTATTTCCTACTATCTGGATAAATAATAATCGATCAGATATTTAAACCACATTTCTTCTACCTTAAGACTCTTTTAGTTTATATTATGAAATAAGGACCTGAACCACTTCCTCTGCAAACTCATTTAAATGAAAAATATTTTATAGGGCAATGATCACATGTCTATGTATATCATGAAATAATCATGATGTAGGTAAATAATCCATAGTAAATACTAGAATAAATCATTCCATTTCAAGGATGTGGCTAGCATAAACAACCACTTTCATAGTCCCCTGGGAAAACCTCATTAACTTTGCAACTATATCCTACCTTAAGATCCTCAGGTAGAAATGTTTGAGATACATTTCTTTGAAATCATTCCATAACATAGCCTCTTCCTGCCCAGTCTGAACAAGAATATCACACTAGTGCTTGGTCATTCCTCACAAATATAAACTTCCAACATCACACTATTTTAATGATGTGTCTTTATGTTTTCCAAAATCATATGGATGGAATATATCTAGTACTTTGTTTCTTCTATTCCACCTTCTCTAATAATTTTTTGAGTAAGCTACAACTGATACCCTCATGTCAGGTTAATCATTCATAACACAACCTACCTTAAGTCTAGTCCTTCATCTACAAAAAATTAGATTTTTTTCATGAAACTGCTCTTCTACCATGTTACCCTAAATCGATGGGTTATCTTTCTCCACTACTTGAGGATAGCTCTTGGTGATATCTTCAAATCACCCAACCAACACGCATATTCATAGTGGGATATCTCTACAAGACCAAGAATACAACTCAATACACATAACACAAATCTTCCAAAGTTACAAAAAATATTGGTCTTGATTATCAATAAACAACCCAATTCACATACACTATCCTTATGGATATAGTTATATCTATATCGCTACACTAAAAAATCACTACCATGGGTCATGGTTAATATGGAGAATCCAACATACATAGAACAACACTTTTACCAGACACCCTTCTCATCCACTTCACTATCACAATATAATTTTTTCTCTTTTAGGTTTTGTACTACAATTAAAAAATGTGAAAAAATATTTCAAACCATTTATAACATTTCATTGGGATGATTTTTTTAACTATTATTTTATGTTATTTCCATTTAACAATTTTTATAATCATTACTAGGAACGACCTATTTCAAATATTTGGGAACATGAAATAAATTCTATCCCCTCGCATCCTACATGTCTTTGATGTGTGTTCCTTTAACATGACGGATGTTACCTATATCACTATGAGACTAAAATGATGCATGTTATCACAAAACACCTCTATATTAGACAGAATAATAATAATATGATATTCCACATCATAGATTATGTGCATACTCCATGATAAAATATCATTAAATCATAACAAAAAAACTTTAAGAACAACGATCCCACATAGGGTACTTGGGTTTTCCCCCATACATGTGTGAGATACTCTGATCGACGAGCTCATTCACAAGGCCCAACACATCCTAGTCTCCCATATTCCATTAAAAAATAGTAAATAATTTAAAAATAAAACACCTCTGATAGCACATTATAACATCATTGTCCTAGTAGAAACTAAACTGGTGCCTCAATCTCGACCACCACAGGACCTTAAGAAAAAATCCCTATATGTTAGAGGATGATGACTAGTAGGAAGGGTCTTTAATAACACATGGTGGTATTATAACCACTTTAAAATAGTAATCCAAAACAGATCAAATATGACATAGAAGGAAAATTAAATTAAAAACTTGCATCACAATTCAATTCCCAAAACAGTGTAAAAGCACACATATAAAAACTGAAATATGGAATTCCAGGCCATACTGTGGCAATTGTAAATAAAACCCAAAATAAAGACTATCTAATTAATTCATAAAATGGTTCCTAACTTTATTTTCATAACCATGATCCATGTAATTTCCATTCCCATTCAACCATCTATCTGAGGGCCATTCCCCATGTAATAACCCAAAACAATGAATTCTCTTAGTTATCTGATGGTAGCCCAAGAAGGGCGTGAGTAAAACTAATAAAGCTATAAAAAACATTGACTACAAAATATAAAGTCTAAATAGATATTGTTTGGAGGTACATAATGAATAACAAGTTAAATAGAACACAAAATATTGTCATTACATAATATGGTTCACTTTATCCACCTCATTATTTCTTACATGGGTTAATTATTTTCATAAAATACACAATGACCTATATTGACTACATGAAATACACATAAGTGGAAAATTTATGTTTCTTATATCACTTGAGAAAAAATTTCAAAACAATTACATAACACATAACATGGATCCCCAATATAGGTAGTCTCAGCATATACAATTTCTAGGGCCACAACACATCAGTGTGAGTCCCTAACCCATGCATTATAGGGGAGGGGTATGGATTCTATGTCTAAGATGACCCATGGTCACAGATAATCACGTCCAATACCCCACACATATGAAAAATCAATATTAAGATGCTCTTTAACCATAACATATGAAACAACACAAATCATAACCGTTAATCAAATTTGTAATTTAAAATCATTACTTATTCAACCAATATTCCATCTTCATCCCTTAACCAATAAGAAAAATTTCCATTCTCATTCTGTATCCATTTAACCCATTTTCTCTTTCACACCTTGACCCATTTAACCAAATCCTGATTCATATTCCTTAATTCATCTATTCATATCCTTTACACCCCATAGGTCATTTAACACTTTAAATTTAAATAAATTAACCCATTCACATTATACCAAACACCCGTATATTCAATGTCAACAACTAGACACAATTTCCGTTAGTGACATTTCATAACTCAAGATAACATGTCGACATATTTATCATGGTATTTATCCCACAAAAATAAAATTATACTCTTATAATTTTAATTTTCATGTTTCATAAGTGGAACACCCTAGGGTATCCCTCAAACAAGTGTAATAAAACTCAATGCATAATATATGAATCTCTAGGGGTTCAATTCATCATTTAAAAAACTAATTTATCATTATTATCATGGAATACCAATCAAATATAACAACAATATTGAATCACAACAATAAACACATAAATAAATCAACCAAACTATGGGATATTTCTTTAAGATCACCTTCCCTGATTTTATAGACAACTACCTACTCACCCTTACCATTTCATTCATGGAAAACACAAATTTAAATCACCAACATAGAATTTCCACGGAAAAGTGATTCTTAGGCCTTCAAAATCTCATGAATGTATATACAAGTCCTAATTTATAAAAAATGGAGGAATGGTGAGGGTTATACTCTCATGTCTCTTCTATCCACACCCAATAATTCTCTATGTGTCTTAGATACAGGGGAGATAGGTTATTGGGATGTCTAGGAGGGTTTGGGACATCACTCTTGTTGGTAAGGGAAGACATGGGATTAAAAATCAGGTCTGCATTCTTGTGGCGAGACGAGGAAGTTGTAAAATCCCACATCTTTAATGGGGCACCTAGTTTATCCACACTATTGGATAAACCATGATACAACTGTGTTCTAACCTTTACTAAGGTCGGATAGATCTCAAGGTATCATGGGAGGCCCTCATGGATTGTAAAATGGTATTGTAACCATGTGAGATAGATTTATCGAAGCCTGAATGGTTTGACTTATCCTTTCTATAGTTTCTTCAACTGTGTGCCCCACTTCTCAGCTATCATTTTTATGGATCATAGTTACTACTAACTATACAACAACCATGAAACAAGCAAAGGATGACCACTTTCTCCCCTATTTTATGTAATAAACTATCAAAAAACCCTAAAATGCATCATACACCTGATAAGACTATAATTATCCAAATTAAGAACACCAAACACAAAACATAAACAAGAACACCCCTCATATGATGTCTGAAAAATTACACATAATATTTTAGGCATGGGGAAAATAAATAATACAAAATTGTATTCAAGAAAACATGAATGGTTACCTTGTTTTAATAACTCCACAATGAATCCTTACCATTCTAGTTTCAACAAATAATGGTAATTTATACATTATAGTCACCAACAATTGAATCCCATTTACGGTAATGGTGATAAACATCCAGACCACAAAATATAATGCATTTAGAGATCGTCTCACTGTGATCCCTATGAACAAATAATATGGGGAGCCTCTCTTGGTGGTCCCTATAAATATATCTTCTATGTAGAGACCCTAAGCTTGATGTACATGGACATTACTTTACTTTTGTGGAATACTTAATACATAAGAAAAATAGACACACAAGGACAGTAATAGTTTAGTGTCTTTGGAAACTCGGAATATAATCTTCTAATCGTGGTGAAAGATCTTCAACATCTCCCATAAATATATTCTTTTTTTAAACCTAAATCCTATCTTTTATTTCCCGAGGAAAAGAAAACATAAAAGGGTGAGCTCAAATACTCAGTAAGGTTAAAAAAAATAAATGTCAATTACGTCATATTCATAAGAACATATCTTTTGGAAATCTTAACCTGTAAAAGAGATCATAATTTCATAACATGGGATAAATCATAGTAGTGAAATGTAAACCCAATAATCATAACATAAAACATGAAACTTTGTGGCATACACACATAATCATAGAGAATCATATCTTATTAGTCAAGACTCATTGCCAAGACTATCTTAGTGGACACAGTCCATTTCTGAACCGAGTCACCCTCGTTTTAGTCCTGTTTCACTGAACCGGTATAACCTACCGTTCCAGACATGTCTATCTCATGAGATATAAAATATTTACCCAATGCATTGGAGGGAGATATAGGTCCCACCCATCTCATAATGATACCATTCTTATGTGTGACACAAAATCATAAATCATACATCATTGCATAACCCATGAAATAAAAATGGGAATCTTAAACATCGTGACATCATAAAACAATTCATATATGATAAAGGAATTCATAAAAATAATTCCATCACAATATAATCAAATCAATGTAATAATAGGGATAGAAACAGAACCCTTTATTATCTTAGATGGAAAATAATTTTGATAAAACACATGAACTCCATTCTTGAGGAAAATATCCTTTCTTCTTCAAAAACACTTTTCCTTTCATAACATGTCATACATTTCTAAACTAAAAGAAGTTGATTAAAAATAAACTTGAAAACTTGTAAAGTATGCTTCTTGGAAATAATGTTTTAAAAATCCATTCATGCCGTATAAGTAAAAAAAAACATTCTTCTCGTACTTTTGTCGGAAAGTCAAAAAGTACCTCATACGAAAAATGACAAAAGATTCCTTTCATATCTTTTAATAAAATCTCACCGAAGGGTAAAATTGGATTTAAAAAATTGTAGGTGGATGGAAATTATATTAAATATTGAAGAAACATTGATGTGGATGATAAAATACACCCCAGTAAATACTAAATTATAAACAATCTCGGAAAAAAATGAGATTGTGATATTTCCCTTACCTTATGTCCGATATGATTTGTACATATCCGAACCTCCTGTATAATGATTTAGATAATGTCATTAACTTATTACAGAATCATATTCATTGTTATGATATCTTATATGGTTCACTTATGACTTTATATTACCCGTTCTTTTGTAAATTTCATGTTAAAGAAGCGTTTTGGGTAAAATCATTTCATTTATCGTAGGTGTTTGGACTTGTTGTTCTTGACATTATTATTACTTATATCATGATTTACTTTCTTCCAGAATATAAAACATGATTTATATATCATATATATTCAGTATATTTATATAATATATAGATAAATGAAATGAAACACACCGTTCATGGAGACGGTAGTCCGTACGTACGCATGAACGTTGTTTTCCTTTCCTTATTGTCTTGAATGAAAGTAAGTAGATGACATACATATATATATATACATAAATCCATTATATTTAAAATGTAATATATTTCATTATTATTCATTATATATACTTTATAATCATTCATGAATGGTTAACGTGGAGAATGAATCTCATCGCGTCGTGGAGACGGTAGTCCGTACGTACGCATGAGCGATGATATCGTTCTCATGATCGTGAACTTGTGTTGATGTGTATGTATACTATTTCAGTATCAATATCAGATTATAATAATCATATATAGTTACTAATTACACCATTATACCCATCCAATTATGGTGGTGGAGGAAAATAGATTACACCACGGCGTGGAGACGGTATTCTGTACGTACGCACGCGCGGTGATTTCCTTTTTCCGTAGGATGGATAGAAGGTTAATTAGAGTTGTTTCATATTTATAATAACATATCATTATATCATATATACTTATGTTATTACTTTATCATGAAACAACTAAAGAAGAAGAAGTTGAAGAAGAATGAAATTGAAAAAGATCGGTAATGGATATTACCTCTTTTTGACGCGCCTTTTCTTAACCTCCACTTAAAGAACAAAAGATGGTCTTTGAAGAAGACCAGGACCTCTAGGATGATACTAGGGAAGTGGAGAAGATATTTTTTCAGGGTTTGGCTGAGCTTGAATGTTCAAATTGGTGTGAGGAGGAGAGGGAGGAGGTGCCCTTTTATAAGGGAGGAGAGGGGCACCTTTGGGAAAACTAAAAATATTATTTTATTATAATGTAAAGATTGGTTTTAAATAGCTCTAAATTGATATATTTATAAGATACGGTGGGTATGGGTAGAAATACTCTCATCCAATAGAATTTAGACAAGTTTATGTATCAATTTTAACCTTATCATTTAGATTTAACTTTAAGTTAGATAATTTAACTTTTATCGTGTGTTCTTGTTTTCTTACACTATAAGGTTAATAAACTTACTATATAAAGACAAAATAACCCCAAGTTGTTTATTATTAATATATATATCCTTATATAAGTAATTTTTCCGAACCATAGATTTTTAGGAATTAAATAACAATTAATAATATAATATTTGTTTTAAAAACTAATTTATGTCAATTTTGACACTATTTGGTAGATGATTTTTATGAAATTCATAAAAGAATGATAAGTTCGAACCAAGTTACGTATATCGACAATAACATGTCATATTAACCTCTAAAATTAATGTAAGTCATAAAAAGTCTCAAATTACATTTATTTTGGCATTTATAACATCAATTATGTCAATATTTCATTAATAAAACAATTACTGCATCATCTTTGTGTCATAATAAATGATAATTATTTAATCCCTAAAAATTATAAATAAATTCCTATGATGTATATAATTGTATTATATTTCTGGAGACTATTCATATTCAAAGTTTCATTAAGTTTATCAATAAATTAAAATTATTATACTTATAAGATTTAAGAAAGTGACTTGTTGTCACATTATTTGGTTTTAATAATAATTAAATGATGTTCATGGAAAAAAGTCCATAAAATGAATCTAATCCGACCCTTAGGTTATATGGGTCTTCTTTTAGCCATCGAATAGGATTTTTCCAAGTGTTAGCGTAATTTTATAATCTTATATTTACCCCTAATTACCCGATTTACCTTTAACTATAGTAAATAAAATTTACTGTAGTAAATATTCACAATGCCCAAAAATAAAAAGTAGCTTATTAACATAATTTGGACCCCCTGATTCCAAATATGGAATTCATTTTTCCAAATTCAATACAAAAAATATGCAGAAATTAAATTAAAATTAATCCCGTTGTCGAAAGAAAACGAGTTTTTCTTTAAAACATTGCAAAAGATTGAATTGATTTAACCTACGAATTCAAGGTAAAATCAATGCTAATGACATACATTACATTAAATGGTAAAAATATATTCTATTTATACATTAAAACCATTCAATATTATAATTTAACCACATAAGATATTACGATGAAAAAAGTTGTTTTTAATTAAAATGTAGCGTGTTTTTACTATTCATTAAAATATGAAAGTTATCGGAAAAATATCAAAACTTTATCTAATGTAAATTTTTATATCCTGATTCAAAAGAAGAATTTTATTTTGTCAAATTGAACATATAAACATGTCAAAAACTAGATTTAAAGTGGGTGCTCCATCAAAAGGCGACAAAACTGCATTTTTTGAAAAATACTTATTTTACCCGAAAAAATTATTTTGTTCTTATACCATGTTATAGAAAATGTGTAACATGAATAATAATGTTATAAAATTCAAAATTTAGTTAATACTATTCATAACGGCTGGTTCATTACAATATTATAATAATATATCGTTGTTTATTAAAACCCGGTATTGCGTACAACACACGCTATCGAGGAAGGTCGCGATTGCGTGTAATGCAAGCCAAGTCAGCGTTGCGTGTTGTGAAAGAATCCTTCGTTGTTTCGTATAACAGAATCCAACCATATTTCATTTATACATTGAATATATATATATATATATATATATATACTCAATGTTGCGTAGAATAACTATTATATAAATTGTGTGTAACACGATCCAAGAATAGTGTTGCATATACTGCAAGCTAATACGGTGTTGCGTATAGCGCAAGGTAATCTTGGTTTAGAATACAACAGAAGACATTAATGAAATTAAAAGAATATTTTTCATAAAATCTCGGGGTGTTACATTCTACCCCCCTTAAAATTAATTTCGCCCTCAAAATTCGTCCGGGTTATAAATGGTTTACTACTCGAAAGTTTGTTTAATAGAAACCGACATTTTAAAAAGGAATACCAATACATGGCTTTAAAAACTAAAGTATGAAATGTAACGGTTACCCAAATTAACTCATCACAGGTTTTCCACGTAGGAGAACATAGGTGAAAATATGGATATGGAAGAAAAATCTAACCATCAAGTTCTGATGGAGAGTGGTATACAAAATGGCTATAAAAAAGCCAACAATTGCAAAGCCATAAATTTGTGATGATCTAGGGTACCATCTGATTCATCAGATATAAGATCACTAGGACAACATTTTCGGTTTTCAATATCATTTCCCTAAATTTGATGAAATTGTAATTAGAAGAAATACTTTCGTGATTTTTGTATAGTCTCACCGTTTGTCTTTCTTTGGACAATTTTCACTTCATCTCTGAAAGAAATGAAGTTGAATTTTTCATTCGTGATGTTTAGCAGATCATGTGATAGAATGATGGGTCATTCCATCTGTCTCAAACAAAAGGGTAGAAAGGTTATCAAAAAATACATAAGTCCATATATAGTGAGATTAATCATATATGGTTCCTAAAATGGACTTATACTTTATATATCAAACTGATTAATATAATAAAAATAGTTTCTACTAAACAGGGACTTCTTGTAGGCCAATGGTAGGCGATAAAGGCCAGTCGCACTTCGGTTGTGGGTTCGATTCCCACAGCCTTTTCCGACGCGATGGGATGTCGCCCATCCTGCAGGTTGTCCTTTTTCTAAAACTATATTACTATAACATCCCATCAATAATGTCAATAAAAGTTTTATCCTTAATCAATACTAACTTATATCCAACATAATCCATTCCATTATTTAGGCTTATCGAAAATACTTCGGTCCAAGCTCATAGTATAGAGAAAATGATCACGTGAATGCCATCATTTATCCCCCATATATCTTGTTCATCACATTCTAGTCATGTGAATACCATAATCATGTAATCTCTTGAAAAATGAATACCCATTGAATCTTAGTGAAAACATGAGTGCTGTCAAAAGATAACTCTTTCCACATACCAAAATCCTCAAAATTCTATATACTTAGTCCTTATATCAATCATGAGCTCATGAATACAATCAAACATCTCATTATCTTCTTGTCCCTTCATTATGCGCATATCATATACTTTCCAAAAATATTTCAATCACTTTTTGTTTTCCTAGTTACCAGTATCATATAATTATTGAAAACCAATACATAGATATTCCAAAATTCCCCAATACCAAAAATGAGATTCCATGATACATTTTTGAAATCCCATTACATAAACACTTAATCATTCCACCACATCGTTGTCATATTCAACATCGCCAATAGTGATCGCATGTGACTTCCCTTTGTCCTTTTCCTTAAGCGGTTGCTCAGGTCGATCATCACTAACCCTTGGAATAGGGCATTTATTAACATAATGCCCCATTTCCTTGCACTTGAAGCATTGAAGTGTTGGTGGTGCGTTCTCTACAATGTTTGCTTTATTCACATCATTAGAAACCCTTTTTCCATTACTTCGATACTCAGCTGCTTGATGACTTTCTTTTCCACACTTAAAACATTTTCTAGTCCCTTTAAGACAATCTCCACCATGCTTCTTTCCACACTTTGTGCATAAGGAAACATTCATCTTCTTTTCACCATTATTCTGAGATTTCTCCTAGAACTCCATCTTTCATTTCTTGTCAAAACCATGAGATGGATATGTAACACCAACATCCATTTATACCTTGATAGAACAACACATAATTTCTTCATAGCTACTAAAGTCTCTTATAGCTAATGCCCTTCGAAGACTTGGTTTTAAGCCACTAAAATATCGATCAACTTTACTTTCAGGTTGGATGATAATGCCAGATGCATACCTTGCAAGTCTTGTAAAATTCGCTTCGTATATACCAACAGATTCATCATACTTCTGCTTCAGATCAAGAAATTCCTTTTCCATCTTTGTTCGAAGAATATGAGGGAATAACTTACTGAAAAACATGTTCTTGAACTCGTCCCATTCCATGGACTCAATTTCATCTCTTGGCCTCGTATTCTTAATAAGATTCCACCATTGATCAGCTTCACCTTCCAAACGTTATACTGCTAAGATGAATTTATCATGTTCAGAACATTGAAGAAGTGAAAATATCTGTTCAGTGGTA
The DNA here is from genome assembly GCA_963277665.1 of Viscum album. Taxonomy (NCBI): domain Eukaryota; kingdom Viridiplantae; phylum Streptophyta; class Magnoliopsida; order Santalales; family Viscaceae; genus Viscum; species Viscum album. The sequence continues at coordinate 1,008,181,871 of OY728156.1, forward strand.
CTGATCCATTGTTCAGCAACAAGTGGATCGGAAGACCCACTGAAAGAAAGTGGACGTTGCCTCATGAAGGACTCAATAGAATATTGTTCCCTTCTCTGCTCATTTGGAAGTCCAGAATGATTCATAGCTTGTGTAAGTATAGCAATAATATTTTTCACTCCATCTCCCATAACATTTGTTTGTCAGGAGGACAATCATTTCATTGTCCATTACAGGGATTAACACGGTTCCTTCGGGTTCCATCCATCGTCTAAAACCCAAAAAGAATAGTGTGAGAGGAAAAAATCATGCAAGGGAAAACAATATAATAAAGGGGGATTACACTTAATATCTAACATCTTAGGATAAATTCGAAGATCGTTACCGTAGTTCTAGGACGATATCCTATACGTATACTTATCCTTAGGGACATCCCTAGACATACCTTAGAAATATCTCTAGGGATCTCACTAACGTTTTCGCATCCTAGTTTCCAAAGGCTGACTAAACCTTTCCTCTGATACCAACTGTAGAGACCCGAAGCATGACGTACATGGACATTACATTACTTTTGGGAATACTTAATACATAAGAAAAATAGACACACAAGGACCGTAATAGTTTAGTGTCTTTGGAAACTCGGAATATAATCTTCTAATCGTGGTGAAAGATCTTCAACATCTCCCATAAAGATCTTCTTTTTTTAAACCTAAATCCTTTATTTTATGTCACAGGGAAAAGAAAACATAAAAGGGTGAGCTCAAATTCTTAGTAAGGGTAAACAAAAAAAATATCAATTACGTCATATTTATAAGAACATATCTTTTAGAAATCTTAACCTGTAAAAGTGATCATAGTTTCATAACATGGGATAAACCATAGTAGTGAAATGTAATCCCAATAATCATAACTTAAAACATGAAACTTTGTGTCATACACACATAATCATAGAGAATCATATCTTATTAGTCAAGACTCATTTCCAAGACTATCTTAGTGGACAAAGTCCATTTCTGAACCGAGTCACCCTTGTTTCAGTCCTGTTTCACTGAACCGGTATAACCTACCATTCCATCCATGTCTATCTCATGAGATATAAAATCTTTAACCAATGCATTGGAGGGAGATATAGGTCCCACCCATCTCATAATTATACTATTCTTATGTGTTCCACAAAATCATAAATCATACATCATTGCATAACCCATGTAATAAAAATGGGAATCTTAAACATCGTGACATCATAAAACAATTCATGTAAGATAAAGGAATTCATAAAAATAATCCCATCACAATATAATCAAATCAATGTAATAATAGAGATAGAAACAGAACTCTTTATTATCTTAGATGGAAAATAATTTTGATAAAACACTTGAACTCCATTCTTGAGGAAAATATCCTTTCTTCTTCAAAAACACTTTTCCTTTCATAAAATGTCATACAATTCTAAACTAAAAGAAGTTGATTAAAAATAAACTTTAAAACTTGTAAAGGAAGATTCAAGGAAATAATGTTTTAAAAATACATTCATGCCGTACAAGTTAAAAAAATCATTCTTCTCGTACTTTTGTCGGAAAGTCAAAAAGTACCTCGTACGAAAAATGACAAAAGATTCCTTTCTTATCTTTTACTAAAATCTCACCGAAGGGTAAAATTGGATTTAAAACATTGTAGGTGGATGGAAATAAGATTACATATTGAAGAAACATGGATGTGGATGTTAAAATACACCCCAGTAAATACTAAAGTATAAACAATCTCGGATAAAAATGACATTGTGATATTTCCCTTACCTTATGTCCGATATGCTTTGTACGTATCCGAACCTCCTGTATAATGATTTAAATAATGTCATCAACTTATTAAAGAATCATAATCATTGTTATGATATCATATATGGTTCAATTATGACTTTATATTACCCGTTCTTTTGTAAATTTCATGTTAAAGAAGCGTTTTGAGTAAAATCGTTTCATTTATCGGAGGTGTTTGGACTTGTTGTTCTTGACATTATTATTACTTATATCATGATTTACTTACTTCTAGAATATAAAACATGATTTATATATCATATATATTCAGTATATATATATAATAGATAGATAATTGAAATGAAACACACCGTTCATGGAGACGGTAGTCCGTACGTACGCATGAATGCTATTTTCCTTTCCTTATTGTCTTGAATGGAAGTAAGTAGATAACATACATTTATATATATAAATAAATCCAGTAGATTTAACATGTCATATATTTCATTATATTCATTATATATACTTTATAATCATTCATTAATGGTTAATGTGGAGAATGAATCTCATCGCGTCGTGGAGACGGTAGTCCGTACGTACGCACGAGCGATGATATCATTCTCATGATCGTGAAATTGTGTTGAAGTGTATGTATACAATTTCAGTATCAATATCAAATTATAATAATCATATATAGTTACTCATTACACCATTATACCCATACAATTAAGGTGGTGGCAGAAAATAGATTATACCACGGCGTGGAGACGGTATTCCGTAGGTACGCACGTGTGGTGATTTCCTTTTTCCGTAGGATGGATACAAGGTTAATTAGAGTTGTTTCATATTTATAATAACATATCAGTATATAATAAATACTTATGTTATTACTTTATCATGAAACAACTAAATAAGAAGATGTTGAAGGATAAAGAAATTGAAAACGACCGGTAATGGATATTACCTCTTTTTGACGCGCCTTTTTTTAACCTCCAATTAAAGAACTAAGGATGGTATTTGAGAAGACCAGGACCTCTAGGATGATACTAGGGAAGTGGAGAAGAGATTTTGGAAGGGTTTGTCCGAGATTGAATGCTCAAATTGGTGTGAGAAGGAGAGAGAGGAGGTGCCCTTTTATAAGAGAGGAGAGAGGCACCTTTGGGAAAACTAAAAATATTATTTTATTATAAAGTCATGTTCGGTTTGAAATAGATCCAAATTGATATATTTCGAAGCTAAGGTGGAGATGAGTCGAAATAATCTCATCAAATAGAATTTAGACAAGTTTAGTTATCAATTTTAACCTTGTCATTTAGATTTAACTTTAAGTTAGATAATTTAACTTTTACCGTGTCTTCTTGTTTTTTTACACTATAAGGTTAATAAACATACTATATCAATACAAAAGAACCCCAAGTTGTTTATTATTAATATATATATCCTTATATAAGTCATTTGGCCGAACCTTATATTTTTAGGAATTAAATAACAATTAATAAAATAATATTTGTTTTAAAAACTAATTTATGTCAATTTTGACACTATTTGGTACATGATTTTTATGAAATTCATAACAGAATGATAAGTTCTAAGAAAGTCACTTATACAAAAATTAACATGTCATATTAACCTATAAAATTAATTTAAGTCATAAAAAGTCTAAAATTACATTTATTTGGGCATTTATAACATCAATTATGTCAATATTTCATTAATAAGACAATTACTGCATCATCTTTGTGTCATAATATATGATAATTATTTAATCCCTAAAAATTCTAAATAAATTCATATGAAGTAGATAAATGTATTATATTTCTGGAGACTATTCATTTTCTAAGTTTCATGAATTTTATCACTAAATTAAAATTAGTATACTTATAAGATTTAAGAAAGTGACATGTTGTCACATTCTTTGGTTTTAATAATAATTAAATTATTTTCATGGGAAAAAGTCCATAAAATGAATCTAATCCGACCCTTATGTTATATGGGTCTACATTTAGACATCAAATAGGATTTTTCCAAGTGTTAGGGTAATTTTATAATCTTATATTTACCCTTAATTACCCGATTTACCTTTAACTATAGTAAATAAAATTTACCGTAGTTACTATTCACAATGCCCAAAAATAAAAAGTAGCTTATTAACATAATTTGGACCCAATGATTCCAAATATTGAATCCATTTTTCCAAATTCAATACACAAAAGATGCAGAAATTAAAATAATGTTAATCCCATTTTTGAAAGAAAACAGGTTTTTCTTTAAAACATTGCAAAAGATTGAATTGATTTAACCTACGAATTCAAGGTAAAATCAATGTTAATGACATACATTATATTAAATGGTAAAAATATATTCTATTTATACTTTAAAACCATTCAATATTATAATTTAACCACATAAGATATTACGATGAAAAAAGTTGTTTTTAATTAAAATATAGCGTGTTTTTACTATTCATTAAAATATGGAAGTTATCGGAAAAATATCAAAACTTTATCTAATGTAAATTTTTATATCCTGATTCAAAAGAAGAATTTTGTTTTTTCAAATTGAACATATAAAAATGTCAAAAACTAGATTTAAAGTTGGTGTGTCATCAAAAGGTGGCAAAACTGCATTTTTTGAAAAATACTTATTTTACCTAAAAAATTTATTTTGTTCTTATACCATGTTCTAGAAAATGTGTAAGATGAATAATAATGTTATAAAAATAAAAATTTAGTTAATAATATTCATAACGGCTAGTTCATGACAACATTATTATAATATATCGTTGTTTATTAAAACCCGGTATTGCGTACAACACACGCTATCGAGGAAGGTCATGATTGCGTGTAATGCAAGCCAAGTCAGCGTTGCCTGTTGTGAAAGAATCCTTCGTTGTTTCATATAAAATAATCCAACCATATTTCATTTATACATTGAATATATATATATATATATACTCAATGTTGCGTAGAATAACTATTATCAATTTTTTGTGTAACACGATCCAAGAATAGTGTTGCATATACTGCAAGCTAATACGGTGTTGCGTATAGCGCAAGGTAATCTTGGTGTAGAATACAACACAAGACATTAATGAAATTAAAAGAATATTTTTCATAAAATCTCAGGGTGTTACATTCTAAGTCATTTCACTCAATGATCCTTAATAATATATAATCATTTGACCAACTATTAGTGTTTTTTATAGAAAATAGCATCTCGGGACCATCTCTTGATGATACCTAGGAAGAAATCCTCTAGCGACCCTCTCAGAGTAGTCCATTGTAAAATATTATCCATGGAACCACTCTCAATGATCATTCATAACAAATTTCCATGGGAGAATCTCGTAGTGGTCCTTAAGAACATAAGATCTAATGAATCTATCTTAGGGATCCCTTGGAACATACCAACTAGAGACCATATCACCATGGTCCTTGGGAACATGTCTTCTTGGGACCCTCTCTTAGTGACCATTGGGAACATGGAAAATAAAGTCCTATCACATAGGTTGAGAACCATAATGAAGCCGCATGAAAGCATCATTTCGACTATGGTGAGACATCGTGTCATGTCATGAACAACATAGTCTACAAATCTCAGTTATCTTCTTATACCATCTATAGTAACATGACCGACTAATCTCTTGGGTGATACTTATATGTTACCTTTCCCTATAACTCAAATCAAATTTTATTATCATTTATCCTATAATTAAAATATCTACTTACCTAGACCTAACAAAAAATAAAAATAAAACATTGAGACCATTTCTATACTCATCAACTCGAGAATGGTATCCACTAAGCTCCTTTGACCCAACCATTCTTCACTAATGCAAACCAAACTCCATCAGATACCCCATAGTGAACCACCTTATCTACACCTTGCAAGAACCATGCCCTATTTGGCTAGTACAACTCCTCATCTAATATATCACATCAACATATAGATCCCACAACACCAAAATTAATATAATATAAAAACACTGAAGACTAATTGGTAATCATTCACTTATATACCAGATATCATTTCATAGTACCAAAATAATGTGATGCCCAAAACCTGTACACTCAGATCCCTTGTTTGAAATAGATAAATTATATACCGGATTTGACTCCAACTAATATGACCAAAACATAGTCATCAATAAATAAAATACCATTAATAAATACTGAGACACATACATAATTGAATAATTTTATATTTATTTTTTATATTATTAATAAAAAACATATACGTAACAATCCCAAAATCATTCCAATCAATTTATATTTTTACCAATATAAATTTCTTTAACTATCTCACTATAAGTCGTAATAATTTAGAAAACAAATATTTCTACATAATAATCTTTTGGAAATATTTTTTATATTAATAAATTCATAACCTAGAGAAATGAAAACATAAGAAATTTGACATTAAAAACCTAGTACCGATAGTGGATATCGAGAGATATCTTATAAAAAGAAGTCATAAAAAATGGTAGGAAAAATAATCATATAATGAGTATTAAAATCCCACCATCTAGGTAATATAACAATTTATATGATTACATGAAAAAAAATATTTCATTCCTAAATAATGGAATGTATAATTTCATGCATTTTAATATCTCCATCAAGAGGATAGCAGATACATTTTAAATAAATTGGTTAGGCAGACACAGAATATATTTTTTAGTTTTCCTCATGATACCAATCAATTAATTGAGGGGCTATTTAATTCTAGGACCCACTCATCACTATATAAGTCAAATGAATTCATCAAATTAATGGAATTAATAAACAATCACGTAATAAAAATACTAAAAAATATTTCCATATTAAACAAAAAATTATATAGATTGTCAAAGATTACCTTGTTATTAAATGGGATATCTTTATTATACAAAATACATTAAATTTTGATGTATGAATGCCATAAATAATAATGTATTAAAAGTCCAATATATAATTGAAGTGTTATAGCATATATTAATCAGATTAAAAGAAATAGATGTGAAGGAGAAAAAATAATGTTAACAAAAGGATGAAAAGTGATAAAGGAAATAAAATGTACTTTACTATAATCAAATCAATCATTATGGTAAATAAATATGTCTTTGAAATAATAAAATTGTGTACCCTTGTAGTGTCAAACCTAGTGTGCATTTTTTATCACTATTTGTTCACTGAGTGAAGAACAAGTTAATTCCCATTCATATTATTTCTTGTTTGTTACCCCTAGGTTCCTCTGATACAAATACTATACCCAATTCATTGTATCCAAACATGGATATTATATCTTGGAAACAACCACTCTTTTACATACAATAATTAATGATGTTATTAAATATATTTATTTATCAAATGGGTTTCCCCAAATAAATTCTAATCATAATGTCAAATAAAAATTAAAAAATGAAAATAAATTATAAACATATAAAAAAATTATAATTTAGATTTTTTGAAAATCACAAAACATTTAATGAAAATTATTTTTTTAAAATATTTCTCTATGGAATAGAATATTTAGATTTATATTTAGTATCAATAATTAAAAATTCTATAACTAATATAAATATATTTTATTAATAAAATACTATAATTTTTCTGATCAATTTTATTGATATTATTTCCTCAAATTTAGTACATTAATAAAAAATAAATAATTCCTCAAATTTGTTCTGATATAAATAATAATATTTTCTAATATTAAATAGTTCTCTTTAAATTTTGAAAAGGAAATTATTCTAAATACTATGTTTTATATAATCATCTTGTAATTTCTCTAATTTTTTTATTTTAAAAATTATTTTTGATCATTATTTTATTATTGTTTCTATCCTAGAATGTCATAAATATTAGTTTTATTTAAAGGAACACCCCCAAGTTAAACAGGTATTTAGTAGATAAATTATTTCTTTAAAAAATTAATGTTTGTGGTCAAATGTACTATATCATATATATGTTTTCATGTTTAATAACTTATAAGTTAGTATAATGAATCTTATTTTTAATTAATTAAATATTTTAAAAACAATTTATTCACAGTTATATGGATTATATTTATAATTGAGTTTCTAAATGTATTTATATTATAACTAATGGGATGATTCCCACACATGTGTTGATATATTTTCATCCACATTCATTAGATAGAGGTATTATTTTTTTAATATCATGATATAGAATATTTGAAAATATACATGATTTATTTTTATCTTATAAGTGTAATTTCAAAATTTGGTACTATTTCGATCTGTTTTCAACATCTTCTTCATCTCATATTTAAAATGATAAATAAGATTGATTAATTTTCCATATTTGAATAAATAAAATAATCTTTTAATATTCTATAAAATATGTAAAAGATGACATGTTACTTCTAATTCCTTTATTTATTTACTAAAAAAAGTTTCCATAAGATATGATAACAATCAAGTTAAATAAACATTCATGAAAGGAAGTATATAATTAATCTTAAAAACCTCAAAAATTAAACCCAAATTTCATCATAAATCATTATATAAATAACTACACCCCGAAACACCTGAAAACATGATTGACCAAATATGAAACCAAAAATTCAAAATGATTTGATCAGATTTTATTCTAAAATACTATTATCAATAATCTATAAACTTATGGAACCTTAATAATTATAATAACTTATAAATGTTATATGTTATACCCAAAAATGATTGAACCATTTTCATCATGAAGAAAATGTAACCATAAACCCCAAAAAATATTGATCACATACCTATCAATAAATTCACATCATCCACATGTTTTTATCCCAATAAGAATGTTATTACAATGAAACTCCCACTACAGAATTTAAAATAATTTATAACTATGTCTTATAATTACATTTATATTTAGGGTTTCCACTAAATTATTTTATTCATAATATCCAAAGATAATTATTCCTGAAAAGTTATATGAAAAGAAAATAAATTGGAGTGAAAGTTAAAATAATAGGTGGAATGAAATACCATTATTTATTCTTTTTTAATATTAACCATTATTTTGTAAATAAAAAAACCCTTAAATAATGGTAGTAGTGAATTAATTACAAAATATGTTAAAATTATAGTGGGAACCAGATAATGATGAACAAACATAAATGTTTTGAAATATACTCATGTCGTAATTATTAGTAAATGAATTATTTTTACAATTAATTTTCAAGAAATTAAAATATAAACCATTCAAAAAACATTAAAATTATTCCTATGAAACCTTTTAGAACAAATTAAAAGACAAATAAAAATGAAATTAACTTATACTTCATATATAGAGAAGAATATTCATGAATTGAAATAAATATTATGGTCCTTATAACATATACATATTTTAAAGAAGAAACATCATATTCGATAGAGTATATTCCATGACGCTAAAATCATATAAGATAAACATAGAGCCCAATAAATTAAAACTTTTTTCTATGAAAATAAATTCAGTCACATTGATATCTTACAATACACACAATAATGGGTTTATATAAAACACCATACAATATTACATATTTTTTATTTAAACTTGACCATTATAACACATCATTTATGTTAGAAGGTATGAATAAGAATAAAATATTTATGAAAATTATATAGTTTATAAATCTATAAATTAAGTTCACTGGTTATCTATTGATTTTGAATGATATAATAATCATGTGACTAAGAAAGAATTTTTTTTGAGAAACTATATTTTTCTAAAAGGAGGCTTAGTTCCTCAATGTGAACATAATTTAAAATTTAATATTTTTACAACTATTAATGAAATTTAATATAAAAAATAAAAATATTTTTGAATATAAATTTAAAAATTATCGTTGTTTTAAAATGTGAGAAATTTATGAAAATATTAATTTTTTTATGAATAGTGATAAATACTACTTATAATAAACTTCATTTGACATTATGTTTTTTATAAGTATAAATTATTTTCTAAATTTATTTTAATGTAAAAATAGATCAATTATATTGAAAAATATCTAATTTATGTCATTGGAATCAAGTTGATATTTATTTCTGAAATTGTTTTTATTATTTTTAATGATTTTCTTTTGAAAAAACATATTTTTTCAATGTGTATGGTAGTTTGTTTTTAAATTAAATTATACCACCTATATAAACTGAATTTATAAAAATTGCTTCCATATTTTGAATAATCATAATTAATACTATCTAATGTGGTAAAAATATTTTTTTACCATAATTTATATTAAAAATAGAAATTATTAATTACCGTAGTTGAGATAAAATAGGCTTATTAGGGGTTAAAATAAGATTTAATGGGTTCAAATGAACAAAAACATTACCAACACACATTTTTTCCAATATTTAGATCCAATAACCTCAAAAATTATTCATTGACATGCTTTTTTGCTTTTTGGAATGAGAAAAATGTTGTTCCCACCATATCTTTTAAAAAATTCCATGTATTTCTTCTCCCGTACTTAAAAATGGATACCCACTCTCCTCCCCTATACAAAAATCATAAGCACATTGTTCCCACCAATCCCAAACTAAATATATCCCTTAATTGCCACCACTTATCGTTGAGGAATTATTTTTATTAAGATTCCCTCTTATTAACACTTTAGTTACAAACCTAAAAAGTATCAATGAAGAAGAGATATAATTCTAAATTTTTTGAATTTGTTTAATTTATCCTTCCATGACCTTAAAAAATATTTAAATATGATAATATAAAAAATTATCCAAAATAAAATAATATGTTATTGTATTAATGTAATAACCCAAATCCACCTCCACCTCTATCAAATGTGAATCAAAACTATTGATAATGTGTATGGAAGTCTACAACCATATGAACATTGGTAAATTGTTTCCAAATACAGTCCATCAATTATGTATTTACTGATAGTTTTAACTTATGTAAATTCTATTTATTATATTATTATACATCCTAAATTATGATATAACCTATTCATTATCAATATGTGTTCTGTGTGGGATATGATAACGTAGATTGTGTGTGTGGAACACTACCACATTGCAAAGCCATGTGATTCTGTTCTAACTTTTACATTACAAGGAAGATATTAAGGTTAAAATTATTCAATATATGTGATATTTATGACCGAAAAATTATATATATTTAATATGTCTTAGAACTTATTAAATTAAAATTTTATTAAAATAATAATGTCACTCGTGCATACTGGTGGACTACCACCTCAATGTAGAGATGACAAATGTTTTTCATTTTATTTGTACATTGATGCAACTAAGGGTTTATTTTATTAATATAAATTTAATATAAGGAATAATTTTTACTCCTGATAGTTTAATTAATATTTATTTTCCTTTTAATATATCTTTCGAAAAAATGGAAACATCATTCATGTTTACAAACGGCCTATAATCTCATGGAATGGTGTAATACATTTTTATATATATTACTTTTATAGATTATAACAAATAAATACAAAATGATTATTTTTGAATTTTATATCATGATTAAAAAATTTTGAATTATGTAACAATGATCAAAATAAAAGGAAAAAAAATAATAAATCAAAATATACAAGAAAAACAAAGTTGTTATTACATGAAATAGTGATTGTGAAAATTAATTTTTAATGAATTAGATATAAAAACATATGTAAAAAAGTCTGTTTTTTATATATAAGATAATGGTTATTAATGTTGGAACCACTTTGTGTATAGGTTTGTATTTGTTGTCAATAGTTGTCAATGGAATATCAAAATGAAAGAGATCATGAAGTACTCCGATGAAGTAGAGGAGTAGTGATTCAGACGATTGTTGTGCTGATCGTAAGTTCAAAGAACATGTTTCAAAGGTGATACATTGTTTACAACAATGAAGAATGTGAGGAGTAATCCATCCAAGGATAATTAAACCCGGATGGTGTTTTTGGATGAAGACCATGCAATTCCTCCTTATTGCATAAGAACCATGGGCTTTGATGAAGACCATTCAATTCCTCATTATTGCATGAGAACAATGGGTTTTGATGAAGACCATGCAATTACTCATGATTGAGGTGAGAACCATGCAAGAGACTTCTTGATGAATAAGATCACATGTTTTGCATGAAGTTGATCATGACGGTTGAAGAAGAAGACAATGTGCAATGATTGGAATTCTGCAATAGACATGCACATCACATTGTCATAGAAGATGATGATGCTAAAGATGTTCCTTTAAAGACTATGTATCACAATAGTGGAGTTTGTGATAAAGGCAAAAGAGTTGATGAAGGATACAGATCACCAAGAAGAAGTGCTGTTGAGGTGATCGTGCTTGTCGACAAAGAAAACAAACGACATAAAAATTTGTTGACAAAGGAGATTCCATGGTGACATGCCGAGTTCAAGATTTGTGGTCAATGATTTATGTTTGATTCAAGAACATCTACAGAGGAATGGATGATCTGGAGGCGGTACAAAAAGAGCAGATACAAGGTGGCGCCGTTTTCCAGTGTTTGCAAAATTTCAGGGCCTCAAAATCAACAAATGAAGAAGAGTGATTTTGGAAAAGCGACTTGCGCGCCATAATCTTGGAGGATAGGAAACTTGCGCACCATATGTTTTTAAATATCAGAGCATCAAAATATGGCAAAGGGATAAGGGTCGCGCAAGTTTTGGTGAGGTCGCGCAGGTGAATTATGTACCGGGAAGAGACTTGCGCACCGACGCCTTGAATGTATTTTAACTTGCGCGCCTATAGTTTTTCAAGATCAGAAGATCCAAATTTGGAAAAGGCAAGATGTTCACGCAAGTTTGGATGTTGATCGCGCAAGTGCCTAGTAGGGGCCGAGACTTGCGCACAGATGGATGACTTGCGCGCCGCCGCGCAGGGGGTCCAGTTTGCCTATAAATACTGGACCACCCCTCCTCATTTCTCACGGAGCTCAAGACTTTGAGATTGTTCGAGCTCTTGTCGTGCAGGTTGTTGAACCGCGCAAGTGGTAGTTGGGTCTCATAAGTAGAGGTTGCGCACCGACTGATGGTTGAGCGCCCCAGGTGATTTGGGCAAGGAAGGAAGTGAGTCACGCTGGTTTGAAGTTCAAGAAGGCAGAGTCGCGCAGGTGCTTTGGAGACACTTGCGTGCCAGGTTATACTTGCGCGCCTAAGACTTGCACGCCAAATGGAGACTTGCGTGCTGGGCTTGAAAAGGAGATCCAAATATTGTTGAAGCACGCCCGCCTTTCTGGAGCTGCACAAGAGCTAAAATATTGCCTGATACTTCTGGTTCAAAGTGAGATTGAAGAAGAAATCTAAATGATACATGAATGATCTCATTCATACATGGAGAAATGATTCTGTCAACGTCGAGTAAGCTGAGATTCATTAAGTAAGCAATCACATCAGTGATTGTGATTCAGGAAAACGAAGACAAGGGGATCTAGTGCATGCAGTCATTGCACTGAAGAAGAAATATTGAAATATAAAGAGCATCAACTCTGAACCCTGATGCAAGAAAAGTGTCATGCTGAACAGGAGACAAAGAACATCAATGCACATTTATTGAAGATACCTTCACATCTATAAACTGAGTGAGACTTCACCAAGGGCAATGAGCCAGGGGGAGTCAATGGGAGTGACCCGCGGGAGGCAGTGAGCTATCCCTGAACAATTGTAAAGGCAGTGAGCATGGGAAAGAGTGTCTGTACCCGAACATTTGTAATCCGCAGCTAGTGAAGCATAGTGGATTTAGGTACGACCGACAACCTGTCGGCGTATGCTCCTTAGACGTAGCCCTTAGTGGTGAACCAAGTAAAAATAGCTGTGTCATCTCTCTGCATGTGAATGTTTAATTTCTGATCATATCCATCATACAGGTTTAAGTAGTTCCTACCAACGTGGGAATAAGATCCACAACTAAAAGAAGAAAAAGTTGCCACCCTGATTCACCCCTCCCCTCTCAGGGTGCCCCGGGTTACTACAAGTGGTATCCGAGCAAAAGGTTAACGTATGTTGGATATTCTCCAGTAATTCTATTGCGAAGAGGATTTGAGTTTCTTTCCTGGAGTCAACAATGAAGAGCAGTCTTGATAATGACGCAGTCATTTCTGAGCAGAAATCTATATCCACAAAGACTTTGACAAATCGGAAAAAGAAAGAGAAGAAGATGATGAAGAAGTCTCTCACATCTGAAGAAGATGCAGTGTCTTGTTCTCCATGCCATTTCAAAAGTGAAGAAATATCAGGCATGGAAAGTTTCGAGCAGGTGACTCAGAATTCTTCCATAGGAAAGGATGACACCCCCAATACACACTTTCAAGAAAAACTAAAAACATATCTGAATGATATTACAGAAGAAAGGGCTGTTATTATCTATATCCTATTTCAATATATGCAGGATGAGATCACTAGACTTGAAGGGGTAGCGGACAATATGGAGAAGGGGCTGGAAGGAAAAATTATGGAAAGTATGAATCTCATCAAATGGGTGAAAGCCCTTGAAGAAAAAGGTGAAGTCAACAATATTCTGGAAGAAAGGATCCATTCACTTGAAGCTGAGATGAAGAAGAGCAATGATGTCAAGAATTTTTGTTTGGAAGAAACTTCCATTAAATTCCGGGAACTTGACTCTCTGTTGCAAAACAAAGTTAAGATGCATGAAGATGAGGTTGAATGGTTGAAGAAGACTTGTGAAGAGAAGATGATCACGATTGAATATCAGAAGATCATCCTCAATATTGTGGGTCAAAGATTGGAAGCTCAGTTGACCAAGATTGAGAACACACATATTGAGACTTCACAAAAGAATGAAAGGAGTGATTCTTGCACTCAATGTTCGTTGGAGGAGTCTAAAGCTGAAATGCCTCCAACATGTGATAAGAAGATTATGACAAATCTTGATTATCCACATCAAGAATCAGTTGCCGCTGGAACTCAATTCTCACTGTAGTATTCAATTTTCAAAAGACCTCCAACATGTGATAAGAAGATCATGACTTCACTCTTTGATCTATCACAAGCAACTGAGAAAGTGAAGGCACCATCCAAACCATCTTGTACTCATATTTCTAAATACGCTCCTACAATCTGTGCAGGTGGGAAGAAAAGTTCTAAACAAGTATGGATGAGGAAAGGTGAGAAGAATAAATCTACCACCATGGCTAGGGTGGATGGGAAGAAAAAAGAGGATGTGGGTTCCTCAAATAGAGCACAAAAGATTAAGAAGATGGCCCAACCACTTAATACAGAAGACACAAAGAAGAAAAGATTTGTGGTTCAATGTTGGTGCTGCAACAGATTTGGGCATTGTGCACTAGATTGTCTTTATAATCCCTTACATGGAAAAGCACAGAGAATGCCTATATCAAAGAGAAGGAAGCCAGAGATAAAGAAGCAACATCAGCAGGTCCAGAAGCATCTGTTTGCTGCAAACAGATTTGGAATTCTTGATAACATCTGTGATGTATGCAACGGCAGCGGTCACAATGCAGGCACATGTCCATATCAACATGCTTTCACTGTTGAAAAGAAAAGAAGACCACTGATGCCGTCAAAGAATGAAGCAGCTACCTTGGGGAGAAATCAGAAGAATGTTGTGAACACACATTTCCCCAAGAAGATCTCAAGTAGGGAAGCTGAGAAGACCCAGGATTTTAGATCCATGAAATTGAAGGGTCATTCATCCAAAAGAAACACTAAGTGGGATGAATCTCGGATGAACGCATGTGGAAGACCTAAACCAGCTACAAAAGTTCCAAATGACATATTGGTCATCTGGCCAGAAGATTTGAAAAGAATAAGGAAACTTGAAGATGAGAAGGCCAAGGCTGGTGACAAAGGAAAAGGAAAACTTTCACATGATGAAGACACAATGCAGGAGAGATTGCAAACAAAGAGAAACACACGTGTCAAAGAAGTTCTATGTCAAAGATGCAAGAAATCTGGTCACATTGAAAAAGGTTGCCTAACCTTAATACTAGAGCAAGAAGCAGTCCTTAAGAGGAGTAAGAATGTATCATTCATGATGGTTGCTAAGAAGAACAATTATCCACACAAAGAAGAAGAGAATGTGAACAGATCCATGCCACACCGACAGATGTCAGAATATATGTTCAAATGTACAGGCATGAAGACTGGAGTGAACAGAGGAACTTGGTTGAGAAAAGAACCTCAACCAAGCAAGTCTTCTTGATGAAGCAAGAAGGAACCACCTTATTCCCGTAATCATTTGTGTATTGTATTTGTGCTAATAATGCAGGTAATTGAAGGTGAAGCATGCTCTCAGGGGGAGAACCTGAGAAGTAGTGAATGCTATCAACTCTTGATATCCAAGCTGAAGAAGTTTCCATCCATAGTAGATTATTCAGTTGATATTCAAAGAGTATGATGATGAAGGATCACTCTTGATGAGGATGATGAGGATTGTTTCCCTTAAGGGGGAGAAGAATGAAGAAGCTTCCATAATCACTGTTTCAATCAATATCAACTTCTGCTGGACTCAAAAGCAGTTACTCTGTGTATTTCTTGAAGAACACGCCAATGGAGAAGGTATGTCATTAATCAATCACTATCCCTTGGTTACTCAGATCAAAGATTATTTTACAAAGGGGGAGTAACTGATTTGATTAGTGACATAAAGAGAATGGAAGTTCCCCAAGGTCACTTATCCTGTCGATTGCACTTGAATGTTTTTGATGTATTTGCTGAAGTGAGTGCATGAGTTTCAGGTTGATTATTCCCTATCATACTTGATCTTCTTCTACCTGGAATTAAAGTGGTAAACCCTTGAAGACAAGATACATGAGTTATCATCTCATGTGGGTATCATGATCTATGGATAATGGACAGCCTTGTTGACTTAATCAAATCCTCTTGTTTTCTACATCGATCATTGCTCAAGTAGACTTAGAGTGAAATGATTAATGAAACATTACTTAAGTGTGGATTGATACCCTACCTACCATGTTCTTTGTATTTCTTTTCAATAAGGGGGAGAGAAAGTGAAATGAACGTTTGAAAAGAAAAGTTCATGAATAAGAAGATTCTCATTTTGACATTGACAAATTCATTTCAGAATATGTATAAGGTATTGACAACAAAATACAAAGGGGGAGATTGTTGGAACCACTTTGTGTATAGGTTTGTATTTGTTGTCAATAGTTTTCAATGGAATATCAAAATGAAAGATATCATGAAGTACTCCGATGAAGTAGAGGAGTAGTGATCTAGACGATTGTTGTGCTGATCGTAAGTTCAAAGAACATGTGTCAAAGGTGATACATTATTTACAACAATAAAGAATGTGAGGAGTAATCCATCCAAGGATGATTAAATCAGGATGGTGTTTTTGGATAAAGACCATGCAATTCCTCCTTATTGCATAAGAACCATGGGCTTTGATGAAGACCATGAAATTCCTCATTATTGCATGAGAACAATGGGCTTTGATGAAGACCATGCAATTACTCATGATTGAGGTGAGAACCATGCAAGAGACTTCTTGAAGAATAAGATCACATGTTTTGCATGAAGTTGATCATGACAGTTGAAGAAGAAGACAATGTGCAATGATTGGAATTCTGCGATAGCCATGCACATCACATTGTCATATAAGATGATGATGCTAAAGCTGTTCCTTTAAAGACTACGTATCACAATAGTGGAGTTTGTGATAAAGGCAAAAGAGTTGCTGAAGGATACAGATCACCAAGAAGAAGTGCTGTTGAGGTGATCGTGCTTGTCGACAAAGCAAACAAGCGACATACAAATTTGTTGACAAATGAGATTCCATGGTGACATGTCGAGTTCAAGAGTTGTGGTCAACGATCTATGTTTGATTCAAGAACATCGACAGAGGAATGGATGATCTGGAGGCGGTACAAAAAGAGCAGATACAATGTGGCGCCATTTTCCAGTGTTTGCAAAATTTCAGGGCCTCAAAATCAACAAATGAAGAAGAGTGATTTTGGCAAAGCGACTTGCGCGCCATACTCTTGGAGGATAGGAAACTTGCGCACAATATGTTTTTAAATATCAGAGCATCAAAATATGGCAAAGGGATAAGGGTCGCGCAAGTTTTGGTGAGGTCGCGCAGGTGATTTATGTACCGGGAAGAGACTTCCGCACCGACGCCTTGAATGCATTATAACTTGTGTGCCTATGGTTTTTCAAGATCAGAAGATCCAAATCTGGAAAAGTCAAGATGTTCGCGCAAGTTTGGATGTTGATCGCGCAAGTGCCTAGTAGGGGCCGAGACTTGCACGCCGATGGATGACTTGCGCGCCGCCGCGCAGGGGGTCCAGTTTTCCTATAAATACTGGACCACCCCTCCTCATTTCTCACGGAGCTCAAGACTTTGAGATTGTTCGAGCTCTCTTCGTGCAGGTTGTTGAACCACACAAGTGGTAGTTGGGTCGCGCAAGTAGAGGTTGCGCGCCGACTGATGGTTGAGCGCCCCAGGTGATTTGGGCAAATAAGGAAGTGAGTCGCGCAGGTTTGAAGTTCAAGAAGGCAGAGTCGCGCAGGTGCTTTGGAGACACTTGTGCGCCAGGTTATACTTGCGCTCCTAAGACTTGCGCGCCAAATGGAGACTTGCGCGCCGGGCTTGAAAAGGAGATCTAAATATTGTTGAAGCATGCCCGCCTTTCTGGAGCTGCACAAGAGCTAAAATATTGCCTGATACTTCTGGTCCAAAGTGAGATTGAAGAAGAAATCTAAATGATACATGCATGATCTCATGCATACATGGAGAACTGATTCTGACAAAGTCAAGTAAGCTGAGATTCATTAAGTAAGCAATCACATCAGTGATTGTGATTCAGGCAAACGAAGAAAAGGGGATCCAGTGCATGCAGTCATTGCACAGAAGAAGAAAGATTGAAATATAAAGAGCATCAACTCTGAACCCTGATGCAAGCAAAGTCTCATGCTGAACAAGAGACAAAGAACATCAATGCACATTTATTGAAGAGACCTTCACGTCTATAAACTGAGTGAGACTTCACCAAGGGCAATGAGCCAGGGGGAGTCAAAGGGAGTGACCCGAGGGACGCAGTGAGTTATCCCTGAACAATTGTAAAGGCAGTGAGCCTGGGACAGAGTGTCTATACCCGAACATTTGTAATCCGAAACTAGTGAAGCATAGTGGATTTAAGTACGACCGACAACCTGTCGGCATATGCTCCTTGGACGTAGCCCTTAGTGGTGAACCAAGTAAAAATAGCCATGTCATCTCTCTGCATGTTAATGTTTAATTGCTGATCATATCCATCATACAGGTTTAAGTAGTTCCTACCAACGTGGGAACAAGATCAACAACTAAAAGAAGAAAAAGTTTCCACCCTGATTCACCCCTCCCCTCTCAGGGTGTCCCGGGGTCCTACAATTTATTAGGTTTATAATAACCTTATAATAATTATATAGGATGTTTAGAAACATATTAATGATGTTGAACATGAGATAATGGTTTCTTAACTCAATTTAAATTTTGTGACACATATGTTATATTGACCACATATGAAATTTATATGTTGAATCTACTAACCCGTTAGATATTTAATATCATTAAGTTATTACTCATCATGTTATTTAATGTTTCAATTTATGTTATTCATTTCATAGGTGTTACAATTAAAATGGTTTCAAAGTTGTAATAGATTTATGTTTCAATATAATACTAATTGGGATTGTTTACAAATCAACTTCCACTAAAATTATTTATTTCATAATTTTAAAATGAACTCATTCATTTTATTATCCTATGGTTTTCATAATTATTTCATGTAATAGTAAAATATTCCAGTGTTTGGTACTTAAAAGATTGATAAATATTTTAGAATAAAATCTAACTTCATTTATCTCCCCTAGTTGAAAATATTTTTTCTTAAAAATTGATGATGTAAAAAAAATAACAAATGATTTCAACATTATGAATTTTATTTATTAAATAATATGTTAACAATGATGCATATATTTTTTTTAAAAAATGGATCCTTCAGTTTATCTTCCAAAAAGATCCTGTTTTTCTTTTACAAAAAATGTGAATGCAGTCACTATTTTTATTTATATAACATGTATGAAATATCCACTATCATTACAATTATTTATATATTAAATTATATTATTCAATTATTATCTTCAAATAATATTATTTTAAAAATATCTTTTGAAAATTTAATTTTATAATTATGTTCAAATGTAAATAGTTATTTGCATCAAGAGTGTTTTTAATGACATTTGCATTGTACTCTACATATCAATGACATAAACCCTTTATTATAAATATTTTATATTAGGGATATATTTTAATCATCCATTATTATTATATATCTATGTGTTTTCTGATCTGATAGACCAGGGATGCACCTGTTTGATATCATCCATATTACTTTTTATGGTTAGTATTATGTTTATTGATTGGGGTAATTGTTAAAATTTTGTACGATATTCATTCAAAATGAATGATTATATTGAAAATGTTAAACTAATATCATATTATGAATTAATTTGATTTAAAATTTGATGTTTGGGTCCAACTATATATGTCGGATAAAACAATATGTATCATGAGGACATCTGTAGTAGGTTTTTGGTTGAGGCCATACACATTTATGTAACATGCATTGGTGGGAGGCCATGATAGTATAGTTATGATATTTTTAATTTTAAATTCAATCATTATGGGATTAGTTATGTATTTTCCTTATGAATATTCTATATGTTATAATATTGATGATTATGTTTTAAGTGACTCTTATTATAAATATTGAATTATTTGATCATAATTTATTATTTCCATATTATCCTCAAGTAATATATTGAATGAAATGTGTTTTAGTTATTTAAATTTCTATAATAAATATGATATTTTATTAATGATATATTCTTCTCTAAAAATACCCATACTAAGAATATATTCTCACCCATATCTTATGCTTTATTTTCCTCATGTTACTAATAAGTATTTTATGATTGATATTCATGGATTTGGTAACTAGATATATGAAATTCTCAAAGAAAACATTTTTTGTATTTTATTTTTTATAATTATATTGTAAATTTAAATTATGTGTCTATTTTAGTAAGATTAATAAAATATGTGTTCTTTTAGATGTGATTCATTAAATCTTATACAAATGAAATATATTAACTACCGACTATGTTATACTTGGTTTAGGTTCGTTGTAGTTGGTAATAGAAGAAATTTAGTAGTATCATTGGGATATTGATTTGGGGAAAAATAAATTAGAGAACATGACCCAATTACTAAATTTGAGGACTGTTCAATGTGTAGGAATACATCAAATGTTTTTTGGTAGTTCACAGTTAGGGAACAATTTTCCATAACCATGACCCCCCCCCCCCAAGAAAGCCATGCACCACTAAAACTATGGTGTTTTCACAACATTCTCATGGTTTAACAAAATAGTCCCCTTGAAGAGATAATAGTGCACCCCATGGATAGTAGGGGAACACATGAGAAGTTATTCTGACCTTGTGGCCCATATAGGAACCTATTATTACAAACAAATAAAGGCGTAATTTTTTAATTTAAAATTCATGATCCCTCAGTTTATATCCCTTATCACCCCACTCATCATAATATAGTTTCCTTGAATTTTGGATTCTTTTGATAGTATTCTTAGTCTTATTCGACACCATCCTTTTTGAATCATATATTTGGTGGGAGAATATCAAGTCCTCATCCGTATATGGTATCTTCCCTATAATTTTCATCTATCCCCTTTTATTATCACTGATTATATAGAGGTGAATTCCATCATTTTAAATGTTTTATATATAGGTTTTAATGAATCTTTTTTTGTCTGATCATTATCCTGGGGTTTTAGTATATATATCATTCACCTTGGTGATTTATGCCATTATGCCTCAAATTACGGGTTAACATTAGGTGTCATTTCATAAACAATCATAAAGTAGATGGTATATGTGCTATTTCACATATTATGTATTCATTTATCAGGTGTGTAATTTTTCCATTGCATCTTCTAGTGCTTAGTATATTTTTATTAGAAAAGGACAATTGAAACCAATTCAAATTGTAAAACCCTTATTGGATTGAGTTTTATTAGTTAGATATTTTATGAACTAGAAATATAGAAACCCATGGAGTGTTCCAACTATCCATGAAATGAAAAATGATGAAATGTGAAAAGTATAAAAGTGGTTTTATGGAATTGAACATAATCATGGATGCGTGACCTAAAAATGCGATATTGAGGGGTTTTTGGCTTAACCTCAAATGGTTAGTGAGTAATGAGATAATTGATGTTTAAAGTTATATGTGATTAAATGGGAATTTACCATGTGAAGATTGACATGTAATGTAATTAATAATTATTATGTTTGATAAATAAAATGGTGTACTATATCGATAACTAATGAAAAAATTTCCGTATAGATGAACCCTGATATACATACATTTATAGAGAGTATACAGAGGGTAATAGAGAGATGATAAAATTCATATTGGGTTCCGTAAAATTTCCCTATACCCACGACGCATGCATATGAATTTCTACTGGACTAATTTTCTAAGTACCTCAGATTTTGGTATTAGACTGATAATCTTAGTACCCATGATATCAGTTCTCAACTAATTCTCCAACTACAAAATATAATGATTCTGGACTAACACTTCATGTATATATGATAATTGTTCATAGAATTATTCTATAGGTTATAGAAATAAATTTTTAATTAATTCGAATTACGAATTCCATGGAACTAAAAATAGGTAAAATTTCTATGGTATATGGTTCAGAATCCATCATGGTATGATTCTGGTATGATAGGGTTTCCATAAACACAAGTTTCAATGTTGTTATTTATAAAATAATATGTGATATAAATTTTTAATTTTTTGAAGCTATTTTTGGGTTCATTATGAAAATAAATACAATGGTATATATTGCATATTTCATTAAATGCCATTGGTGATGGCTTGCTTTGTTGAACTTACACCATTATAAGGTCACCATTTGTTACATTAATATACTACATTTTTTCAAACCTAATATGGGAATGGTACCGATGTTAGAAGGATATGTTGGGATTTGAGATTGCATCTGCACTATAAAAAAATTCTCTATTTCTAAAAAGGGTATATCTAGTGTTAATGGTGTATTTTATATTTATAAAACATTTTACCAACAAATATTTTTCAATCAATAAATTTTAGGTAAAAAATATTATTCCTAATTGTTTTTAAAATAGATTAAAATTTTCTATTGTAATTATAATATTATTAATAGATAACATATATGTTGTTCAAGATTATTTTCCAACATATTCATATGACAGATTTATTTGTTGACAAAATAATTACCAGCACATATAATCATTAACAAAAAATAACAATAATTTGTAAATTATATTTTAAATAAATTATTATGATTTTAAATTTTTAAATATTAATTATAATATTACATTTTTATTACAATTAAATATATCATATTTATTTTATTTATTCTATGATAATCATAAAATTAGGATATATAAAACTCATACTAAAACATTATTTTAGAAAAAACCATGTTTAAACATAATTTGAAAATATGTTCAAAATCAAAAATTGTATGTTACAACATATCTAAACAAGTTAAAAAAATAAATACATTTAATTGAAACTGTCATTAAACATCATCCAGAATCTCTTTCTCTCACAAATCACCCGTAACTGTCATGGTTCGGTAGGGTGCACACATGGGATTCACTTTCTTAATCATGATAGCCACAATTGTGTCAATATACTATAGAATACTCACATGGGCATCATAAATTTTGAACACCAGTTCCTCGAAGAATATATCATCCTGACTCATTTATGTAGGTTCCCATTCTTGTTCATGTGGATGGAACATGTTCTTCCTCAATATCATTGTCCCTAGGAATATGAATACAAAACCAAATAGTTATATGGTAGAATCTAATAAAATAAAACATCACATCAAAAAAGAATAACAATAATTATGTAGTTGTATTCATTTATAAAATAATTATTTTCATATTAATGATCCCTTTCACAAAGATTCATTAATTTAAATAAGTAAAATAATGAAAAAATGATTAATAAAACATACTATTCAAAGTAATTGTGAAATTATTTCCTCAACCATATTTACTTAAATTTTTCTTCTTTTTTCCTTCTATATAGGAATTATTATAAAACACATCTTTCACTATCTGCGACACAATCCACTCATAGACAGCCTTAAAAAGAATAGAACACCCTATCTGAAGTACTCCCTCAGTATAAAGACATCACAACGAAACACAAGAAGAAAAAACAAAAAAGTGAGGATGGTAGAGTGTTTATTAAATATTATGATAACTTATAGGAGAAACAATTTATAACCAAGAAAATTAATTACAACATGATATATAACAACTTTTTCATCAAAATAATAAAAAAATTAAAAACATGCACTTAATCTCACGAAAATCATTTAATTATTAACTTAAAAACCCACCATTAAAATTTTATCTCTTATAATTTTAAATACATACCAAAAAATGTTAAAATTGAATCATTATAATCAAGAGAAATAAATTTAGAAAATAATAATAATTATATGACATCAATGTGGAGTAATGTAAACTTTTACTAATGAAAAATTAACAAATTAACTAATTTAAAACATATAGTATAAAATATATTCTTGAGGAATCCATCTAAACTATAAATGATTGATATTGTTTATGTAGTCTTGAAATTCATCTATAGAGTGGTTTCTAAGTCATTTATCGATATTGAAACCATTGAAATGTTGATTACCATTTTTCATGAGAGAGAAAATATTTTATTCATGGAAATATTAAGAGGCCTCGGAAAGTCAGGAAAGATAGAACCTTGTACCCATTCCCAGAAACCAAATACATTGGTCATCTAGATTCATCATCAAATAAAAAATTCATATTACATTAATATTCATAAAAAACATATTTCATTCACAAATAAGTACATAGAAAAAAATCATAGTTCTAGAATTAGTTTATATTAAAATAACCATAATAGTGCACAAGTAAAACTACCAAATTAAGAGATTTTAATCTCTCAAAAATACATAGTTCATGATCACAGAAAAATAATTTTTGTATCATATGATTGTTCATGAACCTCAAAAGGTGTAAATAAAAAATAAACTTATAACACAAAACTCATATACTCCATACTCCCATCAGCAACATGCTTTCGACTCTCAATTATAAAAAACACAAATAAATATAAGATTTAACTGAATATATATGTTATCATTATTAAAAAATTATAACTATTTAAGGGAAAAATAAAATTACTATATTGGTAATTTATAATATTTATGAATCACACCATGTAAGTAGTTTATAAATAAATTTTTTTTGTATCTCAAAAAACAAAAATTGTAAAGGGTTATTCTTCATAAACTACATTGAAGGAATCACTGATATTTTTTGATAAATTAATATAAATATAAAAAAAGATTAAAATTATAATGTGAAATAATATAAATAACTAAGAGGAGAAATTAGTAGATAATAAATATATTCAACAATATACATGCGAATCACAAAACTATTCAAACAAGTAGTAGGAAAAGAAAACAAATAATATTGAATCTCAAAAAAATTAAAAAAACATTGGTGTAGTTGGAAATGAAAATGAACCATTCTAACTTCTTCAATGATAAAATAGCAAGAAATTCTTGAAATATAAATATTATTGGAGTGACTAGGGAAAACTTAATATATTTTTATAAAAAAATTAAAATACATTAAGAAATTCATAATTCGAAAAAAAAATTCAGAATATATAAATATCCATATCATTGGGAAATAATTATGAAAATCTAGTTATATTGAAAAAAGTGACACTACCCATCATACAAAAACATATGGAATGTCTGGATGAAACATTTGAGGCAATGGAAACATCAAGCAATAAAATGAGTAAATGGAGTTTGGCTTTCTGTATATAGTAAAATAACATTACCGACATAACATAACAAATAAAACATCATGTTTCATCTTTTGAAATAGAAATATTTGTTTTGTTTATTGGGAAAAAGAATAAGATCAAATTCAAGATTGATGATTTCTTCAAGGCACTAAGGTCATCATACGCCTCATCCCAAAAAGCAATTCCCATGTATTTGATCAAAACCATAGCATAATGATGTTTGAAAAGTATTGACTAAAGAGATGGATACTTCAATTATATAACCATTTCCATCTAAAAAACATTCATAAAAAATCATTTAGGGCTTCAAAAACCCATGAATATGAGATAATACATGTGGTTCAAGTCACACTACATTGGCATTGGAAAATAAAATTAATAGGCACACGAACACAGGTCTCAAACTTGTAAAGAGTTTATAATGATTCATTAAACCATGAAACATATAAAAAAAATGTAAATTAATGAAAGAAAGTGAAAATTGCAATGGAAGTGCAACATAAAGCAAACCATGGTGTATCATTTGAGGGATGTGAAACATCTACAGACATATTTAATATATGAAATGAATTTTTCTACATAGAATAAAATCTAATCACTCTGACAACTACATAGAGAAAAAATTAATTCAATAAATTTGAAATATAAATATCAATCGTGTTAAATAAAATAGGGGACGACATTACAGAAATGATAGAATATTATTGTAGGGAACAGAATCATAGTTTATCCTGACTACAATAACCAAAATATTTTCACATGAATTTGAGCATACCTAGAACACGATTAAATTTCACACATATCCACTAAAGAACTATATATTTCAATAACATTAATATATCCCAATATGAAATATTTATACAATTCTCTTCAAGTCTTCAAAAATTCATACAAGTGTGAGAATAAATATATATTAAAGGTACATGAATGAAAACAACCAAATAATATTAACAAACACATGAACACAACCACATGGATTGTATAGAGTGTTTAATAATTCATGACTCTAATAAAACAATATGAAGAAAAATGTAGATTAAATAAGAATGGGAAAACATCACTGAATGGAACTCTTGATGCATCGTGTGAGGAAACTACACAACCTATAAATACATGGAATTAATATTGTTGATATCTGATAGATTTCATAATACTAGGAAACTTTTAACCCCCACATCCTCAGGTCCCCATTTGGAAAATTTAATGAAATTTGAGTCCTTACTATAGACCCATCGTGGTAATCTCACATGAAACTAAAAACTAAAAATAGGCCCTAGCCATTATAGTAAATTTAACAACTTCTTATCACATGTTTTACATTATATCCCCTTTGGAATAAAACACATTTTGATGGCAATTGAATATCATAAAATCAAGATTATTTATAAATGAAATAAATTCATTCTCTAATTTATTATATTATACGGAATGAATATTTCTTGACAAAATTTAGCCTACCCACATATACAATACTAATCTAAAGAACACATTATCATACATGACTATTAGAGACAGATAAAAGTATTTCATAATTATCTTTAGAAAACCACTATATTGGTTTCATGAATAAGTTTCACAACCAAGAAATAATACTCCTAACACCCATAAATTAATGACAAAATAAATTTTCACTAACATTGAATCCATTCAAACAACTTGTATTTTGTATGTGGAACAACATAAGAGATTATATAAATATTATTATTTGGATTCCTCACATCAAATGTTTTATAATCCATATATTGTTAATCATACTATTATAATGTTGATGAATGAATATTAAAAGGGGGTAACCATGGATTTCTTCCTCATGTGAGTGATGATCCATGTTAATATTGAGATCAAATAGGTATTGGGTTGAAGAAAGAAAGATAGTGGGTAGGGGACATCTATTGGTGTGTTTCAATACCTAAATATGTTTCCATACCTAGAAAAACACATAGAAAAATGAAAAAAAATGTTGGGGGATGAAGATTCAGACCATTCAGTACTCAATATCTTAATATTATTCAATCGTGAATCATGTTTATAGCCCTAAATAATAATTTTGAGTTGAATCCATGCATACTTGTAATATACCATGTTCATGGGGGTGTGGGGATGATTTATTCTAAGAATGAAGATCATAATGTGGGCGGTAGGGATGGATTGGGGATAGAGGTGGTTGAGAGGTGGGGAGGCAGGACGATGGGGAGGCGGTATGGTGGAAGAAGATGTGTGTATATATATATTTTTATTAATAAATTATTTATTCGTAATAACTACTAAATTGATAGATAAATACCTATATACATGTAATAATATTCAACTGTTGGCATGGATTTTTAATTTAATTATTTACTACAACATATATTTTTATTTATTAAAAAACTTCGTATTATTAAGAATTAATAATATAATATTGTGTTTTTAAAAGAGATGTATGTATTAATATTCTAAAATAATATATTTAACTTCTAGTAAAACACTTATTATTGTTGAAAAATTATCAAAAAAATATTTATTTGTTAGTAAAATAACTCTTCAGTAGTTGTAATTGTTACCAATAAAAAAAAATATGTTGGAATTAATCATTATTACAAAAAAAATATATTTTATGTTAGTAATGTTATGTTTGTATAAATAAGTTTTCGTAAAGTAATAGTTGAGGGAACTAGACCCATTTTCAGGACCAACTTGAGAGATTCCAGTGTATCTTTATTATGGGTTTTCATTTAACACATGAAACATATAAGGAATTACATATCTACTACTTTGGTTTATTTTTATTTTCCCATATTTTGGATTCTTGAGGTTATTATTTGTATTTATTTATTATTTTTCATATCATTTGGGTTATTTCTATATTTATTCTCATAGTTTTCTTATTTTGAAAATTATTTATTGTCTCCCCACACGTCTTATTTGACCATTTCAGCTAGTCAACAACCTCTATTATATGTAGAGGTTCTCTTGAGGTCATGTGATATATCATATTGGGGAACCTGTGTGTATAAAATAGGTGTAAAAGTTAGAAATTGATATCATAGTTATATTTCATTTATATTCATCTATTCTACTATTTGTGGAAGGAGGCATTGAGACTAAGATGATTCGACCCCAGGTTATAAGCTCATGTATAGAAGTAGTTGACCCATGTGAAGGGGAAAATGTATGTTCTCAAGGGTGGGTTATTTTTCATGATGTTTTTTACTTGGGAATATTATTTAACCTTTGATGATATACTTTTTTTGTAATAATATTTTTTAGACATTCCTTATTTCCTCATATGAAATGAGAGATTATTATAAATGTATCATTCTGGGCACTCAGAAATTTATGTGTTGTGAATCTCATTAGGCATGAAAAGAATTGAAAATTTTAAGTGGGATATAGGGAATGAAAATAATTTTCCATGTTTACATAATTCAAAAGAAAAAATGTGTAATCATGAAATAATAATAGTATAAAGACTATAAATGTGTGCTTTTAAACAGGATAAATTGTTTTTCTAATAGAAAACCAATAATTATGAAATTTTTTAACCTATGGTTTCCATGGCCTGGCTTTGGGATTACTGAGGGTTGTGATAGTGTCATAGTTTTGATTGTGGGGCAGTGTATCAGGAATGAGTTTTTATAACATTATTTGAATCACACTTATGTAATAATGTTAATAATGCGTTATGTGTCCTAAAATATTTATTATTAATTGTGTAGATATGAATCAAAAAGAACATTTTCTGGATGGAAGATAAGAGGAAGCAGTTGGAAATGATCCTCCAACCGTAGGAATAGAGGCCTCGATTTTTATAGGGGAAGGATCAGGTGATCATTTTCATAAGAACATTTCATGCTTTATTTAGTTCATATATAGAGACCTAGGGTGGGTTTTAATGAATTTGTATGATCTAATGTTGTAGTTTTTATTGCGTCACCATCTAGCCTTTATTGGAGAGGGTGAACCAAAGGTAGATGAGTTCTGGATGCAGTCCCTCAAGAAATGTTTTGAACATTTATAGATTACTTCTAAAAGAAGATTCATGTTAGTTTCATATAGTTTTTGAGGTCATATGATGAATTTTTAGGATATACATGCTTGAGATGAGTAGTTGGAAGAAAAAATATGGAAGAAATATCAAGATAAGTTCCTCGAACACTTTTACCCGGAGACAGCAGGGTAGGGATAGTGGAAGCATATATGCGGTTGACACATGGAAGCATGTTAGTGATAAACTATTCTGGATGCATCATTAATTTTTAGAAAATTTTTCCAACATTGTTAAGAAGTGATGATAGTATGGTGAGGTACATTCATGGAGGACATAAATTTTATATTATGTACCAGGTTATCAAATTTCAATTTAATATTATTAATGAGTTAGTGAATCATGCCCTTATTTCTGAGGGGAACCCTAAAGTGGATTTCAGTATAAGACAAGTGGTTTCTTCTATATTACTATGAGTTATTGTTTTAGAGGTTATGATGTATCTCTATTATATGCTTAACCAAATCAGTAGAAAACATTTGTATACAACAAGAAGGATTATTTTCTTTGGGTAGTAATTGAGTGCTATACCATCAATTAGTTAGACTAGGTCTCATTAATTTTCAGTATTTCTGACCACCAGTGGGGTGATGATCATTTAGAATGTTGGGACACTTGTAATGTTTATTTCATAAACCTCAACTGATGGGAAGTGGTTGAAGAACTATGTCAAACATGGGTAACACATGGGTGTATTCTACCCAGTACTAGGTGGGTAGGTGGAGATCCACTATCCATGTTGTTCAGGGTGAAATACATGGTACTTAATGACAAAAAATTATATATTGTCATATTAATGTAGCACATGCGACTCAGAATAAATTATAAGGAATATGGAAATTTCAATCACATGTAATTCAACTCATAATTTTTTATTATGGGGCATGAACATCAAGAGTTACTGGTATAATTTTGGTATTTTATACATTTGATGACACTTTATTTGATACAATTACCTCAAATTATTTTATTTTTGATCAACATGTTAATTGTTTGAGTCTAAATATTTAGTTGATGTGTGGAATTATCAATATAGACATAGAATTAAGAGGGAGGATAATTGAAATATTACTATGGAAAGGATATTCCCTTGAGGTTGGAGTGTATATATTCCTATGGGATCTTAGAATACATTATGTGTCTAGTTTTGACTATTGTTTGGGTATGTAAGAGTTGTTATCGTATCAAGAACATGTGTATTGTTATCATGGGAGGGAAAAAATTTCATCTGCTGAGGGAGATAGATAGGATCATCATGGGGAATCAGATATATGGGAAGTTGTTTTGGGGAATGTTCATAAACAAATGGGGGGGGGGGCACCGCCTAAGTTATAAGAATTTTTTTAAGATTGGGTGTAGTTATTAATTTCATTCCACCCATAGTGGATTATATTTAATATATATTTCCTATGGAATTATCAAGGATTCTACTAAAGATAGTTTTTCAGTTTTAAATTGAGCCAATTCATTGAGAAAATCCTATTTTAATTCCACCATATCTAATGGAACAAAAAAAGATTCAATAGATTAAGACTCTATTGGAAGAATTTATGGATATTTGATTTATCTATCTGGGTATGTCACCTTTCAGTTATCTGGTATCGTTTTATAATATGGATGATGAGACATTGAGATTATGTGATGATTACTATAAGTTTAGTGGATTATATTTAGGAACTGCTTCCCTCTTTTGTATATCAATGATCTCTTAGACCTAAAAAGGGGTGATTGTGTATTATCTAGGATCTATTTAGGTCTGTGGTTTCGTCAATTGATAGTATGGATTCTGATATACCAATTTCAAATTTTAGGATACGTTATGGCCTTTTTTTAGTTCATAGTGATGTCCTTTAGGTTGAAACAATCTCCTGATGTGTTTATGGAATTGGTGAATGGAATCTTGAACCCATTTTTGGAAGAGTTTGTAGTTGTTCGGATTGATGAAATTTTAGTGTGCTCCAAGAATCACGACATCATGACAAACATCATAACATCATCTTGAGTAAACTAATAGAAAATTATCTATACACTGGGCTATCAAAATTTCAAATTTCGATGACAAGGAACATTTATTTGGTCAAATCATCTTTGAAGAAGGTGTGTTAGTGGACCCAGATAATTTTAGGGATGTTTTTTATTTAGATAAGAATATGAATATTTTTTTTATATCTGATGCTTTTTGGTTTTGGTGGGATATTATTAGAGATTCATCCAAGAATTTCCATAATTATAAGAACCTATATTAGTACAAACCATAAAGGATATCAAATATGAATGTTCCAGGTTACTTAATAATCCCTTCCAAGATTTAAATAATTGTTTAACCACTACACCAATTTTCATCCTACCGAATATAGGTATAGAATATATCATGTTTTATGATTTTTCTAGGATTAGTTGTGAAGAGGTGTTAATGTAGATCATTTATGTATTGGTGTATGGTTAATTTCAATTGAGGCCACATGAATGGAATTAACCTATTAAGATTTTTTATTTGGATGAAATAATATAGGCCTTAATGTGTTGGTGACATTTCATATTGTTCAAATGGAATATTGTGTACATCAACTATAAACGTTTTAATTACATATTTTCACATTATGAATTTAATCTCATGTAATAGAGATGGGTTAAGTATATAAATTCATTTTCATTTTTCAATCCAATAATCCTCTAAAGGGAAAGAGTGTTTCTAATTTCATGATATTAAATACATAGAATCATGATGTCCAAGAGCCTAGTTTTGAGTGAAAGATAAGGAATTTATATTTGAGATACATATAGAAGTTTTCTAGTGGTAGGAATAGGTAAAAGATGTGTCATTATCAATGGAGTCCACTCATCCAAGCTGAATCAATGAGATGTAGTTTGAGTATACAAATTTTTTACCTTGAAGGAAATACATGATGGTGGAGAGCCTCTTTTCGATTAGACTATATATGAGGATGATATCATCTTTTTCCAAGGCCTCTTTTTTGTGCCACTGTGTATATGAGATGATTTGATGCACGAGTTTCATGAATCAGTGTTTTTTAAAATATATAAAATAGTATTCAGAGATATATAGGTGTGTATGAATGAATAATGATATTATAGGTTTTATGAAACTTTGTTACTCCTATCATTATGTGAATGATGAGATTTAACAACTTGTTGGTTTACCATTAATGTTTTCAATTCCAAAATAGATGCGGGACAATGTGGCAATAGATATTTTGGTAGGTACTACGAGGATTCCCTTCAAGAATGATTTCATATGGGTAATTGTGAACTTCATGATTAAAGTGCCTCATTTCAGTGTAATTCAGAAAACATTCTTGGATGATTCATTCAATGATAATTAAATTTGGTAAGTAGTTGGTTTTTGTGGAGTTACATGGCATAAAATATTGGATCATGATTTTTTCTTTACATTGAAAAACTTAAAAAGAGTGTAGAAGGTTTTGGGTACTCATATGGTTCTATGTATGAATTTACACCTACAAATAGATGCACAACCGAAGTGTGATATCTAGGTTGTAGAGGAATTGATGAGGGTATGTATCATATATTTTGGCGGGACATTGGATAATATCATAGAACTCAATATTTTCTAATATAAAAATAGATATTAGGTGACTATTCACATGAAATAATGAGGTGATTTATTGTTAGACATGCATATCACCTCTATTATCAATGTACATGGATGAGTTTGTGTTTTTAGAATAGAGTTTCATCCCGTAGAAGTCAGTATAGGTTCTGGTGAATAAAAAATGTGTCGTTATAGCCTTGAGTAAGAATAATTTTTATTATTATCAACATTATAGATATCTTGTTTTTATAGTGGTTGATCATTTATTCCTTCATGTGTCGTTAAAATTGGTTCATCGTAAGATTTAGATGTAGAGAATGATTGAGCCTAGGTTTGTTGGATAGATTAAGAGAGTGAAAAGGGTCATACTGGTGGAATATTTATTAGATCATTCATAGAGGTATAGTACAATGAATGATTCTTTTCCTCTCACATATATTTAAAAGTATCACCATGACACATCTCATGTGATGTATGTTGATGACGTTGAACTTGAGAATGATGAATCCATTAAGGTGTACCTAACACATGTTGTGGATCACTAAGAGAATGTTAAGAGGTTAAATAGTAGAATTGTTATATGTTGTATGGAAGCATGGTTGTGTTATAAAGAAACATGTGACTGTGATGTAGATATGTTATCCCATTGGCCCTACCTTTTAACTATAAAGGCATATTGATACACAGGAGTGCAGCTCAGGGATGAGATATTATAAGGAAGATAGATTTTAATATTCCATCCATTATATATATGTCTCTTACTCATTATACATTTCATATCTAACTCTTTAATAACATTCTTTATACGTGTTGTATTATCTTCTTAGAAGCGAGTTTTGGATGATTTTTTTTGGGTTTTCGGTAGTGCATAGTTTCCATGTAGTTTTTCCAAACAGTGGTCCTACCCATGAAAATTGGGAAACCCCAAGATAATGTATTTTTCATTGTTTTTTCATGGATTAATAAACCAAATTTTTAAGGAAAACCCATTTGCAAAATGAAAATATAGAATCATGATTATGGAACATAATTAGGGTGCATGGTTTAACTAACAGTGTGGGACATCCAAGAAACATTTCATTTGAACATTTGAACCCTTTAATTTTTAAATAAAAATTATTGAACCCTAAGTTGATATCCACAATCAACCCCACTTTTACTAATATGGTTTAATTAGTATTTGGAGTCTATTAAAAATAATTATAGGCTTCTAGATTTCATTATTATTATTCAAATTGATGATCTGGAAGAAGAAGATTGACTCATCTTTAGTATGTGATATCTGCTTTGATAGATTTCTATATGTCCAACAAATATATTAATGTGGAGAGGGTTGAATTTCAAAATTTTCCATGGTTTAGATCTATGTTATAATGGATGTTTTTTGGATGGAACTTGGTCATATTTTTAGATTCAATATCTCTTTTTCTATGGGGATTTTAGTCATTCTACCTCAAATTAATGTCTAAGGTTGGTGAGAATTTGTTTATGATCATAATGATAGTTGTCTACATGATAGTTCCCATAGTCTTGATGACATTATTATATTTTTTTATTTTACCATTTTTTCATATTTTCAAAATTTTATTTTGATTAATTAAAGATAATGGATCCCAATTAAAATTGGTAGATCCTTTTTAGAATATGTTTGATTTATTGGAGATTATGAGACCTTTCTTAATGAAAACATGTGGGGTGTTCAAATTAAATTTCAAATGAAAAATGATGTAATGTGAAATAAAGAATAATGGTCTAATGCAATTGAACTATATAGTTATTTCAATGGTTTCTTATGGGATGTAACAAGTTGTTTGTATTAACCACTAAAGATTAATGAGTTAGAGGAAATTCATGTAAAAAGGTAGAAGTTAATAAATTTTAATTTCACTCATGAATAATAAAGTGGAATTTAAAGAATCATTATGATTATTGATTAATTGAAGGGTTTCTCATTTAGATAAAAATTTGTAATAAGGTCACTGAGGATGAATCGATATATACTTATCT
Source organism: Viscum album (assembly GCA_963277665.1). NCBI lineage: Eukaryota > Viridiplantae > Streptophyta > Magnoliopsida > Santalales > Viscaceae > Viscum > Viscum album. Next base: position 1,008,217,115 of record OY728156.1, read on the forward strand.
ATGAACAATGTGTTGAGGGATCTAGATTACTTCTCCATGTTCACATAGAGGGCCATTCTACTAATCTTTTCTCTCAACCATACATGTTAATTGGGGATAGAATAAACCACTATGTACCCAAGATTTTGCACATAGAGTGATTCTTTATAAACTAGACATATTTATGTTGGATTTATGCTCCAATTACCCAAGATAGTGATGCAATAATGAAGATCCATGTATCTATGATAATGGTTCAAAGACTAATTCTTTTGCGTACCAAAATGAATTTGGAATTAAAATAATTAATGAAATCCATGAATTGATAAAATGGTAAAATCCCTATAGTATATGATTCATACTCCGCTAGGGATTGAAAAATGTATCGTCGGATTATGTTTTACCTTGAACTTGAGGTCCAACATGATTAATTAAAGATTAATAAATTTCAATTTTTTTTCCTTTTATTTGCATAATTTTAATTTCAAATTATAAATTTATCATAAATTATGGATATGATATATTGATAGATTACATAGGTAGTTGAATACTATTTTTTACTCACACCCTACTCAAGTCGGCATTTAGTACCTAAATAGACATCATATTTTCAAGGGATGTGAGGTTAAAGAGCCCTATGTGGGGCGATTGTGTTAGGATTCAGGATGGAGCATGGATGTGAGAACCATAAATAATTTCAAGAACCACATGGGATATTTTAGTGTTCTATTATTTTTTGATCTCTTATGACACCTGACACGTGAATGGAATGAAATATATTATACTTGGATTTATGAACATTTTCCCTTTATTTCACGAATCATTAGGTGATGGTTGATCATTAGTAACTGTTGGCCATAATCAATTTGTATATTTGTGTACTAGTTTCTATTGTTTTATTACTTTGATAAACAGAGTATTGTCTCCCCACATTTCTTATTATACCCTCTCTATCAGTTTCCAGCCTCTGTCATATTGGGAGGAGTGCTTGAGGTCAGGTGATATACCAGAGCAGCGTATCAGTATGTGGCACCCTTGTTGGGAAATAACAAAGTTTATCTTATATTAATAAATATGGATAATTATATGTCAGTAATTCAAAACTCTATTGATGAATAATAAATAGAAAACATGTAATGGGAGGATTTTAATGTATAGAAATTGAAAATGTATTTTCCACATGTCCAATAAGAAGATAGGGAGAGAAAAGTATTGTGTATAAGATAAAAGGAAGTTAAAACATTTTATATGTATGAATCCAACCAGAAAAGTATAGAAAGGAATTATAATGACTATAAAATTTTTCAAAAGAGTTATAATGACTGTTCCATTGAAATGAGAATGAAATTTTTTCAAAGGACACCAGAACTCCAAATATTCTCATCATACGAGGATATAGTATCATGTGGTATAAACACAAGAAATAATTTTACAAGACTTATGGATTAAATGGAAATAAATAAAAGAATGGGTTGGAAGAAAAAATCACTGATAATTTAGAAAAAAACATTGATAATTTGAATGGAGTGAGTGTTTTCAAAAATATTTGGAGAAAATTATACCATGTTAATTATTGAAAGTGTAAGAGAGAATATTCCAATTTTAAATACTTCAAAAATAATTTTATGGGGTCATATGAATATTAGTCCCTAAGAATAAAAGGAATATAGTTTCAAATAAACAAACAGATCAAGGTTAAGTTATTATATTACTACAGAAGAGGTGGAATAATAAATGTTCTTATGTGTGGATTTTTTATTTTTATAAGAGTATTTTAACAATGATATTTTGTTTATAAGAATTATGAAATTTATATAGATTTTTCTATGTTAATTATATTTGATGATTTGAGTTAAAATGATAAATGATACCAAAGATAATGAAAAGTGATTCAATGGAAAGTTAAAATTCTTAAAATAATAGTATTTAGGAATGATAACCCTTTATACGTTCTAGATGTTTATATAACAATGAGGAAAACGATTTCATGAATGTTTTATCAAACTTTAGGGTTTATATTACCATTGGTTTTTAAATAAATTTTGGGTTATTTACATTTAAAAACATTATATGAATTATAATAATAATGTTTTATAAAAAGGAAATCATGCATTTTGTGTGACAATACATCACACCTGGAAAGGACATGGGGCTTGAACACACATATGATGTCTGAAAATAGAGTTATTCCCACCATTGGCCTATGTGAATTTTCGGTTAATTTGTCATTTATTTTACACAATCATCTTGTTGGATAAACATTAATTATGACCAGGTAGTGTTATTCTATAGGTTAAGAGAGTATTAAATTATATTGTGTAATTTGTTCTACCCATTACAGTTTTTGAAAATATATAGATATAAATGTAACGAGTTAACATTTTTATGGATATTATGATCTGTTAAAAGTTACATTAAGTGCTTAGGTAATAAAAAATTCATTTTTGGATGTTTATTTCTTGGAGTAAGAGATAAAGTAGAAATTGATACAAGCACAAAAAATGGATCAAATTGTGAACATAATGTATTAATATATCATGTATATATAGTTATTTGTAAATTTAGATAGCTAAATAATACATCTACTTTAGGAAAAAGATATTGATTAAAATATAATATTATATTAACACCATATACGGGGAATGAATTGTTATTTTAAATCATCAGAGGTTATTTTTTTGAGGTGCTTCACATTACAATGATCATTCACATTATTTTGATCACTTATATCTATAACTCTCTATAAGTATTTATCCATTTCATCAATATCCATATCTGGACTTCCCACCAATGTTCTCATACATAGAAAACTAGTTATGTGTTATTATAGATTACCTTTGTACTTTATTTTCTCTATTATTAAGAATATGTATTATTATCCCTTTTATAAATGTGGGGTTTCTTCAAAAAAAATATACCTATGATAACTGAAATAAAATTGTGAGGGAAAAATTTATTTAAGGGGGTAGAATGTAACACCATGATATTTTTAAATAGATACATTATATTCAATAGCATATATAACATGATACACTAAGGTTATGTGAAAATGTATCACAAAAAGGAATTATTATATATTTTGTTTTTGAAAAAAATTCAATATCATTGATATCTCATTATTAACACAATTCTAGGTTTAAACAAAACTTGATTAGGATTTAAAATATTACTATTTTAACATTACCATTATAACTGAGCAGTTATGTTTGTGTGTGTAAGTATTAATAAAAAATTACTAAAATTATATAGTCTTCACATGTATTAAATAAATTCAATGTTTATTTATTTATTATAAATAATACAAGAATCATTTGAAATAAAAAAATTAATAATATCTGAAAAACAATATTATTATAATTGTTGGTGTAGTTGAAATTTTGGAGAAAAATAAATTATTGTTTTAAAAAAATTAAAAAATTTATTTGAAAGGATAAATAAATTTAATAAATCAATATTTTAGAAGTATCATTGGATGAGGTTTTTTGATTTCTTTGAAACGATTACATTTAAGTTGAATTGGAAAAAATAATTATTTTATTAAAAACCACCTTTTAATTTAATTTTTTTAAGGTTAAATTATATTGTAAATTATATCTAGATTAATGTATGTTCAATTATAATTTTTTTACTACTTTAGATATTTTTAATTATTTTGATATATATTTATGATATTAGTTTTTATCATTAGAATGTTTTTAATTTGAAAAACCAATTTTCAATGTGTCTTCATGATTAATATTAAATTTAATTCTTCCACTTCTATGAATTGAATATGAAAAATTAGATTCCATATTTGGAATAATAATTACTAATATTATCTAATAACATCAACTTAATTTTTATACTATAATGAATTGTAGAAACATTATCAATTATTTACTATGGTTAAAGTAAACATGGGTTTACAATGGATATAAATTAAGAAGATAAGGGATTAAAATAACATTAAACATTTAAACAAATTTGTTTTGGACATATGTAGGCCATATCACATATAAGTATCATTAATAACTCATTTTGGAGTCCTTTTTCATGAGAAAAACATGGGTATCACTTTATCTCTTCAAAAAATTCATTTCTGTCTTCTCCCCCACTAATAAAAGACCACCCCCTCTCCTCAAACATTATAACCTAAAAAACTATTGAATTAGTCTTCAAATAAAAATATATGTAACTTAATTCCATCACCATATAATAATGGGTTTTTATTAGGTTTCCCACTTAATAAGGCATAAGGTATAATCCTACAGAGGCTCTCCAAAGAATAGGTAATATTCTTAATGGTGGCCATTTATTTTATTTCAATTTCATCATCTTTATAATAATATTAAAATATAATAATATAATAACAATATTATCCCCTATATATTTATATATAATTATGTTACATTCATAAACCAAATCCATATGCACTTTCATCAAATGTAAAATAAAAATGTTCATCATGTATACGTTGACTACCGCCTCATGAACCGATTTAATTCATTTTCCATAAAGAAAATTCAAGGACATATATAATGATTTATTTACCTTGTTTATATAAAAATTATGAACATAGAATACTATTTTAATTATTATATCACATTTACCTTCTCAATTTACACTCTACGTGGGATACGATAATGTTGCTCGTGTGTTTGTAGGATTACGAGCTCACAAAGCGATGTGATTTGTTTTAACATAATAATTAACTGAATTGTATTATGGTTAAAATTATTTGAAAATGTGATATTTAAATCCTATAGAAAATTATGGATATTTAATTTCAAATATAAATTCATACAATAAAATCTATTAGAAAACAATAATGGTGTTTATTTGTACCTGTGGACTAACACCTCCACATAGTGCTATGAAATGTAATTCATTTTATTTCTACATAGATGGTAATAATGATATATTTTATAAATATATGAGTTTTTTATGAAATAATATTTATTCTTAAATGTTGAATTGATTTTTTTTTTTCATTTTATTCCATCATTAATGAAATAATTGAAATATTGTTCATGCCTATGTACGGACTACAAACTGAATGAATGGCGTAATAAATTTTGTATCCCAAACATTTGTAGATTAAAATCAATATATATATATTGAATATATATCACATTTCTAAAATTAATAAATTTAAGGACATTATGTAGATCTGATCAATGTAAATGGACTAAAAGACCAAATCAGAATATATAATAAAAACAAATATATAATTAGAAAAAATATTGATTTTAATAGATAATTATAATTAAATGGTTGAAAAAGAAAATGAGTAAATAATATATTAAAACTTGAGATACGGGTTTCAAGTCTCTGTTTTACTTCCATGATACATTTGTCAGATTTACCACTTATTCTTTTATTTTGGTTTATATACGTCCTACATTGATATTTTATATCATGAATATATTTTTATGAATGGTATTTAATTCTTTAGTTTAATTTTTTTCAGGTGTATTACTATTGAAATTTTAACATGGTTATAATAAATTTATTTTTCAATCCCATTTTAATTGTGATTTTTATATATGAGTTTCCATTGAAAGAAATAATTTTATCATTAAGTAATAAACCCCTATAATATTCATATAATTGGTTTTTTAATTAATAGTATCATATTATTCTCTAATAAAAATAAAATGATTGAGAAATAGCTGTTAATAAAACCATAGATCATTTATCTATTTGGTCGAAGATCCTTTTTTCTTCCAAACATATTTATATATAAAATTATTATTATGAATATTACTCAAATAATTTATAAAATATAATTTTAACCATTACTAATTTTGACAAAATTAACTGAAATCAGTCTTCGTAACATTCTCCGAACAATCCTCATTTTGATTTTACAAAAAAATGTGAAAGGAATATTTATTTTAATGTGTACAACATGTAAAAAAATTATACCTTTATTACCACTCAAGGATTAAAATATCACATTACATGTTTTGAAGGTTATTTTAAAAGATAATTAGATTCATAATATTTTTTAATCTTTGAGTTTTAATATTATTTTCAAAGTAAAAAATGTTTTTTCCAAGAATATTATTAATGAAATTTTTATTGTATTTTTCTTCATCTAAAACATTAAAAAATTATTGTACACATGATCCACAAGGTATATATTGTAATGATAACATACTTATTATGTATTTTTATGGTTTATGATTATTTTAATGGGTATGCACGAGTTCTATTCAATTCATATTAATTCAGATAGTTTTTATTATATTTAATTGATTGGGGTAACTATTAAAATTATGTATACTAGTTTTTCAATAAAAATTATCGTATTGAGTATTTTTCACTACACTCATATAAGAAATTAATTAGAATTAATATGTGATGTATGTTCCCCTTTATGTTCTATAAATGAATCTATAGGTCTCGTTAGGTAAATTATCATTGGATTTTGGACAAGGCCTTCGTCACGAACCTACTCGGGTAGACCTTGAACTGGTCACCCGAGCTAGTCTGTGACATAGATCGATTGGAATTACCATTCCCCACGGGATGGAAACTAGTGCCGGGAATCAAAATAAACTATTTGGAAACAATTTGTCACATAACAAAGAAAATTAATCATAAACATCACAAGAAGATAAATAAAGGAAAATAAACCGAACAACTTGGAAGAAGAAAAAGGAATAAGCGAAGAAATGTGACATACCTCAAGTGACCTCATGGGTCCCCAAAGAACATAAAAAACACTCGCTCCCAAAAGAGATCCAGGATGGAAACCTGCAACTTAAAAGTAAAGCAGGCATGAGCCCTAAGATGCACAGTAAGAATTCCAAAATATAACAACACCATATGCAAATTAATTTTTTATAAAATCCATAACATGCAAGTTTGAAAAAAAAGACATAATAAAATATTGCTTTTCATTCTTTTCAAATTCATGTAACGAGTTTACATTTTCATGTAAACAATTTCTATCCCACTATATTTTCAAAATAGGTTCCAATAATGATTTAACGTTTCAAAATGAAAGAAAACCAATTTAGATTAAAATATGGTTTTTCATAAATAATAAATCAAGTATGAAACAACTGAAATGAAAAGTTACATAACAATAATTATGTCTTAAACTAGATCCTTAGGAAATACCTACAAGTATCTAATAAAAGTGGGACCCTAGAGACCTTGTACCTCGGTGAAACGTGGAATAGAAACCACGACCCTTAGAAAACATGGCTTAGAAACCACGACCCTTAGTAACCATTTCTTAGAAACCAGGACCCTAAGTCATTCATATGTTTATTTAGAATTTTTGTGTCAATATTTCTAGACGAAACTGGGATGAACCTTTGTCGTTTCATTTAGCGTACTAGTCTTGCCCCCCCACCTAGATACCCATGATTTTCATTATTCTCTATTTCAAGTGGTGGTGAGTTATCATTACCAAGAAAACATATATGTACACAACACTTTGATTATCCAAAACCCATTCAACCTCTCACCACCATTCTCCCTCCTTAATATATTTTTCCCTCATTCACATCACATACCGCATAAGCCTCAATGTTAGGCACATAATAACACATTCAAGGTATAAATCATCTTTAAAAACCACAGGGTGTTCCTCAAGAGAGGTTTTTCTTTATTTATAAAACTTTCTTATGGTGAAAAAAACATAATTACATAAAGGAAACACTATTTATAACTGACCATCCAAAAGGACAAAGACCTTTAGAAATACTCATTAACAATTGAAAACGAATTAGAAAATAAATTTTTAAGAAAATTCACATGATACCAATGGCGTTAGAAATAAATTATAATTTTCAAAGAATATTAATAATCATTTTTAGGAACTGCAACTGAATTTCATAGCATGTGTATATAGAATAAATATAAATCATGTTTTTATAACAATCATGAAATTATGAAATTGAAATTAAAGGTATAGGCATAGGAGACCTACCTAAAAAAAGTCTCTATCTGTCGATGACTACTTGAACCGACACTTGGATCATACACACACATGCATTTATACATATATATATATACACACTCCAAGCTTCATTGCACATATCCCCCACACCATGAGGGAATATATACAAAGAGGGGATATATATATTCCTTACCCTATACATATACATGTAGGATACCTCGACACCCACAGACCAAATCCATAATAGTGAGGTCCAATTCACTACACAAATAATTTAATAAAACTATTAAAAAATTTTAAAACCTATAAAAGATTGCAAAATAACACACCAAGGGTCTTTACAAATAACATTCCCATTTATTATATGTAACACCCCAAGATTTCATAGTGTGTTAGTTCTTAAAAATAATTCAACAACTTTCACTACATGCAACAAAAAGTTCAAGCACACCATGACTTACCAAACAAGCCGTTCAAAAGAGGTTATGAATAGTATTAGATAAATTTAAATGTTTATATAATCCTTATAATTTTAGAATCCATATTATGAGTTTCTTAGATATAATGCAAGAACAAATTCATTTTCAGTATTGCACTTTTATCAACTTTAATAGTGAACCCTTTTTAAATACTATATTTTAAACTTTTTGACTAAATGGGGACATCAAAAATTTAAAATGAAACATCCCAAGCTTCTACGGTACGCTTCTCTTTGAATAATGTGATAGCGTGTGTTGTACGCAACACCGAGTTCTAACAACCAATTAAACTAGCCGTTATGAATAGTAATAACTACTTTTTAAAATTATATATATTTTATATTTCAAAATGGACTTCATTTTTGGATTCGGAATATCTAATTTAGCCTAAGGTGAAATTTTGGTACTTTTCGGATAACTTTCATATTTTGATGAATAGTGAAAATTACTAAATTTTAATTAAAAACAACTTTTTTAATCAAAATAATTAATAGTGATAAATTATGAATTTTAGTAGTTTTATAGTATATTTAGAATATATTTTTACCATTTAATATAATGTTGGTCATTGGACATAATTTTACAATTAAACCGAACATAAACAAGTGTCAATCTTTTGATAGTTATTACCTCTTAAAAACACGCTTTTTGTTTTGACAATGGGAATTAATTTTAAATTAATTTCTGCCACTTCTGTGTTTTGAATTTATAAAAATGGATTCCATATTTGGAATCAGGATTTCCAAATTGTGTAAATAGGTAACTTTTATTTTTAGACATTTTGAATAATTACTGTGGTAAATATTTTATTTACCATGGTTAAGGGTAAATCCGGTAAATAAGGGTTAGACAATAATATTATAATAATACAAAATTACCCTAAAACGTGTCCTAACCTTATTGGTGGACACATACCCGACCATGATCTTCCTTGGGTCAATTTGGGGACCCCTTGGAGCCACTTGTATGTGGTAGGGACACTTTATATTAATAAAGTTAAAATAAAAATAAAAATGGCATAAGCTTACATCTTTTAGAAGAACAACTTTTACACAGGGTTATACATGTTGGATTTTCGATTATAAATATTCATTAGAAAGCTAAAAAGATTTCCTACATAATGATATTTTATTTATAATTTTTAGACATTAAATAAGTTATTTTATTTATGACACAATGATGATGCGGTAATTAATATAATAGTGAAAAATTAAAATAATTGATATTATAAATACCAAAATAAATATAATATGAAACTTTTAATGAATTAAACTAATTTTATAGGATAATATGATATATTAGGATTTTTTTTATTGACTTTGTTCGAAGTAATCAATCGGTTATGAGTTTCAAAAAAATCAACTATTGAATAGTGTCAAAATTGACATAAAAGAGTTCTTAAAAAACATATTATATTATTAATTAATATTAAATTCCTAAAAATCTAAGGTTCGGCCAAGAGACTTATATCATGATAGTTTAATCATTAATGGAACACTTGGGGGTCGCTTTGATGTATATAGTAAGTTTATTAACCATATTATATAAAACTACAAAGAGACATTGTAAAAGTGAAACTAATTAACTTAGAGTTAATACTTAAAGATAAGGTTAATATAAGTACGCAAACCTGTCTAACTTCTATTGGTTCAGTTGTTTTCGACCTATCCCCACCTTAACATTTATATAATCAACTTTAGAGCCATTAGAAACCGAATATGAATTTATTATAAATTAATATTTCTAGCTTTTCCAAAGGTGCCCCTCACCCCTCTTATAAAAGGGCACTCCTCCTTCTCATTTCTTCACACCTCTAAAGCCTTTTGGTTCGGCCAAACTCTGCCCAAATACTCTCCCAACATCCCTCACTACAACCTAGAGGCCTTAGTTTGATCAGAAAACCAACCTAAGGAGCCCTTTTGATCAAATCAAAAGGAAGAACCCGAAGAAGAGGTAATGATTTCACCACCCTTTTCTAAGTTCATTTCTTCTTCCACTTCTTCTTCCTTTGATCTTACCATTCTAAAATAATAACTCCAGTATCTCACATATACTGTGATGTTATTATAAGTATGGTACAACCATATTCAGTATTCTATCCACCCTTTGAATAACATGTCACCATACGTGCGTACGTACGGCTTACCGTCTCCACGTCGTGGTGTAATTGTTATTCAATATAATATTATTTGGATGGGTATAATAATGATGTGTAACTCATGTAAATAATAAATATAACATGTTAATGATTCTGTATATATGATATACCATTCATTTATATATTATTTTAATATCAAAAGAATGATATTGCCGCTCGTGCGTACGTACGGACTACCGTCTCCACGAACGCGATGAGATTCATTCTCCATCGTAACCATTCAAGTATAATTATCATTTGATGATTTAAAAATGATTTTTAAGGACTAGATATCATTATGGATATGAATAAGATGCAACAACCATGGCTTATGTAACAAAACATATAAATAAAATGAGTAAGTTAACACCCGAAATGACGATAATTCTAAGATATTATTAACAAATCAATGTTAAAAGATCATATATGATATCATATTAATATATATGATTCTTGTATAATTTAATAACAATTATTTCACCATTATAAAGGAGGTTAACCTACCCCAACAAAGGAAAAGTACAAGGTAAGGGTTATTTCACAATCTCTTCATTATCCGAGGTTGTTTATACGTAATAATCTACTGGGATTTCTTTATCATCCACATCCATGTTTCTTCGAAATGTATTTCAAAACATATTTATTATTTACAAGAATATGGGTTAAAGCCATTTATACCCTTGTTTGAATTTTTATAAGAGGAATATTTCCGTCATTTTCAAAACAAGGTCCTTTTTAACCTTTTCGACAGAATTAAGGTAAGAATGTTTTTTAACTTATACGGCGAGTGCGGTTATTTTCTGCCGTTATAAAATCGTCAAAGTTTCCCTTACAATCTTATAAGAAAATTTTCAAAGTAAATATTTTATTTTATAATTATGTGATTTTTAAATGATTTCAAAAGGAGATATTTCTCTCAAATATATGAAAATCCAGTGCAAATGTATACTTATTTAACGCAAGCTTAAAAATGTTTTCAGAAAACCCGACTCTCGAGTGTGGTAGACAAGAAGGGATTGGGAGTGGACCCATCATGGCTTGTAATTAGTCGAGAAGTCTCAGAATTAGTTATTTTTTTTTGATAAGCTTGCATAATGTTTTCAGAAAAACACTGGAGTATATTTTAGCAATTTTAAACCTAAGTATCTTCTAAAAAAATTGCATCGGTAGGTCTCATGAGTCAAACTAGTGTCTTGGCACAAGGCCTTGACAAAATCTTATTTGTAGTCTTGGCACGAGGCCTTGGCTATGTGGTTATGATAGTCTGACATTATGCATTCCAACATTATGAAAGTGGTTATTGATTTTTGCATGTGATTATTCGATTAGTAGAATATCCATGTGAATAAGTAAATGGCATTATTTCATTTTATTTATGCCACACCATGTTTAAAGTTCATGTTTGAAAGGCTTTTGTTTTAGTTATACATTGCCTTAAAAGTTTATTCTTATTTATGAAAGTTTCCGCTATTTTGTTATCCTTACTAGGCATTTGAGCTCACCCCTTTTATATGTTTTATTTTTCCCAGGAAGTGAAGAAGTAAATTATGAATGACCTGCAGGGATATTATGTGGGGATATGAGTGTGGATTATGGAGACATTATGTTGTTGTATTAGTTTTTTCATATTATGACTTAATGTAAAACTTTTGAATATATCTAGTATTTCCAAGGCTACTAAACCAATCGGTCTTTCGAGATTTGATCTTTCTTGTGATCATGCCAATGTTACGAAGTAATGCACCGACTCTGGGTAGCTGGGGTCGGGGCGTTACAGTTGGTATCAGAGGAAGTTTAGTACAAACCTTGGAAGCTAGATTTAGAAAAACTCTGATTAGAGCACGTAGACCTAAGATGAACTTTGAGGATTAGTGTAGAAGAACTTCCTAGAATTTTGGTATTGTAGAGATTTTGTGAGTTTTCCGAGCAATAAATCCATGTCTGGATACGAGCAGGTAGAGGCGGCTCTGGCACAGATGTACCTAGGGGTAAAACCCGAAAACACCGCTTTGAGCTAGACTCGAACGGGAACTGGTGCACGACAACGGGCCTTGCTGCACTCTTGGTTACGACACTCCCGGGGGATATGCTTAGGATAATTCTCATTTTCTTTACAAACCATTATGAAGGGTTTATGAGTATATACATCCTCAAAGGAGAAATTTTTATGATTATGGATTATATCCATAAATAGTTCAATTTATGTTAAGTGTTTTATAAGTATGTGATTATGTATTTTGATTCATAAACTGATCTAGTGTATTCCATTGTTTAGAAATGGCGCCCAGTAGAAGGAATGAGAACTCCAGAAATACACATGATCCAAAGAGAAGGAAGGATCATATCTTTCATGGTATTAAGCTAGAATTTATAAGAGAAATAGTCTCCCATGTATTATCATCATATGAAGAAGTAATATCATGTGTTGATAAGATAAGTAAAGAGTTTACTGAGTCCTATGGCGTTGAAAGGAAGAAAGAGAAGAAAAGGATGGAAGAGAGAAAAATGGATAAAGGGAAGAGGGAAAAGAATAATTTTCCCATATGTGGTAACTGTGGAAAGAAACACCCTGGAACTTGCCTGAAAGGAATGGGAGTTTGTTATAAGTGTGGAGGAAAAGGTCACAAAGTACTTGACTGCAAGGGTAAGAAAATGGTTTCAAATGTACAATGCTTCATTTGCAAGGAGTTTGGACACTACGCGAACCTATGTCCTAGTAATCAGACTATGCCGCAAATGATGTTATTGGATAATAATCAAGTTATGATACTACCACAGATGAAGAGGAATGATTAGAGTTCATATGTTGATTATGTCAATTGAGTGTTGTATCAACAATGTACTTGTTATAATAATAATGGAGTATATAAGGATTGTACTGCAGTACTATTTCATTAAGGACTTGAGATTGTGTGGAACAAAGAAAAGTGACTCAATAGCAGGATAAATTTTTGGAAAATATATGGTTGAGAAAATGATAAATCATAATATAGTTCTGATACCGAGGTAGTGATTTTTGAATAATATGTGATTGTTTTGGATAAATTATATTGGATATTCTTGGCTACCTTGGAACTGATTAATGATTTGTATATTCCATCATTGTTGGGGTTTAAAACATTTTTTGGATTAATGAAGTATATCATGCATTCTATATGGAATAAGGGAGCATGAATGTAATCAATAAGGAATATGGTAATACATGATGAAGGTACTCATATGCTATTACGGGGTAAAAAGGATCTATATTTTGTTTTCCTTCCTTATAAATGTTGGAATGTGAGTTTGGACAGAATTATTTTGGATAGTTCTAGTTTGGATTATTTTGGATTTCCATAAAAGGACAACCCGGAGGTCGGGCGGCAACCCGTCGCGTCCGGCAAGGCTTCCATACTTGAACCCGCAACCGAAGGGCGACAAGGGTGTATCACCTACCACTGGCCCATGAGATGTCCTGGAATAAATAATGTAGTTTTTGTTAAAAGATCATGTAGATGAATTATAAATTCGTTTATTTTGGAACCCTATACGAATAGTGTAAATAAATTTTTTTTTACATTCTATTATCTTTTAGAGTGAAAGATGAGTTTGTGGTAGAAATTTATTAATGGATAAAACTCTAATTATAATGTAAGTATATCTCCTTATGATCTTAGCCAATCTCATAAATAAATTCCTCAACATTAAGAAAAGCAACTTAGAACAAAAATGTTTTCCTAGATGGTACCTTAAATCATCACTAATTTATGGATTTGGGATTTTTGGCCTTTTCATAGCCATGTTCTCTACCACTCTCCATCAGAGAATTGATGGTTATATTTTTCTTCCATGTCCATATATTCCTACATGGAACCCTAGTATGTGTTATTTTCGGTAATCTTCATACTTTTGACTCTTTATTTTAAATAGAGGCCTCATTGATTCATTTTTCGATGTGGGATTTCAACTAAGATATTTTGAAACGTCAAAATGTGTTATCCTAATACCCTATGTTTTGTTGAACCGATGGTATTTCAAATCATCATAGATTTATGAATTTAAGGACCTCAATTTTATACTTGTTTGTGATTGATGACCTCAATCACTACCTATAAATATTTACGTTTTTCCTCCAATTATATATCTCAAATTTCCACCAATGTTCTCCTAATCGAGATCATAATTTGGTGGTGACCCTTTCATTTCTCTTTTCCTCATATTAAGACTAAATTTTAGTAACCCAATTTTCGATGTGGGGTTTCCCACAAATATATTATATATTTTCAACCTTTTATTTTCGAAGAACAATTTCAAATTGCGAGGACGCAATTTATTGAAGGAGGGGAGAATGTAACACCCCAAGATTTCATAGTGTGTTAGTTCTTCAAAACAATTCAACAACTTTCACTACATGCAACACAAAGTTCAAGCACACCATGACTTACCAAACAAGCCGTTCAAAAGAGGTTATGAATAGTATTAGATAAATTTTAATGTTTATATAATCCTTATAATTTTAGAATCCATATTATGAGTTTCTTAGATATAATGCAAGAACAAATTCATTTTCAGTATTGCACTTTTATCAACTTTAATAGTGAACCGTTTTTAAATACTATATTTTAAACTTTTTGACTAAATGGGGACATCAAAAATTTAAAATGAAACATCCCAAGCTTCTACGGTACACTTCTCTTTGAATAATGTGATAGCGTGTGTTGTACGCAACACCGAGTTCTAAGAACCAATTAAACTAGCCGTTATGAATAGTAATAACTACTTTTTAAAATTATATATATTTTATATTTCAAAATGGACTTCATTTTTGGATTCGGAATATCTAATTTAGCCTAAGGTGAAATTTTGGTACTTTTCGGATAACTTTCATATTTTGATGAATAGTGAAAATTACTAAATTTTAATTAAAAACAACTTTTTTAATCAAAATAATTAATAGTGATAAATTATGAATTTTAGTAGTTTTAAAGTATATTTAGAATATATTTTTACCATTTAATATAATTTTGGTCATTGGACATAATTTTACAATTAAACCGAACATAAACAAGTGTCAATCTTTTGATAGTTATTACCTCTTAAAAACACGCTTTTTGTTTTGACAGCGGGAATTAATTTTAAATTAATTTCTGCCACTTCTGTGTTTTGAATTTAGAAAAATGGATTCCATATTTGGAATCAGGATGTCCAAATTGTGTAAATAGCTAACTTTTATTTTTAGACATTTTGAATAATTACTGTGGTAAATATTTTATTTACCATGGTTAAGGGTAAATCCGGTAAATAAGGGTTAAAAAATAATATTATAATAATAAAAAATTACCCTAAAACGTGTCCTAACCTTATTGGTGGACACATACCCGACCATTAGAATCCTTGGGGCAATTTGGGGACCCCTTGGAGCCACTTGTATGTGGTAGGGACACTTTATATTAATAAAGTTAAAATAAAAATAAAAATGGCATAAGCTTACATCTTTTAGAAGAACAACTTTTACACAGGGTTATATGTGTTGGATTTTTGATTATAAATATTAATTAGAAAGATAAAAATATTTCCTACATAATGATATTTTATTTATAATTTTTAGACATTAAATAAGTTATTTTATTTATGACACAATGATGATGCGGTAATTACTATAATAGTGAAAAATTAAAATAATTGATATTATAAATACCAAAATAAATATAATATGAAACTTTTAATGAATTAAAATAATTTTATAGGATAATATGATATATTAGGATTGATTTTATTGACTTTTTTCGAAGTAATAAATCTGTTATGAGTTTCAAAAAAATCAACTATTGAATAGTGTCAAAATTGACATAAAAGAGATCTTAAAACAAATATTATATTATTAATTAATATTAAATTCCTAAAAATCTAAGGTTCGGCCAAGAGACTTATATCATGATATGTTAATCATTAATGGACCACTTGGGGGTCTCTTGGATGTATATAGTATGTTTATTAACCATATTATATAAAACTACAAAGAGACATTGTAAAAGTGAAACTAATTAACTTAGAGTTAATACTTAAAGATAAGGTTAATATAAGTACCCAAACCTATCTAACTTCTATTGGTTCAGTTGTTTTCGACCTATCCCCACCTTAAAATTTAAATAATCAACTTTTGAGCCATTAGAAACCGAATATGAATTTATTATAAATTAATATTTCTAGCTTTTCCAAAGGTGCCCCTCACCCCTCTTATAAAAGGGCACTCCTCCTTCTCATTTCTTCACACCTCTAAAGCCTTTTGGTTCGGAAAAACTCTGCCCAAATACTCTCCCAACATCCCTCACTACAACCTAGAGGCCTTAGTTTGATCATAAAGCCAACCTAAGGAGACCTTTTGATCAAATCAAAAGGAAGAACCCGAAGAAGAGGTAATGATTTCACCACCCTTTTCTAAGTTCATTTCTTCTTCCACTTCTTCTTCCTTTGTTCTTACCATTCTAAAATAATAACTCCAGTATCTCACATATACTGTGATGTTATTATAAGTATGGTACAACCATATTCAGTATTCTATCCACCCTTTGAATAACATGTCACCATACGTGTGTACGTACGGCTTACCGTCTCCACGTCGTGGTGTAATTGTTATTCAATATAATATTATTTGGATGGGTATAATAATAATGTGTAACTCATGTAAATAATAAATATAACATATTAATGATTCTGTATATATGATATACCATTCATTTATATATTATTTTAATATCAAAAGAATGATATTGTCGCTCGTGCGTACGTACGGACTACCGTCTCCACGAACGCGATGAGATTCATTCTCCATCGTAACCATTCAAGTATAATTATCATTTGATGATTTAAAAATGATTTTTAAGGACTAGATATCATTCTGGATATGAATAAGATGCAACAACCATGGCTTATGTAACAAAACATATAAATAAAATGAGTAAGTTAACACCCGAAACGACGATAATTCTAAGATATTATTAACAAATCAATGTTAAATGATCATATATGATATCATATTAATATATATGATTCTTGTATAATTTAATAACAATTATTTCACCATTATACAGGAGGTTAACCAACCCCAACAAAGGAAAATTACAAGGTAAGGGTTATTTCACAATCTCTTCATTATCCGAGGTTGTTTATACGTAATAATCTACTGGGATTTCTTTATCATCCACATCCATGTTTCTTCGAAATGTATTTCAAAACATATTTATTATTTACAAGAATATGGGTTAAAGCCATTTATACCCTTGTTTGAATTTTTATAAGAGGAATATTTCCGTCGTTTTCAAAACAAGGTCCTTTTTAACCTTTTCGACAGAATTAAGGTAAGAATGTTTTTTTAACTTATACGGTGAGTGCGGTTATTTTCTGCCGTTATAAAATCGTCAAAGTTTCCCTTACAAGCTTATAAGAAAATTTTCAAAGTAAATATTTTTTTTTATAATTATGTGATTTTTAAATGATTTCAAAAGGAGATATTTCTCTCAAATATATGAAAATCCAGTGCAAATGTATACGTATTTAACGCAAGCTTAAAAATGTTTTCAGAAAACCCGACTCTCGAGTGTGGTAGACAAGAAGGGATTGGGAGTGGACCCATCATGGCTTGTAATTAGTCGAGCAGTCTCAGAATTAGTTATTTTGTTTTGATAATCTTGCATAATGTTTTCAGAAAAACACTGGAGTATATTTTAGCAATTTTAAACCTAAGTATCTTCTAAAAAAATTGCATCGGTAGGTCTCATGAGACAAACTAGTGTCTTGGCACAAGGCTTTGAAAAAATCTTATTTTTAGTCTTGGCACGAGGCCTTGGCTATGTGGTTATGATAGTCTAGCATTATGCATTCCAACATTATGAAAGTGGTTATTGATTTTTGCATGTGATTATTCGATTAGTAGAATATCCATGTGAATAAGTAAATGGCATTATTTCATTTTATTTATGCCATACCATGTTGAAAGTTCATGTTTGAAAGGCTTTTGTTTTAGTTATACATTGCCTTAAAAGTTTATTCTTATTTATGAAAGTTTCCGCTATTTTGTTATCCTTACTGGGCATTTGAGCTCACCCCTTTTATATGTTTTATTTTTCCCAGGAAGTGAAGAAGTAAATTATGAATGTCCTGCAGGGATATTATGTGGGGATATGAGTGTGGATTATGGAGACATTATGTTGTTGTATTAGTTTTTTCATTTTATGATGTAATGTAAAACTTTTGAATATATCTAGTATTTCCAAGGCTACTAAACCAATTGGTCTTTCGAGATTTGATCTTTCTTGTGATCATTCCAATGTTACGAAGTAATGCACCGACTCTGGGTAGCTGGGGTCGGGGCGTTACATTATAACACAATATTCAATCACATAAACCATAATAGTCATCTATAATAGGAGAGATAAACAAGATCAATCAATATCACATCAAAAGTTCCAACCGGGCCTTAACTCATTTCATAAATATTTGAAAATCTATTTCTAAAAGAAATTAAAATTTCAAAAAGAGTTCCAAAGGAAGGTATAATCAGATTCAAGTGTACCCACATCAATGTAGGGAAACTAAATTTCCATTTTAAAAAATAAAACACCCTTTTTAAATTAAGGAACCCATCGAACACAAATAATCAAGTGCATTTCACACTGAAAACATATATTGGAATTTTTGTCAAAAATAAAGAATTCATAAAACCCCATTTCAATAACAAGTTTCATTTGCAAAGGAATACACCATTTTGAATAAAAGTGAAAACAACATTTGAAATAATTTGAGGTAACAACTCAATTTAAAACTAAATTCGTGTTTTCAAACTTCATTTTCACCTAATGAAAACCAAGCTGGGCCAAGACCCATTTCCCCATTTTAAAACCATTAAAAGGAACCAAATGCATCTCATGTAAGGCCTATCACAATTAATTATTCCAAATTAAATCACAAAATGAGGACTCATGAAACAAACCATTTTTGCTAATTCCAAGGAATACTAAAATGAGTTCAAAACAACACAAGGATATAAAATATATTTATACTTGAATCAAAGGGAAATAAATCACAGGAATATTAGAATTCTACTAGAAAAAAATTGTATAGGCACCTACCACAAGGAAGAGAAGACCTATACAGATCACTTCGCCAATAGAAACCCTTGATGAAGACTTCCCCACACATGCGCATACATGTATTATTGTATATATATATATACACACTTAATCAATTATATATTTTCGCCTCACCATGAGGGAAAATGTTCATGGAAGGCATATATATAAACATACACACACATACATATACATGTGAGCATAACACCTTAATAATCCATCAACATTCTACAACAATTCTTGGAATCCTAAAAAACAGAATCAAAGTTATCAAGAATTAATGCAAAATTTATTAACTTACCCAACAGAAACCTAAAAACCAAATAAAAAAGAACCAATCGCCTAAAAAAGAGGAAAGTGGCTACCAGAGTAGATTTCCCTGGTGAGGTGGACACACCAGAGTTTACTTTACTGGATGGGGGTTGCGGAAGGGGAGCCAAATGGCATGAGGGTGAAAAAGTGGTGTGTGAGGGGTGCATGGTGCCAGCAGGGTAGTGTAAAGTCGGATTGAGGTTCATTAGATAGAAGCAGAAGGGTCGGCTGGCTGGGTGGCATGCCAGGATGAAGTAGGATGCCATGGGTCATGCAAGGGAGGAAAAACGTTGCGTGATGGTTTTTTCGGAAGGAGGGGCATTGGAAATCGGGTGTCGGAGTAGGGAGGCATCAGCCAACCACGGGGGAGGCGGCGTACAAAACAGGGGAAGATATGGGGTGTGTTGGTCACGATGAAATGAGGTAGGGGGAAGAGGAGTTTGGTACACAAAGGGTGGAGAAACCAGAGAAAAAAATTAAATAAAAATTCAAAAAGAAAAAAAACTAATACTAATAATAAAACCAAAAACAATAATAAAAACAATAATAATTATTATATCAATAATAATAATAATAATAATAAATTAATAATTATTATAATAAAAAATAAATATAATAAATATAATAATATTATTATTATTAATTCATTTTCCATTTATTTATTTAATTTCATTGTGATTTTAATTTAATATATTTTTAAAACTTAAGAAACCAAAAGACTCAAATATAAGTATAAATAACCATGACCGCAATATGTTGGGTCGGGGTGTGACAATTCTCCCCACCACAAAACCATTATATCCCTAGAATGTCATCCTGTCAAATGAGGAATCAAAATCGTGTTCAGAACTGAATGAGGAAAAAAATCACAATCTCGGTGTTATTTTTCACTCCACGGGTCACACCCGACCAACTCTCTGGGAAACTATAATGAGAAGAATAACCATGAAACAAGGAGGGTTCTCACCACCACATGAACCAAACTAGCACAACCAATATTGGGACTCTCAACATGATCTAACTCTAGAATTTCTATTTTAAGCCAAAGAGGAAACCGCCAACATAGACCAAAACTATCACACAATCTATCTCTCGCAGAAGGCATGACAGGATTCATGGTGGGTCTCCCCACCATTTAGAAACTGACCAACATAAACCAACCTCCATAGAACTACATGGGATCATCCAACCCAAACTATAAACCACTGACACATGAGAAAACCCAGAAATGAATTCTACCAAATAGATAACTTAACCATGACTCGTCATTTCCACAAGAGATGATAATCTCCAAAACAAGTACAAACAAAATCAAATAATGTCACATTAGAGGAGGCACAACTACTTGAATTAGAAGAAAATGTTATCACCATACCTTCTTACAACCAAGGTGGGGTATTCAAAGAACAAATACCATAAATACAAAATAAGGCCTCTATGCCTCGTACAAGAAAATAGAACATTTAATGATGAGGGAGATCAACAGTGAAATTTAAATTATACCTATTTTAGCACTGAAGTAAATAGATAGACTGAGGTTCCCCACATCCAAATATTACTAAAATCATGAAAGCCTTCACACTGAGACCTGTGGTTAGAGCTCTGATGTGTAGAAGCATGTACAACACCACAATCAGGAGCTAACATCTTCCGATCGAGACTACTTTTGGAGATGTTTCTAGAGGAACCTCTCCAAGTGTCCCAAATGGCCACAAAGATGACAAGAAATCAGAGTATGATGACAATGATACATAATGCACCCAAACCGGTCACACTCAAACCAAACAAGAGGGTGTCCTAACTATCAGAAGATGGAATTGACAAGAAAATGTGTCTAAGACAGGTGTCTGTAGTTCGATCTCCTCACCAAATGGGGAACCATCCCAAACACAAAAAAGAATATGTCCTTGAACCGTAGATGATGACCCCATTCGAGATAAAAATTAACTGATTCAACAATTAAACCTCCATAGAAAAGGAAATTAACCCCTCTAAATGCCCGACGCAAGATGTTACTACCCATTGGACTTGTTGGACACTCACGAGCTCTACCACTTTCCTTGCCTTCACTTCCTCTACAATCAACCATTGGATGAGAGTTATATTAAACACCTTCCAAAACATCCCATCAAGCAATGATTCTAGGATAATCTTCTCCCATAAATCCAATGTTTAACCTACAAATGAACTAGAAACAACACAGACTCTCATTGCTTTTAGTGTTTCCAATAACCTAAAAACATCAACAATTACTCTAAGAAAACCTGTAACCTTGAATAGACTAAGATCACCATGGAAGATGCCACTCTTCTAAGATTTTAGGTAGGACCCACAACTAGAAGTGGCTCACTGGAACCCTCTTGGAATTTTTTTGGAGGCATACTCAAACAAATGAAGCACAAATCCAAGAAAAACCCCTCAGAAATCAATATTAAAGACAACAATCACAAAATAAAACTCAAACTCAAACGACCATTCCAACCATAATTCTGTATGTCAAAACGAAGAACCAAAAAAAGGATACTAATAAAAATACAGGAACACTAAACTATTAATCAATCACTTTTCAAATCATTTAATTTACCTTTTGAGAACGATTTTTAGCAAACACGACATCATAAATATCCACCATTAGTATCCCATGAAGTCTCACATATACATATAACATTTTGAAGTCTATTGAACCCATCCACTCATGTCACCAAATTTTCCCCTTTCCACATACATACATCAATTTATGTGATATCTCATAGGAATACCAAGGGTCAATTCAAAACACATGAATTTTCAAAATAGATCATTCAACGTAGATAAAAAATTATCAACCAATTTGAAAATGACAGTTATTATTAAATAAATAAATTTCCAAATTCCAAAACATTTTCAAATTCACATTCCAAAATGTGTTACCATGACCCCAAAACTACTTCCAAAACACCTCCAATTTCCCTTTGAAACCACGCATTCCATTAAAAGAAGAAAATTTCTATTTCAAAACCACTTTTCCAGTGAAAAACTTCATTCATTTCTCAAAACCCCTTTTTTTATATACCATTTTTATTTTTTAATTCTACTAAAGTTAGTCAAAATTAATACAAAACATAAATCACATCAAAACATCGATAAATAAGGGACTAGTGGTAATACCAAACCGGAAACATGACTTAACAGATGATGATCAGTGTGAGGATTAACCAAGGAAGAATCTTGAAACATGCACTCAGGGTGTACATGAATCGCTAATCCATGAAAGCATGGCACGTAACACCAGATCACTTATTTTTTCATCCATCATCCCCCAAAACCATGCCAAATGGAAAAAATAAATTCCAAAACTACACCTGGAAACTCGATTCTAGGGACAGGAAATAGTTCATGATGTCATTCCGGCACTTACCTTTCAAGTCCTGACACACCTAATAACCAAGCTACTAGACACCCCGAATAACAAGTTCCCCTCTGATACCATTTTGATAGGAACCAACCCGGGTCGACCCTGAACTGGTCACCCGAGCTAGTCCACAACATGGCACAAGGGCATTCCTGATCCCTATAGGCTGTCAACTAGTGTCGAGCATCAAAATAAACTTATAGTGAATGATTTTTACCACAACAAAGAGAAATAATCATAAACTGAAAAATAATATAAATAAAGGAAAATAAACCAATAAACATGATAACAAAAAAATAATAAACGAAGCAACATGACATACCTCAATTGAACCCATGGGTCACCACGAAATATAATCTACACTCGCTCCCAAAATCGATCAAAGTTTGAAACCCACAGCTGAAAAGTTAAGCATGCATGAGAATCGAGATGCTTAGTAAGAATACCAAAATATAACAACACCCTATGACCTTTTCTTTCATATGAAATCCATAACAGGCTATTTTGAAAATAGGAGAAAATAAAATAATTCCTTTAATTCATTTCAAATTCATGTAATGAGTTTTCATTTTTCAAGAACAGAATTTATCCTCCATTAAATTTTCAAAATAGTTTCCAAGCAAGCATTAATGTTTCAAAATAGACAGAAACCAATTTATATTAAAATGTGGTTTTTTGAAATAAGACATCAAATATGAAACAACTGAAATAAAAAATTACATCATAAGAATCATGTCGCAAATGTGAAACATGGGAAAACCCTATAGGTAGCTAGAACATGGGGAACCCTAGATACCTCGTTCCTCAGTGAAATTTGGATTAGGAACCACAACCCCTAGAAAACATGGCTTAGAAACCACGAACCTCTATAACCATGTCTTAGAAACCACAACCCTTGGTCATTCATATTTTTAGTTAGTGTTGTTTCTTCAATCATGCTAGACGAAACCGGGATGAACCACTTCCATTCTATCTAGCGTACTAGTCCTGGTCCACCCACCAAGATACCCAAGTTTCCCATTGTGCTCTATTTCATGTGGTGGTGAGGTTTTTTTATCAAGCAAACATATATGTACATAACACCTTCTTTATCAAAAACCAATTCATCCTCCCCCCACTATTCTCCCTCCTTAAGCGCATTCCCCTTCTTTCATGTCACACAATTCATAAGCCTTAATTTTAGGAACATAATAACACATTCAACGTACAAATAATTTTTTAAAACCAAGGGGGCATGCCTCAATAGAGGTTTTTTTATAAAACATTTTTATAGTGATACAAGAGATTAATTACATAAAGGGAACACATTTTATAACTAACTGCCCAAAAGGCCAAACACATTTGAAAATACTCATTACCAATTCAAAACCACTTATGAAATAAATTTTTATGAAATGCCACTTAAGAGAAATGGAGTTAGAAATTCATTTAAATTTTCAAAACAAAGGCATAATCATTTTTAGAAACCACAACTAGATTTCATAGCATGTTTATATAGCGTAAATGTAAAACATATTTTTAAATCAAGAAAGCCATTATGAAAATCAAATTAAATACATATGCATAGGGGAACTACCTACAACATTGTCGTGATTTATCGATCACTACTCGAACCGAAACATGTTGCATACATGCACATGCATTTATACATATATATATACACCCCTAGATTGATTGCACATACTCCCTACTCCAGGATGGAATATTTACAAAGAGGTAATATATATATTTCTTACCCTAGGCATGTACATATAGGATACCGCGACACCCATAGCCCAAATCCATCATAGTGAGGTACAACACACTACACAAATTATTTAATAAAACAATTAAACACTTAAAAAAACTAGAAAACATTGAAAAATAACACACCAAGTGTCATCACAAATAACACACCCATTTATTATAACACTAGATTCAATCACCTAATCCACAATCATCATCTGAAACAGGAGACCTCAACAAGGGTAATAAATATCACATCACAAGTGAAAACTGGGCATTCCCTCATTTCATAAACATTTTAAAATCCATTTCTAAACAAATATGAAATTTCAAACATTGTTCTAAGAGAATGAATAAGCATATTCAACTGTACCCAAATAAATCTAGGGAATCTACATTTCCATTTTATTAAACCATACAATATTCTTATATTATGTAAACCCATCGAACACAAAGACTCAAGTTTATTTCACACTGAAATCATATATTATCATTTTTATCAAACAAAAAGAATGAACAAAACCCCATTTCAAGACTAAGTTCCTTTTGTAAATATATCCACCATTTCAAATAAAAGTGAAAACCCCATTTGAAATCACTTGAGGTCACACCTCAATTTAAAAATAAATTCCCTTTTTAAGACGTCATTTTCACTCAATGAAATCCAAGAAGGGACAAGACCCATTTCCCCTCTTTAAAACAATTAAAAAAACCAAATGCATCTCATGTAAGGCCTAGAACAATTAAATATTCCAAATTAAATCATAAAACTAGGACTCATGAAACCAACCATTTATGCCAAAGCCAAGGAATACTAAAATGGTTTCAAAACAACACAAAGCTAAAAAAATAATTTTATACTTGAATCAAAGGGAAATAATGCACAAGAATATCATAATTAAATAGGAAACAAAGTGTATAGGCACCTACCCCAAGGAGGCTAAGACCTAGCCATAGCACTTCGACACTTGAAACCCTTGATAAATACTACCCCACACTTGCGCACACATGTATTATTATATATATATATATATATGTGTGTGTGTGTGTGTGTGTATACCCTTAATCCAATATAAATTTTCCCCACGCCATGAGGGAGAACGTGCAAGGAAGTAATACACACACTCACACACACACCTATACATGTGAGCGCAACACATCAAGAATCCATCAAAATTATACAACAATTCTAGGAATCCAAAAAAACAACATAATAAAATTATTAGGGATTAATGAAAAATCTAATATGCTACACACTCGAAACCTAAACCCCAAATAATAAATAACCAAAACCCAAAAAATAGGAATGAGGATACTAGATTAGATTGTGCTAGTGAGGGGGCCACACTAGATGTAACTACTCTAGATGGGGGTTGTGTAAGGGGGCCACACAGCTCGAGGGGTGCACAAGGGGTGTGTGAGGGGTTCATGGTGTCAACATGTTGGAGGGAAGCTAGACTGAGGATATCTGAACAGAAGCAGGAGGGTCGGCCGACTAGGTTGTGTGCTGGGGAGAAGTAGGACACCGGATATGGGTCATGTGAGGGGGGAAAAACCAAAATAGGAGAAGAAAGGGGGTGTTCCGGTCATGATTTAAAGGGGAAGGGGGGAAAAGGACTTTGACGCTCAAAGGGTTGGGGGAATACCTAACAAGAGAAAAAGTTAAATAAGAAATTATAGAAGATAAAAAAAGAAGACTAATACTAATAATAAAAACAACAACAACAACAACAATAACAACAACAATAATACTAATATTAATAATATTAATAATAAATTAATAATAATTATAATAAAAACTAAATAATATTCTTATTATTATTATTATTAAATCATTTTTTCATTGATTTTATTTTATCTTATTTTGATTTTAATTTAATAAAATTTTAATCATTAAGAAACCAAAAGACTTAATTATAAATATAAATAACCACGACTACAATATGTTGGGTCGAGGTGTGAGAGGATAAACCATTTATAAAATATTTCAAAGGGTGAGGCATTCATGGTATGGTTATGATGTCCATCATTATGTGTTACATCATTAAGAGAATATTTATTGAGGTTCAACTAGATTGGTTCAATGATTTATAATTTCCATGGTTATGTTTCAAGATCATGTGATTATTTATAGGAAATTTTTTGATCATTATTTATTATTTCCAAATTATTCCCATGTAATTGGTTTAACGACATGAGTTTTAGTTATTTTATTTTCAATATTGAATATTATTTTTTAATCATGATAGATTCTAGAGTATACATACCATAACATAGATTGTACAGTCACCCCTTTCTTAGGTTTTATTTTCCACAGGATACTTGGAAGTGTTTCATTATTAATATGTAGGGATATGCTAAGGATAAATTTTATTATCACATAGAAAACAATTTTTGTATTTTTTTATTTTATTGTGAATTTAATGTACATATGTTGTTTAACAAGACTAAAAACAATTTAGTCTATTGTATTATGTTTTTATTCAATCTATTTGTCTTATTTAAATTTAATAATGAAAAAACTGATTCTAGGATACTAGGGTTAGAGTATTTACAGACATGAAAGCGAAATATTTTTGTAAAAAAGTAAATAAATTATATATAAATTCTTTAAATAAATTCCCCTTATATATTTTATGACATTTAAATTAAAACATCTCAAAATATATAACATTAAAGAGATCATAAAATAAAATAAATAAATTATAAAATGATTATATAATTTGTCAACAAGAAACAATTTATACAATACAGAAAATCCGTTTAATAAAAACAAATCTTAATGATGTAAATTATTATACAAGAAACCTAACTTATATGTAAATTATTAAATTTAAGGGAACATAAATGGGAAACATTAATTGAAATGAAATTAAAATAAATAAAATATAATTAAAGATATATGAAATCAAATTTTGTTAAAGTAAGCATCATAATTTTTTTTATTTCATAAAATATGTCTCAATGAATTATAATTAGGACCCCACAAATGTTACTATATATTTTTACTTTCATGGATGTACTCTAACCTCCATAATTCATTGCATTACTTCTTTAATAAGAGGATTATGACCACAAAATGTTCACTTATCATGATACAAGATCCTCAATAAAAAATATGAATTTTATTGGAGGGTTTTTGGTAGATCATGGATTAGATATGGGGATCATGTGATATAGATAAGTCATGGGTGAATGGATCCCTCTATAAGTAATTGTAGTGCATATTTTTAAAATACTAATAACATTAATGTAAATATATTTCATTTTCTATGGAATAAGACACAAAGTTTTCCCAATTTTAGAAATTTGATAAGGGACCTTGAGAATCTACTATCTTACTATATTAATTTTTTTTTATATTTTCCTCCTTATATTTTAGTTTAACCCACCATTTACTCATTTTTCCCTTACCACAGTGCCTAACATTTACTATGGTAATATATAATTATGTCTAACAAATAAAATGGTCGTTATTACCAAATTGGAATAAGATGATTCCAAATGTGAAATAAATTCCATAAAATAATATTTATATAGGTAAAAAAATAATTCTAATATCGGCTAAAAATCACATAAAATCATTTTCAGGAATAAATTTCAGTTTTTAAGAGAAAATGACATTATCCTATTTCTGTTACATATAATAAATATTAAATGAATGTTAATTTTTTTTTAAATATTGTTATAGAGAATGATTTTATATCATATATAATAATTCTATGTCCAATTTTTTATATCACACACAACATAGAACTAATACAACACCCATCTAAAATGAACCCAAACATATTAAACTAACATGAAGAATGGAATAATTTGGGAAATTTTTTATAATAAATTAAAATAAATATATATTTTTTAATTATTATTTTTTAAATATTCCTCTTCAGGAACCATCTAAAATGAGAATTGTACGTTACCATAACAAATTAAATTTATCACTTTTATAATTTTATTTTTACTGGTAATTGTCAGGACCATGTTTTTTTATATGGTTTTCTGGATAGTGGATGGTTTCTTAAAGACGTTCTCTCATAATGTTTTGTATTTTTTTATCTTTATGAGAAATCACATTACATTTTTAGTTTTGGTGATCAGAGTGAGAACTAACATACATAGAAGACCAAATGTAGATCTCATAAGAAAGGAAAATAATCAATTTTTTCTATACTGAAGTGTTTTATGGGTGAAATTATTTTTATACCCATTTTACAGAGTGATGTTTATGGGAATGAGGTGGTAAGAAGTATCAGATATTGAATTTATTTAGATATATTTAAAAGCAATTATATAATTCTTTTCAATGAGAATAATTATCAACATATTAAGTTAAATAAATAATTGTAATTCAATCCTGATGAATGAAAGGAAAGAAAAAAAATGGATTTTTTGAAAAGAAGAAATGAATTTTGAATATCTAGTGTTTTTGTGATGTTGTTTTTTCCCAATCACAAGTCATTAGATTACGGATCATTAGACAATAATTTTTTTTGGAGAATGTAATTGTGAATTTTATTAATATGGAATGCTTCAAAAATCTGGTGATAATGTTCCATATGATAGGATCTCACACCAATCCACCAATAAGTTACTAAAATAAATCCATAATCCAAATTTTGACACATATTAATCTGATAATTTTTTGACACTGATTGGATATAAGATCTAGGTTTCCAACAATATTAGAACATTGAAATACTAAAATTTTGTCTAATGAACCATATTTGTTGAGTGTTATTGAGAATAATTTTTTTCTTCTAATCAATAAGTTGAGTTTTTGATAGAGATAAATATATTTAGTTTTAGATATCTATCATCTAAAAGGGTATTAATGACCGATTAATTGGATGAAATAGAATAATTTAATCATCCATTTCTATGTGATCTAAAGGATAAATCTGGTGTCTTATTTTTTTTAAATTTTGTTAAGAATGATTGGATAATGTGTAACACATATAAGTCATTAAAGGATGATTTCAATATGATAAGGTTTAATTTTTCCAAGTATGTAAACAAATAATAAAATAGTGAATCTTATTGAAGTTATTACTGAACTGGTTCTATAGGCTTTTGATGTCTATAAAATTTTCAATAATCTTTATGGAAATATAGTTTTGGTTAGATAGCTCAAAGGGATTGAGATGTTTTTCAGACTGAAAATTTATAATAGAGATGAAATATTCAATCATCATGGTGATTTCAAGAAGTTTCTAAATGAATCAAGAATAATTTAGATGCATATAAAAGTGGTAAAAATGATGATCAAATGAAAATAAATTTGTTGTTTTGGAATTATTTTGTTTAGACAAATGAAATTGGTTACCCATCCATTTATCATATAAGGAACCTGTAAATAAAAGTAAAAGTAGAACATACTCTGACAGTGTACATATATACTAGCCGTAGAGAACTGGAAATTTTTTCCATATTGAATTTTTTGGGAAACATTTCTGGACTGTATATGTTTTTAGAAGATGTTTTGGTCAGGAAAAAGAAAAATAGAATATAAAATAAGACTGTAAATTTATCAAAAATAAATAAGTGATTCATAACTATTTTCAGACAAGGGAATAATATTTGTTTCAAACTGAATAATAAGACCAATGATTTAAAGTGAGTGATCTGACTAAGAATATGTACAATTTCTAAAAATTTGTTCCTTCCCACTAATGGGTATGAATGTGATGAATTATTTTCGAATGAATTAAAAAAGGAAATGAATGTTTAATTATCCCAATGACATGTACAATACCAATAGGTTAAGGTTTCTAATCTGGTTTCAACATCTAATTTGTATATTCAATGGTAGTATAAGTGCATTCATTGTTTTATTGATCATCATTCCAGATAAGTGTATGGATATATTCTACTTGTTGTATTACATAATAGTATTCTTTTCCAATTTATTTTTTAGTATTGGATTATTTCTAATCCATTACAAGTACAACATAGTCTTATTTAGGAGTGAATCCTATAAATATTGATGTTCTCGTAGATGCGTGAATGTTTGGTTTTCAAAAAAGTGATCAATAATTAAATGGAAAAGAAGTTTATTTCTAGAAATATAACATAAAAGAAAAATATATCACTGATTCACACCCACCCCTCATTGATTATATTGATCCTATTTGGACTTTTTCAATTGGTATCGATGTAAAGTTCCCACATTTACACTTTTCTAATGTGGTAATAGATGTCATTAAATAGAATTTGAATTTTGTGAACAATAAGGGGTCTTTTATTTTTGATGGAGTGAACTGTCAAATTTAGAAAGATATAAATTTTCGGTATCTTATGTCTCTTGGGAGTAAATTTCTAGAATCTACTATATATGGATTTACAAATCTTGCTTAAAATATTCATATTACCAATATTGATAAGCGAAAACTGTAGAATGATGGATGTGATAAAAAGTACTTATTATCAACACTCTCTGAAAGTGAATTTATTATTGTGATGTGAGACATAAATACTAATTGTATCTTTGAAATGCTGAAGAATACCTATAAACTAAATATAAGGTGAATAATTAAATGTTAAAAATATGATTGTTGATGTAATAAAAAATATAAAATTATGTGTGTATGAATCTTTTGTTGTCTTCTTTATAAGCTTGAATGATATTTTATGAACCATAATATGTGTTAGGGGGAATCTAGATGATTCAACTATTTTTTGAAACATCTATCAAATTATACATGTTAAGAATTTTATTATAGCCTCGTCTTTGGAAGATAGAGATCATGAAACTCTAACCTTAGATGACTTACATAGTAATGTTGATACATATTAAATTATAAAAGAAAAATATAATAAATTCAATGAAAACATTGATTGAGAAATAAATTTCAAATAATCGAGGAAATTAAAATATGTGAAATAATCATAAAGAGAGAGAATTCAGTGACTCTTAAACTAAAATTATTTTCTTTCAATATTGATGAATTCATGTCCTTAATTTAAAAAAATATTAATTCTTTCATAAGAATATTCAAAGGGATATTGCCTCTAAAATTTGTGTACTATGGAACCATTGTTAATTTTGATAAAAATTTACCTCAAAATAAGGTATTAATAATAAAGTGATATTGGTGATAGAAAGGTATGAATATCTTGGAAGAAACTGTGTGATTAAACATAATCTCTTTCCAGTATAAAATATAAAAAGTTCTCAAAATCAAAAAGAATATTATTTTTCCAAATATTATGAAGAAGATTATAGTGATGTGTAATTTTATAAATTCATTAATGTCTTGTATAAAATAGACATATTAAAAGAGTAGATAATGAATAATCTAAAAGTTGTAGTTCAAAAGAGAGGAATTAGTTACAGTTTTCTCTGAAAAGAGATTTCAAAGAATGTATTCAAATTTTTTAATATGTGAAATGGAAATAAATAATATTAAAATGGAAATTCATATCTTTAAAAATAAAGATTATTTTATTGAAGATAATTCTATTTTTCTAAAAGTTTCATTTCAATTGAAGAAGAATCTTGAAAAATAAAGGAATTGGAATGTACATCATGAGGCAAAGATAAAAGTTAAGGAGTAAGAGTTGGAACTTTTTCAACAAAAGTTGTCAAATGATGATTATGGAGGTAAATGTTCCAAGAAACCTACCTCCAACATTGTAGAATATATTATAAAGTATGAACCTAATAATGGTCATCCAAATATATGTTCTATGTTTAAATAGATAAATGAATATGTTTCTATGAAAAATAAATTTGAAAAAATCATGTATGTTACCAAATTCAAAAAATATGAATGTTCATAATTTTCTATGATTTTAATTCCTAAATCAAAATGATAATACTAAATCTAAATATATTAATATTTGGATTAAAATAATTTTATTAAAAAATTGCGGTTGAACATGGACATCCAACCTCATTCATTCCAATTTTGATGTCTGTGTTTTTAACCCATCCATCATATTGTCTTTGGATTGTGTTTTAATGTATGAATAGTTTTTTTCATAAATCATTCAATTGGTATGTGATAAACCTTTTGAAGAATAATTTATTTAGAGGGGATTTTTAAGAGGTTTTTTTTGGCGAACATGTAATTTGAGTGTGTAAACTAATCTATCGGTTTGTTTAATTGCATATATGAAACCTTTTTTTGGGTAAAGTGAAAGATGTTATAAGAAGGTGAAATGTTTGAGGTTAGAGATATGTTTTGTAACTCAAGACTTATGGAAAGAATAGTTATTATATTAAATTATTATTATACGGTACAATTATTTTTCTCATCAAAACATAGAATTATTTATTACTAATTGATAACTTGATTTTTTATGGTTTAATTGATTTATTAATCTTCTTTCACCATAAATCCCAATGGAGGTGATTTTTGGGACTCAGTTGGCTAGATGTGGGTTTTAGAATTGTAGAAAATAGTTGGAAAAAGTTGTTCGGAAATGTTTATATTTTTTTCCTTTATAATCAATCACTTCACATTTTATGTATTAGTGATAAAAGAAAGTACTGATGGACTCATAATTTCATATTCAAATTTCATTACAAATTCTATTAGTTGATGTTTTGTATTTTGATTTTTTTTTGTAAACTCTTTTTTGAACACATTTTTGATAGTATATATTTCTATTACATAGTGGGATGCTAAATCAGAAAGAGAATGTTATTTGAGATGTTGGGAAAAAAATCAAATAATTATTAGTTGTGAAAAAGTTATCACTATAATAATTTTATTAGAATCTAATTATACATGAATTGTGAAATAAAGCAGAAGAAAATTTTCACTGGGTAAATTCGAAATGAATATTTAATATCTATTGTTTTATAATGTTTATGATTTCTAGTTGCATATCATTACAAATAGAATCAAGGGTCATAAAAGTTGTTTGCTGGCAGTGAGTTTGAATTTAATTAAGTTAGAATGTTTTTAGAAATTTGGTTACAATGATCCATTAGAGATATGCTAAATTTGATCTAGAAAAAATGTTCTGAAAACAATCCATTAGAAAATTAGTTGATACTTATAATGTATGATATGAAAAATATCATCATAGGTAGAACATCAAACTACACAAATTAATTTGGATGATCTAGACTTTTTTAGTATGATAGAGATGAGAAGTTATTAACATTGATCAATCTATTGAGTTGTTAACATAGATAAATTAGGTGAGATGCAAAGATCAATTGATCATAATGACTTCATAGTATGATCAATTTTATTAAATAAAACAATATTGTTAACTGTTTTCATGTGATATGAATCAACATTGTAGGGTATCATGTTTGTTTTGCAATTGTGTGAAGAATCATAAAATATTTTGTGAATTAGAAAATTTAGCGAGGGATGGGGTTCATAAGATGTATTTTCATTTGCCTTAGGTTATGTAGAACAATTTATGAAATGATGTATCATATTGATCTATGTACTAAACTGGTGTTGTAAGGAGTCAATGCTTTTATAAGTTGCAATGTTATTTATGAAAAAAAATCTGTTGGATTGGATTATCGGAGTGAGATGTTTAATCAAACTGATCAATTGTTAAAATAAAAAAAATATATTATTTAGAGATTTTGAGAATATTATTGAAGAATCTATAAGAGTTTAGAAGCATAAATAAGTTATAAAAATTAAGTTCAAGTTCAAATAAATCTCAGATTCGGGAATTAGTGGGAGAAGAAAAACAAAATTGCTTCTAACCTTTTTTCAATTGGAGGAACCATTAAATAGAAGTATAAATCAAATTTAGGTTAATACTTTTCATTTTTTCATGATCCATAGTTCTAGTTAATTGGTTTGTGGAGATAATTTCTTGATAATCATTTAAAGGTAGGTGATGTTCTCAGAATATGTTGTGTCTATGATCTACAAGTTTAGACTGAGAAATCAGACGGAATGTTTTGGTAAAATAAACAATTAAATAAAACTTGTTTTTAAACAAGATAATCATTCTATTTTCGAGACTAAAGTACTCGATAAAATAACTAGATTGATTGATAGTATATATTTTCTGATTGAATTATACAAAATCTTTTCGTACCTACTACTGGGTAAAAAAGGAAATAATTGTTTTTAGAATAATTAAAAAAGTGGAAGTTGTTGAAGCTACAGAATTTAATGATCAAAACCAATTAGTTATGTATTCTAAACTTTTTACAACATTACATTTAAACCATTCATTCTTGAAGAATCACATGCACTTTTTTAATGATCATAGTGCTAAATTTGTAAGGGTAATTCCTACTTGTTATATTCACACCAAAGGATTGTTTTCTAGTTGATTTTGTAGTTTTAGATTATTTTCAGTCCAAGCTAAGGACTATCTACCCTTATTGGGTAGTGAACCATGTTAATTTTTTCCCCTATGGATGTGTGGGTGTTTAGTTTTCTAGAAAACAGAAGAACATTTAATAAGAGGAGAAGTTTGTTATATAATAAAGACAATATAAAATAAAATGATATAACTGATTCACCCATCCCCTAACCAGTGATTACATTGATCTTCGTTGTTTCTTTTTCAGTAATATGTATATTTTTAAGCTATTATATCAATATTAAATCTTATATTAATTAATATAAAATTAGAGTAATTTTAGTTTATGTATAATATTTTCTCTCCATAATATTTTACTTTTTTATAGTATTTATTTTATTTAAATAACTAAATATAAAAATAATATAATTTTAATTTGATTTTAATGAAATAATTTTTTAATTTATAATTTAATAGTTATCTTACGATGTTTTTTTCATATATTTAATATTATTAATTTTAGCCAAATAGTTCAAATCACTAATTTTTACAAATTACATGACTATTTTGTGTTTATTATTATATAATTAAGAATTTTAAATTAATTAAACCTTTGTTAAGAAAAAATTAGAATTTTATAAGTGATATCAAAATTTTATAAATGTATCTTTTAATTTATGAACTCATATTTTATAATTTAGATCATATGTAATATTGTTTTAAAAGAAATTGTTTTGAGAAATATATAATTATTATTTAAAAATAATTATATATCTCTTTTATAAATTTCATATTATTAAATAAATTTCAAATATGGAATAAGTATAACCATGTTATATAATAATGATATTTTTATTTTTGGGAATGAAGGAAAAATTACATTAGAAAATACTTGTTACCTTTGTATAAACCAAAATCATACAAATGAGTAACCTAAGTGATAAAGGGCCTAACTTGTTTGAAACATGTCAGTAATAGTTTTATTGTGAACTTTATCATCCTTTTCTCTTCCCAACTATATTATTTCAAAATTTTTGAGGCACTTTCACTGATAGTGACCTTAAATTATTGTAATTTTCTTGGTAGTTTCAAAAATAATATCCACTTTTAATTATAAAAGGGGATATCATCTCCACATTTCTTTACACACCACAACACACATTTTTTAGAATAAACTATATACAAACCTATTTATTAGATATCAATATGAGTTGTACTAATATTTGGATCAAAAGATAGTATTCTATTTGGATAAATTACAAGAGGTGGTAGTGAATTATACTTTTAAAAACATTTTAAACTAAGACAATTCAAAAAACATGTTAATGTAAATATATCAGATTTGGACTTGTTCATCTATCTGATTACCAAAGAATTATAATTAGTAAGACGTCGATATATTAGAGTAGTAACATCTTTATCATAAATAATATGATAAAATCATAATCATACATATCATATTAAAGATAATAACACATATATTAGTTTTTGTCAAACGTAGAATAGATTGGATTAGAAAAGAATAAAATTTATCTCATATTCAATATCTTTATGATAATACCAACATGAAAAAACAATAAAATTTGAAATACATTTATGAAATAATTAAAACAATATAAATTAAATAATAATTAATTATTGAAGTTTAAAATAACAAATATATTTTAACCATAAGATTACATTATTTATTGACAATGACTAAAGGTGTCCCTTATTTAATACTTACAAGAAGAGTAGTCATTCTTCAGAAAGGGACACCATTGATATGAATGTTAGATTTGATCCATCTATCTTTCCCTTGAATCCTTCTATCCCAATAATTATATTCTAGGTCTTACTATCTCTGAAATACCTTGATCAATAAGATAATGAACTTTTTTGTCTTTCTATCTCTGAAATCCAATGATCAAAATCATAGATTAGATAGATGATTTAAAATTCTATATAATTCTTAAGGGGAGAACCTGACAATGTTCCTCTAATAATACACAACTTTAAAACAATTAAAAAATAATATGAACAATCCATTAATGGTTTGTAATCTTCGGAGCTCTCACCAAATAAGAATTTTTAAAATGAATCGATTAGAAAAAAAACTCTTGGAATGACTGGGTATTTATAAGAAGACATTCCAATTGTCATAATTTTTTAGAGTTTATTGCAATGGCATGGTATGTTGGCACATCAATTGCACTTTTTTAACTAATAGTTGGATGTAATATTAATTTACACCATTATAGTGTAAAAGGTACCCTACTATCATATAAACCCTTCTTCCATATTCAGAATATAAACTTGGTAAGTATGATGGAATTACATTTAAATGTCATTACAGTAATTCTAATCAATATGATTTTTATTTTGACCATTTATGATATCAGTTTGATTATAATGATTTTTTCAGTATGAAGACAAAAATAGAAAATCTAAATTCTAATCAGATAAAGATGGATATGATGATTATTAGAACCATAATAATTACAATATTCATAATTAAGAGATTATGTTTATATTTATTAATATATTAAAACTAATTTTGTGTATGTTAAGTGTTTTATGTTTCATAAAAAAATATTCTAAAATATGCTAGACATAAAAAGTTTATAAACAAGTGTTCTATAAAAGAGGTTTTGTTTTCAAAAATGAAATGAATTTTATTGTCATAAGTAAAACATTTGACTCAACAATCTCCCGATTTTTGGAAAGGAAAACCATAAAAAATAAATAAGAAATATATTTTTAAAACTCATTGTTCATTTACATTAATAAAAATATTATTACGAATTAAAAAATATATCTAATCTCTCCAAAAATAATAACGTTTTTTAATATAGTGTTGAGTATGACCAAGATCCCCTTATGATAAAGGAACCCAAAAAAATATCATATTCATTATTTCTAAGAAATTATCACCCATATAATAATTATTTACCTTTTTATGAAGATTTTTCCCTTTTAAAAAATTGCTTCGCCTTTGTGATATAAATAAAGAATAATGAAATGACACGAGTTTCCTAAAAAGTGTTTGAATAGAAATCACAAGAAATAAATATAATTAAGTCCCTAATCATCTGAAAAAACTAAAAGAACATTCCACCAATCAGGATTATAAAACATTCATACATATCATAATTGGATAAAATAGTCATTCATTAGAAATGATGAATTTCAAATGTTCAAAAAATGGTTAAAACAAGAGTTTAAATTGGGAAATGTTTTAATATTTCTTTATCAAGGATCTCACTATAGTCTCAATTTTGTTGAACTCTTTTTATTACCCCTCTGTGATTTTGAATAATTTCATCATGAGTATATTTTTTACATTCATGAATTTAAAGCTACATTTAATTCTTCATTCTAATTTTCAAAGATAATGATTTCAACATTTTAATGATTTAGTTAAGGAACATTATACTGCAAAACATTCAATTTAAAAACAACTCTTTCAAATCCATATTTCTGTTGTCGGTCGTTTTTTTGAAATTCTCCAAAAATTTCAATCTTTGTGGTTAAACACATGATAAGCTATTAAAAGCATAAAAAAATACACTCAAAATTTTATTTATATATTCAATATAATCATCCTGCATCATTAAATTAGCATGAAAAATGTAAGACAACATAACCAAATTATTACATGCCTTTTTTGGAGCTTGAAGAGTTTATTAATGAACACCAAAATCTTCCTCATATCAGATCATCATGTCTAATAAAACTTTTATTAACTATGATTTTTTAATTTAATTTTTTTGAATCAAATAAGCTCTTTCCTATAATTTTTGAATGAATGGGATTTTTCCTTTAAAAATCTATGATTTATGAACTATTTCACCAACTCATTTTATTTATTCATATATAATGAATATGAAATATCAATGTCAAAAAATTGAGGATGTCTAGTTATTATTTTCACTTTTTTCCCCATTCCTCTCTCATATTTCATTAATATAGACTTTTATATCTATATCCTTATTTCTTTTCATCTGAAATTTCAATAATTCCCACATCATTATTTATGATTTATAACCTTTTTTCATAGAATTTTGATCTTCCAAAACATTCTCGGATGTGGAAGAATCATATTATTTTGAGGAAATTTTATTTTTATCACTATTATATTTTACATATTGATGGAAATTTCATAGATGTATTGATGAATAATCCTCCAATGATTTCATATAGAATTAGTTGGATTGAGTTTTTTTATTTTAATCTTTTTCATTATATCCCTTCTCTTCACTCTTTTCTTCTTCTTCTTCCATTTCATCCTTCTTATCATCATTCTCATCATCACATAATAATTCTTCAAAATAATTATAAATATATTCACATTATTTTTCTTCTTCTTATTTAGATAAGACATCAATTACTTTTATACATTCATTAATTTATTTAAAAAACTCTTCAAGGAGTTGTGAATCTATTTTGGAATAAGCTATTCCGGCATGTTCTAATTCTGATTCTTTTTTAAGGTGAGATGGTTGTGATTCATCAAAAAATTGTGCCATTTCCATGTATGTAACAGATGGATATTCAACATGAATAATAATGGACTAGATAAAATATAATATGTGATTATGAATTTATAGATCATGTTGAGAAGCTAAAAGAACATTTATTGAGGATACCTCAACACCATTAGACAAACAATCTAAAAATCATACACCTTATATTTAATTTTTGTTTTTATTTTTCAAATTATTTTTCTAAAATATGACCACCAAGAATAATTATGGGAAGGGCCTATACTAGATCAAATTTGAATTGGGATCACCTTAATTATTTTCCTCTTTCATTTTAATCCATTCTTCCCTTACATCATCTAGAACAGATTATAGATTCTTAATTTTATTTTAAGGGGAAGACTCATCTTTCCGTTTCCTTACCAATTGGATTTGAACAACGTTCCTCTTATTCTTTACTATTTTCATAACTTTATGTGTAGATTATACTTCCGGAGTAATCCCACTAGATATATCAATAAATAATTTTTTTCTTTATTGAAACCAACAACAATTCCCTTTAGAAAATCATTACTAATGAATTTCATTTTCTTCTTCATTAGAGTTTAATTTATTTCGATGATGAAATATTTCACCGAATCATACAATAATTGTCATAAAAGTTATATAAACATGATGATTTTAGAATTAATAGCTCCGATATTGTTGTTTTTTTAATTAAGAAAAATAAATCCCATAAGATTTATTTTTCACCTATTCACATGAAAATCCAGAATGAAAATATTAGTAACCTTTACACTTTAATGGCCCCATTTCTCAGAGATAAAACACTTACATCCAAATAGTAATGTATCTTTTATTTTTTTAAATGAGTCAACTTTCGTTATTTTTCTTAATGATTAAATAAGGAATCCATATCTTTCTTCTTATTAAAATAATTCTTTTCATATGGTAACATCTATGAATGAAAAATTGATTCTTTATATAATGGAATACTGAACATAAATTTATCTTTCCTATATTAAATATTGCAACTTTTTTCATATATTTGGAAATATTTTTTTTCATATTTGATGAAAATAATTAAATAATTATAAAAATATTGAATAATATCTAGAT
Organism: Viscum album; assembly: GCA_963277665.1. Classification (NCBI taxonomy): domain Eukaryota; kingdom Viridiplantae; phylum Streptophyta; class Magnoliopsida; order Santalales; family Viscaceae; genus Viscum; species Viscum album. The sequence continues at coordinate 1,008,257,963 of OY728156.1, forward strand.
AAACATGATCATTAATCTCATCAGCATTTTCTAAATAAACAAAAAGTGATTCTATAAAAATCATTATCAAAAAGTTTTTAGGAAAATAGTTTTTCTAAATAAACTAGAGGTTTTGAAAAAAAAACATATATAATCAGCCTTTGAAAAAAAACATGATATAAAGATATGAGAGTAAAAAGATTTATATTTGAATGATTAAAATAAATTAACAATTCCTAGGTTTTTTAATGTATTCAATTCTATTTAAAGGTAATGTTTTGTAAAAATATTAGTAGGTTTTTCTTGCATTCGGATGAATTATAAACCGATATCTCCAAAATGTTTTTGATCCCTAAGAAAGCATTGTTAATATCTATGTGTTTATTATATGAGTGACGTGCATGGTTATTACCAGATAAAATGAAACTATTTTATCTCATAGTATTTTAGTTTTAATAAAATTCATGCCATAGTATGTGAAGGTGTGTTGCATCAACAATACATGAGCACAACAACTTCCAGATACCACATTTTCAGCTCTAGTAGTGGAAAGGGATATCATGTTTTGATTCATACATGACCAAGAAACAAAATAGTCTCCTAAGAATTGGAATTTAATGTATTCCCATTTTCTATCCTTTCTATATCAACCAATTTCAGCATCCAAAAAGATTAAATCAAAATCATTTCCATAAGAAGAGAAAATTATTAAATCTATAGTTCCCTAAAGATAACAAAAAAATTGATTTTAAATCATATTACATTTTTTTCTTATAATAATTCACATAAGAATATAAAAACATTAAGTCTGGATGAATAAAAGTAAAGTAATGTAGGCTTCTTATCATACATCTAAATGTATTTTGATCAATTGGTTGACTAGAATCATCACGATCTAGAGTATTTGAGGTACTGATGGTAGTAAAAATAAAAATAGTCTTATCGTATCAAAACTTTTTTAAGAATATCCTTAGTATACTTATGTTGGGATATATATGCTTCTTCAAGTTATTGCGAAATTTGAAGACCATGAAAATATGTGAACTTATCCATCAAAATCATCTCAAACTCATATTTCATAATATCCACAAAGGAATCAATTAATGATTTTTTTATTTGATATAAATACTATTTCATCAACATATATTTAAATAATCCTAATGTTTTTATTATATAATTTTATAAAAAAGAGATAGATCCATACCTCCTTTATCAAAATCATTTTGTAACGAAAATCATGTTAACCTTTTATGATAGGCACTTGGGGCTTCATAAAGTCTATATAATGATTTATTATGTTCATAAATAGATGAGGATGTTTTTTTTATTTTCAAAACAAGGGATTTTTCAAAATAAACATCATCTTGATGATATGAGTTTTGAAAATAACACTTCACACCCATTTGAAAAATATTGAATTTTAATATTTTCAAAAAGGATCGTAGAATGAGAATACATTATAATCTTGCTATCTGTTGATATGATTCTTTATATACTATTCCATATAGTTTATTATAACTTTTATTGACAAGTAATATTTTATTTCTAACAAATATTACATTTTCATCACATTTTTTCTTCTGAAACACCATTTTACTCTAATTATGTATTTTTATATGCCATTAAACTAGGTTCAATACTGTGTTCTTCTCAAATTCATTTATCTCTTCTTAGAAGGCCTTAATCCAATCCTCATCACAAAAATAATCACTATGATTCTTATGTTAAAATTGGGAATGGAAGGAAAGATGTTATATTTCATTCCTTAAGAAACTTATAGTGCCAACATGTTATTTAACATCACCAATGATGGTATAACTAGGATGATTTCTAATAAAAAATAACTGAAGGGGTATTGAAAATATTTTTAATTAAAATAACATAGAAAATATTCCTGAGTAAATACTTTAGAAACTACTTCTTAAGTATTTTCCTTATAATTATAATTTTATAACATAGGTAGAAAATCAATTTTTGAAATAACATTTGACGATCCATGTTGGGTTTGTATAAATTTAAAAGGATTATTTTTATCAAATTGAACATTTAATGTGTCTTCAAAAGTAGAACATTTTTTTAAAAACATTATATGTCCTTAAATTAGGGGAAAATATAATTTATATTCCTTTATCATAAATGGGTGAAAATTTATGTACTTTATCATTCATATTAAAGATGAATACATCCTATCCAAAAACTCTGAATTAATAAACTTTGGGGTTCAGATTATTATAATTCTCATAAGGTGATTAAATATAAAAATTTATTATAAAAATGATTTATATTATAACAGGCAGTACTAAATTCTTTGTCCCTACAATGTTTGGTAATTTAGTATTCACTAAACATGATTCATGTTATTTCATGAAGAATATATTTTCATCATTCAAAAACACCATTTTTTCTAAGGAGTTATAGTAGATGAAAAGTTATGTGTAATACCACTTTTACTACAAAAATTCTCAAAATTAAAATTTACTACTATTACACCATGATCATTATGAATAGTTATTAAAGGAATTTTGTTATCATTTTTAACTTTGTCTAAAATGTTATAATATAAATAAATTCTTTTGATTTATTTTCTAAAAAATAGACCCCGATATATCTAGTGTAAGAAACAACTAAAAAAACATAGAGTACATTCCCACAGTACATCATGTTTGTGTAGGACTGAATAAAAACATTTTTACTAACTATAAAACATCATTACTTGAGACATAATTAATAGATTTAAAACAATACTTTTTTATTTTATTATATTAACATGGGTAAAAAAGATTTTGAGTAATCAAACTGATTTCTTAGTAGATCATTAACAAGTCATTTCATATTCAATATACATATGTTTATAAGAAAACATTATCCTAACATTATATTCCTTAAAAAAGATTGATCATCCATTACACAATGGAAAGGGAATTATTGGATCCTAAGATCATCTAAGACATTTTTATAATCATTAGTAGATTGGTTATGAAAAATAACAAGTTAATCCATAGAATTGTGTCACACACATTTATAATATCTAAATAAACTTGTTAACCTTATTTACATAATTGAATTATGATAATAAGGATGTGTTTAAGCCCTTTAAGAAATAATACATTGGATATTAATTATTTACCCTGTAGAATTATGTTACTTATATCAATAATCACTCCTTGATCATAATCTCTAAAACTAACATTTCCAATGTTCATCTAGATGATCATTTTGAAAGAATATTTATTACAAGTCATACACCAAAAAAATCTATTTTCCTTATACCAGGTATTATTATTTTTGGTACATTATTGTTTTTATGAGAGATAAGAATTTGACTCTGGGTACCCAAATATTCTTGGGTCTGGAAAAAACAACTGGCACCCACAATTATTTTGAAAAAATATGCTTTGTGGAAGCATAAAGATTGGTTTATATTCAGAGAAAAAATATTCTTCCAATTTTCACCACTTTGACATTAAGTAAATTTTTTTAACTTTTTTGAGTATAGTAATTATTACTGAAACCATTTTTTTACAAGTAAACCCAATTCAATTATTAGCCCTCTGGGGATGAACTTGTTTGTACATTTTACCAATGTTTTCCTTGATAATGGTAAATTTTTACAAACATTTCATCATGTAATAAATTTTGGACTTCAATTTTTCAACTAAATCCATACCCGCTTTAGTAGATGTTTCCCAATTGAGTTTTCCAAACAAGGTGGTAAAATATATTATCCCAAAATCACTTTTTATAAATCATTATAAAAATAATCTATTTTGAAAATATATTTTGGATGATCATTAGAGAGATATGATAGATATATTATTAAAAACAAATATTAAATCAGACTTATTAATTTTTTAACTAACTTATCAATTTTTATTTTCATGATGTTTAGAAAAGAGAGATACATATTCATTAGAAGAAAAGTATTATTTTACATTGTAGAAGTTTTTTCATCTGAAGACATTGAATCCTTATCATAAATATTATTTTCATTTAAATCTAAATTTGTAATATTCTCAAGAGTATTTAACTCAGTCATTAAAAAATATATTCATTGGGTAATCTAGAAAAAAGACCAATCTTACTCTATCTTGAAAATTCATTATAAGATGTACTGCCATATTAATATCTTCCATATACACTCCAAGAGTCATTATCTTTGAGAACTCTCTTTCCTTTTAACTTGTAATAATTTTTATGATTCCTTTTTGAATTCAATTCTTTCATATATTTACTCTTTATCTTATGAAAATCTAGTATGATATGTTCATCTCTATTATATTCATAACAAATAACATCAGAATCATTATTGTCATCATGATCACTGTTACATTACTTATATTGATACTGATAATATTTCTTACACACTATCTTTTTCATCCTCTAAATTTTTTTTCTAGTTCATTTTCATATTTTCCAGAACCACTAGAGTCTGTTTTGATAATGATATTTTTATACCTGGAATACATAAAAACATTTTTTGGTGTGAAATATTTGGAAGGTATGTTAATTATTTTATTAAAAGAAACACCTCTATTTTTTTTATTATCTTTTTCTACATCTCAATTTAAACTACTCCCATAATGCATAATGGTTCTAAACAATATCACCGAGAGTGAAATCTTTTACCTTTCCTGATTCATCAATAGAATATCATTTACCATCATATTCATTATTCCTTATATAAATTATCATCCCCTTGAAAATATCATCATCGAATCCTTTATCACCGAATGATTGTAAACTATTAATGATTATTGAAAAAACCTTATTAATTATATCCACTAATTCCCAAGGAAAAAATTCAACATCCCGATAATATGATCTTAACATGGCTCTCCTAGTTTCAAATATTATTTTCTGATTCACAAGAATTGTAACAGCCCGAGATTTTATGAAAAATATTCTTTTTTATTTCACTAATGTATTGTGTTGTACGCTACACCAAAAGAAGCTTGCACAACATGCATCCTTGACTTGCCTTGCATTACACGCAATCACAACCTTCCTCGATAGCGTGTGTGGTACGTAATACTGAGTTTCACGAAACAATGATATGCTATTAAAATATTATTAAAACTAGCCATTATGAATAGTAATAACCACTTTTTAAATTTTAGAAATTTTAAAATGGACTTCATTTTTGGATTCGGAGTATCGAATTTAGCCTAAGGTGAAATTTTGGTACTTTTCGGATAACTTTCATATTCTGATGAATAGTGAAAATTACTATATTATAATTAAAGAAAACTTTTTTTAATCGAAATAATTAATAGTGATAAATCATTAATTTGAGTGGTTTTAAAGTATATTTAGAATATATTTTTACAATTTAATACAATGTTGGTCATTGGATGTAATTTCACATTTAAACTAGACATAAACAAGTGTCAATCTTTTGAAAGATATTGTTTCTTAAAAACACGCTATTTGTTTTAACAGCAGGATTTAATTATAAAATTAATTAATGCAACTTTTATGTAATGAATTTGGTAAAATAGACTTCATTTTTGAATTCGGAATATGAAATATATCTTGGGATGAAATTTTGGCACTGTTCTGAAAAACATCAATTTTTGATGAATAGTGAAACTACTAAGTGGTAGTTAAAAAACAGAATTTTTCATAAAACTTAATTTTACCGATTCTGTGAATGGAATTTCAAAAATCCGAGAGACACGGTTGATGTCAGTATGTAAAATGTGGTTCAATGAGATGAAAATATTTTTTGGTGAATAGTAACTTTTTACTTTTTTTTCCCGCGGTTAATAGTAAATAGGGTAACTAAGGGTAAATATGATATTAATATTACCCTAACACATGTCCTAATTCTATTGGACAAGTGTAATTCGACCAAAAACAAACTTAGGAATAAAATATGACCATTTAGGCCCACTTGGATTAGATTAGGACATTTATTATTAATTTATTTAAAGAAGGGTTAAAATAGTTAAAATCAAAGTTTAATAAGTAAATCATTTTTAATATGGGGTAATACATAAGATAAATTCAATTGTAAATATTCATTAGAAAGTTAAAACGATTTACTACATGATGGTATTTTATTTGTAATTTTTAGACATCAAATAATTTAATTTATTTATGACACAATGATGATGCAGTAATTATCTTATTAATGAAATATTGACATAATTGATGTTATAAACACCAAAATAAATATAATTTGAGACTTTATATGAATTCTACTAATTTTCTAGGTTACTATGATATATTAGTGTTGATTTAATCAACTTGGTTCGAACATATAATTCTGTTATGACTTTCACAAAAATCATATATCAAATAGTGTCAAAATTGACACAAAATAGTTTTTAAATCAAATATTATATTATTAATTGATATTTTATTCCTAAAAATCTAAGGGTCGGCCAAATGACTTAGATAAGGATATATATATTAATAATAAACAATTTGGGGTTCGTTTGGCATGTTATAGTAAGTGTATTAACCATATAGTGAAAGAAAACAAAAAGACATGGTAAAAGTTAAATTATTTAACTTAGAGTTAAATCTAATTGATAAGGTTAAAATAATACCCTAAACTTGTCTAAATCCTATTTGTTGATAGGATTTTTACCCTTCCCCACTTTATCTTCGAAATAAGACCATTTAGAACCATTATAAAACGATTTTGACTTTAATATAAAATAATATTTTGAGATATTCCTAAGGTGCCCCTCTCCTCCCTTATAAAAGGACACCTCCTCTCCCTCCTCCTCACACCAATTTGAGCACTCAAGCTCGGCCAAAACCTTCCAAAATCTCTTCTCCACTTCCCTAAAAACATCCTAGAGGTTCTGGTCTTCCTTAAAGACCAATTTTAGTGCCCTAAGAGGAGGTCACAAAGAGGCACTTCAAAGAAGAGGTAATTACCATTACCAATTCTTTCATCTTTATTTCTTCTTCCACTTCTTCTTCTTAGGTTGTTTCATTATTAAGTAATAACATCAGTATCACTCATATACTGATATGTTATTATAAGTATGAAACAACCCTATTTCACCATCTATCCATCCTACGGAAAAAGAAATCACCGTGCGTGCGTACGTACGGAATACCGTCTCCACGCCGTGGTGTAATCTATTTTCCACCACCACCTTACATGGATGGGTATAATGGTGTAAAGAAAAACTATACATAGTTATTACAACATCATATTTATTCTGATATATTTTATGATCCACTCCAATTCAATTCAATATTTATAGAAATGAAATCATCGCTCGTGCGTACGTACGGACTACCGTCTCCACGACGCGATGAGATTCATTCTCCATGTTAACCATTTAAGAATGATTATAATGTATATATAAGAAATAATAATGAAATATATGACATTATAAAGCTACTGGATTTATGTATATATATACATATGTATGTCATCTACTTACTTCCATTTCAAGACAATAAGGAAAGGAAAACAGCGTTCATGCGTACGTACGGACTACCGTCTCCATGAACGGTGTTTTTCATTTTATTTATCTACCTATTATATATATATATATACTGAATATATATGATATATAAATCATATTTTATATTCTGGAAGTGAGTAAATCATGATATAAGTAATAATTATGTCAAGAACAACAAGTCAAAACACCTACGATAAGTGAAACGATTTTACCCAAAACGCTTCTTTAACATGGAATTTACAAAAGAACGGGTAATATAATGTCATAAGTGAACCATATATGATATCATAACAATGAATATGATTCTGTAATAAGTCAATAACATGATTTAAATCATTATACAGGAGGTTCGGACACTTACAAAGCAAGTCGGACCTAAGGTAAGGGAAATATCACAATCTCATTTTTATCCGAGATTGTTTATTCGTAAGTATTTACTGGGGTGTATTTTATCATCCACATCCATGTTTCATCAATATGTAATATTATTTCCATCCACCTACAATTGTTTAAATCCATTTTTACCCTTCGGTGAGTTTTTAGTAATATGTACGAAAGGAATCTTTTGTCGTTTTTCGTACGAGGTACTTTTTGACTTTTCCGACAAAAGTACGAAGAATGTTTTTTTAACTTATACGGCATGAATGGATTTTTAAAACATTATTTCCAAGAAACTTCATTTACAAGTTTTCATGTTTATTTTTAATCAACTTCTTTTATTTTAAAGTCGTATGACATGTTATGAAAGGAAAAATGTTTTTGAAGTAGAAAGGATATTTTCCTCAAGAATGGAGTTCAAGTATTTTATCAAAATTATTTTCCATCTAAGATAATAAAAGGGTTATGTTTTTATCCCTATTATTATTACATGGATTTGATTATGTTGTGATGGAAATATTTTTATGAATTCCTTTATCTTATATGAATTGTTTTATGATGTCATGTTGTTTAAGAATCCCATTTTTATTACATGGGTTACGCTATGATGTATGGTTTATGATTATGTGGCACACATAAGAAAGGATTCATTATGAGATGGGTGGGACCTATATCTCCCTCCAATTCATTGGGTAAAGATTTTATATCTCATGAGATAGACAGGGCTGGAACGGTAGGTTATACCGGTTCAGTGAAACAGGACTGAAACGAGGGTTACTCGATTCAGAAAGGGACTTTGTCCACTAAGATAGTCTTGGCAATGAGTCTTGACTAACAAGAAATGATTTTCCATGATTATGTGTGCATGCCACAAAGTTTCAAGTTTTATGTTATGATTATGGGGATCACATTTTCACTTCTATGATTTATCCCATGTTATGATATTATGAGCTCTTTTACAGGTTAAGATTTCTAAAAGCTTTGTTCTTATGTATATGATGTGATTGATATTTCTTTTGTTTACCCTTACTGAGAATTTGAGCTCACCCTTTTATGTTTTCTTTTCCCCAGGATATAAAGAAAGGTTTTTAGGTAAAAAAAAAGGGAAGATCTTTATGGGAGATATTGAAGATCTTTCACCACGATTAGAAGATTACGTTCCGAGTTTCCAAAGACACTAAACTATTACGATCCTTGTGTGTGTGTTTTTGTTATGTACTAAGTATTCCGCAAAAGTAATGTAATGCCCATGTACGATAAGATTAGGGTCTCTACAGTTGTTATCAGAGGAAATGTTTAGTCAACCTTTGGAAACTAGGATGCGAAAACGTTAGTGAGATCCCTAGAGATATTTCTAAGGTATGTCTAGGGATGTCCCTAGGGATAAGTATACGTATAGGTTATAGTAATAGAATTACGCTAACGATCATAGAATTAAACCTAAGATGTTGGATATTGAAGGTACTCCCCCTTTATTATGTTGTTTTCCCTAGCATAATTTTTGCCTCTCACACTATTCTTTTTGGGTTTTAGACGATGGATGGAACCCGAAGGAACCGTGTTGATCAATGCAATGGACAATGCAATGATTGCCCTTTTGAACAAACAAATGTTATGGTAGATAGAGTGCAAAATCTTATTGCTATACTTACACAAGCTATGAATCATTCTGGACTTCCAAATGAGCAGAGAAGGGAACAATATTCTATTGAGTCCTTCATGAGGCAACATCCACCTTCTTTCAGTGGGTCTTCTGATCCACTTGTGGTTGAACAATGGATCAGTACTACTGAAAAGATATTTTCAGTTCTTCAATGTTCTGAACATGATAAAGTCATCTTAGCAGTATATCTTTTGGAAGGTGAAGCTGATCAATGGTGGAATCTTATCAAGAATACGAGGCCAAGAGATGAAATTGAGTCCATGGAATGGGACGAGTTCAAGAACTTGTTTTTTAGTAAGTACTTCCCTCGTATTCTTCGAACAAAGATGGAGAAAGAGTTTCTTGAACTAAAGCAAAGGGACGATGAATCTGTTGGTACCTATGAAGCAAATTTTACAAGACTTGCAAGGTATGCTTCTGGAATTATCATCCAACCTGAATGTAAAGTTGATCGATTTTTCAGTGTCTTAAAACCAAGTCTTCGAAGGGCATTAGCTATAAGAGACTTCAGTAGCTATGAAGAAATTGTGCGTTGTGCTATCAAGGTAGAAATGGAAGTTGGTGTTACATATCCATCTCATGGTTTTGACAAGAAACGAAAGATTGAGTTCAAGGAGAAATCTCAGAATAATGGTGAAAAGAAGATGAATGTTTCCTTATGCACAAAGTGTGGAAAGAAGCATGGTGGAGATTGTTTTAAAGGGACTAGAAAATGTTTTAAGTTTGGAAAAGAAGGTCATCAAGAAGCTGAGTGTCGAAGTAATGGAAAAAGGGTTTCTAATGATGTCAATAAAGCAAACACTGCAGAGAACGCACCGCCAACACTTCAATGCTTCAAGTGCAAGGAAATGGGGCATTATGCTAATAATTGCCCTAATCCAAGGGTTAGTGATGATCAACATGAGCAACCACTGAAGGCAAAGGACAAAGGGAAATCACATGCGATCACTATTGGAAATGTTGAATATGACAACGATGTGGTGGAATGATTACATGTTTATGTAATGGGATTCCAAAATTATGTTGTATCATTGAGTATTGCAATATTTATTGATGTGGTATTCAAAGTGATTCAGATATTTTTTGGAAATAAGATGATATGCGCATAATGAAGACGAGAAAATGAAATGTTTAATAGTATTCATGAGCTCATGATTGATATAAGGACTAAGTGATATCATGGTTTGAGTATATAGAATTTTGAGGATTTTGGTATGTGGAAAGTGTTAACTTTTAACTGCACTCATGTTTTCACTAAGGTATTCAAGAGAATACACGATTAAGGACTTTGAATGTTTGGAATGTGACCAACAAGACATATCTTATGATATGTGGGGATCAACGACAGTATTAAATCTCTGGTAATCGTTGTCACTATATTATGAGAGTGGACTGCAGTATTATGTATAAGCCTAAAGATTAGACTAGATTATGTTGGACATAAGTTAGTATTGTTTAAGGATAGAGGATTTTCGATATTATTGATGGGATGTTATAGTAACGTAGTTTTAGAAAAAGGACAACCTGTAGGACGGGCGACATCCCATCGCTTCGGACAAGGCTGTAGGAATCGAACCCACAACCGAAGTGCGACTGGCCTTTATCGCCTACCACTGACCTACAAGAAGTCCCTGTTTAGTAGAAACTAGTGTTATTATATTAAGCAGTATGATATATGAAGTATAAGCCCATTTTAGGAACCATATATGATTAATCCCACTATAGATCGACTTATGTATATAAATTTTGCTAACCTTTTGAGACAGATGGAATGACCCGTCATTCTATCACATGAACTTCTAACACTTCACGAATAACAAATTCAACTTCATTTATTTAAGAGATGAAGTGGAAATTGTTAAAGGCACGAACAACAGTGAGATTGTACCAAAATAAAGTAAGTATTTATTCTAATTCAAATTCTTTAACTTTAGGGAAATGATCTTGAAAACCAAAAATGTTGTCCTAGTTCTCTTATACCTGATGAATCAGATGGTACCTTAGATCGTCACAAATTTATGGATTTGTGATTACTGGATTTTCCATAGCCATGTTCTCTACCACTCTCCATCAGAACATGATGGTTAGATTTCTCTTCCATATCTATATTTTCACCTATGTGGAAACCCAGTGATTAGTTTATTTGGGTAATCGTTACATTTCATACTTTAGTTTTTAAAGCCAAGTTTTGGTATTCCTTTTTACGATGTGGGTTTCTATTAAAGAAACTTTCTAATAGTAAACCATTTATAACCCCGACGAATTTCGAGGGCGAAATTCATTTTAAGGGGGGTAGAATGTAACAGCCCGAGATTTTATGAAAAATTTTCTTTTTTATTTCACTAATGTCTTGTTTTGTACGCTACACCAAAAGGAGCTTGCACAACACGCATCCTTGACTTGCCTTGCATTACACGCAATCGCAACCTTCCTCGATAGCGTGTGTGGTACGTAATACTGAGTTTCACAAAACAATGATATGCTATTAAAATATTATTAAAACTAGCCATTATGAATAGTAATAACCACTTTTTAAATTTTATAAATTTTAAAATGGAATTCATTTTTGGATTAGGAGTATCGAATTTATCCTAAGGTGAAATTTTGGTACTTTTCGGATAACTTTCACATTCTGATGAATAGTGAAAATTACTAAATTATAATTAAAAACAACTTTTTTTAATCGAAATAATTAATAGTGATAAATCATTAATTTGAGTGGTTTTAAAGTATATTTATAATATATTTTTACAATTTAATACAATGTTGGTCATTGGATGTAATTTCACATTTAAACTAGACATAAACAAGTGTCAATCTTTTGATAGATATTGTTTCTTAAAAACACGCTATTTGTTTTAACAGCGGGATTTAATTATAAAATTAATTAATGCAACTTTTATGTAATTAATTTGGTAAAATAGACTTCATTTTTGAATTCGGAATATGAAATATAGCTTGGGATGAAATTTTGGCACTGTTCTGAAAAACATCAATTTTTGATGAATAGTGAAACTACTAAGTGGTAGTTAAAAAACTGAATTTTTCATAAAACTTAATTTTACCGCTTCTGTGAATGGAATTTCAAAAATCCGAGAGACACGGTTGATGTCAGTAAGTAAAATGTGGTTCAATGAGATGAAAATAATTTTTGGTGAATAGTAACTTTTTACTTTTTTTTACCGCGGTTAATAGTAAATAGGGTAACTAAGGGTAAATATGATATTAATATTACCCTAACACATGTCCTAATTCTATTGGACAAGTGTAATTCGACCAAAAACAAACATAGGAATAAAATATGACCATTTAGGCCTAGTTGGATTAGATTAGGACATTTATTATTAATTTATTTAAAGAAGGGTTAAAATAGTTATAATCAAAGTTTAATAAGTAAATCATTATTAATATGGGGTTATACATAAGATAAATTCGATTGTAAATATTAATTAGAAAGCTAAAATGATTTACTACATGATGGTATTTTATTTGTAATTTTTAGACATCAAATAATGTAATTTATTTATGACACAATGATGATGCAGTAATTATCTTATTAATGAAATATTGACATAATTTATGTTATAAACACCAAAATAAATATAATTTGAGACTTTTTATGAATTCCACTAACTTTCTAGGTTACTATGATATATTAGTGTTGATTTAATCAACTTGGTTCGAACATATAATTCTGTTATGACTTTCACAAAAATCATATATCAAATAGTGTCAAAATTGACACAAAATAGTTTTTAAATCAAATATTATATTATTAATTGATATTTTATTCCTAAAAATCTAAGGTTCGGCCAATGGACTTAGATAAGGATATATATATTAATAATAAACAATTTGGGGTTCGTTTGGCATGTTATAGTATGTGTATTAACCATATATTGAAAGAAAACAAAAAGACATGGTAAAAGTTAAATTATTTAACTTAGAGTTAAATCTAATTGATAAGGTTAAAATAATACCCTAAACTTGTCTAAATCCTATTGGTTGATAGTATTTTGACCCTTCCCCACTTTATATTCGAAATAAGACCCTTTGGAACCATTATAAACCGATTTTGACTTTAATATAAAATAATATTTTGAGATATTCCTAAGGTGCCCCTCTCCTCCCTTATAAAAGGACACCTCCTCTCCCTCCTCCTCACACCAATTTGAGCACTCAAGCTCGGAAAACCCCTGCCAAAATCTCTTCTCCACTTCCCTAAAAACATCCTAGAGGTTATGGTCTTCCTCAAAGACCAATTTTAGTTCCCTAAGAGGAGGTCTCAAAGATGCACTTCAAAGAAGAGGTAATTACCGTTACCAATTCTTACATCTTTATTTCTTCTTCCACTTCTTCTTCTTAGGTTGTTTCATTATGAAGTAATAACATCAGTATCACTCATATACTGATATGTTATTATAAGTATGAAACAACCCTATTTCACCATCTATCCATCCTACGGAAAAAGAAATCACCGCGTGTGCGTACGTACGGAATACCGTCTCCACGCCGTGGTGTAATCTATTTTCCACCACCACCTTACATGGATGGGTATAATGGTGTAAAGAATAACTATACATAGTTATTACAACATCATATTGATTCTGATATATTGTATGATCCACTCCAATTCAATTCAATATTTATAGAAATGATATCATCACTCGTGCGTACGTACGGACTACCGTCTCCACGACGCGATGAGATTCATTCTCCATGTTAACCATTTAAGAATGATTATAATGTATATATAAGAAATAATAATGAAATATATGAAATTATAAAGCTACTGGATTTATTTATATATATACATATGTATGTCATCTACTTACTTCCATTTCAAGACAATAAGGAAAGGAAAACAGCGTTCATGCGTACGTACGGACTACCGTCTCCATGAACGGTGTTTTTCATTTTATTTATCTACCTATTATATATATATATATACTGAATATATATGATATATAAATCATATTTTATATTCTGGAAGTGAGTAAATCATGATATAAGTAATAATGATGTCAAGAACATCAAGTCAAAACACCTACGATAAATGAAACGATTTTATCCAAAACGCTTCTTTAACATGGAATTTACAAAAGAACGGGTAATATAATGTCATAAGTGAACCATATATGATATCATAACAATGAATATGATTCTGTAATAAGTCAATAACATGATTTAAATCATTATACAGGAGGTTCGGACACTTACAAAGCAAGTCGGACCTAAGGTACGGGAAATATCACAATCTCATTTTTATCCGAGATTTTTTATTCGTAAGTATTTACTGGGGTGTATTTTATCATCCACATCCATGTTTCATCAATATGTAATATTATTTCCATCCACCTACAATTGTTTAAATCCATTTTTACCCTTCGGTGAGTTTTTAGTAATATGTACGAAAGGAATCTTTTGTCGTTTTTCGTACGAGGTACTTTTTGACTTTTCCGACAAAAGTACGAAGAATGTTTTTTTAACTTATACGGCATGAATGGATTTTTAAAACATTATTTCCAAGAAACTTCATTTACAAGTTTTCAAGTTTATTTTTAATCAACTTCTTTTATTTTAAAGTCGTATGACATGTTATGAAAGGAAAAATGTTTTTGAAGTAGAAAGGATATTTTCCTCAAGAATGGAGTTCAAGTATTTTATCAAAATTATTTTGCATCTAAGATAATAAAAGGGTTCTGTTTTTATCCCTATTATTATTACATGGATTTGATTATGTTGTGATGGAAATATTTTTATGAATTCCTTTATCTTATATGAATTGTTTTATGATGTCATGTTGTTTAAGAATCCCATTTTTATTACATGGGTTACGCTATGATGTATGGTTTATGATTATGTGGCACACATAAGAAAGGATTCATTATGAGATGGGTGGGACCTATATCTCCCTCCAATGCATTGGGTAAAGATTTTATATCTCATGAGATAGACAGGGCTGGAACGGTAGGTTATACCGGTTCAGTGAAACAGGACTGAAACGAGGGTTACTCGATTCAGAAAGGGACTTTGTCCACTAAGATAGTCTTGGAAATGAGTCTTGACTAACAAGAAATGATTTTCCATGATTATGTGTGCATGCCACAAAGTTTCAAGTTTTATGTTATGATTATGGGGATCTCATTTTCACTTCTATGATTTATCCCATGTTATGATATTATGAGCTCTTTTGCAGGTTAATATTTCCAAAAGCTATGTTCTTATGTATATGATGTGATTGATATTTCTTTTGTTTACCCTTACTGAGCATTTGAGCTCACCCTTTTATTTTTTCTTTTCCCCAGCATATAATGAAAGGTTTTTAGGTAAAAAAAGGGAAGATCTTTATGGGAGATATTGAAGATCTTTCACCACGATTAGAAGATTACGTTCCGAGTTTCCAAAGACACTAAACTATTACGATCCTTGTGTGTGTGTTTTTGTTATGTACTAAGTATTCCGCAAAAGTAATGTAATGTCCATGTACGATAAGCTTAGGGTCTCTACAAGAATAGGTCTAACAATAAATGTTTCTTACCATGGAACATAACAATGTGTTCCTTACATTAAAATTAAAACGATATTACATATCTTCTTGGTTGGTTAAGGCTCTAACTTCATTATCATGTATTTTATAATCACCCATCTGCATGAAAAATTATCCACTCCTATGTTGACAACAAAAATCATTATTTGACCCCGATCGTATTAATAGTCATCACCAAAAAAATGGTGGTCTATATAAAGACCCATAATTTCCATTTAATTGTTTTTAAATAGTTGGGAATTTTATGAGTCTGTGAAAATTGACGGAGCGTTATTTCGAGGCACGGATTTCCTCGAATAAATTTCTGAACATTATTTTGGGTACATTCAGTAAATGTGCGAGCGAAGTTTTCTAACTTTTGAATCGGTGCTCGGAATTGAAATATGAGGGCACCGTTGTACTCGCAACGCTGATAATCACTTAAGGAGAGTTTCACCTCGATGACAGTGAGTCAAGATTGAAAGATACTTTTTGGGCTTTTCGTGGAAATAATAAAATAATATAAACTCATATTTTATTTTATATTGTTGTAACCACCAACGAAGTAGATGTTCAGGGGTGGGGTCCACTGGAACTAAACCTCCTCTTCATGATTTATTGTGGTGGGGACCACCCGACCCCCTATTAATGGGAGGATAGAAAAATCTCTCAACCCCATAACAAATGAGGGGGGAGCCTACTCAACACCTCCAGAATTTTATTTATGCGAACACAGCTTATTAATTGTTCCAAGTCTACCACATTAATGAATTGATCTAACACATCAATTAATTATTTAAAACTTTTGAAATATTATTCCATCGACTTTATAGATATTTCAATATATTATTTTGGCTATGAATTCACTTGGGTGGAATTGGGGAGATGAGGAACTTGGGAGAAAGATCCCAATGAAGAACGATCCACCGATGAGGAACACCTTCAACAATGAAGGACGACCTTGAATTCGACTTTCTTTCTTGGAAATTCCTCCGATGTAGGATGTGTTCATCTACAACGAATCAATTTACAACTTCTCGTGAAAACGTTAACCAAAAATGACCAAGGTAGGGGTTCTTTTGTGAATGATTTTATATAACCATGTTCTTCCCTTCTAGAACAAGGAACGCAAATCAACTTTCAAACTAGTTGATCTGCATATGTTTCTTTTTGAGGGTTTTGGGATTAATCATTGCAGGATGGTTTGATGTGCTTTGTTCTTGTAAACCACTTGCTACTGCTCTAATAAAGAGAGTGCATGCAAAAATAACATGGCCCATCCTCTCTGTAACACTTGGGTTGATTTGCGGAGTTCTTCGAAACAGATGAAGGTGACGAAGGCAACATCGACACCACCCGCGACCTCCACAACGCGCGCAACCCCCGCAGCGTCATGTGCCTCCGTCGTCCCAACCATCGCAGTGACCTTTCTTGGCACCCTGGCCAGACCGGCGGCGCCCCCTCACGACACCCTAGCCAAACCACCCCTGCCATCTACGCCCTTCTAGCTCGGCCGCCCCGGGCCGGGCCGAGCTACCCTGTCTGACCGTCCACCTACCGAACCGGCCCCGACCACCCCGGCCTCCAAACTGAACCAGCTCCCGGCCACCCCGACCTCTGGGCCGAGCCGCTCTGGTCATGCCATCCACCGGCCGATCCACCCTTGCTACCCGATTTCCCTTCAGAACCGACCATGGTCGTGCCACCTGCTGGCCGAACCGGCCCCGGCTGCGCCATCCTGTCCTCTGGGATGAGCTACCCCGGTCATCTCTCTCCATGGCCCACTAAGCCAAACCGACCTCGCACCCTGGGCCGAGCGACCCTCGCGGCCCCCTTCGGGCTGAGCCGCCCACACAGCGCCCTCCGTGAAGAACCGCCCCCACACCAACTCGTGGCCAGTCCGTGACCTCACAGCTCTCCGCGGCCCCTCGCGGCCTACTAGGCTAGGGCCAGTTGGCCAGGATGAACCCAACGTGTCGGCCTGCCCAACGGGCCAGGTCAGATCGGACCTGGGCCCAATATGACCCATTTATGCTTCTTCGGCCATATCCCTGACACCAGATGTTTGTTTAACAAACCGTCAGCAGTGATATAAATCTTGGATCATGATGACCCCTTTGAGTATACCCCACATGAGATTGGGGTATAGTTGAGATATGATTAGGTTGGATCATGCACGAATCCAACCAGGCCCCCGGGACTAAAAGGATAATAACTCATAGACTGATCGTCCAATTGACGTGCCTTCTATTACGTTGAGACCCGTATAACATGACAGACCTTTGTGATACTTCTTTACGAGACTTCATGATAGTTGGAGTATCGACTAGTAGCTCTTGGAGTGGATCCTCCCAGAGATGAGCGATCGTAGTGTAGATACCTAGTAATTGGCTGAGACCTGACTATTACTGACCATTTGATAAAGAGTGACTCTACTAGCCCAGTGGGGAGTGCCTTGTTGTCATGGAAAACTCACAGTGGGGAGTGCCTTAGTGTCGCGGTAGACCCACGATACTCTACAGGTGGAGTACCTCAGTAGGCTATGTGGGGGAGCACGTTGTGTGATGTGGCAGAACCACGGTACTCAACAATAGGAGTACCTCAGCAGTTCAATGTTAGTGGGAAGCACGCTTGGTGTCGCGGCAGACCCACTATACTAGATAGAGGAGGATTTCTCCAGCAGCCGAGGTTTCAATAATGTGACAAGGTATGTTACTTGATACAACCCCTAGAAAAAAATCCTGGCTGAGCTGAGTCATTTTTTATTGTGTTTTCCTCATGATTGAAATGGATCACTTGATAACTAAGGTATATGTATGGGAATATAACAAAGTGGGGTTATTTGTTGATTTCATACTTTGTGGTTTATCCTTGGTGTATTTGTTTGAGACATTTAGTGTCTTGGGGTCCCTACAGAGTATCGTTATACTCACCCATGCATGGGCTATGCACGTACATCATTATGTTGGATGCAGATGATAGACATCACTGACGGAGGCTGAGAGTGCAAGGACTGGACGGTACCTAGAGGTGGACCATATGGCATGTCAGTACTTAGGGGAGATGGACGGAAGTGGATTGTTGAGGAGGCTATCTGTACTTAGCATTCAGGTAGGAATTCCGGAGGATAACCCAGTAGCTGCTTTTATTTTCACTTTCTTTAGTTGTATTTCATTTCAGTTGTACTTGTACCTTTACTGTTGGTCTTGTATTCCGACCCCTTTTTTACTTTCAAAACTCCTTTGTTATACAATTTATGTGGTGTTTCTTCCAGCTATGTGCTTGATTATGTGTGTTCTTATAAGTTATAAAGGCAATGTCTTCCCAGTTTTAGGGAATTACACCTTTGGTGCAAGTCACCAGCCCCAGGCCTATGAAAGGCGGGCATGGGGTAGTCACAGCATGGGCCCCGGGGAACGGGTTATGGAAAATTGGTATCAGAGGAGTCGGTTCAACCATAGAACATAGGACTTTGATTATTTTTGTGTAGAAATAGTTTTAAGTGTAGTGATTGGGGTTTTCAGACAGGGAGTCCAGTGTTTGTGCGGCGACCGACGTATCCATAAACCAGGACCCTGACTAAGGATTTCCAACTTAGTGCATGAAAAAACTGATTGTGTGTGTGTTTTCAAAAAAAAATTATGTCATCTCATCAGGTCAGCTCACTGGGTATAACTTCTGACCATCTCACATTTTATTCTTTTCAGGATGCCCCCACACAGACAACCAGTTAGTTTTCCGAGAGTTGTACGTACTTATAGACTACCGAGCGACAAGGCCTCGGTTCAGGGACCATTCCAAGTATAGGCACCAGCGGAGGCACCAGTGGAACTTTTCCCCATTGTAACACTGATTCTGCCAGCCCCAGCAGGAGACGGTGCATGCCTCCTGAGCACGTTGCATGAGTTCCAGTGCCAGAGGCCACCGTGGTTCAGTGGAGAGATGGACCCACAGGGGGCTGAGGATTGGATGGAGGCTATGGTAAGAGTGTTTTGACTGGTAGGGACACCGGCCGATCTCGTGGGGATTCTCGCTGCCAGCCTTCTATAGGCAGCAGCGGGCAGATGGCGGAGCTTGATGCTCCAGGTCCACGACGAGGTGATTCTTTTCTAGGTAGATTTCAAGAGACTATTTTGGGTAGAGTTTTTTCGAGCGACTCTTCGTGCAGTGCACATTCAAGATCTAGTTCATCTACAGTAGGGAAGCATGACTGTAGATCAGTACTTAGAGAGGTTCACAGACCTCTCACACTACTCCACCGATATGGTTCGGGACCCATTATTCAGGGCCCGGACCTTCGAGCAAGGACTCAGGAGAGAGATCAGGGCTCAGGTGATCTCACTCAGCATCCTAATGCAGCTAGGGGTGTTAGAGAAAGCCCTCATAGAGGAGAGTTTCTTTGTTGAGAAGTCACCAGCAGAAAGATCCCGCACTAGTCGATATGTAGTGGAGTCTTCTGTAGCTAGAAGCAGGAAGATGTTGTAGAGGTCCAAGAGAACTAGACTTATAGGTGGACGACCGCATGATTCAGAGTCGGTTGTGCAGGTCACCCGAAGCGGAAACAGACATGCTAGGAGTGGGCGGTGATTTACATGGAGCGGGCAGGGTCACATGGATCTTGACTGTCTAACCCGCCGTTCAGATGATCGGCAGAAAATCGAAGGACCACCCAGGAAGAGAGAGAGATTTGATTGAGGTGGTCTGTAGGGAGCAGGAAGACGTGACAGAGAAGCTGGTCGTTCAGCTGGTAGTGGGTGGTGAAACGAGATATTAACGCCACCACCACAAGGAGGTCCACCCCAACCATAGGGATCATGTGGACATGGGAGAGATCAGCTCCAAGTAGCTAAGTCCTATGATCACGGCACTCCGGGGATTATACGAGGTACAATCTGTGTCTATTCCAACATATATTCAGCACTTATAGACACAGGTTCCCGTCATTATTTTATTTCCACTACCCTTGTTCAGAGTTCGGAGTTTCCGATGGATCCCTTGGCTTGATCCTTACAGCTAGAGATTTCTACTTGAGCATATTCGACGATTACACACTGGTGCCAGCAGTGCGAGCTTACTCTAGGAGGTGAGTGTTCCGGCTTGGATCTCCTAGTATTGGCGTCGAGGCCTTATGACATCATATTGGGTATAGACTAGTTATCTACAGTCCATGCTCAGATTGACTGTATTAGGCGTAATGTGTGGTGTGTTTGCACAGATAGAACCATTTTTACCTTCACCGGTGAGAATGGATCCTTTGCAGCGCATAATGGACTTACCTGGAAGAGGGTGCAGCTGATTAATCATCAGTTTGATAGTCTTTCCCTCATAGCTGTTGATGTGGAGAGTCCGAATTAGACTATAGTGGTGGACCAGTACAGTGATGTTTTACCTGATGAAGTCCCAGGTCTACCTCCTCATAGAGAGGTGGACTTTTACATTGACTTGTACCTCGGGATGGAACCGATATCTACACCATCATATCGGATGGCTCCCACGGAGCTTCGAGAGCTGGGGGTACAACTGGAGGATTTGTAGGAGAAGGGATTCATCCAGCCCAGTGTTTCACCTTGGGTAGCCCTTATTCTATTCGACAGAAAGGCATATGGAAGCTTGAGACTTTGTGTCAACTATCAGCACCGTAATCAAGAGACCTTGAAGAACAAGTTCCCACTCCCGAGGATTGACGACCTCTTCGATCACCTGAAGGGAGAACATTGGTTATCAAAGATAGAACTCAGATTAGGCCATCACCAGCTCAGTGTATGAGATGAGGACGTGCAAAAGAAAACCTTTAGGTGTCGGTACAACCACCAAGAGTTTTTTGTGATGAAATTTGGTGTATCCAATGATCCATCCGTGTTCATGGGACTCATGATCAACATCTTTTATCCATACCATGATAATTTCATAGTATTCTTCATCGACGAAATTCTGATCTACTCAATTACTAAGGAAGAGCATGACTACCATTTGTGTGTAGTACTGGACACACTCTGAGTGCCCCAGATTTATGGTATCTCTTGAATTTCTAGTTCTAGATCTAAGAGGTTCACTTTCTAGGACATATCATATCGGAGATTGGAGTTGTATTGGATCCAGCAATGATTGAGGCAGTACTTCTTTGAGAGCCACCCATGAGTGTTACAGAGGTACGAAGCTTCATTGGTTTGGCTGGATACTACTTGAGATTTGTGCCATATTTCTCCATGGTTGCAGCACCAATATCATCCTTGACGAAGATGGGGAAACCCTTTGTATAGTCGATAAGATGCTAGCGGAGCTTTTAGAAGATGAGGTAGAGGATGACTGGTTCCCTCATATTGTGGCTTTTATAGGAAGGTGTAGGGTATGTAGTCTACCTCAACACATCTGGGGCCAGACTCTGATGTGTCTTGATGCAGAAGAGAGAAGTGATCACATATAGTTCTCGACAACTGAGACAACATGAGAAGAACTATGCTACCCATGACCTTGAGTTAGTAGTAGTGGTTTTATCCTTGAAGATGTGGTGCCACTACCTGATGGGTGAGCATTTTACCATGCACTATGATCAAAAGAGTGTTAGGTTTATCTTGTCCCAGAAGGACCTGAACATGAGACAGTGACATTGGCTTGAGTTTTTCCAGGACTATGAATTTGAGATAGTCTATAATCTTGGGAAGGGGAACATTGTTGCAGATGTACTCAGTAGAAGATCAGGTTTACAAATACTAGGCGAGGCGACAGAGCAGCTAGCCGCTTTGCAGATAACCATAATGGATTAGGATGGATCATCTTTTCTTCAATCTCTTATAGTCACTCCCCCACTTCTTCAGTGAGTCAGTGAGGCACAGCGTGGGGACACTAACTACAAGACACAAAGTGATCAGATATCCACAGGGTAGGCACCCGATGGAATTTCTGAAGGTGGGGAGCACGTCATCATCTTCAGAGGATGTAACATGGAACCAGTTTTACATTAGGTGGATGTGTTGAGGGAGTTCCACACATCCCCTATAGCGGTACATCTAGTATTGGTGAAGATGTACCAGGATCTTCTATGATAGCACTGGTGGCCGGGAATGAAGAATGCAGTTGCAGAGTTTGTCTCTCAAGGCCTCACTTGTCAGCAAGTGAATGCGGAGCATCAAGTACCAACATGCTTAATTCAGCCTTTAGAGGTTCCAGAGTGGAAGTGGGATGGGATATCCATGGACATTGTGAAAGGACTTCGATATACATCCAAGGGAAATGACTCAATTTTGGTGATCGTCGACCAACTCAACAACTCAGAACACTTCCTACTGATCAGAGAGTAGGGTTCAGTAGAGATATTGGGATGCCTCTATGAGAAAAAGATTGTGTGGCTACATG
The DNA here is from genome assembly GCA_963277665.1 of Viscum album. NCBI lineage: Eukaryota > Viridiplantae > Streptophyta > Magnoliopsida > Santalales > Viscaceae > Viscum > Viscum album. Next base: position 1,008,281,298 of record OY728156.1, read on the forward strand.
GAGTACCCATGACGATTGTCTCCGATAATGAAACATGTTTTACTTCCCATCTATGCAAGGGTTTTCAAGAGGATTTCGGGACACGACTTCATTTGAGCACCACTATCCACCCCCAGACGGATGGTTAGACTGAGCAACCATTCAAACCCTTGAGGACATGTTGTGTGCTTGTGTTCTTGACATCAGTCGCGGCTGGGAGGATCAATTTCCTTTTTTGGAGTTTGCATACAATAACAAATATCACTCCACCATTGGGATGACACCTTTTGAGGCGTTATATGGGCGACCTTGCAGATCACCCTTGTGCTGGACTGACCTAGGGGAGTCAGCACTAATGGGACCAGAGATGGTACGGGCTTTCACAAAGAAGGTGCAGGTCATCCAGAAGTGGATGAATACTGCACAAAGCAGAAAGAATTCATATGTCGATAAAAGACGGGGACCTCTAGAGTTCAAGGATGGTGACCACGTCTTTCTACAGGTCTCACCTTGACAATGCTTGCAGAGATTTGGCCAAGGCAGCAAGTTATCTCCGATTTTCATTGGAACTTTTCAGGTTTTCAGCAGATTTGGAGAGGTTCCATACCGCTTAGATCTTCCTCCTCAGTTGCACTGGGTGCACAACGTCTTCCACGTATCCCATCTGATGAGATACGTGCACAACCCTTCTCACATCATCGACCATAGCGAGTTGGACGTCGATGATGGGGAGAATTTTACAGAGGTTCCAGAAAAGATAGGGGATCAACCAGATGGGGTCCTTTATGGATGGTCGATACCTTTGGTGCACCTTCATTGGAAGCATGGGAACCTCTAAGAGAGCACATGGGAGCGGGAGGCTTAGATGTGTGCTCAGTACCCACACTTGTTCCCTTATTTTGAGTTGTGGCTTACTAAGATGTAAAGCCTGAGGTGGGGAGAATGTATAGACCCAAAATTTTCATGTATTTTTTTTAAATATATGGAAATTTTACGAGTCCGTGAAAATTGACGTAACGTGATTCTGAGGCCCTGAGTGCCTGAAATGAATTTCGGAACATTATTTCATGTACGTTGAGTAAACGTGCGAGCATGTTTTTATAACTTTTGAAATGGTGCTCAGAATTGAAATCTGAGGGCACCGTTGAACTCGCTACACTAGTATTCGCTTAAGAAGACATTCACCTCGACAATAGTGGGTCATGAGTGAATTATAGTTTTTGGGTTTTTTGTGGAAACAATAAAATAAAATAAGCTTACGTTTTATTTTATTTTGTTGTAACCACCCACTATGTGGATTTTTAAGGGTGGGGTCCACTGAAAATAAACATCCACTTATTTATTTATTGTGTTGGGGAAAACTCGACCCCCTATTAATGGGAGTATAGGAAAACCTCTCAACCCCCTCATAAATGTGGGGGGAGCCTCTTCAACACCTCCCCAATTTTAATTGTGCCAACACACCTTATTAATTGTTCCAGAATCCACCCCATTAATTAACTGCGCCAACACATCAATTAATTATATAATCCTTTTTGAATATTATGCCAACGACTTAATAGACATTTCAATGTATTATTTTGGCTAGGAATTCATTTGGGTGGAATTAGGGATAGGATGAACTTGGGGGGAAATTTCACAACGAAGAACGCTCCACTGATGAGGAACTCCATCGACTACGAAGAAAGACCTCGACTTCGAATTTATTTATCATAACATCCTCCGTTGTAGGAAGTGTTCGTATACAAAGAATCAATGTTTTAATTCTCGTGCTAACGTCAAACAACAATGAACAAGGTATCGGATTTTTTGTGATTGATTTTATATACCCATGTTCTTCCCATCTAGAACAAGGAAAAAAGATCAACTTTCTAACCAGTTAATCCACATATGTTTTTTTGCGGGTTTTGGGAGTAATCATTGCAGGGGGTTTGATGTGATTTATTCTTGGGAACCACTTGATACCGCTCTAATGTGGAGAGTGCATGCCAAACTAACGTGGCTCGTCCTCTCCGTAACACTTGTGTTGATTTTTGGAGTTCTTAGAAACAGATGGAGGTGACAAAGGCAACGATGGCTACGAAGGAGATGAAGGCAACAAAGCCGCCCCCAAGACCTCCATAGCCCATGATGCCACCGGCTGAACTAGACCTGCGACCACTCGCGGTGCCCCGAATGAACCAGCCATGCCCCCTCACAGCACCCCGGATGAACCGCCCCGCAGTCTCTGCCCTTCTAGCCGGGCCAGCCAGGGCCCCGCTGAGCCGCCCTGGCCGCGCCATCAGCCGGCCAAACTTGCCCTGGCCACCTCGGCCTCCCGGACGAACCGGCTCCCGGCCACCCCGGCCTCCCTGTCGAGATGCCTTGGCCGTGATATCCACTGGCTATGCCCCCCATCCACCCAGCCTCCTGGACAAACCAACCCCGATCGTGCCACCCGCTGGCCGAACCGGCCTCGAACGCGCTATCCCGGCTTCCAGGAAAAGATTCCCCGAGTTTCCCTAACTGCGACTCTCTGAGCCGAGCCACCCAGACAGTGCCCTCCGAGTCGAACCACCCTCGCGCCAACTCACGGCCGGTCTTCTCCCTCGTGACCGGTCCGCACCTTCGCGACCGGTCAGCGCTCTCACAGCTCTTTTCAGCCACTCGCGACATGCTAGGTTGGGCCCAAGAGGCTAGGCTGAACCCAATGGCTAGCCTAGTCAATCCCACCAGGTCAGACCAGACTCAGGCCCACTACGACCCATTTATGCTGCCTCAGCCATATCTTGGGACCAGACATCCGTTTGACGAACCGTCAATGGTGCAAGAAATCTGGGAGTGTGATGGTCCATTTGAGTATACCTCAATAGAGCTTGGGGTATAGTTGAGATATGGTCAGGTTGGATTGTGCACAAATCAAATTGGGCCCCCATGACTAAAAGGATAATAACTCACAAACTGGGTGTCTGATTGACGCGCTGTCTATTAATTTGATACCCCTATGATGTGGTAGACCTTTGAGATACTTCTTAGAGGGACCTCGTGATTTTTGGAGTATCGACTAGTAGCTCGTAGAGCAGATCCTCTCAGAGACTAGCGAGCGTAGTGAGAAGAACTAGTAGCTGGATAAGACCTGAATACTACTGACTGTATGACTCAGAGTGACTCTACTAGCCTAATGGGGAGAACCTTGGTGTTGTGGAAGAATCACAGTGGGGAGCGACTTGGGGTCACAGAAGACCCACATTACTCGATAGGAGGAGTACCTCATTAGGCTATCAGGGGGAGCGCGCTTGGTGACGCGTCAGACCCACGGTGGGGAGCACCTCTGTGTGACATGGCAGACCCACGGTACTTGAGAGGAGAAGTACATCAGCAATACAAGGTTAGTGGGAAGCCCTATTGGTGTCGTGGCAGGCCCACTGTACTTGATAGAGGAGGATTTCTCCAGCATCCGAGGTTTCAATAATGTGATTGGGGATATTACATGATACTACCCCTAGAATAAAATCATGGTTGATCTGAGTCAGTCTTTCTGTGTTTTCCTCATGACTGAGATGGATCACTTGATAACTTATGTATATGTATGGTCATATACCAAAGTGGGGTTATCTATTGATTTCATGCTTTGTGGTTTATACTTGGTGGATTTTTTGAGACCTTGAGGGTCTCGGGGTCCCTACTAAGTATCCTTATACTCACCCCTGCATGTGATATGCCCACACTTCATTCTGTTGGACGTAGACGATAGACTACACTGATGGAGGCTGGGAGTGCCAGGACTAGAGGATACCCTGAGGTGAACCATACAGAGTGTTAATACCTGGAGGTGACAGACATACGTGGTTTGCTGAGGAGGCTATTTGTACCTACCATTCAGGTAGGAATTCCAGAGGACGACCTTGTAGCTGCTTTTATTTTCTATTTCTTCAGTGGTATTGCATTTCAGTTGTACATTTACCTTTATTGTTGGGCTTGTATTATGGCCCCTTTTTTACTTTCATCACTCATTTTTTATACAGTTTACTTGTTGTTTTGTCCAGCTGTGTGCTTGCATGTGTGTGTGTTTATAGGTAATAAAGGAAATGCCTTCACAGTTTTAGGGAATTATGCCATTGGTGCTAGACGCCTACCCCTAGCCTATGGATGGCAGACTTGGGGTAGTCACGATATGGGCCCCGGGGGACGATTCGTGACATTCTATTGGGATTCATATTTTATATGGATCTGACATTTATTTTTTTCAATGATAAAAAATAATAGATACAAAAATTATTTTCCAAAACACATGTTTGTTTAGAAAATGTTCATAAACATAAATATTATAAATAATTTAAACACACATACAATAGTAAGGGAAGAAAAAACTAAGAATGTATTGAGGTAGTGGAATTGTGTTCTGATACCAATTATTGGATATCAATATGTGTTATGTTAATATTAGGATAAAATTAATGTAATTTTGATGCTCAGTAACAATAGTGGGTGAATAGTAGTTTTAATAAATTTAGATTAAAATAATACAAATTAAACCAATTAACAAACCTAATTAATGTAAAAAAATCAGTTTCGGACATATCCTTAGGTCTGATTAACAAAGAATCATAATAAGGAATATTTCAATATATCTATGTTATAATGTTGTATTTATAAATAATAGGATTATGTTAATATTATATGGATCGTATTCATGATAGATATAATTATATCAATCTGTCTCAGATTCATAATAGAACCAAGTAGTAAAGAATATTTATTTTATCATACTTAGTGTCGTTACGATAAAAATATTATAGACAAGACCAACCAAATTAACAATACCAATAAGAAACAAGTAAAAAAATTGAAATTATATAAGAATGAATTATAGACATTTAAATGAATACATTTCTTTTAACAATAAAATTAGGGTAACCACAAACCTTGGTTAATAGTGTACCATGTTTTATACATATAAAAAATCCGTCTTTCCATGAAAAGGAAATCTATTAATACGAATATAAGATATTATATTTCTGCATATCCTTGGAAGCCCTCAATCAGATGGATTAGATTCTCTTTCTTATTATCCCTCTACGCACTTGATCAATATGATTATCAGATTCTTCTCCTTTATATCCCAATAAAACCTCAATCATAATCATAGATTATATAAATAATTTACAATGAAATAGAATTCTTAAGTGGATCACTTGATACGGTTACCTTACGAAGATAGAACTCTAAAAAAATTACTTATTACTAAGAACAAGTGATTCATGATTTTTAATCATTAAATTATCACATAAATATTAATTTGAAAAATAAATTGATCCACAAGAAACTATTAGATTGACTAGGTATTTATAAGAAACCCTTAAAATAGTTATAATTCCTCTAATAGTGATAATTTATTTGAGTTTGTTAAACCAAATTGGATAGTTGGCACCTCAATAACTCTTTTATAACTGAAGGTATTCCATCATATTTATTTATAAAATTATAGTGTAAATATTATTCCATTATCATAGAAATCAATTTTCCTTATAAAATATATAAACATGGACTGTCTAATGGAATTCATTATAAATTTCACTACGATAATAATTATGAGTGTGAATCAGATTTTTATGGTTCCAATATTAGTCTGTTTTTAATCACTTTTTCAGTATGATAACCTGGCCAAAATTCTTAAATCTAATATGATAAAGGTAAATCCAATGATTATTAGACACATTATCATTATGATAATCGTTATTAAGAGATTATGTTCATATTTAGGAAAATATTAAAATATTATAAATATGGTAAAAGATTTTTTTTGTAAAAATATTCTAATATAATTTGGACCTAAAATGTTAGTAAACAATTACATTAAGAAAGAGATTGTCATTTACCAAACCAAAGTAATGGGAAATCCCTAAATGAAACATTTTACTTGTCATTGTACTCCAAATTACTATAATCACTAATGTGGTTCTGGACATCTCAAATTTCCATAAATCTAAGGCTTAACTTCGATTTTAAAAAATAGATAATTCATGTAGTGAGGTCTAAATTTACAACTACTTTTTTCTTATTACTATTTATTTTTTTGAAACCATTTTTCCTAAAATTCCATTACACAATATTAAAATTCTAAAAATCCTATCAATATTAAATTAGTTTTTCAATATAATTATCCTGTAATAATTAACCATGCTTGAAACATTTTTTATTAAGAACAAGGAAACTATTAACTTTGCATTGTGTGGACAACCACCTACTTGAGGTCACAAGTTTTTTTCTTTCACCACTATTCAAGAATTTTATATACAAAAAATTTAATATACATGTACTATATTAGGGAAATTTTTTTATTTTTAAATTGGGAAACATATTCCACCCTTTTCATATTCTATGGATCTGAAATCATTATTAATTCATGGGTGTGGGATACCACCTCCAAGGAATTATTGATTTGTATCACTAATTTCATAATAAAATTACATGTATGTTCTGATGAATGGGTTTAATGGTAAAATTATATGTTTATTACAGAATTAATATTGTAGAATAATAAATTGGAGAATCTATTAATGCTATGGTCTATAAATGATCATCATAAATACAAGTTTTTAAATTAGAATTCAAAATTTATAATGTTCTTATACCATTCATGTAATATTCTATGTACACTACTCATTCCTATAATTCAATTCAATTATAATATATCACACTAATTATAACAAAATATTATCATTATGTTTATGATATAAAGATTTTATTACTAAACCACCACATCAGTATCTATTGATTATGTTTTGTTCTTGTTGGGGTCAGTTTAACCACATACTTTAATAATACTACGAATATATATTATTGATAACTATGGGATCTTAATTTATGTTATAATGTTATAAAAATATGTAAATATTTATTTTTCTTCTATGTAATGTAAATATATTATTAAAATAATATTTAATCAAACACCTAATGATTGTCAAGAATAATTGAATCATTGGCATCACATAATTCATATTCAGGTTTTGAAATAAAAAAATTAAATGGAATAAAATTATAAATATATATCTATAATTTTAAGTATATTACAGATGAATTAATGATATTTTTATGATGAAAATTGTAAAAATTATCCACACCAACACCATTTCTATGAGACCTACTACAAATAATCGAGATTACACACACATGATATTAAAAATATATTAAAAACTAATATACATGGACAGAATAACTACAAATTATTTCAATAAAATATTAATATTAAATAAATTTTCATGTAATAGAAGATTACGATATTTATGTATATTATATAGGATTATATCGATCATTATAATAACTATAGATATAAGTAAAAGGTTCCTTTCTCAACTTATACCCCATGGAACACATTTCATATTTTATATAATATTTTCATTCATTTTCTTCATTAAATTTCCAACTCGTTTCAAATGTGATAATATATTCCACTTCATGGAATTTTAATCTCAATTTCCTGATATTCCTATAAATATATTTTTATACATACATAATTAATTCCATAAGAGTTTTATCAAATCAGTTTATAATTTATTATTGAATTTTTATTTTTTAATTGAAAATAAATTTTAAAAATTATTTGATTCAAAAATTACACAAAATATTATGGTATTTCCAATTTTTATCTAGGGAAATTAATTCTCATAATATGTAACAACTTTTATGATAATATCATTATGAAATCAATATGTATCATTTGTAAGAATAACTCTTATTCTTATCAAAAAATAATTTCTTCCATGTCATTAATTTCCATATGACTAATGTTATACTATATTATTAATCATTTTAATATGGATAATTTTAAGTGAATATCATAATTATATTTAACCCTATTCAAAAGAAAAATTTAATCCTCATTTTGTTATGTGTGTTTTCAAACAACATTTTTTCAGAATATATTACAATGTTTGTATTTTATTTAATTAAAATAAAATGTTTTATTATAATCCCATAGTTTTTTTTGAAAAAAATTATTTCATTTAAAATATATTCTATTTGGTATAATTTTTTGTAATGTTTTAATATATATTCTATTTTTATCTGATATAATACATTGAAAATAAATTATTACCTAATATTTTCTGACAATGAGTTGAATAGTTTTGTTAAAACATTTCCATTTTAACTCCATTCAATGTTTATGTATAGTGAAGTTTTTTATCACCCAATTTATGTTATTATTATGTGATTAACTTTGGAAAATTTTATTTTCTAAATCATAATGTTTCTTATGTACATGATATGGGTTTTTTTGAAAGGATTGTGAAACTAATTGTTTTTTATTTGTTTTTTTGGTAATATGAGTTTTTGTTTTAAATTAGAACCCATATTTATGAAGAATTTATGAATAGGGTCCATTGTTTCTTTTAAATGCATTGAGAAAATATTTACCTATGAAAATGATTTTAAATATTTAAAATTTTTTCCAAAACAAAAAGTGTGATAAATTTTTTATTCACAATAAAAAGTATGAAAAAAAGTTACGTCTACAAAATAAAGTGAGGGATGTTTTTTTTTCTTAAAAAATGAATCATGTACATTTTTTTCAAAATTTTATAACTTCACTATTTTTATATTTATTATATGGTAATATGTTAAGCGTAGTTTCATGGTTATAATATATTTATATTAGAAATTCATATGATTATGATCTCATAGATCATGCTAATTAAATCATCTTTCCACAATTCTTTGAATCCTGTTTTATCACTTTTGAAGCCTTAATGAATGATTTCTAATCCATTCTATAATGGGTATATATATATTTTTTGTATCGTGATTATACCTATATGCTAATCATATTATCACTTAGGAAATAAAATTTCTAAAACGAATTTTTAAACGCATGAATCATCTAATATCAACAATTTATTTTGTTTATATCCCTCTTTTTATGAAGCTAATAAGGTATGTAATATCTTAAGGCGGTTCGTATTTGGAAAATTGTGTCTGTAATTGATGACTTGTTATATATTAAATAGTGTCTCTTGTAGTGGAAAAAATATTTATAAGTTAAAAGGGAATGAGTTTTGACATTTAATGTTTTTGACATATTCTAGAATCTATATGCCTATAAAGGCATCAAAATTTATTAGAATGAAATATTTTCTTTCATTCTAATAATTAGATAGCCACATTATTAGGATATTATAGTTGGTATCATAGAAACATTTTTATAAATGTTGATATTGGTATGTTATCAGTGGAAGATAATTTTAGTGTTATAAATGTGACTAGTATTTGATATTTTGAGTTTTATCCTAATTTAAATGTTAAAGTTAAACCGTTATATTAATTCTGACCCACTCTAGTTGTTTATTTGGTTATTCGATAGTATATTTTTTTTCAAAAAACTATGAAAAAAATTATTGATTTATTTCATAATATGATGAATTAAAAACATTTCTTAATGAATTAGATATGTAAAGAATCTATTTAGAGAGTTAGAATTTCTTAAAAAAAATTAATGAATATTATATGATGTTGAAATGTTTTGGAAATTATATTTGAATTTTAAAATGAATTTAATAGAATAATTACATTGTTTTTTAAATGATGTGGTGTTGGGTATTTTTATTAGAAGTTATGATAATCATTAAAACCTTATATATTGGTGTTCATATTAAAAATAATACAATCCAAATCCACATAAGGAGAGAAACCATAACAATATATGGAATAAATCATGACAATATTAGGGAAATACCTAGAATGATAAGACATGGGAAAAAGAGGCATATAGGATAGAAAAAATATATAACATCCATATATTGAACACATGATCCATTGCATCTGCCATTAAGGTGGAACATATATGGATTTGGGTTATCACCTAGTTCGATGCCGACAAAAATCATGGAGAATACCATGTTACATGAATCTACTATGTTTATAGTTTATTATTAATTATTAAGTGTAACTGGAAATGTAGAAAAGTTAATTTTGGATTCTAACACAGAAATGTAATTCATTCATGTAAAAAATGTTATTTAAAGAACATAGGTTTTTTACGAGATTTATCAATGTTGATTGATTGATTCTACTGATTGTCATCAACCATGGTAAGGTTTCATCCCTTTGAAGTCTTCATTCTATAAAGACAATGTATTTAATTGAAGTAGTAACGAGTTTATTACCAGATCTTGAGAAAAACTATTTTAATCTTCATGAAGGTTTCTAGGTTGATCAATTAATATAGTGTTAAAAAATCATGATATATTCAGACCCAAAATAGAGTAACAACATGTGCAACATGTTTGAATGAACCAATGAAAGTTTGTAGATCATGAAAATAATGGAATGATAATGTGATAAATATAATAAAATCAAGTATTATTTGTATGTAGAAGTTAATTCATGTATTTTGAAGGAATATACATTTCTTAATATGATATAATGATTTCCCAAGATGTATGTGTGAGAATAACGAGATAAGTTAGTATATAATGTTACAAAGTGGAAATGTGCTTAGGGTTATTAGGTAGGGTAGAACAATAAATTTATACATCCAAGTGTAACCATTTATTTATAATTAATGAAATATGAATATTAAAATTTAAAAAAACAAATACTTAATAGTGCAATGATTTTTAGTAATTATTACATGTGATGTTCATATTGCTTTTTCCAAAGATATTGTGATTATAAAAAGGATGATCTTTTCTCGATGAACTAGTTCTTCTGTAGAAACACTTTAACTAACATATATATATAATTTGTGAAGTCATAAAAAATAAGTGTGATTTGAAATGTTATATACTCTTGTTTTATTTATTAGAATGAGAGATGAACACATATTTCACGTTCTTTCAGTTAAGTGATGAATTTGAATTACACACAAAAAATATTATACATGTTTATATTTAAGTTATTTACATGAATAGTTTGTAGAAATTACTGATAAAATTTTATAAAGGAAGTTATTATAAAATATTACATTGATTTGTGGGTCTTTTATGAAAATGTTGTATAAATTATAGAAGGAAATTATATATAGTATAAGTTATCTTTCATTATGCATCATTTTGTTCGCATGAAAATACACATCCATGAAAATAGTGTGATTATTGATCATGTGTGTTTCAACAGAATGTATAGTGAAGAATAATGAATAAGATAAATGAGGCATTTTATCCCACATGCATTAGGATTGAGAGACAGACATGAAATATATTATTCATTAATAGTGTGAAATTATTTTTGAGACTGATGTTGGGAAGTATTTTAAATGTTATTCATAATCATGTTATGAATGTGAAATGAAAATACAAGACAATATAAAATTCAATTGAATGTGAGAAAAATCATGCAATTTATTATCTGTATTCATAGTTCCTGAAGTATATTATATGATAAAATCATGTGATCCATTTTTTTGGAGAAAGATTTCATCTTGAGGGAGTGAAAAGGAATTATGAACCTGACAGATATACTTTTATATTTGGATCATATTAGAGGATCCTGAATAGAATAGTGTGAATGTAATGTGTTTAATGACTATTGGGATATTTGTAACACTATGAAATTTAATATAAAGATCCTCATAGGGGACTCAAGGTTTATAGATAGACATAGTGGGATTCATTGTTGGTAGCTTTTGTATGTTGGAGCTTGTGATATCTAGTGGGCTCTGGAGTATTAAAAATGTGAGATTCAGTAATTCTAATAATGAAGATTTCCCAAGATTTAACCACTTTTATATAGTTTTGACTGTTTTACTAGTTGGAATAACTAATTTTGCATGAAGTGTGAATTTTTATCGAATAATTTAAATACTATGTTATCATATTAATTTTGTTTTCTCATGGTATATATGATTTAATATTATTAATATATGATGGAGTATTGAATTTTAACGGGATGAAATAAAAATAACATAATTCATAATAACAATTCACACCTGTTTCACCCCCTTTAGTTGTGACTAATTGATTCATTTTGAGCATTAATTGGTATCAAAGAAAATGTTCTAACATTGAATATATCTAAATTATAGGCCTAGTTGTTTATATCAAAATTATATGATTTGAATATTTGAGTTTGAATATGATACAATATTTCATCAAATATTGAATCCCACCTCTACATCCAATGATATAAATATTTATGATTAAATATAAAAAAGTAAAAAATGGGGAAAATAATAGAAAATATGGATATATACTCAATGATGAAAGAATACCAACTACAAGTTGAATCCACTCACAGTTTTAATTTTTAATTTAAATATGTTTATTATAATTACGTTGAATCATATTAAAACTATAATAATGGTTTTTCAAATTCTAAATTCAAAGAAAATTTGATGAAAGTTAACAAAAAAGAGATTACATGTATATTTAGGTTTTTCATTGTCATATATAATGAATGATCAAAAATATGATATTAATTAGATAAAATGGATGAATAATTATCTAATATGTTTCATAACATCAACACTACATTAAAACATGATAGTTTGATGTCAGAGAATATTTGTACAATTATGAAATAATTACCAATGATGAAATGGAAGAATAAGTATCATTTTCACTTTAAAATTTTAATATATATTAGATTGAAGAATGATTTTAATAAAGTTTTATTTAGAAGGATTTTGAGGAAATATTTTTTTATAGATTCTATCAAAGCACAGAAAATCAATATAATATATCAATTAATGTTAAAGATGAACATCATTATTAAAAACAAAAAATACTTAAGGTGTTTGAAAAGATTATACTAAAGAACTACAATATGTATAATGACTCAATCCAAAAGATACAGATTAAGTGGAAATAAAGATAGAAATCAGTTTAATGTGATAATATTTCCATTAAAATAAAATTTATGTAATTAGAAGTGATACTAAGAAATTTTTGGGAAACATAAATGAGACTTCCCATGTGGATGTGAAAATAAGTTTTTCCTAGAATATTTCAGATAAGAGTTCTGTTTATGGGAAGACCCATCCATGTGGACAAATAGATTGAAACTATCTAATGAAAAAACTATTAGACTCATTATGAAAAAGGTATCGCTTTTTCCTAATAAATATATTCACACTATTAATTTATTATGAAAATTTTAGATATGACCATAAAAATTGGAGAAACATTGATGATAGAAAATTATCATGAATCCAATACATCATCAAAAGATAATGTGAATATCTTTGATAATTATTATTCCCCAAATACATAAAAAAATAATAGTTTATGTTTTCAAAATATAGTAAGGTTTAAATAATAATCAAAATATTATACAGTACAAGGAATCTTGATTTAATAGAAACTTTTGGTGCTATTAGATGTTTGGGAATCGATAAATAAATTGTTGACATTATATTTCACAGTATGAAATTATATATTTATTAAATTTAGTGGGAGAAATTATAATGAATAGATAATAATTTAAATAGATAATAAAAACAATCCAAAAAATAAATCTAACTATAAATAATAAAATTCAATAATTTTAAAATATTAGTGAGTACTTCAATAGAACTATTCACTATTATATTGAGTTTCTATAATTTAACAATTATTACAAATTTATCACATGGTTTTAAATGTATACCATGATTAAAAGGGGAAAGATAAGAAAAGTAGATTTCATCCCATCCATACAAAGTGATTAAATAAGAAGATAATATAACACATAAATCCCAAAATGTTTGGGAGGAATGATGTGTGTAGTGTGATACTAAATAAAATATTTCTATATTATGGATGGAATGGACACATCCTAGAATATTGAAAATTCTCTAGAATAATAATTACTAATAAATAAAAAATGGAATTGAAGAAAAATAAATTTACATAATAAATAATATGATTAATTTAGTTAAATAAATCTCTGACAAGAAATCATAAATGTTTCTCAAAAAGGTGACAATGTAGAATTTACAAATTTATGTCAATTTTGTAATATATCATTGACTTATTATAAAAATGCATGACCTGGATTATTAGACAAGAATAATTCTTAAAGAAACAAAGGGAAATCACCTTTTAATTCTTATAAGAAATAAATTTTTGTAAGGAGGATTTAATAGAAAAAATAGGGACTAGGCATGCTTCCAAACAATGATTGATCATATACCCAAAATATTTTTAAGATGATAGAATGTTTGATAATGCATAGAAAAATGAAAAAACAAATCATGTAAATGTGAAGATAGATACATCATCTAGGATTATAGTTGGTTAGAGACACAACTCTCAACCCTATTTCTCTAACAAAGGAGCATTAAAGAATAACATTATTAATATATGTACAATGTGTATAATTTTCATATAGGGAATTGAAGGTGATATATTCTTCGAGAGGGAGATCTAAATTAGATAATGTTTTGTAAACTTTTTAAAAATATAAATTTATCCATCGTGGAGTACTTTATCACATTTGAAATTATGTTTCTTCACTAAAACACATGAATTAATTATATATGTTTCTTGGAATATATTATGGTATAAATATTTACATGATAAATATGTATTATGTGAATCCCTTTAGTGGATATCAAAAATTAAATCATGGGATGTGTAATATTTAATTTTCAGCCCATGAATATATGGATTATTGGTGAGGGGTTTCTCTGAATGTTATTACATTAGTAAATTGAAACCTGTCATCATGGAGGTATATAGATTATATTCACTTATTTCCTTGATTAAATATCTACTCTATAGAGATATACTTATTACATGATGAATAAATGGAAAATAAATTTGTTAATGGGAAATATATTCTTGAACATGTTGGCTTTTAATCTAATTTTTCAAATAATTGCATAAGATTCATTGAAAATACTTTAGAGAAACACTATAAGAAGGTTTCATAAAAGGTATCGATTGTTGAAAAATTTATTGAAAACAACGATGTTAAAATAGATAATTTTTGTTTTCCACATCTTGTAGTGATAATCAGTATTTATATTTAGTTAATTGAAGCTCATATTTATGATTAATGTTTTAAAATCAATGTATAAAAAGAAAAAGGTAGTAAATTTTAGTATTGATGATGATATTATCCTAAAAAATCAATGTTGTAGGTTATAATTATTTCCCATAATTATATATTTTATTTTTTTAATAAGGGTGAAAGAAAAAATTGAATTTATAAATGAAATTTTTATTTGAAAAAAAATCTAAAGGTGGATATTGAAGAATCCCTGTGTTTTATGGATTTCATCCTCACGTTTAACTTTCTATCAGTATTTTTTAAAGATGAAAATTAGTTATCTTATAATCATGGGGATTGTAAATAAATTCTTAATATCCAATTCATCTTAATTTTACAATAAGATAGTGAAAATTATTAATATATTATAAATAAGTGAAGATAATTTTATGTTTATGACTTGTAGAGTTTTTAATTTCCTTTAAAATTAATTTAAATATGAGGATTACATTGATTTTGGAAATGATGATAATTTTTTTATTTCCCCTTAAGAGTTTTGGTAAATTTTCTATATCTTTTTTTTGATTTAAATGTTAAAAGGATTCCAATAGATGAAACCCAATGGGAGCTAGATCAACCACATATGGGATAAATATTGAAAAACTGGGAGCAAATATAAGCAAGGGAGGCCATGGTTATTGGAATCCTTTTCATAGGTAAAAAAACCCAGAATATAAATAGATTTAGATAAGAATGTGGCAATAAAATGTGGGGTGGATTGAATATGGAGGAGGCTGCTGGTATAGGTCATTTCCAAAGATGTTAGGGGAAGACCACATTACTAACATCTGTTAATTAAAAGGGTTTTTATATAATGTTAAGTGTAACTTGACTTAATAGTGACGAATATATGTGATGCAGCCTCGTTTGTATAATTTAACTATATATTAAATGTTATGTTAATAACATGGGTCGTTCGATGAGATTGATGCAATCTATTTGGTAAACATTGTATTTCTTCTTCAACCTCTATAATGTTTTACTCAATTTAACAACTACAATATGAAAATTTTCATTCTAGATTGATATGAGTTTAAGTTTATACTGACACGTCAAGATTAAAATGATTTTAAGCTTAATGAATACTCTCTATTATGTCTATGAAACCATGAGTTTGAAAACCAATGATATCTCAGTGCATGAAATAAATGAAAAATTAAATAAAATTAGAAGTTTAAGTATTACAGTTTCACTAATAAAATTTTTTAGTTAGAAAGATAATTATTAAGACTAACCTCATAATACCCAGAAAATAAAAAAAATCAATTATTTATAAACAAAAAATACAATATCTTATAAAATAAATAATGAATTATAATACATATTAATATATTTCACTCTTTATCCTTAATTTTAAGGTACCGAGTAACCTTAATAAAATGTAACCACTATTTTTTACATCCATTCAATTTATATCTTTCCTTACCAGAAAATCACTTGATATGATGATAAGAAAATGTTCTGTATTACAAACATCAAAATCTCTTTATATGATTATAGGCATATATATTAATATTATTGGAATCCCTTGATCAGATGGATCATATTTACCATTTTCCTATTGTTGAAATCCATTGATTTGTGCAATGATCAGACCAATAATTACAAAAGAAAAACGGTTTTAATGGAACTGAAATCTATATATGGATTCCTTATAACATAACTTATATAAAGTGTTGTAAAGGGCTTGGAATTAGATATTCACATTGAAAAAGCCTTAGAGAATTTTGTTTGTCAATGTAAATTCTTCCAACTCTTAAAATGAATTTATATTCATAGTCCAAGATACAATGGTCATATGGAGGAGTAAGCTGCAACAACCTATAACATCTTTCACATGATAGAATAGAAATAACTGAATTTCTAAAATCATTTTTTAACACAAATAAAAATTCATTTTTATATTCCATATGGAAGTTATAATACGAATCTTGTCAATTATAAATACCACACAATCAAATGGACGCCCTTATTGATTTTAAATATGATTACCAATATAAGGTTTAGTCTGATTAATCATAACCAGGGCTTGTCTGATGGTCATGATATTTTTCTATAAGATATAAGTCTACCCAGTATTCTAACCACAAATAATTTTAATGTATCATTCTCTCCACCAATATAATTTTTTATAATGAATAATAGTTTGTTTATATTTTCTTCATAAGAATTATTTATATATTAGTTTTAGTGTATTGTTTTAAAAAATAACATACTAGAACACTTGGTAAATAAAAATTTAGTAAACAATGTTTTAACTAGTTTTTTATGATTTCCAAAACTAAATGATTAGAAATGTAATAAGAAATACTTTTGATTTTTCAATCTCCCCCTTTTTGGAATGAACAAACTACAACACCTAAATGGAAAAATATAAATCAGAAAACATAAATCCCTTTTTTTATAAAGTAATCATAAATATAAATTATATCATTTAGACACCCTGAGTATTTTATGAATTTTAATAAACAATATAAAATATTATATGATTGGGTTACCCATAATAATGAATTTATTTTGTAATTATTTCTCCCCCAAAGATAATTATCCCCTTAAACATATCACCTTGAATTTCTCTAAAATTAATCCTCAAAAATAACTATTCCCTCTGTTATAAATATCTCATAACATTCTACACCATTATTAGTTTAAAAAAGAAAAATGGTATTCATGTAACATGAAATGTTACCAAGAGATATCATACAAAACCATTTTTCTATAAAACAACTAATCATCTAAGAAAGATATAAAATATCTTACATCTAATAGTAATTTGAAATGATTCAAACAAAATATATTGGATGAAAAGTATATAATATTTTAAAAATCATTCATTTTTTTAAAATATATATTATGAGTTCAATGTTAAAATGTTTCCATTCATTTTTACTAGATTTATCAAAATGGACTTTTTCATTTTTAACTCATCATGACCCTTCAGAGATTTTTCTATAGATGATTTGAGCTGTCAAATTTGTTCTTCCATTGTACAATGCTTCCATAATTCTGTGTTGAGTTACTGAACATCTTCAGAGATCATTTTATTCTTGTAATTTATAAATATAAAATAATATTAACATGATATGAGATGAAAACTCACCATCTCCATAATATGAACATTTTCATTCAAAACATTTAATTCCTCATTATGATCCTCACATTTGTCTTTGAACTATTCCACAAACTTCATTCTATCAGAAATATCTGATGATAACTATATAAAAGAATCCCACATTTACAAAGTAAATTTAATAATTTATATGAACTGTTTATAATGATATCTACCCTCACTACCTACTTTATTTGAAAAAGTTTCCATATTATTATATGAAATTTTATTATTGTAGGATTTTTTTTGGAATTTTGTCAAATTATCGTCAATATAAATAAATAATTCATTGAGAATTATACAATGTTTGAATAATAAATTCCAAAACATTCTGAGTAACAATTTGTTATGAATATGAAAATACTGATGATTTATATAGTGAGTTTTTTCATGAAAATTATACAGCATGTTTTTCCCTCAAATTTTCAATTCCTTTTCATAGAAATGTTCTTTTCTTACAAAACAACTATAACATCCACATCCTTATATAGTAAAGCATGTTCTAAATCATTGGGGTGTGGTTGTTGATATTTTTCTTCACACATTGAGGATGAAATTTAGTCATGCTCTGATGATAAATTTTCTTTCTCTAATGACAATTTTTCTTATTAATATACGTCCTAGTCAAAATACTTTTCTAGTTATTAAAGTGAAATAATTATTCTTATGAGACTAATGTCATTTTTTATTTTTATTATCATTCTTTCTCTATTATTTCACCATATTTTTCTTCCTCTTATTTCCCCATTTTAGTGTTTATTCTACTTCTTCATCTACTAATACACGTTCTTATTTTACTAATTCTTGATAAACATATTCCTCTATATCTTAGGATAAATTTTGTGATGTATTTAGTAATCCAGTATGAACACTTTCATCCACCAATTACTTTTTAGGGACCAATTATATAGTATCATAATTCCCTTTTCCCTTATTAGCAGATGATATAACATATAATGATAAAAATTATGGTTTAATAAATTTTAGTCTATAATAATTCATAAACCGATTGGTACGAAAAAATAGGAGAATTGGTTTTCCTAAATATTTATCAACACTTTTCAAAAAACATTCAAAAACTCTTTACACTTATATTACATTCTTTTGTTTCCATTTCTTAACATCATTCAATTCATATATAATCTATAGTTTTAATGAATTATCATCCTCTGCCTAAATAATAATCTCTAGGACCCATGATTGTTTACTGCCTTATGTTATATTATATATTTAAAAACATCATCCAACTTTTTCTTTTCATTATTTTTACACTATGGGGGGAGATTCATCCTTTATATTATTCTAAACATCCTATAATTTATTGGATTATTGTGCTTCAGACACAAAACCATCAAACTTATCAAAAATATTATTTGACATAGAATCAAAAACAAACTTCCTTATTGAAATTGTATCTTCACTAAAAAATAAAGAAATTTCTATCATTCGGTATTTTTTATTATCAACTATAATGAGATCATTAAATTTCACAAGAAGTATACTTATAAAAAAATGGAACCTAATAATCATTGACACTATATATGCCTTTTTTATTTCTTCTACAATAAATAATTCAAACCATAATAAGTTAATTTCCCCATGATTTTTTACAAATACAAAAATTATATAGCACAATCATTAAGGGTTTCCCTATCAAAATTACTCAATATTACATACCATTGATTTCATAGTGGTATAAACTTATCATCTGATGATAAGTGATACACTTTCATAAATTACTTATAACATGAAAAAAAGATGCTTCCAATCTATATTTTTAAGAAGATCCAACTCTAACCTTTAACTTATGTGAGGGTAAATATGCTTCTCCTTTGAATGGAATGCCAAGAATGTCTAAAACTAATTTTTATGAAATTATATACTCTTATGAAAACATTGAGAATGATAATTATTCTGTACCGTATTTAGATATAAACTCAACAGAAGCACAAATATTTCTATTGATTTCAGAATAATAAGAATAAAAATATATATTATTTTTTTGGAAATTATATTCTCTCAAACCTATCAAGAAATAATCATTTTTAGAAGAGGATAATACCAATAAAAATAATATATCTATATAGGTCATTCAATAAAAACAATTCTATTTATTAATACATATTTACTGGCCATAATATTTATAATGACTCTTATTTTCGGACGAAATACAAAAAATATGACTGAGCTCATTAAGCATTAGTAATATTTGGGATAAAATATTTTAAAAATCGACGTGAGTTAAGGGGATTCACAAATTTATATAGATACTAATATTTTATTCTTCATAATTTAAAACATTCAATGGTTTATATTAAATTCATTATATGATATTATGGTTGAGAATTAATTGAAAAAGGTTTTAAATGTATATTTGGAATATAAATGTTTTAGGAAAATGTTTCATTAGATTATATACTAGCCCTATTAATAAAAGTTTTTATTTTAAAATAGAAAAAAATAATGAAAGTTAAAAGAATATGTAATCAATAAAAACTATAATAAAAAAATATTGCATAAATGAATAAATTTAAAAGAATAATTCATTTCGAAGTATAAGGTTTTATCATTATGAGTATCACGTTCTTCTTAGTTTTTGTAAATGTGACCGATTATTGTAGTGTTATAATAAATACTGATTATTGTAGTTTTATAATAAACTATTGACGATATATTTATAATAAATACCAATTATGATAGTATTATAATATAGATAGATTAAAATAGTTTTTAACAAAAAATTATTATGATTTAGACTAAAAAAGATAAAAAATAAAATTTTTAATTAATACTTTAGAGGATTTTTTTTAATGAATATGAATATGTAGAAATATTAAAAAAACATATTTACTCCCCCTTTTAGAATGAGTTCATTAATATAATGATAAGGGTAAAAAATAATTATAAATGAATAATCCCATGATATTGATAATTATTGAATCTATTAAATTTAACCACACCTATCGTGACTAAGGTGTATTATAAATAAACAAAATATTATTCTTTCATTTCAATGAATTATAAAACTGTGTCTTCATTCACTCTGTGGTGCTAAAAGAACTAGTTTTTTATAATTATGTTCTTATCAAGTGTATGATATAATTGGTTTTTACATAACTCAATGGAACTTGTATTGTCAAAATATATTTGAGTTTTAGTAAAACTCATTCTATAGTTAGTGGTTATGTGTTGTATCCACAACACTTAGGAAAAGCAACTTCCAGATGCCTCATATTAAGCTTTAGTAGTGTAATGTGATAATGAGTGTTGTTTCAAGAAAGAATAAGAATTTAAATAATTTCCTATGAAATCTCATATTCTTGTGGTTCATTTTCAATACATATAACATGCACCAAAGTCTGCATTCAAAAAAATTAGTTCAAAATATTTTCTAAAATTATTGAATAAGCCTAAATCCAAAGATCCTATATTATAAATAAAGAATCATTGTAAAGATGTAACATTGGATTATTTTATATTTACTTGATATCTAGCATATAATCATACTAAAATCATTAAAGCTTGGCGACTACCTATTTAGCAATGTATTCTACCAGTCATTCCTCTAAAAGTCTTTTTATCAAATGGTTTCCCAACTTTAACAAGCTCTAAAGTATTAGAGGTATCAATTTAAGTACAAATATTTTTTGTGATCCGTATCTGAATTTAGTACATAAATATTTGTATACATATGTTGAGACATATAAATTACTTCTTGTTTTTCTAAAGTTTAAAAACCTAGAAAGTATGATAACTTTCCCACCATGCTCATTTCTAACTCAGATGTCATGTGATCGACAAATGATTCTTTTAAATAATTTTAGGTTGAAAAAAATGCAATTCCATCGACATAAATTTATACAATAATAGAATATTTATTGAATAATTTTTAATATGTGTTAGATATATGGGTCTATTAACCTAATTATTTGGTAACAAAAATAATGTTAACATATCATACCATGATCTAGCAGATTTTTTTAACTCCATAAATTTCATTTGTAGGTTTATAAACGTATTTTGGATGTTTTTTATTTCAAAACTAGTGGGTTGTTAAACCTAAACTTCTTAGTGAATATATCCAATATAAAATATAACTTTAAATCCATATGAAATTGATTTAATTTTAATATTTCTGAATTGGTTATAAGTATTTGAATAGATTCATATCTTGATATCAGTGCATATGTTTATTCATTTTATATTATATATTGTTGGTTATATCATTTTCAAAAAATTCTACATTTATTTTCTTACTATTACTTTATATTCACCACATTTTTTTGGAATGACCCATTTTACCCCAATTATATATATTTGTTAGGTTTTCCACCTAAATTCTAAAATTTATTTCCTTTGAAACTCATTTATTTCATCCTTCATTGTATTTTCCAATCCTCATTACCTAAATCCTTATCTGGATTATTAGATTAAAATTATGATAAAAATTGTAGATGTTATGTTTCCTTTTAAAAAGAACTTATATTTCTAAATGGATGACATAAATCACCAATTATATTTTCACAAAAATTAATTCAATGAAAAATTGATTAATTTCACTTTCAAAAGTTTTTTCTTCAGTAATTAGTAGGAACTATGGATTTAGAATTATTTCTAAATTATTTTTGGGAGTTATTTCATTACGAGTAGTACAATATAATGAATCTTGTGGTTTATCACTTTTTCCTTAAATGTGTTTTAATAATAATAAACAAAATCTAATATTCAGTTGGTTGAATTTAAGATGGGTACATTTCTTCCAAATAATTTTATGTATGAATATTTTTAAATTATTCTTGTCTAAGCTCAATATGGGATTTTTTTTAAAAAATTTCTAATTAAAAATTGATTTATATTATAATATTTCATAATAACCACTTCATCCCAAAAATTCTTTACAACTATTTATTAAATCATCATGGTTTTAGAAATATTATGAATAATAATATTTCTTATTTCGACTACACCATTTTTCTATGGAGTTATAAGCACTGAAAACTTATTTATAATTAATTTCCTACTATAATGAGTCTTAAAATTATAATTTAAAAATTATTCACCATAATAACTATGAATAATTCTCAATGAGAGGTTTTTCATTTATTTTACTCTTCATGAAAATGTCTTAAAATAACCAAAGGCTATCTATATATTTATAGAAAATAGACCCATGTGTATTTATTATAATCATCAAATATGATTATGTAAATATAAATTTCTATAAATAATAACATTTTTAAGAACAAATATGACCATGTGCACTAACTTTAATGTATCTGTTGTTTTGAATCCACTAATATATTTAAAACATGGATTATATTTATTACCAAATTGACAAGTGTTAGGGAAACTATAATTTTCAGACCTATGTTCTATTTTATCCCTAAAAACTACTTTCATAGTTAACAAAGATAGGTTTTATAGTTATAGTGTCCTAACATTTTATTCATTTACCAAGGTTGTTCTTCTATTTCACTAATGCAAGGAAATTATTTTCTCTTAAGGTACTCTAAGGGTAGTGTGAAAAAAAGTATCCATCCAGTTAGAAAAATAATTAATTCATCTTTAGAAATTTGTACATAACATTTATTATTCCTAAAGCTCACAAGATAACCATCATCAATTATATAACATATTCTTATAAGGTTGTGATTATGTCTCAAAAAAATAAATCCTCTGAAATTAAAGAATTTTCTAGAAGGATCATGTTACTTATAATAATGAAATCTCCTTGACAATTATCTACAAATGTGACTTTTACACCTTTAATTTTGATAATAATATTAAAAAAATATTTTTTTAAAGTTATATGTCTAGAAAATTCACTACCCATGTACCGTATGATATTATTTTTAGTACTATATTTATTTTATATATAAAAAATATTAGTTTTTTAGAACCAAAACCTTCATTGGTCTCGCATTATCATAAAATAGTATTTTATGTGACCTTATTGGTCTAAAATTATTATTATTTGTGAACATTCCATTCCCTTGTAAAATTATTATTTATGGAAATCAAGAGATTAAAATTATTTTAAAGATATAAATTTTTTTCAATTCCACCACATTAACAATTAGTGAAAAATTGAGATGTTTTGGAATAATTTAATTGCCATTAGAAACAATATTATTATGAAAAAAAACCATTACAATGTTGTTAATATAAGGTCTAATTTTCATTTATATTTTATAAAATCATTCCTTACCTGTAGAAAATGTAGATAAAATATTTTATCAGCTAGAAATTTTAGACATTAGTTTTATAACAAAATTATTATTCTAATTAAAAATAGTATTATAATTATGTTTTACAAAATCATTTTGATAGTAATTTTTCCCATAAATGGTTTATTCATGACCATTTTTAATTCTATTTTAAAAATTTTGATTTATCAAGAATAGTATAATGTTACAAAATATTATTATTAAAAAAATTTATTCATGAATCTGCCTTTGACGTTTTTATAATCCATTATCTAGGTTTTTACAAGCATTAAAAATTTATTTCTCAAGTTGTTTTTCGAATATAAATAATTCTTCAAAATATGGTTGGGGATTATCCACATTATCTAAAGAAGACTCTTCATATGAATTATCTTTGTTTAAATCATGATAATTTATATTTGTTGTTTTTTAGGGATTCAGTAATGTATTCCTTTTCTATAAGTCATTTATTTTTGGCTTATGTTTTTCTACAAATATACTAATGTTCAAATACTGGAATTTACATTATTTGATGTATTTTTAGATAAAATATCTTGTATAATGGAACTCCATGTGTCAAAATAAAATTTGATCTTTATTGAATTTATAATTATATTTATTTTATTTTCATTTCTATTTAAATTGACATATTTATTATCCTTTCACTTCAATAATGAAAAATATAGTCGAATATGTCCAATTTTAATACATTCAAATCAAATATCCTATGAATCCTTCTTTTATTTTATATCCTTATGACCCTTTTTTATCTATAGTGAAAATATTTCTTCCCCATTATCTTATTTATCCTTCTAGAATGATCTTCTAACTCATTATCACAATCTTCGGATACACTAGAATTGGACTAAATAATAAATTTGTTATTCTTTAGAGATTTTACACAACATTTAGGACATTGTACTTTAGTAGAAATAGTTTATGTTTTATCCAAAAAAACACATCCATTGTTTTCATCACTTTTTTAGCACCACTCTTAAATCTATTTTCATATTACTTGAGAGAACCAATATGATCATCAACAGTTATACAAATAATCTTCTCACTATCGTACACATCAGTTTTATTGGGTTCAATATCATTTTGAATTATCTCTATAATATTCTAAACTAAAATATTATCTTTATGTGCTTATCTTCAAGAGATTGTAAACTATTGATAATAGTCATAAATCTTTGGTTAATTTAAAAATTTTATCTCTTAGTAGAAAATTAATGGATTGATTTTCAAAACATAGCATAACTCTTCTTTTTTAGAATACATTTATAGTACCTAAATTTTTTTCTTCTTATTTCATATAGACACTATTATGATCATAAAAAGATGATTTTTTTCTAAAAATACAACTATTCGTGGAAAATAATATATAATTACATACTATCTAATTGAGTTGATATTTCAACATCTCTTGATTTGTAAAAGTAGTGACATCCCTATCAAGAATGTTGTAATTTGAAATAATCAATAATAAATTATCAACACTAGTTTTAATTACAAATATTTTAATTTGGTCCTCCAGTATTCATAATCACCACAATGATAGAGAGGTGGTCTTATTGGATTCTGATTTTTAAGAGTTACAATATTAAATTGTTCCATCTTAACAATAATAGAAACTTCTCTCTACAAAAACCTGTTAGTGTAACAATGCTAAAATATAGGTATTTTATAAAATGTTCAGTTGATATTGTATATAAAAAATTAAAAAATTTGAATTTTATAACCTCTTATGATACCAATTGCTGTATAGAAGGAGTATTTTATGTCTAAAAATGGTGGGTGAATAGTAGTTTATAGAATTAAAATAAAATAAAACACAGGTCTTGTTTTATAAAAATGATCAGAATCAAGTATTGTATAATGATCAGAGTGTTACAATCATAATTAGATATTTTCTAATTAAATAATACTATATTTATCAGTGTTATAGTATCCCTACTAAAATTTTTTGTTTAGAAATATAAATATTAACATTATCACTCTAAAACATGAAGAGTGTAAAAATATACAATTCGTATAGAATTAATACGATAGATTATAAGAGTAAGAAAGAAAAAAAATGTATTAAAATATATCACTCTTTAACATTATGTGTTAAGGAATCACTAAACCTAGACTAAATGTAACCACCATTTTATACCATAGGTATGTGACTATATTTCCATACCAATAATTCTTTCATTACGATGATCTGAAACATTCTTGACTTAATATCCTCATAATTCCCCATTATGATTACCAGAATCTATATTCTGATCCCCATAAACCCTCGATCAGATGGATCATATTATCAATCTTATTATCCCAAAAATATCAGGATAATGTTAATTACTATAAAAGAGATTAAAAAAGGAAAACAGTTCTATTGGAATTATAATCCACAATGGGTTTGAAAATAATATTGACACTATAATGTATTACACAGACTTTTGAATGAGATTTTAATTTAGATAAAACCCTAGATAAATTATATTGAGAATGTAACTTATTAATAGTCATCAAATGACCTCTTATTTATAGATAACTATCCAACCATCATATTGTAGAGTTAGTTACCAAAAAATTCGGACATCTTGCACATTACATCGGAGAAATAATGTAATGTTTAACTTCATTTATATTATCATCATTACAATTCTA
The DNA here is from genome assembly GCA_963277665.1 of Viscum album. Taxonomy (NCBI): domain Eukaryota; kingdom Viridiplantae; phylum Streptophyta; class Magnoliopsida; order Santalales; family Viscaceae; genus Viscum; species Viscum album. Next base: position 1,008,308,199 of record OY728156.1, read on the forward strand.
TTTTTTGATACTTACGATTTATATAATTATAATCAATTCCATTATAGATATTGGACAGTCTAATAGAAGTCCTTATTGATTTTCAATCTAATAAACCATATAAGGAATTTTTTTTATTAATTAATAACCTAGGTCAATCAGATGGTCTTGATTTTTTAATTAAGTCATATGTTAACCCCATGATCTATTGACTATTTGGTACAATGTATAAGACTCTCCATCAGTTCAGTGGGTCGAAATGTATAAATGTAAGTTATATTAATTTTTATTATACTTATTTCTACATTAGGAATAAAAATTATTTTCTACAAGAACATACTAAACCCCATGGGAGATAAAAAGTTAATAAATGTAGTTTTAAGGGAGTGTTTTCCATTTCCAAAACTAAAGGAATGGAAAAGTAAAAAAGTATGAATTTTGAATCAACATACCCGAAAAGTTCTACAACTAATTATTCCTTACACACATGATATTTGTGAGAATCACATGAAATATGCAGTTTATGAATAGTGTATCGTGATGTTTAAGACTGATTATAGGACGTATTTTAGACATTATACATACATGAGTACTCTGTGTTTTGAGATATGCCCAGAACATTTGTTGATGAGGTAATTGTGAGAAAGATATAGAAATTTTTTCAACAACTGAATATCAAGAGACATCATACATTAATAGGTTATTTGATAGAATTATTTTTATATATAATGGTTATATATCATGGTATGAAAAATAATTCAAAATCCAACATAGATATTTCTATCTTGTGGATCACATTTTGAGATGTTGAATAATTTAGTGAGAATATAATTTTTTTCAAATTTGTAGCATCTTCATAAAATTGTGTTATGTAGTATAAATTTCCTTATGTGAGCCAAAAGAGTTAGAGAATGATATAGTGATATTCTTTGTAGATCAAAAGTGCAGATGGGTGCTTTTGAATGCTAGTGCACTCTAGACTGGGAACACTATGTGAGTCAATGTTTATTGGATTGGGTATTTCCCTGGTTTTAACCACTAGAATACAGTGAATCGCCTATATCCAGATGGATTAACTCATTTCAGCAAAGAATATTTCATTTGAATGAACCTTGTAAATATATTTTTCAAAGAATCATTTAAATTTTGTTTTGTATACAAGATCAAATAATCCTAACATGGGAGAGTGTATTGAATTAAATGTGACAAATATAAAAATAAAATGTATCCAATAAAACAAGTCTTACTTGATTCACCCAACTCTTAGTCTGACAACATGTAATACTTGTCCCTACAAGTTTAGATAATAATTCACATTTTATTATTAAGATATGTAACATTATTGAAAATCATAAGAAGGTTATTTTTATTGTATTTTTCACTATTACATCTCTATATGGATACTAGTGAGTGTTTGAATCCACGGAACATGTTTACCCACTAGTAATCACCATTAAAAAGATGAATGATCATTATATTGAACATAAATTTTGTGATTGGTGGGATGGAAAAAGAATCCCCTCTTTGATAGATAGTCCTTGGGTATTTAATTTTGTGAATCATATTCTTTTCATATACCAATGAGACTAATTTATTTAATAATTTATTTAATTTATTAGGTTAATGAGTATGAAAGAGAAAAACATAAAGTGTCCAGGGATGAAATAAGAATTGTATACTATGAAAAAATGTGATAAAAATAAAACTAAAGGATTATAATTTGAAATTAAAATGTGATTATATAAGAAATGATAGTAACGAATGTAACACCTTGATAAAAATTTTCTATACTCCTTTTGTATATTTTTTTATCATCATTGATTGGGTGAATTTTAAGCCTTCTTGGGGATGGAGAGCCATTACTAGGGGGAAATGACAAAATTTCTCAAGATATATGTTTTTTTTTAAATTAATAGAGCCCATGCATAAATTTTTTGACAGTTATTGAAGGGAAATCCCCATGTTCTAATAATGAATCAAGTGCCCTAGTGTTTTCCAGGTGATAACTGTGATGTTGGCTATCATCTGGGAGATTAATGTAATGAGAATTAATTACACATCATTTAATGGTCACTAGGAAAATATTAGGATATTATTTATGGATTGAAAGGTGTAACAATTTTGTAATGTATTCATATCATTTAAATTAATAAATCATATTTTTAATAAGAGTACATTGTGTTTTTGGTTATTTCAGAATTTGTGGATTTCACAACATGTTTGTGTCACAGCTTGTGGGTTTTATATTATAGTGAAATGATTTATTTTTCATTATATATAAAGTATTATCTACCTCAACCATGATCTCAACCTAAATTATTGTTGAGTTATTACCTCTCTTTAATATCACTTATTTTGGTGATCAATCATTGGGTTGGTTGAACTATGCTTCTCTGGGTAAGAATCCCTTTGGGTTCGCCTTTCCATATGTTGAATTATTGGTTTTGGGTAGTGATTGTTTAATTATTCATGATTGAACAATGTCTTCCATTGATCTTATGTAGTTTCCATTCATGCCATGTATTTTATAGGTCAATATCTTGGATTCTAATATTCATTATCGAAGGGGGATATGTTTATTCCATTTTGAGGTAGGTGTAAATAGAAAATTTGTTAATTCAATGTATTTAATTTACATCATGACAATTTCCATTGTATTTTGAATTTATTTAATGTGATATGTGTTTTGAATATATTTTATGGAAATGAAAATCTTTTTTAAATATTTTTTGGAAAATTAAATTAATTCATTTGGAAATGGGTTTTCTAACAAAAATGTGGATTGTCTAGGCTTCATTTTTTTAAAAATTGGTCCTGGTTTTGAAATTTATTTTTACAATTGGAACATTGCGAACCATGGGTACATTGGGAAAGATACGTTGGTAGCCTTAGTGTGTCAGTCACCAGTGGGAGCTAAACTTTTTCGTTTTTGATGGACTTTGGTAGGACTCAATATTAATTTGTACTAATTTTATTCCAATTCAATCATTTTAGTGTCGATTATGAATTGTACTACAGCTTAAGTCCCAATATAAGGTGAATTTTCATTTATTGTTATATATCAAATGATTATTATTTTTATGTAATTTTTCTCATATGTTTCTCATGAGGTTATATATTATGAATTGACAAGATGGTATTTCACGTATATTTTTTTACTTTCCTACCATGTGATTCATGAATATGAATTAATTTTTTTATCACTTCTAATTATCATGTGTCGGGTATCAAAATATGAATATTTTTTATGAATCCTTAATGGAAAATGATTTATAAATTGTTTTTTATTAATGAGAGTGAATTTTAAAACTATTTTTTAATCTATACTACTTGTATTTATGATATTAGGCCTGGTATATAATTTTTGGGGGTATCCAACTGGTCATTGCACTCAAACCATATATTTTCTATTGGTTGGGGGTATATTTTTTATTTTAGGATCCATTTTAATGGAAGGGAATATTGTTGCCTAATAGATTCTCATATTTTCATATCCATTGGTTTAAGTTGGTTTTGAGGTGAATATTGGTCACATAGAGATTGGAAATATATTTCGGATTAGCCTATTTTTTATTAGATTTTATGGTTTTTGGTTTTTTTATATTTTCATCCACATTGTACTCAAATTTTATATCAATTTTTTGACATATTAAATACTTATTTTGGATTTGTTATAGGTTACCATGTGATGACTGGCTTAGGTGTTTGGTATTGTTGACCTGAGAATGTTTATTACATGTTGGTGTACAAGGAGTACTCGGACTGATGTTTGTTAACATTAACTATGATTGGTTTCATATATTGGATAGACAAGAATTGTGAACATCTGAATTCAAATAATATTTGTCAAAAAGGAGAATGGATACCTCATTTCCATGACTGAACCTGAGATCCCAAGGATGGTAATAAATTTTGTTTACCGGGACTAGGACTTGGTTTTTGGGGACATTTGAATAAGCTGTATGGTAATTTTATTTAAAATGAAATATTTCTATTTCATTTTTGATTTTCCATTAGAATTCAGAATTCATTTTATTTATTATTATTTTTATGCATTATCTTTGATTCAGTAAGTGGTCATAAGATTTTGGAATGTGTTATTTAACTAAATTGTTATTGTATTTTGTTAATTGAAAAACTCCTCCAGGATGAGATCATTAAAATCCAATAGATAAATCTTTGATACATGATCTAATATATAATTCTCCAGTGTAAACATCATTGATAAGATCTATTATCAACACAATTTAGACTATGATACAAGTTGTTGTTAAGAACACTAAACATTTTCTAGGTCATAGATATAAGTACAAAAAGAAGAATCTTCTTTCCCTCAAGGGTGAAAAGGATCGTAAAAATATTAATACTGACATGGGATTACTTTGGGGGTTTCCAATTTATTGATGACTCATGAAGTTTCTAAGGTGATATTATTCACATATAGGACTGAGGGATCAAGAAGTAGATGGTGGCACTCTATTGTGCAAGATAAGTTTAATGAGGACTATACATGGAATTTCACTAACATTAATTTTAATAATTTTTTACCTTTATAAGTTAAGTGCTTTAAATGCCAATAAGTTTCTCACCTTGGAGTAGGGAGAGAAAATAATTCTTCAATATTTTAACCATTTTACTATGTTGGCGAACCTAGAGTTGGAGTATGTCATTAATGAGTCCAAAAGTCTGATAAGATTGAGTTGGTATTTAGGAAATATATTCAATAAATATTTATTCTCATGTTACATATGAAAATTTCATAGGTAGTTTATAGAGAATAATTTTATGTGGAATACATAACATGAAATACATGTTTGGGTGGAACAATAGTTACTTTAGTTATTATCCAAGGTGTATCTTATGGCTAAATATGAAACAACAAGGGTGTTCAATTTCACTCAGGATCTAAATTATTTGATTCATCAGTATAATATAAGGTTTTTTTCTATAAATACAGTAGGTGTTGTTATATAATTCCTACATATATGGAGGATCCTAAGACATTTCATCTTTTAGGCTAATCAGGTCACTTAACACATTTTTGGTAAAATATATCCTAGGGTAGTACGGAAGGATCTAATATCCCCAAGGGTTTGAAAGAATTTATTGATGATTCCACAGGTGTGGAGGTATATCTAGTGGCTATGACATGCTTATTTATATAGCATAGTATGCACTTGAGGAATCTAAAGTAGGGATAAAAACTATTTTAAGTATGGTGTTCATTTCATATTCTGTGGTGCTAGCATTGATTGATATAGGGTCTACTCATTATTTCAGATAATCAATTTTTGTTTATGTGATGGGATTTTTTTGAAGCATATCATACAATTTATAACATTCCATTCCATTCGTAAAGTGTTCAGAAAAAGTTTTCACATGTCCCCTGTGTCACATGATGATAACTAACTGTGATGTACTTTTGGACTTCTGTGTGCTCGATATTGGCATACTCAACATGGGTTATCAACATGGATTATATAATCAATGTTAAGGCCTATATATACTCTTATAAAAATTTGATATGATTGTTTTCATATAATGGGATCACTTATGTTTCTCAGGCTAAGTGGAACACTATATCGGGAAGGGTGGAGCCTTTTGTTCCTAATGATGGTGAAATCTCATGACAGTTGTTAGAGACGTTTCTAGATGTATTTTTCCCTTGTTTATGGGTTCGAAAGTTGATGTATTTTATGGGTACCTTGACGTATTTATAGATTTTTTTGTTCATCCACTATATAGAGAGGTCAATCTAAATAACTACCTTCTCCCTTGTAAGATTACCATATCAATGTTATCTTATCAAATCAAACTAGATGAGTTAGTGGAACATAATATCATTCTATAGTGTCTAGAGAATAAAGGATTTATTCATCGCACTGTGTCACCATGGTATTCTCTAACCCTATACTCTATAAAATAATACTTGGGTCTTTGTATTTTTATAGACTATCAGAAGATGAATCATGTAGTCGTTAGGAAAAAATATCACATTCCTAGTATTGATGAATTTTTTACAATGTTAGAGGGGAATGTTTGTATTAAAATATTTTCCATTGATCAAGGCACTTCATGTTGAGGTTGTGAAAATAGGATATACATATGACAGTGTTTAAGAGTAAGTATTATCATTTTGAGTTCTGGTATTACCATTAGGACATACTAACACTTCTATGGTGTTTATAGATTTGATGAACTATATATTTCGTTGCATTGTGGAATATTTTTTATTGTATTTGTGGATGATATTTTGGTGTACCCTCTGTTTAAGAAGGATCACAATGACCATGTGAATATCATTCATTGATTTTTAATGGAACATATTCTATAATTTAAACTTTCTAAATTTGAGATTATGATTTTGGAATTCACATGTTTGGGGAATGTGATATCTGAGATAGTCATCTTAGTGGACCCTAAAAATTTACAAGTAGTTAACGCTGAGGATTAGGCCAAAAATATTTTGAGATTTAAAGATTCTTTGATTTAGTTTGGTACTATAGAGGATTTGATCATGATTTATCTAAGATCACATCTTCGCTTACTTATTTAACCCATAAGTGTGCAAAGTGTTAATGTAATGAAAAATGTAATATATATTTTCAGGATCTATATGTCAGTTTTATTTACTCACTAGTTTTGATTCCTCTATAATGGATTTCTCATTATGTTGTTTTATGTTATGCTTCTAGTATTAGAAGGATATGTATTTTAATGTAGGGGAAACAATTTTTGTCATAAGGATATAATTAGTTACTCATTAATGAGAATGAAATCCCTACCCTTGATCTTGATTTGGTATTGGTAATGAATGTACACAAATTGACATAGCACTACCCCTTTACGAAGTGGTTTACATAGTATTATGGTCATATTAACTTGAAATATATTATTACTTAGAGTGATATGAACTTGTGACATAGGTATTTTGTGCAGTATCTTTGGACATTTGATATTGTTATTTCATATACCCTTATGAAGGGAATTTGTGTGTATGTTTTGTATAAGGATAATGACAAAATCCATTAAATAAATGGTTAAATAATTTTCTATGATGAGTTTCATTATTGAGATATTATTTAGATTGAAGGAGGATTGTGCAATAGTGTAATTTTCATCAATGAGAAAAATCTCCTCTGTTGATGAGTGGTTTTGGATCCAGAAGGTGGAAGACACCAAGTGACAATTCTTATGTGATAAGCTTTGTGGTGGTGAGACCCCAAGTGAGTGGTCTTGGTCTCATAGTGGTGATTTTTGTTTCCATGGTTTGTTGGTTATTATATTTTTCCTCAAGAAGGAGTTGATTGATAGTAGGAACCAATCTTAATGGAATGTATACCCTGGGGCTACCAATATTAATCACAACATTAAATTATGATATTGGTGTTAAGGGATGGAATGATTGATTGAGGGTTTTATATCAGGGTGTCCTATTTTTTGTAGTATTAGTGTGAAATATTAGAGGCCTTCCAGTTTGTCACATCAATTACCTTTTTCAATATGTAAGTGTGATGATATTTCCATAGAATCCATCATTGGATGTCCACATAATCCATGTAAGAAGTATGATATTTTTTTGACCATTGATCAACACATAAAATCAGAGCATTTCTTACTTATATAGGAGATGAGGAATTTAGACCAGCTTAGGGGGTTCTATCTCTAAGAGATCATGAAACATCATGGGGTTCCCTCTACGGTTTTATCTGAAAAGGACTATAAGTTAAAGGGAATGATATGGGAATGAATATAGGATGTGATGGGTTCCCAGATTAGATTAATCATGGTATATCATCCATAGAGGGATGGAACAGTGTGGAGTAATATCCTGGATATAATATATTTTCATTAGGATTGTGTGGTTGATTTTGGAGGAAAATGGGAAAATAATTTTCGTATGTTCATGTTTTCCCACAAAAACAATTCTAATGGAAAAATTAATGTGTCTCCCATTGAGGATTGGTATGTGTGGCTATATAGATCTCCATTATGCTAGGAAGATTAAGAATATATGTGCTTAGTCAGGGTGAGTCTTTGTTAAGAGATGATATAGATGGTGTGGTTACTCTAAAAGAGATTGATAATGGCATAGATTCATCAATAATCTTATGTAGACCACCATCCTCTACCACTATATTTTGATGGTAATTATTGGGTTATAATTTTAAATTAAAATCAGATGGGACATCATCGGTTGGTTAAGAAGGATAATTTGGAACTGAGTAGTTTGGTACCATATGCTATCTTTGAATGGCAGGGAATGCTGACCTATCAGCTGGAAATTCCATATGGTTTGATTTATATCCTTATTTTTTTGTTTCTAAACTTTGTAGGAATATAACGAATTCTTCCCTTGTGAAAGGATGGGATGATAATGATATTGAGACCTTCACTGCTTTGGATGAGTAGCCAGTTCATATTATGGATCACCGAGAGATGGAACTACATTGTAAAATGATTCCTCTTGTGTAGGTACTATGGATATTTGGATGAGATATCCATGAGATGTGAGAGATGAAATCATTGATGGGGATGTAGTAGACTCTACTTATAATGAATCCTATAATATATGGGGTTTCTAGTGTATAAAATTTTTAATTTGGGGAGATTTTAGACCCATGTTATGATTTTCCAATAATCTTTTGTTCATTATTTTTTTATCATCCCTATTGGGTGTGTTTGTGGATAAATAAGGGTTATAGATATTTTTATTGGAAAATAACCTATGGTTAATGGTTTAATGTTAGTTTAATTTAATAGTGTCAAGGTATAAATATTCTGAGAGGATTTGAGGTGTTATATTTATGTTTTGATAATGTCCTGGGTACATTGGGGTATTTCTACTAAGAACTAGATTGTTTTTCTATTTGATAGCTGATTAAACACAATGAAAATGTATTAATGGTCATATAATGGTCACTGGAAATATTTTTGGAAATAGGTTTAGGGTATGAAAGGGTTACACTTCTTGTAATGATTTTTTCTTTTGTAAATGAAAAAATTTGGTTTTTAATGAAAATTTTACTTTTTGTGATTTTAACCATTATTGAATTAATGATTTATAATGGCATTATAGATTATGTAAGTATCATTACTAGTTGGTTTTAGGCACTGTTCAGTTAATTTATTTTTCATTCCACCTATAGTCTTCTATATCACGTCCTAAATAACATCCTAGATGATTTTATGATGACTGAATCTCATCCGGATCACTTTGATCAGTCATCAATCAGCAGGGTTATTGTGGTACATTTTTATAAGTAATAATTAATTATATTTCATTATATTTTTTTGTTACGGTTAAGGTATTGGTCCATGTTCATGCTTGGATTCATGTTCATATAGTGTTTTATATCTAACCATTACAGCTTCTCATTATACCATGTGTTTTGAAGTTTGATCTCATATTTTCCAATCACTATGCTAAATAGTGTCTAGGTTAATAAAATTTGAAGTATATGTTTCTTTAAAATGGTTTAATTTTTTGCATTTTTTGTTCTTGATAATTTAATTTTGATATTTCATTTTATAGATGTTTTATGTGTTTTTAATGGATTCATTGGAAAGGAAAATGTTTTTAATTTGGTTTATCAAATAAAATATATTTGATTGATTTTGAAATAGGGTTTTAAACAAAAAATGGGATTTTATCGGATTCAAAAATGTTTTAATAAATTTTTGTACATGGTTTTCACATTTTTTTTACAAATATTTCATGAATAACTTTTGGTGCACATGGATAGAGGCTTCGGTAGCCTTAGTGTATATAGTTCCACTAAAAGGTAACCATTATGGATATCTATGGACTATGGTAGGACTCAAAATAAATTATTAATATTATGCCTGTATAGAATTGATAACATTTCTTCCACATTGTCCCATACGCCAGTTCCCAATTTGAGGTATATTTTCATTTATCAATATTTATTGCATGATTGTTTTTATTATGTATTGTTACTCAAATGTTTTTATATGAGGACACATCACGTGGATTCACATAATTTTATTTCATGGATATGAATTTTTCAAACATACCTTATACTGCACGGATATTAATTCGTACTATATCACCTAAAATTTTCATTTTTTTGTTTGTGAATAAGAAACAATTTTATGAAAACCAAAGGTAAAATGATTTATAAATCTACTTAGATCTACAAAAATGCTTTAATAAACTCTTCTATTTAAAGCTAGAACTATTAAATTCCTATTACCTGACATTTTGTATAATATTTGGTAGTATTATATTGGGTATTGTGATCACACCCACCTTTTTCTTTGGGTGTTTGTAGATGTTGTATTACAAGATCCAGGTAAAGAGAAAAGAATATTGTATTATAATAGAGTCAATTTTTATCACTACCTTCTTTTTAGGTTGGTTTTGAAGTAAATATTGGTCACATGGATTTTTCTCATACATTCTGGTTTAGTCTATTTTGGATTAGGTTTTATGGTGTTTTGTTTTATCTAATTTTTCCGCTTTGTATGCTGGTTGTATGTGTTGTTTTGGATATAATGAGGAGCGAATTTAGTTGTTTCTATTATGCCTTACTGCATGAAGATATATTTTAGTGTATGGTTTGGTTTACTCAGGTTAGTTTGATATAATGATATTTCTTATTCATATGATCATTTACTCTATTTTATTATAAACCATATTGCATTTGATTATTGGGTTGATATAATTTCAACAAAATGATGATAGAAAAGGTATGTATCTAGAAAGTAAATTATTTTATTACCAAATAATATACCATATGTTAAATTACGGGAGCATTTTTGTATTCATATTTTTAAGGGAAAAAGTTAAAATTTTTATATTTCTTATTTTATTAAAATTGATATCTTTATATAAATTAAATCTTTATATATTGTGATTAATATTTTGAGAGGATATTTTAAAATATTTAAAATATTTTTAAGAATTATTTATAACATATGTATTTTTAAATATCATTATGGTTAATTTTTTAAAATATATACTAAATTGTATTGATAACATCAAAGTGTGATTTTTTTGTGGTTATATTTTTGGGGAAAACTGTAGAAGGACACATGATTTGGGTATGTTCAACACTAATGATTAATATATAATTGATGATCATGCCAAAAAGGGTTGATTTTTTTAGAAAAAGTGGGTTATGTAGTATTGATATACTTTTGGTTTATTATTAATTTAATTAAAATATTATCCGTGATATTTTTGATTAATTTTAGATCATTTTTTGTTATTATGATATATATTTACATGTGTGTGGATATATTAACCTATAGTTAATACATTTTTGGGTTAATTTTATAGTTAAGATTTATAGAAACATATTATTTATATATTATTTAATACCTTTTATATATAAATGGTTTTGGGAAAGAAATTTAATAGAGAATAGGTGATTACTATATATATATATAATTAGGTATATGATTTTATGAATGATTAATGTTATTTGACTAATGATTTATAACATGGTATTGCCTAATAGAGTATGTTATATTTGATATTATTGATATATCTCAAATTGTAAATTGTTTAGATAACCCTAATTTAATTTCATTTACGATTAATAATTAATATTTCAAGGAAACAATTTTTTTATGTTTGATAGAATATAATTACTTCATATTTTGGATCATTTTTATTAATATATATTTAATTTATCATGTGGAAAACAAAATATAACTAATGAAACAACTAACTAAAATGAACTTATACATATTAAAATTACATGATTAAAATAATAATTTCTAGATGAAAATATATTAACCATTGAATATAAGTAAATATTACTATTTTCATTTAATATTTTAATAAAATGATTACATTTGAAGAACCATTTTAAAAAATTTGTGCCATATAATAATGGAATACATTAAATTTATCACATAAAAAAGTTTTTCAAAAGTGTAAAATTTATACTTTTAATCTATCTTTTCAATATTCACTTATTATGAATTAATGTAAAATAATATTAAAGACATCGAATTTTTATTAAGAAATTTTTATATAAAGTTAAAAAAATTAATTATATGTTTATTTTTAAAAATTAATTAAATAACTAAATATTATAATTATAAATTTTGAAAAATAAAATATTTTTTAATTTATCTTTTCAATATTATAGTAGGAGTAATAATTTGTATTTTTCATAAAAATTTATTTTAAGATGAAAAGTGAAAAAAAAACATTTTTACAGATAACACACTTTTTAATACAATATTGTAATGTAATTATGAATTGGAAATTCATCATACATATTTATTATAAGAAATATATAGATTATAAGTCACATTATAAATTTTTTTATACAATTTTTAATCCCATAATTGATTTTCTAAAAAAAAGTTATATTTTTTGAAAAAAAATATTTTAATAAAATATAAATTAATTAATTTATAATTATTTTTTCCTTTTAATAAATTTACACCAATTAAATAAATTAAAATATTTAAATCATTAGTTTCAAAATATTTAAAAAATTTAACTTTATTTTTAGGAATAAATGTTAAATTACCATGTTTAAAACAAGTTATCATTGTAAAAAAATGTATAAATGTGTAACCGTAGGGGTAAATGGGAAATCTTGTTAAAAAATGTTTTAAATTGATTATTGGAGGTATTCAATGAACATATATCATCCATAATCCTTTATTTATCAATTTTCGATCCACATTTATTGAGGGTCACTTCCCATTATTGATTTTTATTATATATTTATAAACATTCCATCTATTTACATTTTTAAATGGGGATATCATCTTCTTGATTATCTATACAACACAACCACCAATGTTTGTCATGAATGCTTCCAAAAAATATCCAAAAAATTCATAGTTACCTTTAATAAGATATATAATTCACAAAATAACATCCTTAGAATTCTTAACACCCCTCATAATAGTAAGAGTTTTAGTTGTGGTGTATAAATTTCCAACTGCTAATTCTCATTTCTTTTTCGTGATGTGAAATTATTTTTAAAAAATTATATTACACCAACATAAAATTATATCTTTATTGAAATTTTTATTCAGTTATATTATTATAATTATAGAAAAAATATTATCCAATTTTATCAATTTTATAATATGAAAATCGAAACTGTTGATCGTCGGTTGTGAGAACTACGCCCTCCCCTATGTAATGTGTTCACTCTCCTTCACCTCCATACAAGGATGATCTTAATGGGTAATTTAATATATATAATAATTAAATTTATATCATATTATATATTCTGTAATAATAATCCATATGAATCATTTTCTTATTTCAATGGAATTTAAATCCTCTTTCTTGCATATGTTTGTACTACCTCCTTAAAAAATTATTTCTTTTCAGTTTTATTTTTACGGCTTCCTAATATATATCTTCATGGGAATTTATTTAATGGTTAAATTTTATTTTTTATATAATTAATTTAATATTCTAACAAATAGGATAAAATGTTAATGATATCATCCACAAACGATCCTCTCTACCAAATCATTTAAAATGGGTATTCTAAGTGGAGAATATTTTTATAAATATAATATATTATTTTCATATCCTTTTATTCTTCTTATAATTATATCCAATTATAATAAATCATAAGGATAAACACTAAATTAAAAAATTATGCTTATAGTATAATGATATTACAACTTAACCATCACACACTCATCCATTAATTATGACATGTTATTATATGGGTTTTTATACTGTCTATATTAAAAATACTACAAAATTATATCATTGATAAAATAGGAACTCAATAACTGGAATAATTTTATTTAAATACATATATAATAATTTAATTATATTTAATGCAAACTATATTATTAATCTTCTTAATTTGGAAAAGACCTCTTGCAAATTATAAATCCCCACAATATGAACATAATTGATTTTGTCTTCACAGATTATAACCAAAATTACCATGGAATGAAATTATAACACTATAAATATTGTAAAAAATCAACTATAATATTATTAATGATATATGAATGATGAAAATTTCAACAAAAATGAATACCAACATCACATATTTGAAAATGGTTCCAAATAAACATGATTACTCATACCTGATATTGAAAATAAGAAATAAACTAACAAATATACCTGAATAGAAAAAAAATATTAATAAAGATTATAATTATGATTTATATATATATGAAAAATGTTCTAAAGTGTTTGATTTTGATATTTATGTTTTTTATAATGGATATTAGAAGGATTTCAACTATGAAGGGAAAAAACCTAAGAGTTTCTTTGACCCATTCTCATGTCCAAGAGATATGTTTTATAATCTTCTCTACAAATTCTTTCTTAGGTGTATTAAATGACTAAATTATTTGAAATATGAAAATATATTCTATTTGTAGACATTTTAATGTATATTTCATTGTCATCCTCTAAATACATTTTTATTATTATGTAACCTTTTCCATAAGAGTTTCGTCTACTAAAATTTTTATTATATGGATCATAGTCTTTCTCACATGAATATAAAATTCAATAATTTATTGATCCCACTGTGACCTTAATTTTATATGGTATTTTTTTATTATGTAAACAATTTCTTATAATAAATAACATCTTTATTAATAATTTTTTTTCAAAAATAAATCTGTAACATTTTTGGGAATAAACATTGTTATTACTAAGGATTTTTTTTTATTTCTTGGTTTTCCTTCCTACAAATATTATAATCATTTTTGGGAAATCTAATCTATATAATTTTCTTTTATTCTCATATCTATATATACCAAATTCAAACGGAATATTTAGTGATCTTTTTATGATTTTCTGTTTCAAAAAATGTTATCTGAAAATATTTTTAAAATTTTGTTATCCATTCTTTCAAAACCAAATATTTTATGTTTCACAAAAAAATTGAAAACATTTATGTTTTTCAATGATCATTTTTTTGGACTCTATAAAACAAGGTCGTCATAATTCATCAATTTATTTGTATAAAAAAATTGAATATGATATATACATCATATTTTTAAATAATGCTTTAAAATAATGTTTGAAAACAATTGTATTTTCACTTTAATCTACTCTACAGTGTTTACCATTCCTGAAGTTTACTTATGATCACCCTTTATTTTTTATTATGATATTATTTGTTCTTTAAATTGATATTATATATATATTATTATTTCTTATGTTTAGGTTATGTGATATTTTTGAATATTTTATAAAAATCCATTGTTTTATGTATAATACTTCTATGGTGTGGTAATTATTTTGAAATGGAACACACATATATTGATTATTTATAGGTGTTGTCCCTTAAATTTCTCTAAATCATTGTTTATATATTTTTTTAAAAAAAAAGACAGATTCATTAATGTCGAAGATCAGCGGACATACAAATGCCAAGCCATGAAGGAAAATGGTCCAGCCAGAGATGGTTAACATCATAGAGGCCTAAGGATGCAAGCTGATGGGAAGCATTGTTTCCTTCCATTTTAGTAAAGGATAATGTGCATATTGATAGCTTTGAAGGAGAGAAAGGATTCTCATGATGAGGGATCCAAATGACTGGAGGCCACCGTCGTTGAGTTTTATAGCATTGATAATGGTGAGACAATGAGATTCGAGGTTGATTTTATCCCATCTATGATCGTTGGAGAGCATCAAATTGATTGTTCAAAATATGAAGCCTATAAATTTTATTTATAAAAAACATGAACCATGAAGAATTTTATTTTTTCCACAACATTAAATATTAATTATTCTTGGGATTATTCCATATTTCTTTGTTATTGTATGTTTCTAGTACATGTCACTTTTCAAATCCATATACTATCATATCTCATGTTTATTAGATCATATTTCCAAATCCTTTTGACTAATGTATTTTTATATAAAAAGTCTTATTCCATTATTTATGATTCATTATATTTGGGTATAGTTTTATTATATAACTTTATTATACAAATAGTCTAATCTTATACCTAGTTATTATATTTGACCTCTAATTCTTATGTTTATGCTTACAGAGAATTTATAGTTAGGAATTTCATATGTTTCACCACCCAAGTTATAAAAGTAATGAGAGTATCTAATAACTAGAAAATTTTACTTTGTGGATATGTTTTGGGAGGTTTTCGTTACTAGTTATTTTATATAAAGTTTCTATTATATTTGATAATATGTACATTAGTTAAAAGGTAATTAGTTTTATTAGTTAATGTTGGGTTATATGTCTCTAAACCTCAAAACCTAAAAGGGTTTATAAATGTTTTATAATTGAATTATTTTTATTTGGAAATATTTATAGACTATAAAAATTTTTGGTTTTTATATACATTATATTTTTTACTAAAATAATTTACTAATAGTGACTAATTTAATTTATGAATGATAAAAAAACATCAAACTTATTAAAAAATGTTTTCTTTTTAAATATAACAATAAAATGATTTTATATTCATTCTTAACCAATTTAAAATTAATTTTGGTATTTAAATCCTTTATTTAACATTTAAAAATATTTATTTCAATAAAATTAATAAATTAAATATGGGAAATTTATCATTTAGAGAAACCATATAAAATATAATATAAGGACTATTTAAAAAAAAATTATTTATGTTTTCCAATGAATTATTATGTTAATATTTTTTATCATTAATAATTAATTATTTTGATGTTATTAATTAATTTTAAATTTAATTATAATTAATATTATTTTATCAATATATTATATTGATATCATTACCTTAAAAGTGTGTTATTTTAAAAGAAATATGATCGATCACAATCTTTTTTTCTAGAATTAATGAAATTTTACTTTGTAAAATATAACCCTTTTAATTTTATTAAATATTATTTCTTATCTATTTTGATTAATTAAATAATCTGATAATTCCATTCATTTTTATTGAAATAGGAAATTATTCACTTTAGTTAGTTATTGCAGAATTAGAAACTATTTTAAATAATGATTTTATTTAATAGAGTATAAGTGTTAAAATCACCAGGTATTAGACACTATGGTTCTAATCATAAAAAAATAAAAGATATATATAATACAATAATTTATAGGAAGATTTCATCATCATGTTTTTCAGACCCATGAAGGAATTATTAACCTCAAAAATATTCACCAATATTCCTACTCACCCTCTAAAGGGTTACCCAAACCATTAATGAGACAAACATATATATCACCATCAAATATTGGTTTATTCACACCATTAATGTCATACAAGCCCTATAAGAACAATCATAGGTTTTCCAAAACACATCTAAAGATAGATACATAATATAACTCCTTATTTAGCAATTTTGGACTGTCTTATAATAGATAGTATGTCACTGAGAGATTCTAACCCCACAAGAATAGGGGGAAATTTCTCATGTATCATAGTGGACATTGGAGACCCAATTATCAACTAGAGGACTATTTATCCCAATCATACATGACCTATTCCCAAGACCTGGTCATGCATAAAAAATCGTACACAAACAAGTATATGATCATTTATTATAAAGACCACACACCTTGAATGTGGATTTTTTATCCTCATTTCAATATATAACCATCATTAATAAAGCCCACAATAATCCACCATAAGATACCCATTCTATTCACCCATTTCTCATCCATACCCCATAACTCATTTATTATAATGATTCAAAATTAATTAATCAATTTGACCAATGATAATTTAACCATAAATTCCCAAGTACCAGTTCCACTTCACAAAACCAAGTCTGGTTTACTGTAACATCCATGATAAAAAAAAGTCTTCTAGGAAAAAAATAATTTCATCTAATGCATGATAAAAACAAAATTTCATAAAATTTAAAACAAATTTCTAAATTTTTTATTGAATAACCAACCTTAATAAAAATGTGAAAAATAATGAACATTCATAGTTTATTGATTTCCCATATCCAAAATAATCAAAATACCTTTGGATCGGGATGATTCAACTATGATATACTGGAATCATCGAACAATACCTAATATTAAAGACTAAAAATTAGGTATGATACACTAAGGAGAATAAGGACAATGGGAAGAAGAAATAGATTATATTTTAAATCTATGTGAAATGTCCTTAGAAATCATCCCCCATCTAGATGAATACAACATAAAGGGAGATGGAGGGAATAAAAACTAAAATATACACCCTAAAAATCATTTTCCCATGAAAATATAGAATATTTATCCATATAAATAATATCACACAGATATTTATAAAAAAATATTTGAAAAAAACTATGGAAGTGATAATTCATCATCAAGTAACCGATGGCCTACAAGAAAATGAAACTTTACCTTTGACAACACTGGGTACATGATTCCATAATACATGGAACCTGATGTTTACCAATATAATTCAATCACTACCTAGACCTCCCTAGTTACACGATCAATCACTACCAGTTTACTAGTTCTGTCTGAAACACCTTTCTATAGTAAAACCTTTCTTAAAACTACATTATTTCTTCAAATATTCTTTCCAAATAATTGATCACATCCAAATACATCATTAATAGATGTTAAAACTCTTAAAATTATTATCTGAATTTAAATTTTCTAAACATCCCATCCAGATGAATCTATGTTCTATTTTTTGAAAATTTACAAATATATAATAGAACATTTCAATATAAAATTAAATTATGGTAACAATTTAGTATATATTTATAGATAGTGGGACTCTCAATTAAACTGTTCCCTATCCTTGAGGCTTATAATCACTCAAGAAAATTTTACATGGATAACCTAACACATGTTCATTTCTATTGTATGGATTTTTGATTCATATAAATGTAAGACATTTCAAGAAATGGTTTTACGATCACTAATCAAAGAATAAATTTTTACATGTTCTTATTTAATTATCGTTTATTATTTTTTATGTGATATGTATCTTGATTTGTTAAGGGCATTATATATTAACATTGTATGAAAAAAACAATTTCGATAAAAAAGTTAGATTAAGAAAATAAAATTATAAAGGATTGGGTACATATTGATATTCAAAGAGATGTAAATATTTTGATGAGATAAAATTGTTTCATGTGATATTCATAGCATTTATATTAAAATTGTATAATTTTTAGACCATGAAAATATAATGGGAAATATTCCTTACTAAGAAAACAAATGTAATGAAATCAATTATAAAAATGGGTAGGTTAATGGAAAATCTGTATTCCCATAGATTATAAATTATTATGAATGGAGTTTAGGTAATACCCTTTGAGTTAAATAACGATGTAAAAATAAAATAATTAGTTAAAAATTTACTGGAAAATATTAATATTTTATCTTCCAAAGGAATATTTAAGATTTTATTCTAAGGATTAAATTAGTTCAATGGGTCTTGTAAAGTAAAAATTAATTATATGTCACATAATTAAAATAATAAAATGTATAAAAGGGTAAATTTTTAGAGGAAAAATATTTTAGACTTATAATCTAGTGAAATATATATCATGTTACACTAATATAAATTATTTATAGGTTGATTATTTTAGTATGAGTGTATTGAAAACCATCATATTAAATTTATATAAAACATGATACTAACACAATGATATGTTTTAATTTAGATTAAAGAATATATCACGTATATAATTTTTTGGTCAAATATATATCAGATTGTTATCTCAATAAATTTGTAACTATGCTTGAGATGTGATCTAATAAATATAATTTTTGATCATATGGATTAGTTTTCCAAAAGAAATTTTAAAAAAATCTAACTCATCAGTATTGAAAATTCTATCTGTATCACACATTAATGGTAATTTAAATGGATATCAATATTGGAAATTGATTATGAATGGATAATGAGAGGGGTTTTTAGAAGTTGTATGTTTTCTATGACTAGATAGTATTTCATAAATTTCTATAATGATCTGATATATTAAGAAAATTGAGTTTTTGGTCTAGCTTGTTGGAATGGGTGATATGCATTATGTGAATTACCTAGCAAGTGAATTACGTATAGAAATATTTTTTGAAAATGAGTTAATTGTTATTATTATCAGTGGAGTTTCAGGTTTCATATCTCATATAACGACTCTGTAATTAATTTTTTATAGTCATATAAAAAATATGATTCGATATTATTATCACAAATAAATTTTAGTGATGTCAGAATTTGGTTTTCAATGGTTTTTAGTTTATGAAGGATTTATGTTTTTGAAGGAATTTTAGACATTGAAGGATTGAATGACTATCGAGATCATTTATTGGTATAATATTATTTTACAAAGGATTGGTAATTCTTATTATGTTATTTTTGAGTGAATTGGAATCAGTTAATGAAAAACTCATTAAATGTAGTGCAATGGATTTCATTACGGTTTTAATTATTTTCATAGATGAATAAAAAAAATTCACAAATTCATTATTTGTAATGAATCACTAAACAGTGATGTGGATTTAACATCACTGGGGAGGCCATAGCTTCATGGAAAACAGATATATTTGTAAAACAATTCTGATTGGATTTTGATCAAGGGACGAATCTTATGAAGGATTGATTATCACACATCAGTTGAGATATTGATGCACATTCAAATTATGTCTTTTTGTAAATCATAATGGGAAGTGTGTCCACTCTGAAACATTTAAAAATAGTTTTCATTTGTGTATTTGTTACATTATGACAATGTCATTTTATGGTCCTTATATGCATCATACTGATGTTGATCCATGTAAAAATAATATTCCATATGGATGATTTAATTCCAATTTAGTCTATACTACTATAAAGAGATATAATTGTGTTTTTAATGACAACGATTTATCCAAATATATAGTTATTTTAGTTATTCATTCCATAAATCACCCACACTCACAATTTATTTAACATAGTTATTATAATAATGATTCATTCAAGAGTTGGAGAAATTATTTTATTTTTTATAAAAAAATAAAAGTTTTATTTCTCTATCATATTTGTAAAATAATAAACAATAATTAATGATTTATAATAATATTTTTTTATAAATATAAGAATGATATTTTTTATGTAATCTTTAATATAGTGAAGAGATTATATATATTAGAAATTTAAAATATGATATATAATATTAACCCTATTATGTTCTTTTCATTCTATTCTAATAGAATATATATTTAGAATTGTCTCCTAGTGAATATAAATGATAAACACATTCAATTACTTTATAAAGATGAATTATTAATGTTCTTTTATTATGTATAAATTTGAAAAATATGAATATTTTAATTTGTAAAATGGTCAAATTATCATTTATTAGAATTAATGGGAGGGCTATTAAACTATTAGATCATATACATAATGTTTTATGTAAGAAAATTAATATTGAAACAAGTTGTTGATATAGGTAAATTGTTGTGTGTTCTAATAATTCTAGTAAATATATTTAAAAGTTTATTATGAGACACAAGAATGAAACATTTGAAATGATAAAATAGTTTAAAATATATTTAAAAAATCTATGTAGAAAACATAGTAAATTCTTTTATCTATCAATGTGGAAAACAAATATAAATCCTCTAATTAAATAAGATATTTTACAAAATTTTAAACCTCACTCCTCCCAAAAAAGAGTAAAATAATTCAGAGATTGATTTGGGGATATATAAATTTTATTCATTGATAAATCAATAAATATCATGTGTGACCATATATCATTCATGGGATATGTTCAAGAAATTTATCCATTCTTACTTAACATCATTATATCTAATAAAGTTATGAATAAATAAAATAATATATCGAGTAACAGGTAGTCTAATATGTAATTTATATGGATATACTGTTTTTATGTATGTAAATAGTGTTTTGTTCTAAAAAACATTTGTTTAAATTAAATTATTTATTTATTTATTATCCCATTAAAATAATGTGTATTTTTTTATTTAATTATACTAAACTAACTGACTTTTTACTAATATAGTGATTTCCATTAGATGTAAAACAATATTTGGGAATATATTATAAGAGAAGTTAATCATAGATATGTTATAAGATAACTGGTAAGAATGATTACAAAGGATGAAAGTGAATCATTTCCACAAGTGGTTTTTGAAAATAAAAACTAAATCATGATGAAAAAGATCTTTAATGATCATAAATGATTTATCCAGATCGTGAGATATATTAATTTATTATAAAAATTTATAATGAAGTAATTTTCATTGTTTATGAGGCTAATACCTATCAATTATAATGTAATAGTTCACATTGTGATAAATATTTAATTTCTATGAGATCTATAATGGAATTCATATACTCTAACCATGTTTAAAACATTGTGGGTGACTCGGATGTGGTGATACCAATATGGTGGGATTGGTTTTTCAATAACAATTCTAATATGTTTTGTATCATTTCTATCAATATTTATTTCATGGTGAAAAATTAATATAATAAAATTGATGTTTTAAACTATTAATATGAGGTTTAATTTGTATAGAGGATAAATTCCAATGAAATATTTTATTCCATAGAATCTCATTATAGTTTTTTGATATGTTAGTTAGATATAAATACTATCGTTATAAATATTAATTTCATTGAGGGTATGCACATAATATCACCTAAACCATTTGATGTACAAATTTTGATGGTATGATGTTCTAGTTCAATGATCTTTTAATATTATGATTAAACATTCACAGAGTTTGGAAATTTGGTTAGATAATTTAATCAACGGTTTTTGTTTATATATATTGTGGATTTTTTTAATATAAATTTGTTATTAGGAGTGTTGTGATATTTCAATAGTTTTCTATAGATGAATTACTACTCGTCTAAAATGACATCCCAAACTAATATTTTTAAAGGTACAGTTGGTTGAATTTTTCATCATAAATTACATTGTTGATGACTCTGATACAATAGTCAAAAAAATGAAGACATATATAATTTGATAATGTGTTTTAGAATGGATAAATCCAAAAAAGGGATTTAACAAATGATTCAGTGTACGAGTCAAACGAAAAATAAATATTTTTCTAATGAGTTAGAAAAGTTATTCACAGATAATATTCATTATGTTTACACATTTGTATCTATCATGTTTTCAAAATTATATAGTCATATTAATGTATCTTATGATATAATAATGACTAGAATATACAAATTTATTAATCCTATATAGTCATTGACTTAATATGAAAAACATTCCTAATATATTTGCAGTGTATAAGGATGTATTATTAGTCCATGCAATAGAGGAAAACAACAATATAAGGTTTTTCACTAATAATAACTAATAGTTGGAGTGAGTCACTCAATTAGGGGGTGAATTGAGTCCTAAATAAAAATTTCAGTGAAACTTCTTTTAAAAAAATATCCAAGAAGTTAATTGAAAAACTATGTAAATAAAAATAGAATGATTATATATATTTTAACATTAAAAATACTTCTGTAATCTAGATTAAGGATCAATTAATGAAATATTTAAAATCACATTAAATATTTTAACAAAATAACATAATCAAATATTTTATATAAACACAAGTTAAGATTAATGATCAAGGTATATGTTTTGTTTATAGATTAAATTGAAGGATTTAGTTTTAGATTTGAAATAAAGAAAAAAACTGAAACACACTCCAGAAATAAACACGGGACTATATCTAAAGATAAAACATAATCCTTTATACATAGAAATAACCCAATTCACATATGATTAAAATAAAAAATAATAAAATACATATCCTAGATATGTATCTACAAAATATTTCACACATTATTTTGAGGACCAAATCCACTCACACTTGTATATGTGGGAAGAAAAAAATTAATGCCACATTGGACCTCTTCTACAATTGTTTTTGGTTTACAAAAATAGATAAATTTAAGAGAATGTATCTAGAAAACTATAGTTAATGAGAAACACTCATATTCTAAAAACTAATAGATCAACAAAAAAAAAATCTCAAATATAAAACATATAACAGAGATATAAAATAATGCAATCAAGAATTATGTGGTGTATCTTGGCCTGGATATCTTCAGATAAGGTATGATCCCAATATTTTTCTTGGTGAAGATCTTCAACATGTTTCTCCAAGTGTGAAGGAAAACATATGGTCATAATGTTATGATTTATATTTTTATATTTTTCTGAAAATCTTTTTCAAATATCCGTTGATTTAGTTTATGAACGGTTCAAGTGCTTATTTTTCTTCAAAATGTTCATATGCCCATTTATTTTATCTAAACTATAATTTATATGGCTCTAATAACTAATTTATGAGGTGTCACTAGAAATCTATATCACTCTAGGTCTATTTATCATTTTATGAAAAATAATAAAGATATCCAAGATCCTTATTAAAATCCCCAAATTAGGAAACATATGGTTAAGTCAACAATTCATATGTGGAGTTTATTATGAATAATGACTAATAAATCCACATGATTTTTTATTAATGTAATTGTATAAAGTAGTAGTTTAATGAATTAAACTAGGATGATATTCAGAACCAGAACAGTAGAATGCTAATAGTATATCATCTCTAATGGTATCATAGACCAACTCGTAGATTAGACTAATAGTAGCATGATCTAGATAAAGAGTTTAAAACAATATATTTTATGAATTAATGGTATAAATAATCAATAGTTTCAATAATTCTCATAGTAGAAAATTTATGTTAGTTGAACATGATTTTAAGTACCATAACTCTAGTTTTAGCACAACTATTCCAGTAGAAATGTTCTGGTTATAGCATAAGTCTAATGATAACTCAATTTTGGAAATAACACAACAGTAGTTGTAGCACAAGTCTAGGGGTAGATCTATGTTGGAACAATGATTTTTGATATCTAGAAAAAATATTATTCTTTATATTGTACTTATCTTTATAAAAATATGATCACACGACTTTAGCCATAATTATCCATCAAATAAAAACCATTGATCATAAAGTCTAGTGGTTTTTGAAGAGTATGTTCATAAAACTGAATAAATTAAAATAGAATAAAAAATACATATATTAGTCATCCATAATGAGCATCTAATTTTTTTTAACTCTTACATCTTCATAGGATAACCAGGGGAATACATACAAAAAAGGATGAGTAGAAAATCCAAATGTGGGAGTAACTATAGAAATAAAGCATAGAACATGGGTTAGAAGGCCTAACATGAAGGCATAAAAAAGGAATGAAACATGAATAGGCATAAAGAATAATAAAATGTAAATAATGGTATGATATAAAAATTTTATCAAATAAATGTGGAAATAACTTACAATATGACATTATCATGTTGCACATCGCAGAAAATTTCCCATAAATGAATCAGGTTCACTCTCTATCCCAATATGACGTCTCATGATAAAAAAGATTAACAAATTCATTGGAGCACTGTATGGTTCAACTGATCATAAAATGATCATTAATATGTTATCTACATGGAAAATCCTAAAAAAGGAATAAACATAAGGGTTTCCCTTGGATAGAAGTGGGCATCGTAATCATTTCAAAATCATAAAAAATGGGAGTATCATCAATGTTTCCATTAAAGAATGGATTTTAATAAAATATATACATTAATAATATAAATTTTGATTATATCATGATAAATTATGAAAAACTAAATTGAATATATTTAAAACTATTCTTTAAGAAACATTATAAATGAGTATCATTAGTGTGATTTAAGGAAAAAAATTAAAGAGTTATTAAGAGAAAAATGTATAATTTGTTTGAATAAAACAAGAAATTAAAATAGATATATTATAATTATAAAAATATATTTTTTGAATAAAATTGTTGGTCTAAAACATATTATGTTGTGTACTCGAATATAGGTATAAAACAAGGATGTTCCCTTTAGTAGGGCATTCTTATTAGGAATAATTTGGAAGGGAACCTCCTAAAACATGTTATTACCCAAAAAATAAATAATAATTGAGAATGATTCATATATTTTGAACATAAAAACATAATTTATGAAGATTATGTAAAAATAATTGATAATTAGTTTTGGGTATGGCTAGAAAAAAACATATCCCAATGGAAAAAATGGAGGTTCAGAAGGAATCCATTATGTTATATCCAAATGTTTTATGCAGTTGTACATAATTACTTGGATAATGAAATTATATTTATCAATAAACGAATTTTTATCATATTAAAATTGTATTTTATTTATTATAATTCTATTAGGTTCATTTATAAACAATTTTTTGGGGTATATTTTTAATTTTTTCATTCGAGGAGCATTTGATTTTCCAATTTTCATGATTAGCTTTCTTATATAAAAATGTAAAAGTTCATGTGAAATGAGAATAATTCTCTAGAACTAAAGATATATATGATTAAATAACTTCCAAAATTTTAAATTATCATATTAATAAATTTTTATATAGTATTAGGATGATTCATTATATAAAAAATTAATGAAAATGATTAATTTATTTTAGTTGTTCTTAAAATAGTCGTGAACATATATGATTTTATTTAATATCATGTTTTTATATTGGTTCTATAAAATTTTATAAACAATAATATTTGTAATAGAATCAATTTTAAACATATTGATGGTTTTTTGACCATTATTGAAGGAATTAAGGGAAAATCAAAATACATCATCCATGATAGTGGTAAATCAAAACATCACAGACAGTGTTTTTTTTCAGAATAAATATAAGATATAAGAAATTTGATGACGTAAAATTAAATTAACAGAATAAATTTTTAGAATATAAAATATACTAGAGTTATCATGTCCATTTCGGATAGGTATGAGAGGATATTTAAATAAAATAAATTGTAAATAGAGAAAAATAAAATGAAATTAGATTTTTCCACTTGAACATATTCTCCTAGAGAAAGACCGTAGTAAAATGGTTTTGGAATTTTTTTTAACAAAAACTCTTAGAAATGGGGTAGAGTCCTAGGAAGATGATTTGGTTGAATTTAAAACTTCTTCAATGCATGGATGGTGGTAGGAGAAGATGTGGTGAGGGTGGTATTTATAGGGGGAGAGGGATTTTTTAATTATTATACAAATTATTTTATTTTATTTTTCTTCAAGACTATCAATATTATAAAAATTATCACAAAATATAATAAATAATGAAGGATATTTAGATACTATGACTATTAAATCATCCATCCATCAACAATTACTCAAATATTTATTTCATGAGCTTTTATTGTAAATGACCAAATTTCATTATTCCTGAAAATATCAATTATTTTAGCTAAACAAAAAAGTTTCACCCTAACTATTTCTTGACATGGAGAATATAAAAATAGACTCCATTGTGAAAATAGTTTTCTAATTATGAAAATAATAATTTTTAATTAAAATCACAATTGACTCAAAAACAATATTTATTTAAATGAAAACACCAAAAATTGTTAGTCTATTTATATATCATATTTTTCTCCCATAAAAATATTCCCTCCATATTTTGATAGAAAAAATAACATCAACAATCTCCATATCATGCATAGGATAATTCTTCTCATCAGTATTTAACTGTTGAGATACATAATTGATCACCTTTAAATTTTTATTAGGAATACACTGATGAAATTTCAAGTATGAATTACTATAAATAAAAATATACTTCCTCAACATAGAGTAGAGATAACACAGGTGCAGTAACCAATAAATTATTCAGTTATAAGAATATTGGTTCCCGCTTCTTTGTCAATATAAACTTATATTATTTTTTATTTAATGTGGTTAGTGGAATATATATTCAAGAAAAATATTTCAAAAACCTCTAATGATAAATTCCTATACCATGGAATTTATAAAACTCATTTAATATTATAGGATTACTCTAATAATCTACATCCGTTATCTTGGAAGGGACAACTGTGATCCCTTATTTGGTTATAGTGTTCCCAAAAGATTTAACTGTTGTATCAGGAATTCACATTTTAAAAATTTCCCATGAATCTTTTATTTTGTTAGTGTTTTCCACATAACTATTAGATGATAATCATAATCCACATAACTTTTTGAATATATCTATATATGATCAATAAAAACAACCATGAATTTTTCAAGTTATTCATTAAATACTATATTCCTCAAATCCATTAATATAGTGGTAGAATTTTTCAATCCAAAGGGAATAACCTGAAACTCTTAATGAAAAAATCGTGTTTAGAATGTAGTATTCGTAATATCTTATTTCTTAACCATCAATTGATGATACCCACATTATAGGTCGATCAAGGAGAATAATTGAGCCCCATGAAGCTAGTCACATTATTTATAAATCCTTTATAGAGGGTAATTTTTATTTAATGTGATCCGATTATGTTCTATATAATTAATTCATTTCCACATTAACACATCATTATTCATTAAAAAGAAAATAAATTCTCCCTAAGGTGGAACACCTGGTTAGATTAATCACTTCACTATAAGATATTGAATTTAGTTCTTTAATTACTATAATTAACCATTTTCCATTCTATTCAAGGTCTCCAATATCTTCTTGGATATAGTTATGAGTATAATGGGGAACTAATAATATCTTGATTTGGGGGAGGTTCTAGAAAAATATTTAAGAAATATTTAAATTTATTATAGAAATATGGGGACATTTTCTATCTTTTAAATTCATTTCATTCTCTTTATACACCAATCATATCTATAAAAAAGTATATGGGAGGTGTGTTTAAATAAAGATCAATCATATATATCTCTCCTTTGAAAATAAATACTATTTTTTCATTCAAAACTATCATAATTTCATTGATCGTATAGTTATTATTTTTATTTTACATTGAGATCCACTTCATACCTATTATAGCGTCAACTACCACATTAGGAATAACTCCTAGATATTCAATGACATTATACCCACCAAATTAAAAACCAAGATTATATAAACTATTGATTCTTGGATAATAACTCTTGGAATCATGACTGATATCCTTATTTCTATAATCTCATGTATTTATTCTATATTTTTTAAAATAATCAATGAAATAATTTAATGCGTAAAACCAGAATAAAACCATGAACTTACTAGATTTTAGGGCACAAGGAGTGTACCTACAACCACATCATTTAGATCATATACTTCATCCTCACTGATTGAATATGCACAGACATTATCCCATTTCAAATGACTATTTTGATGTTATTTTCCTTCCATTATATGTTGATTTCAACATTCATTCAAAATTTTATTATGCTTATTATAGTTAATGAATTGGGATTCATTTTGGGTATGGACAATATTGTCATTGTAGTTGGTGATGAGAAGTTGAGGCTTCACGACAATATTATATTTCTGACCAAAATGGACTAGTTTACTAATTTTGATCACTTTCCACTCCCAATCAATAAGTTCCCAGAATACTTCTTCCCACATTAGTTTCACAAGAGATGTTTCTATTTATTTTCTTCTCTTCTTTGATCAAAATTCAACCCTAAATTTGGATCCATTTCTCCCCTTTTTATCTCAACCTATGTGACTATATCATCTCTCCAAACACCATGTACACCATTATATAGATCCCCACACTCTCATAATGGCGTTCAAAGTATCAATTTTTCAAATTTCTATACATTTGGGGTCTTATCCGGCTGAAAACATCTATCAACCATTCCTTTAAGATCCATAACAATGTTATAGTTGTATCGAAAAATTCATGTATATTTCATTTAAATGTGTCCCAGTAATTTATTTTAAATCAAATTCATCACTATATATTTTATTTCCATTTTTTCATATTGAATGGGGAAAAATATTTATTGAAAAATATTCACATGAACTCTTCCCACACCATAGCATCAATCTCAATTTTTAGTTTCATGTTTCTAATTAGTGTGAACCACTAATAAGCTTCTCCTTTTAAATTATCTATTCTAGGGTAACATTATCTAATTATGAGTAGTGTATTATAAAAAATATCTTTTTAATAATGGGATCAAAATGTTTGGTAGTAAATGGGTCGGTAGATCCAGTAAAATAAGGTGGTCATTGATGTCTGATGAGCACAATGGTAAGTTGTTCCCTCAAGGTTAACTTGAATTATCAACATGATGTTATAATTCATAAATAATTATATTTGATTCATATTCTTCATGAAATTTTCCAATCCATCTTCCATTGGAAGGCTGCTAGTGCATCATCTGTTTCACTCATCATTTAAGAAGAACCTTTAATTTCTTACCATTTTTCTAAAATAAGAAGAACTTGTTGAATAACATTATTATTTTCAAATTAATATAATTTAAAGGGAATATATATATTAAAACATCATTATTTCATATGTTATTCATTAATCTCCTCTAATAAAAATTATATTTTCTATATATCCTTCATAATGACTCATTAAAATTTTGCGATTAACGAAACATATCCCCCTTTATTGTAAAAATAGGAATGCCGGAAGGACCATTGTCGTGCACTTGTTCCCAATGGATTCTAGCCAAATGTAGTGTTTTGAGATGTTACCCCTTGGTAAATATATTCCTGATCCACATTAACATGTACTATCTAGACAAAGATGAATTTTCCTTGAAAAACATACATAATAATTCCCAAAATACCAGGTTGTTTTCCAATATTTAGACTTATCCTGAGGATTCATACTAAATTTAACAATAAAAATTTCCAAAAAATTACTAAACTATCCTCTAATACCAACTATGGAATCCCACCTATTTCTTACAAAAACATTTCATTATATGGGCCAAAATAAATGGTCTTTTAAATATTTTTTTCTTAGAAATTAGGTAACAAATACTTGAAAACGTAAATATCCTTAAAATATATATATATAAAAAATTTTTGGGTAAACCCTTGGATAATTTTACTACATCTCATATCCTAAGGACGTACATCAAATTGATGGGGTGATCATGATTCCATTATGGAAATAAGGAAGGGAGAAAGATAACATTTGATCATGAAACATATCAATAAAAACATGTGGAATAACCATAATTTATGAGAAAGAGGAATATAAAAATAATGAGAACCTAAATTATATCATTGAAATGTGGATCCAATATTAAAATGATACATTCATAATCAACTCACTGGTGTTTCATAAAGAAAAATTGCTAAAGTTATTCACCATTGAATTTTTTGATGTGTCATTTTTAAGGATTTAGTTATTTACCTAACATAATGGATCAATTTCAAGGAACACCATAATATATCTTAAAAATTTGAGGCACATAGATCAAAATAAATAATTTTACTAATATGCTATATAGAATAAATAATTTGTTTCTTATCAAAATCATGGAATAAAAAAGTGCATAAAGATATGTCTATTACTCATTCTTAACTCATGAAAAGGGAATGATAGTTTAATATATGTAAATACCCAAATAAATAAGTCATTTTATATCTATGAGATTTTCCATTGAAAATAAGTAGATTTGGTATTCAAAAACAGAAAATAAATAAAAATTTGTCAAGTAAAAGAGAGAAAAAAATTTGGTAACCTGATGGCTATAATATCTAGTTTAAGGAAAAGTTAAAATGGATGGGAGAAAGGTTATAACTTTGATAGAAAACTATTTTATAGTAATTGGATAATATTAAGTCAACATAAAGGAATTAGTTAGGAAATTACAAGGCATACCATAGAAAGTACTCTTGAAAGTAGAAAATAATTGGAAATTTCCCTTACATTGAATTGTTACTCCTATATCATAAGGATTGGAACCATACAGATTGATGACACCTTTAAGGGACTTATTTGGTTGAATAATAATAAAAAAATTGTGGGGTAATGATTCATAGAGAATTAGGATAGTGAAATTCTTTTGTATTTATTGAAAATATGGAGGATTTATTTATAATATAAAAATATAGGTCTTAGAGATCTACGTTGTGGAAATTTTATAACAATTTTCTTAACAATGGGTTGTGTTCCTGGATTTGAAAATTTAATGAAATATTTATGATATTTATATCCTCTATAATTTAACACCGTTTATTATTATTCAACTAGCATGTAAATGTAATTTTTTAACAAATTAATGTTTTCAAAATAAAATTTCCAATTTTTTGAGATCAGAAAGTCACTTTTAGGTTTTGAAATTGATTAAAATCTGTTACATTATTAATAATTTATAAAAAATATATTTTAGGTCGTGGAATTTTGTTATTTATTAATTAAATCAATGTGAAATAAATATGATTTCATTAAACAAAAATGAAACCCCAAATTATAATTTTACTATTCATGCAATAATATTATTTTTTAGAAAATTGTCATAAATTCACACTAAGTTAATTTTGTAGTGTTGATTTAAAATATAATTTTATTTAATAATAAAAATTATATAATTATGGACATTTTTCCTTATAATATAAATATTTTTATTTAGAGAAAAATATGACTTTTTAAGGCTAAGTCAAACACTTGACACTCATAAATAGTACCCAGGAAATTAAAAAATATTTTATAACTTATATTTAAATAAGTGAATTTAAAATGATGATTTTATTATAGACATATTATTAAAAATTCCTTATTTTATTATGAACTTTTATATCATTGCAAAAAAAATATAATTATGTTTTATCTGTGTCCAAAAATCAAGATATCTAATTCATCTTAATAAATCATTTATTTTATAAAGAAAAACGTTTGTTCAAATGTATTTTATGGAATAAAAATTAAATTTATAAAGTAAATTACACATTATGTATCTTCGACCTAGAAAAGTATCCCTTTATTAGAATCATGAACACCCTAATGCTTAAGTGCGTTATGATAGTAGTTTCTTGGGGTGGCTCGACTATCATCAATCAGGTTCAAATATCTTCTAACATGAACTTCCTCCATAGGAAATTCTATTAAAAAATAACATGTCGAATAGAGGATTGGGATAGATCAATACAGAACCCTAGTGACACTAGATCCCTCCCATGTTCTAATAATTAGGCTTCAAATGACACTCCATTTACTTGTTCGGGATAGTTTTTTTCATTACCACATCAATTATCCTTGGTCATTAATACTTTAGTAACTAATTATAATGAAAAACATGTACCAAATTGTATAATTACCAACATTAAAATCAATGAACAATTATATTTTCCATCATTCATATTTGACCAGGGGTCACATAACAGTCAAATCCCAATGATCACATTTCCATTAATACCCAAAAAAATCACATCATTATTTCAGTCAATATTCACTACAATTTTAGCCAGGTTTATATATTTTAATTTTCTAATATGATGATTGGTTTATTAATATTTATTTTCAATTAACTTATTTTAGTCAAGGTATTCATTCTAATAGATTTGTGGGATCCATATTTTCCCATTTTATATTTTCTATTTTTGTTATTTTTTGTCATGTTGTAATTTTTGAAATTTAAATTAGTTTCATTTGTGACTAATTTAACGATCATTATTAAATAGATTAGGCTTTTTTGGTTATTATATATTTTTGTAAGTGTATAATTTAATCTAATATATCACCCCTTTGTTGTGGAAAATACAAAATTTAAAAATATTGTGTCATAACAACCAATTCAATTTATATTATCTAGGTAAGGATCTATATTCTATAGAAAATTCATAATCCATTCTCTATGAAAAACAGTCCGATGACATTTTATAGTTATCCCCAAATTATTTCATGCTATTATATTAATTACTAATTTTTAAAATATAGTTCCCATGGTTTTAACTAAACTTCCAATGATACAAAATGTATTCAACCCAAACCCTATAGCCTTGAGCTAGTGTTTTCTCAATTACATGGTAATGAGATACAATGTATTTCATCCTAAAGAATTAAATAGTTTAGTATTCTTGGTAAACAATATACCAATATAAAATAGAAATTAAATTTTAAAATATAAAATAAATGCAAAAAATTTCTTATGGAATTCTATTTTTCCCCTCACAGTTTCCCTAAATATCAATCAGAAAACACATCCTCACATTATAGTGGAAATAAAACATAAGAAAGGGGTGATCTTAGATACTCATTAAGGGTATGTGTAAATTGAAATCTATAATTAAATAAGGTATAGTCAATGAGGAAAGGTAAATAAATAAATCACAACAAATTTAATAAATGAATTGAGAATAATATGGAATGAAAAATGATGATCAGATAATTAAATATAAATAATCATATGTAAATAAACACTGTGGATATTCTAAATAATCAAATAATCCCATGGAATATCAATAATTAAATTCATAACTTTGGAATGAAAAATGTTGGACATCTAAAACATATTGTTGAGGCCTTGTTCTAATCCATCTAATCTCTTCAAGGCCTTATGACATAAAATATATATAATTGGGCAAGGCCTCAGCCAAAACCTATCTAGTTTGTCTCATGATTCCTAAAAAGGCACTGAGGGGCTCTAGAGAGCCCCCTCAGGACTTACTAATTCCAATTTATTCTTCGTGTGAGTGGGATCAAACATAATGTATATAATCATTCATATTTAAAGTTGAATATGAAACATAAACAATTCAACTAGTCAACAAACATAATCATAACCCATCTAGAGTGAAATCAATAATATCAACATAGTATATCATCAGTCAAACTAGTCATATATATTCCAGATAAATAATAAAGAAGGTATAATTGAAGTACATTTCCATTAAGGCATATGTAAAATAACATTATGTCTTTATAGATGGAGAATAATTTTTAAATATCACATGTATTGTAATTTAACTAAATTAAAAATTTATTGAAAGTCATCCTATTATTTTAAAATAAAAAAATTAATAAAATCTTAGAAAAATCCTTTACAATGGAAATCATATACAAAATTAAGAGTTTCTAAAATAATAGAAAAATAAATTTCATTAAAAATTTATATTATAATTATAAATTAAAAAATTAATGAAATGACAGTTATGATAGAACATAATTATGTACAAGTTATATAAAACAACATTTCATTTAAACTCTACTAAAAGATTATAGAAATACCTGATTCAAAAAATGACAAAAATTTGCATTTGAAACAATTTTATAAAAAGAAAAAAATGGTAAATATTTATATAATAATTCATTTTGAGAATAGAAATACATCTTTTTTAAAAAATATATGAAATTATTTTTAAAAGAAAATATTTTTCAACCAAAGAGTGAAATAAAGTGGGATTCTCATTAAAACATTTCTTTATCCATTTATAGTACCAAGAGAAAAAAACGATACAATTACATGAAAAAGATCATGATTAACTAGAGGACATAAAAATAAACTTTTTTTAGGATATAAATAACAAATAATTCTATAAATTAAGTCTTAATAAAACACAATATGAATAATGATGAGACGGTGAAGATAAACCTTACCATTTTGGTAACATTTTGTATCACAAGACCCATGAATAAAATAAAGCTGATTGATAAATTAAATACCATAAAGATAAATTAATCCCTAATATATCATAAAAAGGTATTTATAGAAACTATAAAAACATATTTATGTAGTGATCATGGAATCTTTCACATGGAAGTAAAAGTGGGATGTAAAACCCTCATATTGAGTCTCCCTAGTGAGGTAATTTTTTTTATCTTCATGAATAATAAAATTATATTAATTATTTACTTTAATAATAAAGTTTTTCAATTTTAATATTATAATTATTACACATTTTAAACTGTTATATGTGATTACATAATCAATTAATTTTATTTGATGTTTGGACAATATTTTTCTAATGTGTCAAAAAAGAAATTGGTAGGATGAATTTTTTCAAATAAATCATTATATAAAAATATATAAAGTAAAAATAATTAAATAATTATCATATTTATAGATAAATTTTACTATTTTACCCATTAATGAAATGTGATTATTAACAATGAACTATGCTACAATCATGGTGAAAGTATATCATATGTATGCGTGGGTGATGTTTCCTTTTACACTGATCAGTATGGAAAGAAGGTATATAATATATTATC
Source organism: Viscum album (assembly GCA_963277665.1). NCBI lineage: Eukaryota > Viridiplantae > Streptophyta > Magnoliopsida > Santalales > Viscaceae > Viscum > Viscum album. Next base: position 1,008,344,052 of record OY728156.1, read on the forward strand.
TTTCAAAAATTATAATATTATCAAATATAATATATTTTTCCCTAAGTATACTTATATAACAAACACATGTATTGTGGTTATGAAAATAGAGTTTCGTCGCTTCGTGAAGGGGGTTTTCCACACATGCAAGAATGATGTTATTATTTTTCAGTGTAAGAAAAAATTAATATATAATATTTTAAGTATTATAAAATTTAATAAATAAAATAATTATTTCATTTTTATAACATATTTTTTTTATAATTATCCTTATTATTACCCATGTAATGATTTAGTAAAAAATTAATCACATCAATTCATGAGGCGACAATCCACCGTACACACAAGCGACATTACCGTATCCCATATGGAATGGAAAATTTATATTTAATATAATAAATCAAGAGGTATAATTATGTTATAAATGTAATGAATAATGATTATATATATCATAATACAAAATTGTGAGATGTTTTTATGGAAAAAACAACTCACATCTGTTAGTGGGGTTTTAGTCTAATGTAAACGTGAATGATGATTTTATAACCGATTTGATGGAATGGGGGATGGTTTAAGTAATTTACTTAGAAAAAAAACATATAAGTTTTTAAAAGATACATATTTTATATTTTAATCATTTTTAATACAAATTGCAGGAGGTTGGGTAATAAATAAAATAAAAAACACTCATAAAAAATGTTACCACTTATTCGGGTAACCTATTTAGTTTCGCACCAAAAGAGTACATAGGTTATATTTCTACCAAAACTATGGATTCAAGGATGAGGGGATGGAATATTTGAAGTTACGTGGTTGGGTTTTTTCTAAACCAAAAGGGTTTAGGGTGTTAATAGTTCATTATAGTGGGGTTCTTTTATAGGTATTGATAGTGGAACGCATCTAATTTGTGATGATAAAAAGGTGTATCCTTGTTTTTCACATGACACAGGGTAAAAAATTGACTATTATCTATAATTATACATTATAAAGTCTATATATTTCCATAATTTATATTTTATACAAGTTTATATTTTATTTTAAGAATTATATTTTTAGTTTACCCCCATCCCCTCGGAAAATCCTTTCTAACTTAATCGTAGTAGTTAATATTTTATGTTTTCACTATTCATTTTCGTAATAAAGTACATATGAAATATAAGGATATATATATTACTCTGATTCTAACACTACTACAAAAACGTGCAAGGGAAGCGCGCACTTATATCCGCGCTATGAAAAACTGCTGAAAAAGGTTACGCTTTATCAGTGCTAAAATTTTAGCGCTGATATAGGGTAACCTTTATCAGCGCTAAAAAAACGCTGATAAAATGACCCTTTATCAGCGCTAGAAAAGTGCGGATAAAGAATGCATGTATCAGCGCTTTTCTAGCACTGATAAAGAGTACCATTATCAGTGCTAAAAAAGCGCAGATAAAGGATACCTTTATCAGTGCTAAAATTTTAGCCCTGATTAAGGTTGTATTTATCAGGGCTTTTTTAGCACTAATAAAACCACAGTCCATTTTTTATAAAGACGGTCGCATAGTTCCCTCATTTTATCGCGACCTAAAGATCTCGCGGTAATGGAACTCTGCGACTACCCTCTGCCTGCCCGCTGAGTACATGTTGTTGGACCTTCACCGCCCTCGATTCTCATTTCTAGACCTCTACCACCCGCTGAGTTTGCGTTTCCGGACCTCCGCTGCCTTCAAGCATCAGTTTTTCGAACCTCTGCCACCCGTAACTCCCTCAAGATTTGGTTTTCCGGACCTCCCTTTAAGGCATGTTTTCCGAATAATTTTTTAATATTGTTCTCCTCTCCCAGCACACATATCCATATGTTTATTTGGCATGATATATTTAATGGATTTTTGAGATTGTGATGGTTGTAGGCTACATGATTCATCCTTTTCTGGAATCCTACGGATGTTTTAGGTTATTTCCATTTAAAATCCATTATGTTTCCTTCCATGGTAATATTCATTGGATGGGTGTTCGAGACCATTAAGGTGGTTATTATTCATTATTTTCCTCTGATTCATAACTTCTTGGTTAGAGCTCAATATTGATGTGTTGGGTGGTTTATATTTTGAGATATTAGTTTGTCATATTTGTGAAAAAACCATTTTATATGATCTATTTATGGTTATACATAGATAGGTTTTTTGTGTGTACTCAAATGACTAGGATTTTGAAGTCTCTTGATGGACCAGGCACTAAGAGGTGTTAGTGTCTACTTCAATGAGACCGTCAGTGGGTGACACTCTATAGTGGGAATTCAAGACTTCCATCGAGTACTTGATCGAGGAATAAATCCTTTTTAGTTTTTTACTTTCTTGTTGTTGGTTGAATCATTGATGGATATTTATTGTGTTATTTAATTTAGATTCATTGGTATGTTTTGGGTGAAACTTTCCTTTGGTTTCGAATTATGATCTTAGTGGTTCTTCATGTTTAGTGGTTGTAGTCTCTTATTTGGGTGAAGGTATGTGTTCTTAGTATATTTCCATCTTAGGTCCCACCATTTTAGTGAAAATTTAAATGGTTGGGTGACCTATGATAGGTCTCTGGACATTATTGGGATTTTCTCTCTTCTTAGTGATGTTGACGTGTCATTTGGAGATGTATGATGTTCTTGAAGGATACACATTAAGGGTTCTTGGGGATATTGGTTATCTGTTCATTTTAATTTTTTCATAGTGTTCCTCTATTCCGTGAATCTTCCTATATTTTTTGAATTGTCCACATAATTATTATTGTCTGGAATTTGCTTTTGTCTCATCATTTTCTATCCTTCGTACTAGAATATTTATTCGGATAAAAAGAGGAACTATGGGGAGAATTGTAACATCTCAGTATCTCCTTCATCAAAGCAAATCTCTTTATGTTTTTTTTTGGGTTTCTTGAGGGGTCATAGGATGTCCCAGACTATCATAGAATATGTGGACGTGATCATGTAGGTTGAAAAGTGTCATGTGGTCCACTGAATGGCTGGTGATGGTAATTGGCTAGGCAACAGGATTCACCATGGATACAAAAGAATTCTATAGCCATCAGCTAGCTGGTGGGTCTGTAGTGACTTGCCAGAGGGAAAACCTATGGTTATAACATTTATACTAAAACCATTTTCTAGCTGGTGAGGGCCACTATCTAGCCAGTGTAGTTGTTGTATATGAGGAAGCATCAAGGTAGTATGGTAATTGCACCCCGATACCCCCATTTATTTATTTTATCTTGTCCCTCAAGTTTAACTCAACACACTCAAGCCTTGGTATCCCCTTTGGATAGTTTGGATCCTCTATCCTCATCACTTGGTGGATTGATGTTTCATTCGAAATGGTGATCCCCTTTTTGTATTTATTTCTTTTCTTGAACTTCAATCTCTCTCCATCACTTGATTCTTTGTTCATGGGGGCTATGGAAGCCTTGGTATTTACTAGACCTATAATTTTTATTGGGAATTACGGTTATAGTATATGTTTTACCTTTTATTGAGATCCCTTTTATTTGATTCAATGTTCTTCATTTGAGTAGACTCATTCTGATTCATTCTGTTTTGATCCCAAGTATTCCAAGTGGGTGTTTCAATACTATATATTCTTTTTGGGATTCATGTGTTTCATGAATTCTTATTTTATTCATTTTATGTTGGTTAGACGTGTTTTGATCATTTTTAAGCACAAAATAACCCTATAAGTGAAAATAATATATGGAATGGATGGTATGTTATTGTGAATTAACCTCTTTTATTGAAATAAATTAGGTTTCCTTCTACCGTTGGTGGATTTGATATTATAACTGAAAATCATGGTTTAAAATAAAGATAAGTTGATTCTTTAAATAAAATTCCAAATGGTTTGGCATGTGTTTGTTTATTGATTTTTTTGGAAATGATTTCCAAAATAAATGAAAATGTCTTGTTTTTAAATGGTTTATGGTATTGGTATTTTAAAAAATCGAGGGGGTTGATTATGCTTTTGAACAAAATACCTTCGATCCTGGCCACCATCTATTGTTCGTTGGGGGTGACTTTAATGTCATTTTCAACCCAAAAGAAAAGGACAGGTAGAAGACCATTCCATAGGAAGGCCATCATGGATTTTGTTCAGTTCATGGCTGGGAAGGGCCTCATTGATCTCATATTCTCATGTGACAGTTCCACCTCGTGCAGCAACTGCAGGGGCCATCACTACTTGTGGAGTCAATTGGATAGGTGTCTAGCCAACATGAAAGCAACTAACCTATTCTCAAATACCATGTTTTTCCATCTTTCTTGAGGTATTTTGATTCACTCCCCCCTCTTGGTTTCTAGTTCTTCTTGGCATGATCATCAGGAACTGTTTCACTTCCACCAGCAGCGGGTTAACATCCTAGGGTACCATCACATGGTTTGTGAAAATTGAATGAATCCTTGTAGGGGTATCGGTCCACCTTCAACCTCAGTGACCTGACCTCGAACCCCGATAGGTGTGTGTTCGCCCCTTCCTCCTCAGGAACGTTCACCACCTGGGACTACTGTCACATATGGGATCCTTCAGAGTATTTTGATAGATGGAATGATACCTTTGGTTTATAGGATTATTAACACCAATTTGAGATTTATGTGTGACTATATACTTATTATATTTTGTTATTATTTCTTACACACCACCACTTGAGTCGAGTAACCTAATTGAAATCCATATTGGTACTTTTGTTCTGATGTGGATATGGATTTTATGTGTTTGTGACATGTGTATGTGTGGATATATGGGTATTTAGGCATGAGGATATTGAATGTAGGGAAGAGTCCTAGGAGTGGTAGATGTGTCATTCTTGATTATTCTTGTGTTTGGTCTGGGGTGATTTGAGGAAAATATAATGAATCTAAAGTAATTATATTTAATATAGATGAATAAATACTAATGGTTGGGCTCTATTAATCTCTGTTTTTATTAGGAAGTGGTTCTCTTCTACTGTATTTGGAAGTCTTATTTTGTGTACTTGAACCATAAATACTAATATTTCAGATTAAAATTGGATGGAGATGAAAAAATATTGGATGGATGCTAATCATTTGACAATAGAGTATGAGAACGGAGTGAAAGAGTTCATCATGTTTGCAAAGGATCACGCAAAGGATCCTTCTCAAATCCTTTGTCCGTGTCTACATTACTGTTATTCTAGAATAATTACTCCAGAGGAGTTAGAAGAACATTTGATATGTCCCGGAATAGATCGGATTTATAAATTTGGGAGTAAACATGGAGAAAAAGAGAATGTAGCTACTGGGTGGAATAAAACTGCGTTTTATGGATCTTCAGATATGAATACAAATATGAATAATGAAGAAGACCATATGGAGGATGTGATTAGAGATGTCAATGATGATGAAGATATTATTGAGGAAATGACAAAGAAAATGGAATATGAACTCCGTGATTGCCCAAAATTGTTTCAGAAGTTAAAGAGTTGTGCAAAGACGACATTGTATGCTGCTTGCACTATGTACACAACATTGTCAGCTGTACATAAGTTGTATAAATTTAATGTAGGAAAAAAATGGAGTGATGTTAGTTTTACGGAACAACTTTCTCTCTTGAATGACATGATCCTGCAAGATAATGAGCTCCCAAACCGGACACATGAAGCTAGACAAATGCTACGCTCAATGGGTATGATTTATGAACAAATACATGCCTACCCAAAAGACGTTATATTGTTTCGCAAGGAGAACAAATCACTTATAAAATGCCCAATGTGTCGTTCTTCTCGATAAAATAAAGATAAATCCAATCCTATTAAAGTTTTATGGTACTTTCCAATCATACCAAGGTTTAGGCATCTAAATGGAAGTGAAGAAACTGCAAGACAATTGTCATGGCATGCAGATAAAAGAAATAAAGATGGGAAATTACATCATCCAGTTGGCTCTCTTCAATGGAATAAAATTGATCACGAGTATCCTGAATTTGGAAAAGAGACGAGAAACCTTCATTTTGCGTTATCTACAGATAGAGTGAATCCTTTCGGTTTTCAAACCATCACTCATAGTACATGGCCTGTTATGTTGGTAAATTATAACCTTCCACCTCGATTATGCATGATGCGGAAATTCATCATGCTATCTATGCTTATATCAGGACTAAAACAACCAAGTAACGATATTGATGTTTATCTGGATCCTTTGATCAAAAATTTGATGTTATTGTGGGATTCAGGTGTAATGTTGTATGATGCTTATAAAAGAGAATACTTCACATTGAGAGCGATGTTGTGTGGGACAATAAATGATTTTCCTGCTTATGGAAATTTGCCAGGCTATAGCATTAAAGGAAGTCAAGGGTGTCCCAGGTGCCAAGAAGATACAGAATCAATTAGGTTGAAACATTCATCGAAATCTGTGTTTATAGGACATCGTAGATTTCTACCTCATTGGAATAAGTACAGATATTGGGAAACATCATTCAATGGAAGTTCAGAACAATGTGCAACACCGACTCCACTAATAGGTAATCAACTATTTGGGAAAGTAAAATATCTAAACACTATTTTTGGAGAACCATTTTAAAAAAACCTTACGAAAGTTGGTTGGAAAAAGGGAGCAGTTTTTTTAAATTACCATAGAGGAATTTTTTGTACGTCAGACATTTTCTTGATGTGATGCATGTGGAAAAAAATGTATGTGACAGTGTTATTGGAACGTTGCTAAATGCCCCTGGAAAAACAAAAGATGGAATTAAGGCAATGTTGGACATGTTTGACCTGGGAATACAAGAAGAGTTGGCTCCCGTGAAGGGTGAAGATCGAATGTTTCTTCCTCTAACTACTTATACACTTTCTAGAGATGAGAGATATCAGTTTTGAAACTTCTTCAATGATGTAAAGGTTCCTGAGGGGTACTCACCAAATATCAAGAACATTGTGTCAATAAATGATTTGAAGTTAAAAGGTTTGAAATCACATGATTTCCATGTTTTGATGAAAGATCTAATTCTTATAGATTTACATTGCATTTTTTCCTAGAATGTTTTTCATAAGTTAACCAAACTTTGTTTCTTTTTCAAAGCTATATGTAGTATAGTTTTAGAACTAGCGAAATTTCCAGCTATGGAAAAAGAAATTGTCATCATATTATGTGAATTAGAAATGTTCTTCCCATCAACATTCTATGATATGATGGTTCATTTGATGATTCACTTGGTGAGAGAGATTCGAATTTGTGGTCCTATGCACTATAGATGGATGTATCCTATTGAACGGTATATGAAGATTAAGAAAGGGTATGTCCAAAATCAAAGTTGGCCAGAGGGTTGTGAAGTGGAGTGATATATATTTGAGGAAGTCATTGAATTTTGAACTTAATACCTATCTGAGGTGGAAAGCATTGGTATTTCGAAATCTCGTCACACTTGACGCATTGAGGGTGAGGGAATTTCTAGTAGAGAAGTTGTGATAATCAGTATTACATATCAAGAGCAGGCCCACCTTTATGTTTTGAATAACTAGTGGGAGTTTTCTCCCTATATTGAAACTCACGCAGAAATTCTTAGGCAGTTGAATCCATCAAGGGATGAAAAATGGTTATCAGATACACATAATCACCGGTTTATAGGATGGTTTTAGGACCATATTTTTAAGCTGTTTGATGAAAATTCGAATTCAATGTCAGGATGACTTCGATGGATACCCGATAGACCAAGTGTGTATGTATTATCTTACAGTGGTTATGTAATTAATGGTTATACATTATATATAGGTGAACATGATGGGGATAGTACCATGAAAAATAGTGGAGTTAAACTAGTGGCTGAAGTGATGCATGTTTCTGGTAGTAAGGAAAGAAATCCAATTTATGAAAATATGTCATAATTTGGCATTATCAATCTAATATTGGAGTTGGATTATGCGACATTCCAATTTATGGTTTTTCAATGAAAATGGGTTGATAACAACAGTGGTGTTAAAATAGATGAATGTAGATTTTTGAAAGTTGATTTTAGTAAAGAAGGGTACAAATACCAACATTTTATAATGGAATCACAAGCGGTACTTGTTTTTTAAGTTCCAAATCCTACAAACCGAAAGTGGTCGATTGTTCTGTTATCATCCAAAACTACTGATGGTTCCGATGAAAATTCAGTTGAGGAAGATCCTTTTAGTGGTACGTCGCAATCATTTCAGAGACATCCCAATGCAGATGATGTTTTGTATGTTATAGGAGACCACAATGAAGGTATTTGGATAATCGATAGTGGTGTCAAATACCTTAAACATTTTAAAAAAAGAAATAGAGTTCAATAAACATGTTATATTTTGTTTGTAATATAGATCTTATTATCTCATGTTATTATCTTATCATTACTGAATTTATGTAATCTAAATTAACTGTTCAACCACTTTTGTAGATAATGACTTCTGCACATTATGGTGCTCCTAACCTTGAGGATGAACAAGTCTCTCAAGATGTTGCTGCTGCGGCTGCTGCTACTCTTGTTGCTCCTACAGCTCCTGCTGCTCCTATTACTGTTTCTGCTGCGGCCCTTGTAGCTCCAGCTTCTCCTCCTGTTGTGGCTCCTGCTTCTCATGCTTCTACTGCTGCAGCTCCTGATGCTCCTAGTGTTGAGGTCCAACAACCATTAGCACATGCCATTGATACCATTTCAGATGAACATATGGATGATATTGATATTGATGAAATGGTTAGGAATGAAGGACCGACATCGTTGAAAACACAGGTGCGTCGTAGTTTGACGGTGTTAGCCAAAATTCGTAAGGAAAATAGAAAAGGCACAAAATTTGAATTTGGGTGGAATGCACAAGTCCAACACGTGAATCCCAACAAGTCTACGTTTAGCAGCTACATTGGAGTTTTCACTCGGAAACGCGTGCTGATTGACATAGATTCATGGAACCATGTTGTGTCCAGGCTGAAGGCTATGATCTGGAAAGAAATTACGGTATAATTATGAATTTATTTCTTTAATTTACTATCAAATGAAATAATTAATCAATGTCTTACTCTTATAAATCTATTATAGAGGACATTTATAGTAGACGATTCACACAATGATTATGTACTAAGGCTTGCAGGAAGGATTCATCGAGGTTGTCACACTATTTTAACAAGATGTCACCTGAAAGATTCCAAAGGTAAAATAAACCCACACCCACCAATTGACTATACTCACCTGATATCCCAAGAAGGATGGGATTAATTTATTGGTCGTCGTGGGGATGAAAAGTTTCAGGTACATTGTGGGTGATAATACGTTGTTTGAGGATACCTTTATTCATCACTTTGATTATCAGTATTTCATTTATGAAACAGAAACATTGTACTGAAAATAAGGAACGTCCATCAAAACCAACATACCCCTATCGTAAAGAAAAGATGGGGTACACTTCATTAGAAAATAAAATGGTACGTATTTTAAATTTACAGTAATATTGATAGTTTCCAATAAACAACATCATAATTATCTTTCTATGTTTATATGTATATTGATGATTATAAAACAAAATTCACTTCCATCCCATGTCATGGGCTATGGAAGGAGGCACGTGTGAACAAAGAATCGATGTTAGTAGATGAAAACACACAGAATGTGTGGGAAATATGTGTAAGTATGACACGACGATAAAAAGATTTGATTTAAATTGCTATTACATAAAAATAATTAGTTATTTCCCTATATCTTACAGTAACCGGAATGAGCTACTCCTATAGTGGATATAGACATATTATCGATGGCTTTGAAGTAGCCAGAAAAATACTATCATGTCAGAGGTGCAGGGTTTGGGGTGACACCCCGAGTATATTTTGAGAAGAAGAAAAAAACGGATGATACAGATGAAAAATTGGAACAAATGTGTGAAAAAATATCAACCCTTGAAGAATGATTGCAATGGAAGGGAGAGTTACTAGTAACTTTTATGGGTGGGAAGCAAAAGTAAGACAAAACTTAGGAACAACCAGCGTGTGAACATCCCCCCCCCCACTAGCTTTGAGGCATGCCAATCGCCTCAAAGAAATGTCTTAGTCGTGGTAATCAATATTCTAATAATTGTTCCCATGAAATGTGAATCAGGGAAACAGTGATAATTTTTCTATACTGATATTCTATAGGGTGATAATGATTGTGATTTATATCTGTCAACACCCACCTATCACATTGTAGTGAGGGATATAGTGTTCAATATCCCAGATGCAGATCATGAGCCAAATGCATAGCTACCTATTACACTACATGAAGATGATATTCATACGGTCAAAAGGGCTATTAGGAAATTCTTTGCATGACCATCACAACTTGTAAGATTACATTAGGACAATGAGGTATTTATTTCCTTTTTTTTCAAACTAAACCCTTTACAATTAATGAAAAAAAGGTCTGAACTAATGATTTTTGTTATAGATAGAGAAAGGGAAGGGGGTGACAAACGTCAACTCAAAACCATCTAAAGGATCGACCAACTGATCCCAAGGAGCTACTGAAAGCACAATATCAACACATGTTATCTATCCATATTTACTATAATTAAAGACTCATGTGGATACAAAGCTAAAATATGGTAATATTTATATAGTGGTTTTCGAAGAGAATATATACAGAGAGGAAAGTCAAGATTTCGTTGCTGCTGAAAATGTAAGTGAGAAACTTGAAAACGGTTGGCTAGGCATCACAGTTGTAAATGTATATATGAGTTATATTTCCAGGAATTGATTTTCTAAAAGCTGATCTAATGTGAAAATTATGACAAAATGAATTTTATATTGTTGACAAACGATTTTATGAAAAATAGTCGAAGGAATTTTTCCATGTGACAAGATTTTGACTCGTTAGTCCTCATATCACATCAACACACCTAACCAAAATAGAGCCATAAAAAAGGGATGCAATAGTGAATGGCTTGCTGAAAACATTTGAAAGTAAGATTACAGATGAAAGACTTTTCCTAAGACCAACCATGCAGGGGTAATAATCTACAATTAATTTATATCAATTATATTTTCACTTCTTTTATTACTTATTCCTTTTTGTGTTTTTAGGCAACATTGGTTGCTAATTGCGGTGAACTTGGATACTCCAATGATTTATTTTCTAGATTCAAATCAAGGATATCCATCAAACCGACCACACATGATGGAGTTTGTGATTCTTTAAGACACTACATCTTACGTTTTAGGTCTAAACATCATGTAATATAATTTATATTATCTTTTACTGAGGATTCTGTTATTATTGGGAGGTGTATAATTAGCATCTAAAAATGGAATGAGGATAGGGGCTAAGCATAAGGAGGCGAGCAAGTACTATATCTGGACAAATATCATGGTATATATAATAAAATATCACTATCCAAACACATATCAACACAAGTTACTTATTCTCCTAATGATCAATTTTTTTGTAGTGTCCAAAACAAAAAAACGATAATGATTTCGGTTATTATGTTTTTAAATTTATGAAAGTGATCCTTTTTCATCAACAAACTAACATCCCCAAAGAGGTATTTTCAAAAATAACTACTACTTCGTTTAAGTAATTTGTTAATTCTTTATTTTTATATTGTGTCGTACTACTCTGACTGCCGAAAACCCTCATACTCACAAGATGATATAGATGTGTTCAGAAATGAGTGGGATGCAAACCTGATGGAAGATTGTACACAAATACAATGTAGATCTGACTTGGGGACATGTACAATTGGTGGTCATTTTTAAGAGGGGTTAAGGAGATCAAAACATGAAACATTGTTGTATGTAAATACTCATAGAAAAATTGTAATTGTTATAAAATAAAACATCCTTTCTCCAATGAGTCATTTTCTAATTTTAATAGATGATATACACTAGCAACATGAAAGAATGCTAAACCAATCAAAGGGTCTCTATTTTGTTTAAAATGGACACGATTTTAAGTGAAAACAACATCTAACCTATGAAAATCTAACCAAAGCATTCAGATTGCCTTGATCTTTTATGAGAACAAAACAAGGGTCCTTGATGACGTGTACGAGTCATCCCCTCCTCAATCGGAGGCACGGTGTGGCTGCTAGCACTCAAAGGGTCTCTCTTTTGTTTAAAATGGACAGAATTTTAGTTGAAAACAACAGATAACCTATGAAAATCTGACCAACCACAATTGGATTGTTTGGATACTTTAGGAGAATGATCCACAGGTCCTTTGTGATGTGTACGAGTCAACCCCGCCTCAATCTGAGGCATGATGTGGCCTCTATCACTCAAAGTGTCTCTCTTTTGATTAAAATGGAGAGAATTTTAAGTGAAAACAACAACTAACCTACAAAAATATGACCAAATGCATTCAGAATGTGTTGATCATTTAGAGGAATGATCTAAGGGTCCTTTGTGACATGTATGAGTTATCCCTGCCTCAATCCGAGGCATGGTGTGGCCACTATCACTCAAAGGGTCTCTCTTTTGTTTAAAATGGACACGATTTTAATTGAAAACAACAACTGACCTACGAAAATCCGACCAAACACATTAATATTGCCTTGATCCTTTAGGAGAATGATCCACAGGTCTTTTGTGACATATAAGAGTCATCCCCGCCTCAATATGAGGGACGGTGTGGCCGGTACCACTCAAAGGGTCTCATTTTTATTTAAAATGGACACAATTTTAATTGAAAACTACAACTAACCTATGAAAATCTAACCAAACACATTCATATTGTCTTGATTATTTTGGAGAATCATCCACGGGTCCTTTGTGATGTGTACGAGTCAACCCCGCCTCAATCTGACGCACGGTGTGGCCGCTAGCACTCAAAGGGTCTCTCTTTTGTTTAAAATGGACAATATTTTAGGTGAAAACAAAAAATGACCTACAAAAATCAGAACAAACACATTAATATTGTGTGGATCCTTTAGGATAATGATCGAAGTGTCCTTTGTGATGTGTAAGATTCATCCCCACATCAATCTGAGGAATGGTGTGGCCACTCTCACTCAAAGGGTCTCTCTTTTGTTTAAAATAGATTCGATTTTAATTGAAAACAACAACTAACCTACGAAAATCAAACAAAATGAATTCATAATGCCTTGATCCTTTAGTATAATTATCCAAAAGTCCTTTTTGATGTCTACGAGTCATCTACACCTCAATCCCAGGCACAGTGTGGCCGGTACCACTCAAAGGGTCTGTCTTTTGTTTAAAATGGACACGATTTTAATTGAAAACAACAACTGACCTATAGAAATCCGAACAACTGCATTCATATTGCCTTAATCCTTTAGGAGAATGATCCATGGGTCATTTGTAATGTGTATGAGTCATACACGCCTCAATACGAGGTGCGGTGTGGCCGCTAGCACTCAAAGGGTCTCTCATTTGTTTAAAATAGACACAATTTTAATTGAAAACAACAAATGACCCATGAAAATCCATCCAAAAACATTAGGACTACCTTGATCTTTTATGATAATGATACAAGGGCTCCTGGTGACGTGTAAAAGTCGTCTTCTCCTCAATCCTAGGCACGGTGTGGCCGCTAGTACTCAAAGGGTCTCTCTTTTGTTTACAATGGACACAATTTTAATTGAAAACAACAACTGACCTATGAAAATCTGACCAAATGAATTCAGATTGCCTTGATATTTTATGAGAATTATCCAAGGGTCATTGGTGATGGGTAAGAGTCAACCCTGCCTCATTCCGATGCACGATGTTGCCGGTACTACTCAAAGGGTCTCTATTTTGTTTAAAAGGGACACAATTTTAAGTGAAAACAACAACTGACCTACAGAAATCTGACCAAACGAATTAGGATTGTGTTGATCCATTAGGATAACGATCCACTGGTCCTTTTTGATGTGTATGGGTCATCCCCACCACAATCCAAGCCATGGTGTGTCCCGAAGAACTCAAATGGTCTCTCTTTTGTTTAAAATGGACACGATTTTAATTGAAAAGAACAACTGACCTACGAAAATCTGACCAAACGCATTCGGATAACCTTGATACATTATGAGAACAATACAAGGGTCCTTGGTGACATGTACGAGTCATCCCCTCCTTAATATGTGGCACAATGGGGCTGGTACCACTCAAAGGGTCTCTATTTTGTTTAAAATGGACACGATTTTAAGTGAAAACAACAACTGGATCACCAAAATCTGACCAAACTAATTAGGAATATCTTGATCCATTAGTAGAATGATCCACAAGTCCTTTCTGATGTGTATTAGTCAACACCGCCTCAATTCAAGGCATGGTGTGGCCACTAGCACTCAAAGGGTCTCTGTTTTGTTTAAAATGGACACCATTTTAATTGAAAACAACAAATGAACAACGGAAATCTGACCAAACACATTTATATTGTCTTGATCCTTTAGGAGAATGATCCAAGGGTCCTTTGTGATGTGTATGAGCCATCCCTGCCTCAATCCGAAGCACGGTGTGGCCACTAGCACTCAAAGGGTCTCTCTTTTGTTTAAAATGGACACGATTTTAATTGAAAACAACAACTGACCTCCGTAAATCCAACCAAACACATTCAGATTGCATTAATCATTTAGGATAATGATCCACGAGTCCTTTTTGACATGTACGAGTCATCCCCGGCTCAATCCGAGGCACGGTGTGGCAGATAGCACTCAAAGGGTCTCTCTTTTTTTTAAAATGGACACAATTTTAATTGAAAACAACAACTGACCTATGAAAATCTGACCAAACACATTCAGAATGTCATGATATTTTATGAGAAAGATACACGGGTCAATTTTGATGTGTATGAGTCATCCCAGCCTCAATCTGAGGCACGTTATGGCCGGAAACACTCAAAGGGTCTCTATTTTGTTTAAAATGGACACGATTTTAAGTGAAAACAACAACTGACATATGAAAATACAACCAAATGCTTTCGGATTGTCTTCATACTTTACGAGAACGATACAAAGGTCCGTTGTCATGTGTAAGAGTCAACCCTCTCACAATCTGAGGCATGGTGAGGCCTCTAGTGCTCAAAGGGTCTCCCTTTTGTTTAAAATGGACACCATTTTTATTGAAAACAACAGCTGACCTATGAAAATGCAAACAAACAAATTCGGATTGTTTGATCCTTTTGGAGAAATATCCTCTAGTCCTTTATGACATGTACGAGTCAACTCCACCTCAATCCGAGGCACGGTGTGGCCGCTATCACTCAAAGGGTATATCTTTTAATTAAAATGGACACGATTTTTAGTGAGAACAACAACCGACCTACGGAAATCCAACCAAATGCATTAGGATTGTGTTGATACTTTAGTAGAATGATACACTAGTCCTTTTTGATGTGTAAGAGTCATCCCCGCCTCAATCCGAGGCACGGTGTGGCTGCTATCCCTCAATGGGTTTCTCTTTTTTTTAAATGGACACAATTTTAATTGAAAACAAAAACTGACCTACAGAAATCTGACAAAATGTATTTGTATTGCCTTGATCATTTAGGAGAACGATTCAAGGGTACTTTTTGAAATGTAAGATTCATCCCCGCCTCAATCTGAGGCATGGTGTGGACGCTAGCACTCAAAGGGTCTCTCTTTTGTTTATAATGGACACAATTTTAAATGAAAACAACAACTGACCTATGGAAATCTGACCAAACACATTCGGATTGCTTTGATCCTTTATTTGAATGATCCACAAGATATTTTTGATGTATAAAAGTCATCCCCGCCTCAATCCGAGGCACGGTGTGGCTGATAGCACTCAAAGGGTCTCTCTTTTGTTTAAAATGGACACAATTTTAACTGAAAGCAACAACTAACCTATGCAACTCTGACCAAACGCATTCGGATTGCCTTGATCTTTTATGAGAACCATCCTAGGGTCCTTGGTGATGTGTATGAGTCATCCCTGCCTCAATCCGAGTCACGGTGTGGCCGCTATCACTCAAAGAGTCTCTCTTTTGTTTAAAATGGACATGATTTTAATTGAAAACAACAACTGACCTATGAAAATCCCACCAAACACATTCAGATCGCCTTGATATTTTATGAGAACGATCCAAGGGTCCTTGGTGACGTTTTAGAGTCAATCCCACCTCAATACGAGGCACATTTTGGCTGGTACCACTCAAAGGGTATCTATTTTGTTTATAATGGACGCGATTTTAAGTGAAAACAACAACTAACGTATGAAAATCCAACCAAACGCATTCGGATTGTGTTAATCCTTTAGAAGAACGATCCATGGGTCCTTTGTGATGTGTACGAGTCATCCCCGCCTCAATCTAAGTCATGGTGTGGCCACTAGCACTCAAAGGGTCCCTCTTTTGTTTAAAATGGACACAAATTTAATTGAAAACAACAACTGACCTATAAAAATCCGACCAAACACATTCGGATTGCCTTGATCTTTTATGAGAATAATCCAAGGGTCATTGGTGATGTGTAAGAATATTAATTAAGTGTTTTATATCTCATTTTAGTTTTACATATATTCTAATGTGATATCTAAACATCTAGCCAAAATTAAATTATCAATGTCTAGAGATGTCGTGGATTACATCTAGTGACTGGGATGACCCCCATGAATTTAATATATTGTGAAAAATCCATGAATGATTACATGAGCTAAATTAGAAAACTATGATTTCCAAATAAATAAACAAAATTGGCATATCCATGGTGACACAATTTCTGGTTTTATTGTGTCATAGTATCACTATGGAAGCTTTAGAGAAGAATATGTGGCATTGGATAATTAACACCCACTACATCTCGGGCTTAACCATTGTGTCATCAAAATCATGGGGCCTGAACTGAAGGTTGTGGATACACTATATAAATTACATAAAACATTATGGATAATTTTAACCGGAGTTTACGATAAGAATCTATGATATATTGTTTAAATTATTCCATAGAGGTTACAAATGTGGTAGTGTTGCATTTTTCAAGGATAAGGGTCCACAACATTATTATTTCTGATGGGCTAGGGGTAAATGAAGAATGATAACATAAATTCTTCTATATTGTAGATACTAGACACCCTAGTGAGGTTTGGAATTTGAATTTGAGTGTTTATTTGGATGAAAGAGTTATTATCAAGGGGGATATTGATTTACCAACTCCAGGAAGAGGCATTCATGATAGGAATCAGATTCAATAACGGGTATTCCCCCTGGTTTCTGTCCATTTTGTAAAATCAGTTTCAATATAATATAAAATACTCGACATCCATGTTATTTTTAAAATATACATCCCATTTCCTTGGAGAAAATTATGGAAACCTATGAATGAGGGACTCATATTCCTAGAATAATGATGGAGAACTCAAAAAACCATTGATAACCTTCTAACGAATCTAAATTCTGATACAAATAAATATAAAGAAGAATGGGAATTTATAACAGAGATAAAATGAATTAAAAAGAGAAAGGGGTTATAATAGATTAATACATATATAAAGATGAGGGGAAAGCTACTATACAAAGGGGAAGACAACATGATAACTATGATGGTGGAAGATATGGAGAAGGTTTGGATGTTGAATCAGCTTCTTTCTTCTGTGGATATCTTATGTGTTATACTTTTTTATTCTCATAATGTATTATACCTCTCAAAACTACATTATTTATTCTTTAGAAGATGGGTGGAGATTATGAGTGATTGGTAAGGGATAGTGGCCTTTTAGAGATTCTACAATAAAAAGGGTTAAATAGATAATTTTATGTATTTAATTACTTTATGAATTATATTTTAATGGTGTATGGGTATACTTGGTCTAATTAGATTATGTTTTATTTGTTAATTTTGTATGGGTATACTTGCTTTAATTTTCTTATTGAGATGGTGATTTTTTTGCAGGTGTTCGGGTGTGCTACTGTATATTTTTCGTAGCAGCAGACATGGCATTAATCAGCACTAAAGAAGCACTAATAAATGATCAAAATATCAGCGCTCAAGGAGAGCTGATAAAACACTCATTTATCAGCGCTCTTTTAGCGCTGATAAAGGGTTGTTTTATCAGCCCTCTTTCAATGCTGATAATGTCTACCTTTATCAGTGTGTTTTTAGTGCTGAAAACGATTTCGTTTATCAGTGCTTTTTTAGCACTAATAAAGTACCCCTTTATTAGCACTCATTAAGCACGGATAAAGGGTCCCCCCTTTATCAACGTCGAGCATTACAATGCTTTTTAGGGCTGTTAAAGCCCATTTTTAGCGCTGTTAAAGCCCATTTTTGTAGTAGTGTAAATATAGAATCCATTTTTGAAAATTCTAGTGACATAATTTGAAATATTTTAATTAACATAATACTGCATGCACGAGGAGAAAGAAGGTTTTCAAATAGAATGTGTTCAATGGTAAAATATATTTTAATATACAATTTTAATGTAAAAAATTTTAAAATTTCATAAATTAGATTAATTGTTATATAGTTGAACTAATTCTTCATTTTATAAAAAAAATAAATTTAAATTTATAAATTACTTAAAATAAAATGTAGTTTCCAATTTAAATATTATTTTCATTATTCATCAAAAAATGAATCATTATAGAAAAATATAAAAAACCCACCCAAAATTAATTTTAATGTTTTAATTTTAAAAATGAAGTTTATTTTTTAAAATAAATCATATAAATTTTGTAAAAAATATTGTTTATATAATGTGTGTAATGAATGACTAATATGCCTTTCAAAATAATAGATTTTTTCTAAAAAATCACTCTATTCAAAATCATTCTTGTTTTCTTTTTAATCAATAGATAACCATTTAATTTTTTCATACTCGTGTAAAGTATAAAATTTTAATTACTTATTTATTACTATTCGTACATTCCAACTTTATATCTATTTAATATTGGTAATTCATAAATAATTATATTTTAATAGAGTGTCATATGTTTTATAAACCCATTATATTTTGCATAAAAATCTATCAAAGAGATTTAATTTATTTAAAAATAAATATATTATAACATCTTCACCTATTATATTGTCTTTTGGTATTGATGTTTCATGTCATATGCACAGTCAAACATAAAATTCATATTCTAAAATCTCAAGGAGTTAAACATTACACAACATGTATTCAATAAAACTATGTTCTTGGATGTCAAGATCAATATATAATGTTTGTTAATACATGTTAGTGTATTTACTACCTGATGATCTAGATTTGATAGAGTTCCACCTAGATCAGTGTACTTTGATAAAATTTGTGTACTAATGGTTTTAATATTTTGTAATCTTATGTCATATGTTCAAAAATCTTTTCACCTCTGAATATGTTATTTAGATGTTCTTCATATATTAATAATGCATTTTTATTATATAATTGAGAATAAAGAAGAACATGAGAAGATATCAAAATATAAAATTTAAATAATAAATTAATTAAAATGAAAAACTAATGATAAATTCATAAAAATAATAATTTAATAAACAATTATAAATTTCAATATGACTACATTGATACCACACAATGGTTCAACACATAGTATATGAACCAGTTTCCTAGTATCCATGTCTAATTTTAATCATAAAAGATGAAGTAAAAAAATAAATTAGTTACAAGGAGTCATCCTAACAAGTGAAATAATATGATGATTAATTTATATAAAAACTGAAACCAAGAATATATGATTTCTTTCATGTTAAATTAATAATTTATTTAATTAAAAATGATTACATTAGTTAGAATAATTAATTATTTAATGAAGTGGTTGATAATTCTAATTCCTTAAAGCTACACCCTTGGTGAATTAGAGGATCAAAGGATAAAATCCCTCTACCATTGATCAACACATTCTTCTTCTGATCTAAAATAATCATTAATGGCACTCTAAGTGAATGTATGGTGAATCTAATCATCCGATGTTGCTCCACTGATCACTAAAATTACTCAATTGTCTATAAAGGATTATCTCTCAGTCTCTTGATAATGGTATATGAAGATGAAGGTAGAAATTATCTAATGATTTAGAGAGAACCATTGATAATTTATTCATTTAGAGGAATTTATCTAGGGAAAATATTGTTGTGAAGGCAATAATTTATCGACTATAGACTGTATCTATAATGGTTTCTATCTACAATAGATTGTATCTATAATAATTTATATCTACAATATATTGTATCTTAATTGGATACAACTAAGTGTCTATAAGTATATGGATAAAGTTAAAATATTTTTTTATTTCATATTCTCCCTTAACAATATATGAAACCCATAATGTTCCTATTCCATGTTAAATAATAATAATAAAATTTTTCTCCACCACATGGGAAAACCAACACAATGGAAGAAATTATTTCATATCAATATAAATAAATATTTCTACTTGGTCCTAACAATATATTCTATTATCCTCCTAGATATTTTTTTAACATTCAACCAAAATATTTTTATAAATATTATTTAGTGAATAAATGAATAAATAAACAAAATATTATACTGATACTATGTGTATTAAAAATTTATTCAATGTTTTTTATCAGTAGAAAATTTCATAAATATTATTTTTTATCCTAAAAATTAATAATAATTTTAACTATGAGATTTAAATAATATTTAAATGAGATAAATAAACACACTATGTGTGTGAACCTCTAGCATGTCCTTTAGATACATTAGTCAAGCTGTCCAATAACTAGGTTTTAGAGTCTAGAAATACAATAATGCACCCATGAATATGAGTTTAATGTCATAGTAATGAAAATATCATAAGAATTATTGCCATGTCATAGAATATTATTTTCTTAATATCTATTAAAATATTTTTTGTACTCATGTCATCAACCCACACGCACGATGTCTTTATTTATCATATTGAAATTAACATGTTTGTACACCACATACATGGAATTTAATTTGAATGTTTTATTTTAGTCAATGGGAGGAGATAACATCTTCCATTTATGTGTAATGCTAAAATTCTCCATTATCTTATTTATTAATAACCTACTATTCATGACACAAAAAATTCACCATAATTCCTTGGAACTTATAGTGTCACTGTATTGAACATGAAATATGAGTCCTAAAATCATGATACATATTAATAGTAATACAGTAGGATGATGATCATTAAAATTATCATAGATATAAATATTAATGTAAAAACATGATGAATTTAAATAGGTGAGACCATCCTCTAATCTCATATCATTGAGATTACCATGTGCGAATATCATGAGATAAATCCTCATGCAATATTGAGAATCCATAAAATGATGGTCTGTATCATCTATCTCTTACTAAATGATTTCATCTAACTATATGACTCAGTCTCATAAATATTATCTTTGTGTTCCTGGTTATTATTATATCAAGGATATTTTTTTAAACTTATTAGTATGATAAACACCCATATACATTACATCATAGAAGTTACATATAATTCTAAATTATTGAGTGATAAGAAATATATTTAATAATCACTTATTTTAATATATACAATAGTAATTTAAAATATATAAATTTTTTTTATCAATTATTGGATCAAAATCCAATAATTCATAAAAAATAATTGGTTATTAGTAACGTGTGAATTTTTATGTAATTTATAATTTCAATGTAAAATATTCATTTTTGATAAATAATGAAATATTTATTTATTATTTATTTATGGTTTTTAAATATTTTATATTAATTTTATAATAAAAAAATCCCAAAATTTATGACAATATATTATCTATAATAAATTATAATGAAGGATTATTATGGGTCATGATGTTATGTTTAGATTGGTGTGGGTAGAATATTATATATGATACTGAGTACACTCATTAGATAGTAAATAAATATATATATATTCTTGTGTATCACATTGAATAATATAACATGTAATTTTTAGTCATATTGTTTATAAAATATTTATGTATGTGGTTGGGCCAAATTAAGGAATAAAAATAAGGTTAAATGAATAGTAAATCACATTTATTAATTTTTCTAAAAGATATGATTTTGATTTTAAATGGCATGACCCATCCCTAGGTTCCTCCTACACCTATTACTACTATAAATAAATAAATGATATCTTGGATCTCAAATATGTCTATTGTAATAACAAATTTACACCAAAAAAATCTTGATAGATAAGTTATATTCTTTTGTAATATATATTAAATAAAACATTCATTCTCTAAAAGAAACCATTCTTCAACTTATACTACATAATTTCAATTCACTAGTAGAAAAAAATTATTTAATATTGTATTTTACCTTTTAACATCGGTTAAAAATTATCTTCAATATAAGAAATGTATAATGTGGAGATTTTAATTGTGTCTTATAAAAATCAATATTGAAACCCCATTTTAAAATGAAATATTGTAGGGTTTCCAAATTGGTTTAACTAGAAACCAATGTAAAAAAGCCATCATTCTCATCCTTTCATGCCATTTTTCTGTAGCACAACATGAAAATCCAATTATTTTGAATTTAAATATTTTTTTAGTAAATTAGACATGGAAATAATTCTAAAATATGTAATGTAGAAATATTTCCACATCAGTTTTACAAAAAAACATACATTAGTATCCTTACTAAGTCGCTTACCGAGTTGATTTTAATAAAAATGACATTAAAAGATGTTATATTATTAATAAAATAATGTAAAATTAATATTTATACACCTAAAACCCAAAAGTGTTTCATTAAATAGAATGAAAAATATCCCAAATAGACCATATTGTTGTAAAATTCATTGCAATGATCCACATCATTATTTATAAATATTCGTATAAAGGAAGATAAATTTATAAATTAGCCATACATTGATAATAATACAAAAATATATTCTTAGGTTTCATTAAGGTACTCTATTTTTACTTATGAACATCATTATTAACCTAAAATTGAATTTTTCATAAATTTAAAAATATTTCATATATTTTTATGTTAAATGTGTTATAATTAACCTATCTTTTCAGTTTCTGTTGATGTTCTAGTCATTGTTACACCACAAAATATTCTAAAAATATAATACCTACATTAAAAATTAATTCATTTTTTAGGAGACAACATTTATGAAACGTAGTTTAAATATAGTAACTCAATATATGTAATAAAAAATTAATTCAATTATAAAAAAGATACATACATAAACATTCACATGTTCAATATTCTCTTCTTCTAGTTTTGAATAGAAGTCCCTCTTTAAGTCAATTACTATATAGTAGTAATTTTAAATAATAAATTTATTATATAATTTAAAATTATAATATTATGATTAAGGAGATAATTATATATAACATGACTTACTTCATTAACAACATATTCAATCTTCTTCAAACACCACCAAATAAATAACATAACAAATAATATTTACATTTAACAAAAATATGAAAAACATCTAATGTCCACCAAAATAATTAAATTTCATCATTCATAATATTATGTTGGATTATTTTTTATAATTACATATTTCTTTCATACCAAACTTGTAATTAGAAAAACAACATCTAATCTACATATTTATTAATCTTTCAAATATATATTCAATTCTATAACTTTTTTCACGAATTTTCTTTTTTTTAAATGTGTTTTTGATACATAAAATCATCAAAAGAAGTAAAAGAATTTTTTATTTCAGGATTATGAAGATAAATTATTATAAAATCAATCAATTAATATAATATATTATATATATAATGAAATTATATTAATAATCATAATTTACATACTTAGAAAACAACTGAAACATGGTTATAGAGATATAGTCATGGTTTACATGGTCCATTATGTTGATTTTAAATATATTTATATAATAATATATTCCAAATATATCATTACTCATTAATAAATTTTAATAGTTATATAATATATAAATATGGGAGTCTACAGTATTACAACATCAATATCATACGCATCATCTGAAGGTATTGGAACCTAAAATTTCCATCCATTGTATTGATTCCCTTGATTTCAAATACTCTTTTATATGGTTAGTGTAGGAAAATATTATATATAATTCTAAATTTAAAAATAATTCTGAACATAATGATAATACATTCATCATCTGTTTGTCGATAAAAAATAATACATTACCAATTTAAGAGATGACCTTTACTCAATCCAATTATGTAAACCTCGTCACTAGGAACTGGAACTAGATTAGTCGGTCATTAATATCATTCACCTCTAATCATACCTAACATTAATACATAATATAATGATGCACATAATCTACTAGATGATATAAATTTTTTTATGATATAATAGGTACATTAGGATACAATGCATATAACTCATAGAATATGATCGGTTCTGAATAAGGATATGGTGGATCTAGGTGGGCTGGATGCACCTGTTTTATCTGATTGATCAATTTTACAGGAATACTCTCTATAGATGACATAATTCTATTATTATTGTTTTTGGAATACATGGATGTATTTGTTTTATTTGTTTAATTGGGGGGGGGACTTTGTTTTTCACAATCAGTCATGTGAGGTTCATCATTTTTTTTATATTTCTTAGAAGCTCCCAACCACTCATGCATCTATAATTGGGGAAAACCTACTTTCCAAAGGTAGGTAGTTAGTTGGGGTTTTAGACACAATCTCACGTTGGAAATCCACATTGTTGAGAGGATGGTAGGTCGGTCTCATCTCAACCATTTGGGGGGAATTGTTTCCTACCCTCAAAATATCTTACTGATTTACGAAATGTTTATAAATCTCTTCCTAATCTTGATATGGGATTGGTTACCATAAAAAATGATCATTGAAAAAACCAGTCTATATGTTATAGTAGGGGGACATATTAGTGAATCAATATTTTTAAATTTGAAGTTCCTTATAAATTTCCCATTAAAAATTATCAAATTATATTTTTTAATATATATAACCAAGAATTCTACAGTTTTCTATGACATATGGTGGAAATTAATACATTATAGATTTGATTGATCCTTTATGAGGCATCCAACATATCTTTCATTATAATAGGTATCAAAACACATAGAGTTCATTATAACCATTGTTATTTAAAGTAATAAATATAAAACATATGTGAGGGTAGTTAGACACCAGTAATTTGAGTGCAGACATCAAGGAGGAGTCTTATGTATCTTCATTATAAATAGAATTATAGTTCTCATTGTTAAGATTGATGCTTAGTCCATCAATGGATGATAGATATTGATCAACCCTTGTGATAGATTGTGTCTAGATGGTTGATGTGTTAGATGTGTTGGGGGTTATTTCACTAATTTTTATTCTTATATGAATCTTGGATTTTGTATGTATTTCTTAAGTATCGTTCTAATATCCTGAATTATTGTTCTCATTGTTTCACTAATCACAGAATAGTGACCATGTTTTCCCAATTATTCAGGGATTATCATATTATGATGTATATTTGTGTTTACACATTGATGTTTCCCTAGTTTTTGTAGACTCAAGGATCAAGTGACATGTTTATCTAATCTCCTCTATCCTATGAGATACATGATCGGTGTAGGAAACAAGGGGTAACAAGTAATAAGTCTCAGTTTCTATGGATACAGGGATAACATGTTTGGATAGGCCTTCATATAATTTAGTATCGAGATCATGTAATTGTAATGATTTTAAAATATATAGATTATGGCATGAATCAAAGTCATCATATTTCAATTGGGTTCTAAATCTATTTACGGATGAGGAAGAATGAATATCCCATAGAAAATATTGGTTCCTAATGGTTGAAATGTCAATGAAATTGATTTACATACACGATGATGAGTATATATTTGGTCTCAATAATTTAGGAAGGCAGGTAATGTAGCCCGATTATATCAAGTATCAAAATCATTGTGGTTTAATTTATCATATATTAAACAATTATCTTACCATAATGTTAAGGGAATCATTGATTGGTGATTACATAATATGGTTACCCAATGTCAAGGGACCAAAATATTATATCATTGATTATCATGTACACACTTAGGTTGAGCTGATTTTGAGGGAATATAATATTATTTCACTAATCAGGAATTTTACAATGAGGTTGACCTTATATGGAGGTCAAACAACGACATCACATACTTTGATTCCTGCTTGACCTAGCCTAGATGTTTTCCTATAATGAATGACTTTATGTCTTATATTCATTTAAATAATACACATATCTAATCATATTGAGGATATTTAAAAATACAATATCATGATTTAGTTGAATTTTTTGAGGACACCCCAAGGCCATGTTGCAAGATCTTGGAGGTTATCAGATTATATAAGCTGAAATTTTGGGTTAGCATCGATAGATCCAGTATAATTTTCTTTGTTTCATCATGAAATACTTCTAACCTAATTGTACACTGTCATGCTAGTTAGTGAAGCATGTTTGGAGGGTACATCATTTCCAGGGCATATTTTCTAGAGGGTGTAGCATGATATAATTGACTTATCTGGTGGACACTATAACAACTAGTCAAAAAACACCAATGCCATCATGAGACTCTAATAAGAACCACCAGTGTCTTTGTGTAATTTGTGAAACATGATTGTAGGATAATGGAAGACCTAGGTGGTGATCCCATATGGTATCATGAGACATGGGTGGAATGATTGGGGGTGTTGTGTTTCTTTCTATAACTTTTCCATGGGAACGTTTATGATCTAAATAGTATACCAATGTAATATCACATGATCTAGGTAGAATTTCCTTGTGTTATTACATATCCAAGATGGTTTAATCCATGAAATGGAGGATCATCGTATATGATCTTCAAATATGTTTCTATTCATTTTTTAAAATTTCTAAGCTTTTTATGTCATATGAATTAGATATTTTCAGTGTAAGATTATTTATGTCTCGTGTGATTTGGAAGATGTGTCAGATGACCTTTGTATAACCCACTAGAGGTCCTTCGTGTGATATTTGAGTGATCATATGATGTTTTCTTTCATGTCACATGATCACTCAAGTTATTCCTCTAATTTTAAATGCTAGAAAACCTTTCAATTCACAATATTAACTCCTTTGAGAAATGAAATTGGATTCTGAGGTTTGCTGGTGCTATAGTCCAAATATTCATTTTTTATTATTGGGAGGATGATTTATTAGACTCACGACCCAGATAATATTCTTATATGCTTGGTATGTATCAAACATATATATGATCGAGTCAGTAGAGGGATTTAGTATCACATGCATTGTGAGGTCCGTCTATCGGTAATCTATGGAGCATTTCATGATTTCCATCTACAATATGAACATCTCATCTGTTCCCCATTTATTGGATTTTGGACAATTATAAGGGTCTCTCCTATTTATGTGGAAAATCCCATAATATTTTTCAGGTTTGATCTGACATGTCAAAGAGACTTTATAAGAGTAGTATTCTTTTTAAAGGATTTCATGTGATACGGGGTGACTTGTCTTGGAATTTTCATGAGGGAGGGATGGATTTCCATGTGGCTTTAATAAGATCACATTGTCTTATCAAGGGGTCTTATGATACTATTATATCTTTTTAATGTAGGTTACATGATCAAGGGTGGAAACTAGGTTCTTATAGCCCCATTCTTGTATGATCAATGTATTATCCATTCACAATAATCTCTCTTCATTTCTATTTTATTTTACTATTTACTTTATAAGGGATGAGGGATTTCTCAATTCTAAATGAGTGTTGTCAAAGGAAAACACACTCTCTTACGGTACATGATAGTAGAATCTCACATGATAAGGTAGACTTGTCGTTGGGGTATTTTCACATCCTGTGGGCTATAAGGGTGAGTCACATGATATTTATTACTAAAATCGGCTAATTAATTTTCCCTTTTTATTTCCATATTTGTTTTGCAGGGGTTAGGGATCTCATGAGTTTGAAAGACTATTAACAAATAAAATCACTCTCCCCATCTATTATGCATCATGTGAACAATAATGTTTCAGGTGGTTATGAGCAATAGTATCATGAAAAACCATTATTTTTGACTTTAGAGCTGGATATGGAGTGCAATATCGCCAGGACATGTGAACAGAATTTCTCACGGCAATTGTGATATACCAGCAATATTTCGATAATAAGGTTGATATGTCACAAGGTGAATGCAACATCTCATAGTCTTCATGGGCGGGTCGCATTATATTTACATACAAAAGAAAGTCCCACCTTTTTCAAATTATTTTTAAAATATTTTTGGATAGATTATCAAAATTCTATCGATTGAAAAATAATTTGATTTTGTGGTTTCTCATTTAAAATTCATCATGTGGTCAATGAGTGTTTAGAAAGACCTTCCAAAAATTGACAATTTTTTCAATTAGGGTATATAATATATTTCTTAGGTTATGTGTTGTGCATTGATCATTTGTGTGACCTTATGAAGGTATCAGGATGGTTTGCCTCTTGGAGTCTCATGTGATCTGTGAATTTTTTCACGTTTTTCTTTCTTTGTGCGGAAGGGAACGTAATATGTATATTTAGGTATTTATTCCATTGTATATTTAGTGATTCCCATTTCATGTGAGTCAATAAATCCCCCCTCCCCCTTATTAAGAGTGACGTTCTCATGGTTAAGAACTCAGTTATATGGAATGTAAATGTCTGTATGAGGATTTAGGGATGTCGCAATTTGGTGTATTTGCAGATTCTTGACCATTCATCCATCATTTTGTATTCCTCATGAGTCATATAAATTGGAGATTTGTGGGAGACCTGTTTACTGGAATCCCTTTATTTAGAGCTCTTCCACCTTCTCATTTTCATGAGATCCTATCTCAATAACGTCCCATTATAATTGATCATGATATTCCCAAGCAAGCCCATTTCCCAAGAGCATCTTCAAAATATTTTTCACCGATTTCTTGTTAAAATTAAAAATGAATAAAATTATGGAACTTATTTACATTTTTGTAATGGGTATTTACAATATCCTATAGGTTTTTATGGGGTTTATAGACTTGATCACATGACCCTTCCACTATTTTGCAGCTCGCCTAACCATGTTAAGGTCACACGACCGGGAGATTCATAATGTGTCCTTTGGTTGTGAAATTTTATAAGGTTTTATATATTCGTTAAGATCATCATGAGTTATGAAATTATTGAAATCATTCTTCAATCACAAATCCCTTTGATTATTAATTCTATGTTCATGAGGCTACCAATATTTTATGTGTTTTCTTTGACAATATATATTTTTTAATCTATTTGAATTATAAAACTTAATTTTTTTTATTATTGATTATGAGTCCCTTATAATTTATTATAATTTATCTATATATAGTTACATGATTTATAGAAAACATATTTCTTAGAATATGTACCTTGTTCCCTCTAAAATATTGGTTTTGAAAATTATTCTACCATTCGAGCTTCAAAATTATCTTTTATAACACCGGCTTCCTCTACATGGGTTTCACCAATTGGAATAAATTTCCATCCCTTCTATAGAATTAATAAATTCATCCTAATATGTGTCATATTACCTCGACATCATTTAGAAAATGTTTTCTGAGGACACCCAACTTATCTCAATTGTAAAATCTTGTGTTTTTAAAAGATTTTTTGAAAATCTATATAAATATGCACAAATGTATTTTAAACAAAAAAATTAAAAATAATATCTTTCCAAATTTTATTAATGGATATCATATAATAAATTAAATATAATTTTCATCATTAATAATTTTTTTAGAAATTATATAAAACAAAACAAATAATTAATCATAAAAAAGTATTTAAAAAAAACTATTTTGCGGCCTTTTGATTGTTCACTTATTTTTAAACTATTTTATTGAAATTCTATAAGTTTTATTTTAAAAATTTAACTTTTTCATTTAGTTTATAGTATGAATATTTTCTTTGATTGATGTTTTTGTATTTATTATGATAAGTTTCATATTTTGGTGTATACTAAAATTATAAAGCATTCTAATTGAAAACTATTTTTTCATAAAATTTATTTATTGTGAAATTTTTTATTTTTTAATAGTTATACAGTATAATTATATCAATTATATAA
The DNA here is from genome assembly GCA_963277665.1 of Viscum album. Lineage (NCBI taxonomy): Eukaryota > Viridiplantae > Streptophyta > Magnoliopsida > Santalales > Viscaceae > Viscum > Viscum album. The sequence goes on from OY728156.1 coordinate 1,008,373,941, forward strand.
CATTTAATACAATTTAGTTTATTGGAATAAATTTATCATTGAAATTGGATATAAAAACATTGTGAACTTTTGATTTTTTTTTACATTTAAAACATTTTTTCATGTTCCGTCAATGAGAGTATTTTTTAATTAATTTTTTCAATCTATATATTGAATTTTGAAAATATTATCCCATATTTGGCATCATAATTTTTAAATTTATAAAATATTTTTCTTTTTTCTTCTAACATTATGAATAGTAACTTTATTAAAGAAAATATCACCATGATTAAGGGAAATTATGGTAATTATGGGTAAGAATAATATTATAACCATTATAACATATACCTAACACTTAAATAAATTTTATTATATTTGAATATTTCACCCATAAGCATTCTAGGGATAGTTATGATTACATTTAAGGCCTTTTGGATTAGAATATGATCATTATAATATTATATTCAAGGGAAAGTCAATCTTGGCATTCATTTATTTTTAACAGTAGATTTTTTTTAAAAAGAAGACATATATGGGATTTGTGAAACTATAAATATTATTATGAAATATAAAATTATTACATAAATCATTGTAATATACTAATAATTTTTAGTGATAAAATATTTACCTTACATAGTGACGTGATGATGACGCAGTAATTGTTTAATAAATTCATTAATCAAATAAATGATATTATAATTATAAAAATAAATATAATTTGAGATATTTAATGTCATATAATAATTTATTGATGCATTTTACATGTTATTTATGTTTTAAAGGTCCTGTTTCAAATTTGTCTTGCTGTTTTTTGTTTTTGTTTATGAAAAAAATGAATCCTAACATAGTTGACATTTATATTATTTCAATATAAATAATATTTTATTAAATGATATAAAATATAAAAAATATAACATTTGGCCAAATAATTTGGGTAAATATTAAAATTTCATTCATTATACATGAATTCTTTGTTATTCAATTATTAGTAACTATATTGACCTTCAATATCTATATACACATGTTGTCACGATAAGAGTTAAAGAGTTTAAATAAGGGTTAAAAAAATATAAGGGTATGAATGTGACGTAAACATGTCTAAAAATTATTTTGGTAAGACTATTTTCAACTTATAATCTTTATATATAGCTTTAATTTTTTAATTGACACTTTTTTATTAAAATATCTTCTATATAATTCATGTAAAAGATTGCAACAAAATGTCACTCCATTTATATTTAATATCTTTTATGTGTCCACATAGGGAATAAATAATGATATGAATGAATATATATTTATATTTTTATTTAAATTAATTTAATTTAATTATAGAAATTTTGTTTTAATTTTTTGATATTATATAGTTACCTTAAAATAATCTCCAATTATATTAATTTATATATTTATTTAACCTAAAAATAAAACAATTGTTCTCAATAATATTAATTTTTTCGTATTTTTTGATGTGTTATGGTTTATAATGAAAATTATATATATCATATGTATTAGATTTTTTTAATGAATTATATTGGAATTTCAACTTTTCCTTTACATATTTTAAGTCAAATAAAATGAATAGTGTCAAATTTGACAATAATGATATTTTATTAAATTAATATATTATTAAATAATTTAAAAAAAATGTCAAATAATACCAAAAGGGATAATATATGATCAGAAATGGCTTCCAATATTCATTAATAGGCCATTTTTAATTACTTTTCTCTATAATTGATTTATTATATTATAACATTCTTAAGAATTACAAGAGTACCACTATCCCCTCCTATAAAAGGTCACTCATTATTCTCTTTCATTATCACTTAAAAACCTAGTTTTGTCCAATATCTACCCATATACATTCCTAAAATCCTTCTCTACATTATATAGGCCTCATTTTAGTCAGAACACTATCCCTAGAGGTGTTATAGTGTTAATCAATAGAGATCATTCAAAGAGGACATGTCTTTTTTAAATAATTGTTTCAATTTTATTTTATCTAAAATTTCCATAAAATATATTTAAACCATGATGAGATAATAAATATAGTATATTTAATATAATTATATATTTTTATTATAATACCATCCCCTAAATCTATTCCCCCTTCTATCAAATGGGAAATACATTATTGTTCATGTTTAAGTAAGACTCCAACCTCACAAATCGATATAAATTGTTTTACATCACCATCTCTCATTACAGATTAAATGGATAGAATTAATTTTTACATATGATATTTATGAAATATTTATCCTCATTAAAATAAAATATATAAATTTTATTCTTACGTTTCCATGCACACAAAAATGATAATGTTGTTTGTTCGTGCATGTGAACTATCATGTACACGAAGCGATGTTATTTGTTTTTCATCACCAAATTTATTGAATGATATATATAATTTTTTTTAAATTAATAAAATAATATAAATTATATTATTATAAAAATGTAAAAATAAATAATAATTAACTTCTTCCCATAATGATCATGGAAAAATGAATGCGTTACTCATGCATGTGTATCAATTATAGTCTCTGTTTTTATAACGTAGTTATATTTTCATACCTATAAATAATGAATTGATTTAAAAGTAAAATTTATGTATAAAATCTATTATTATTTTAATAATATAATTATATTGATTATTTAATAATGAGCACATTAACATTTGATATCATACCATAGTCATTTTGTACTCAAATATCGAATATCGTCAAAACAAATGACCTGAAATTGAATAATTAAGTAATTGTTATAGAATTATATCAAGTGATAGAAAAGAATTAATAAACTATATAATATTATTCATGATAGAAAATAATAAACCTAATTTTATTATTTAGGAATATATAGAACATTTGTGATGTTTTTGACTCAATGTAACTGATTTTCTCTTGATATTCCTTCATAGAGGAATTTTTTGATGACATGACACATTATTATTTTATAAGTTTTATATATAGATACAATGTAATTTCATGTCCATTTTTTATCTATACACATGATATTTAATTTTTTTGTAAAAATATTCTTTCATAGATATTGTGACATAAATTTTACAAGTTTTATTGGACAAATTTAATGTTTGAAGATTTAATTATCAACACTTTTTCACAATGAAAATATTATAATTATTATTTTACATATTTATTTATATTTATTTAAAAAAAATACAATGTATTTTTTTTAATTTTAATTTAATTCAAATTTTATTAAAAATGAATCTAATTTTTTGTTTGTGTACATAACGTTCTGTCAAACGACAATGAGAATGTTCATTTATACACCTATACAACTAAAATGACTTGTCTTTCTCCAAAGTCATTATTTTATTTTCTTCTTCCTTTGAAATATTTCATGTTTCCTAGAATGAAATCAATATTTAATTTTTTACAATTAATTTATTGAAAATGGATTTTAAATGGAAAGGCTATTTTATTATTGAAAATTGTTTTTAAAATTAAAATTTTATTTTATATGAATATGTTTTTCATATGGGTTTGAAAGAGTTATTCAATGAGTTTTATTATGAATATGTTTAATTAATAATATGGTACATGAGAATTATAAGAAAAGGTTATTTTTGGTATATCTTTTATATGGGATTCCCAAATAGCCTTAGGTAATCCAATTATAGCATGACATGGGGTGACCTAGATAGCGTCAGGAAATAACATTATATATTTACATGAAATATCCCACATATAAATGGGAATGATCATTATATCATTACATGGGGTGGCCTAGCTAGTGTCAGGTAATCACATAATTGATTAACATTATTCCATCTGTATGGTTATTCAAATTGAAATCTTATTGAATGATTTTTATTTATATGACACTCTACATCACATTAAAGAGTTTTAGTTGATTGATAAATGTTTTTGTGATTCTATTTCATAAAAGTGTGTGATTTTTATGGTGAATTTTTTTATTTAATAACCTAAAAAAACATTGAAGATAATGTGAAAATTTATATGATTTTTCAGGTTTATACTGATCTAATAGTTTCTATTCTTTCTTAATCCCTTGCTAATATTTTTGTCTCATTACATGTATAAAATTTCATTCAAAATATTTAATGTATAATAGAGTGAAGGATGAGGTCATGGATAAAATTATGAAGACTGTTCATGAAAAGAAAATTTGTTTTCTTGTTTCCATTTGTGGAAAAAATGGATCCTATTTAGAAGTGTACACTTGTAATGTATGGGTATAGTTCATAAGAATTATTCATAAATCTATAAAACTATGATCTCAAAAGATCCATGAATATTAATTCAATTTAAAAGACACTAAAAACGTAATGTTTGAGGTCAAGGCCTTATAATTGGTATCAAAGGATCGGTTATAAAACATTTAATATTTTGATATATAACTAAGATTTATGGATATCAACAAGGGTTTATAATTGTAAAGTAGATCACAACTTCATTTAGTTATACTCTCAATCTTAAGTTTTCAGTTAGGATATTTTAACTCGACTAGATGTATATTTAGAGATAATAATTTTTCAAGCAATTATGGGTTATTACATTTTTTGATGGAAAATGAAATGTATGATATAAATTTCAAAGTTTAAAAATATTTACTTTATTTTTTAGGATGCTTCTAAAATTGATATATTTTTATAAATATTTTATTAATATATTTTATGAAAGAAGAAAACCAATAGTATGGGTGACGAAACATTGTTTCTGGAAAGGTTGTAGGAATCAACCCCACAACCAAAGGATGACAAAGCTACATCACCTACCACTATCCTGCATGAAATCCTAGACCGTATGAGTTTTTATTCTCAGTTAAATGATATTATTAATGATGAATAAGTTGATATTTTGGAAAATATGATTTATCTAATATATAACCATTGGAATGTTTAATGATTTGTTGTTTAAGTGATTAATGTTTTTCAGAATATGTTTATTATTTTGAAAACCAATTTGATTTATGTGTACATAACACTATTGAATTTTATCTAATAAGTAAATGATGAAAGAAATTTTCTAATATTATTTTATGGTTATTCAGGAAATTATTAACCTATTTTAAAGGATATGTTCTTAAGGAAATTAATTTTTTTATTGGAAATTTAGTTTGATTTATGTTATATGTAGATAAATGATAAAATTTTTCTTGGAAGAAAATGTTATCAAATCCTTCATAATTTTGGGTTTTAATATGATCTTGTATTATTTTGAGGAATTATAAAGAAAAATTATTTTTTTAATGGTCGATGTTGAACATTTTGTGTCAATATTGAATTTTGGCGACTGAAATAGTTTTTCATCATATAAAGGAAGATTATTTTTCCGAAATTATATTATCTAATCCTAACTATATTGGTTTTGTTTTATTTTTAAATTGAAGTGGAATATATTTCCATCTGAATGTGGATTTATTGATCTATAGAAGATTATTCTGATTTTTGGGGAATAAAATTTCATCATTTAAAGTCATATTTTAGGGAAAAAGATAGGTATGGGGTAGAATTTGATTAAATGATTAAACAATACTGTTCAAGTAAGTATATTTCCTTATGTTCTTATTCTATGTAGTAAAAAGATTTCTCAACTCTAGGAAACATATCTCAAAAAAGAATTATATGTTTAATTTTATAACTAATAAATCAATAAACATTTCACTCATCCGAGATTTATTATTTTTTATGGTTAACAGTGTAATGATCATGTTCTCTGTCACTCTCCATCAGAACATGATAGTTTTTTTTCCTCTTCCATCTCATGGTTTTACTACATGGAACACTAGTGGCTATTATCTCATGTGACCATTATATATCCTTTTCAATCTTTCAAAGTGGAATCTTTATTAATCCTTTTACCAAAGTGGTAGTTCAAAAAAGGTATTTTGAAAATTAAAACCCCTATTTTTTATCATGAGTTCAAATTGTGAGGAAACAACTTTGTAACACCCCAAGTTCCACGGCAAGCTTCTCTTTCAATAATACAATTGCTTGTGTTGTACGCAACTTCAAGTTCAAACACACCATGACCAATCAAAATAGACCTTATGAATAGTAATACCCACTTTTTGAAATTGTATAAATTTTATTTTTTAAAATGGTCTTTATTTTTGGATTTGAAATATCATAATTAGCTTATGGGTAATTTTGGGTATTTTTTTAAAAAGTTTCAATTTTTGATGAGTAGTGAAAAACACTACGTTATTGTTTTAAACCAAATTTTTACTTTAAATAATTAGTTATTTTATTTAAATTTATTTTATGTAGAAATTGATACATAATATCTATATACATTCAATGTAATTCATTTGAGTCTATTTATAAAAATATTATATATATATAATTGTACTGAACTTTTTAAAGTCTTTTACCCACCATCTAGGCGCATTTGAAAATTTTCATAAAACATAATTTTACTGCTTTTGTGAATCGATTTTCAAAAATTTTAGTGACACGGTTGAAATAAGTAAGAAACATGTGCATTAATAAGATGAATGCATTTTTCTGTGAATAGTATCTTTTAACTTTTATTTACCACGGTAAAAAGTAAATAGGGTAACTAAAGGTAAGAATTGATATTATAATTACCCTAACACATGTCATAATTCTACTGGATTTGTGTCTTTCAACCAATTTAAATGTTATTAATAAAATATGTTCCCTTTGATCCATTTGGATTTTATTGGGACATTTATTATTATTTTATTTGATGAAATGTTAAAAATGTTAAATTCCATGTTTGATTACTAAACCATTTTTAATATAGAGTTTTATAACAGAAAAATTCGACTATAAATATTCATTAGAAATATAAAAATATTTCCTACATAATGGTATTTTATTTACAATTTAGGCATTAAATAATTAAATTTATTTGTGACACAATAATGATACATAAATTACCTTATTCGTGAAAGATTAGAATATTGATATTATAAATATCCAAATAATGTAAATTTAAACTTCTAATGAATTCCACTAAATTTTTAGGTTAATAAGTCATGTTTGGATTTATTAAATAATTTTTTTAAAGTGATAACGTTTTTACGACTTTAACAAAAACAAAATACCAAATAGTGTAAAAATTGATTTTTTAAAACAAATAATATATTATTAATTTATATAATATTAGTAGTAAACTATTTTTCATCCAAAAGGATTATATAAGGATTTATATGTCAATAATTAACCACTTGCGTTTCTCTTGGATTTTTATATTATGTTTATTAACCATTTATTATAATAATACAAAAATACATGGTAAAAATAAAATTATTTAACTAAGAGATAAATTTAAAAGATAAGGGTAATATGGTGACCTAAACCAATAAAAAACCTATTGGTTGGATTTTTTTTAACCTATACTCACTATATATTATAAATAAATCATTTTGGAGCTATTATAAACAAAATATGATTGTATAATAAAATAAAATATCAAGATTTTCCTAAGGTGAACATCACCTCTCTTATAAAAGGGTAATTCACTTTCTTTCAAAATAACAAATCCAAATCTATTTGGATCTGCCAATCCCTGATCAAATATCCTCTAAACCACCCTCTCTTCGACCTAGAGGCCTTAATTTCATCGGGAAGCCGACCTATGGAGCCCTTTTTATCAAATCAAAAAGAAACACCAGAAGAAGAGGTAATAATTTCACCACCTCTTTCAATGTTTTTTTCTTCTTCCACATCCTCTTTATTTGTTATTTATATAAAAAATAATAACTCTAGTTCCTTATACATACTGTGATTTTATTATAAATATGGTACAATAATATTCATTATTCTATCTATTCTATGAATGACAATCCTCCCCACATGCGTACGTGTGACTTACCGTCTCCACGTCGTGGTGTAGTTTTTTTTATCAAAACACTTCATTATTTGGATGGGTATAATAATGAGTAAAACTGATGTAAATAATAACTATAACATGTTAATGATTATTTATATATGATATAACATCCAATTATATATGATTTCACCATCAATAAAATGATATTGTTGCTCATGCGTACATACAGATTTCCGTCACCACGAACACGATGAAATTAATTCCCCATAATAACCATTCACAAATAATTGTCATTTTATGAATAAAAATATTTTTTTTAAAAAAATAATATCATTCTGTATATAAATAAAATTCATCCTATCCATAAAAAACATGGCTTAATTAACCAAACATATAAATGAAAATGAATCAGTTAGCACCCGAAACAATGACACTACTGGAATATTATTAATAAATAAATATTAGAAGATCATATATGATATCAAATTTATGTATGTGGTTGTTGTATAATTTAATAACAAATATTTAACTATTATATAATAGGTTGACATACCCTTGGTCAAGGAAAATTACATGGCAAGGTTTAATTCTACAATCTCTTCATTATCTATGGTTGTTTATACATGAGTATCTATTGGGACCTCTTTATCATCCACATTCATGTTTCTTAAAAATATATTTCAAAACATTTTTCCTATTTCCTAGATTATGAGTTATAGTAATTTATACCATTTTTGTACATTTTATAAAATAAATTAAAGGAATATTTCTATCATTTTCCAAGAAAGGGCCTTTACAACCTTTTTGATAAAATTAAGGAAATAATCATTTTTATCATATATGGTGGGTACAGCTATTTTTGGCTGTTATAACACCATTGAATCTTCCCTTGCAGGATTATAATAATATTTGAAAAATAATTGTTTTATTTTATAATTACATGTTTTTTAAATGATTCCCAATAGAATGATATATTTCTCTGAAACAGGTTTGATTTCATCTATGTGAACATCCTTTAATGGATTTTACAATTGTTTGAAGTTGATTTATTATGATACAATATTCCATATTTTATTTAATGTCTTGAGAAATGTTTGAATGTGGATGTTTTATTTTTATATCATTCATGGTTTATTGATAATGTATTGACATTTTGTATGAAAGTTTTAAAACGAATGTTTATGTTATGTTTCAACCTTTTCATATGAGGAATGCATTAGACTTATTCTGTAACTAGTAGATCCTGCTAAATCTCCTCGATGAATCGGTAGGTATCATGAGACAAACTAGTGTCTTGGCACAAGGCCTGGTAAATATCTTATTTGTAGTTTTGGAACGAGTCCTTAACCATGTCGGTATGATGTCTACCTTTATGCATTCTATCATTATGAATTTGGATATTGATATTACATGTGATTATTCGACTTATAGAATATCCATGTGAATATTTTAATGGAATTATTCGATTTATCTTTACCATATTATAATGAGGTTTATGTTCAAAAGGATTGTGTTTTAGTATTATACATTGCCTTATATTTTTATGCTTATTTATGAATGTTTCACCCATATTGTTATCCTTACTGAGAACCTAAGCTCACCCCTTTCTATGTTTTATTTTTTCCAGGATGCGAGGAAGAATATTATAACTGACCTGTAGGGATAGTCTAAGGGAGATGAATTTGTTAAAAGGAGACACAATGTTATAGTTTATCATTTTATAATGTAATTTAAAACTTATGTATTTAACTAGTACTTATAAGGAAACTAAAATGATCTGTCTTTCAGGATTTGATCCCTTGTGATCATGCCAGTGTTATTTAATAATGCAATGACTCTGGATAACTAGGGTCGGGTTGTTACAGTTGGTATCAAGGAAATTTTAGTACAAACCTTGGAAATTATATTTAGAAAAACTTTTATTAGATAACGTTACTTTAAGATAGACATTGAGGATTAGCATAGAAGAACATCCAATAATGTTGGTAATGTAGAGATTTGGTGATTTTTCCAAGAAATACATCATTGTCTGGATAAGAGCAGGCAGATGCCACTCTGGAACAGATATACCTACGGGTGAAAATTCTGACAAGGAGTTTCAGGCCTAACCTGGGGTATCCTGGTGCACAAAAACTGGCCTTGTTTCACTCTTAGTTACGATACTCCTATGGGATATGTTTAGAATAATTCACATTTTCATTACAAAACATTATGAAGGATTTATGAGTATGTGAAACCTCAATGAATTTCTTTTGATTATTATGGATTATATTCATAGACTGATAAATTTGTGTTATGTGTTTTACATATTTGGAATTATGTATTGCAATTCATAATCTAATCTAGTATATGACATTATATAGAAATGGCTCCTAGTGGAAGGAATGGAAACCGTATAAATGCACATAATCCAATTATGGATTTCCCTCTAACACAATCTTATTATAGTAGAGCTGGTGATGAAAATGGTGGTGATAAGCTTATCACCATACTAGGACAACACATTCAGGTTATGAATAATAACTTTACTCGTATAGAGCACCCTGATCCACAACATGGAGTATCAAAATTAGACTTCTTAATAAGGAAACAACCACTAACATTCAATGGGACTACAAATCCATTTTTAGCTGAGATATGGATAACTTCCTTAGAGAAAATATTTCATGCTTTGGGGAGTAGCGAAATGGAAAAAAAATTCATAGCAGTTTATCACCTCACAGGAGATGAAAATCAATGGTGGTCATTAATACAAAACACAATGAAAGATGAAGAAGTATCAAATATATAATGGCGGGAGTTTTAATAGATTTTATTATAAAAATATTTTTTTCTTGACCATCAAGTGGATATGGAATGAAAAATTTTGAGTCTGAGGAAAAAAGAATATGGGAATGATAGAAAGTTTGAGGCTAACATTACATGATTAACAAGGCATGCAGTAGATTAAATACATAACCCACTGAGTAAGATTGATAAATTCATTGATGGGTTAAAACAATTTATTTGTCTTGAATTAGTCTCACAATCCTTTTCATCGTATAAATATATTGTGTCATTTTCTATCAAGATAGAAACAGAATTATCAATGTCTTACTACTTTAAAACAATTAACGTGAAGAAAAGTTCTCATGAACACTCTAGAAATATAAATAAGGGGAAGAAGGTAAAATTTTAATTTCTATATTGAAGTAAATGTGGGATGAATCACCCCAGTACCTTCATAAAGGGAATGGGAATCTATTACATATGTGGTGAAAAAGGCCACCATGCTCATCATTGTGATAGAAATAAAGAAGCTATCAATGTTGAATGATACAATTGTAGAGATACGAGGCTTTATTCAAATGAATTTCTTAATCGCCAAGGAAACATACCTCAGAAAAGGAAAACAGAGAAATTCCAAGATTATGTGATCACTACTGTTGAGGTTGAAGATCTGAATGACATGGTGGGAATGTGATCCTCATGTTTATCAAATGATTTATTTGATTCTAGATCATCACAGTGTTTCATATTTTCCATGTTTTCTATGAAAATTAGATAATTCCAATTTGATTTAATAAGGGATTTTTTAGTCAAAACTAATAAGGGATGTATCACTACCACAATGTTTTGTGAATCAGTTACCATTAGGTCATATAAGTGTTCTTTATCTGCTGAACTCATCACCATACCCATGATTGAATTTGATATAATCCTCACTATGGATAGGATTTCTGACCACGGTGCAAAAAATTATTGTAAGAAGGAGGTTAAAATTTTTGATGATGTTAAAATGTATATTATCTTTAGAGCAGAAACATCTCCACCTAATTATTATAAAGATCCACCTATAGTATCTCTACTAAAATCAATTATTGGGGAGTAATAGAATGAAATAATTATGGGTGTGGAATAGAATTTTCAAATATGGGGCATACCAATTGTGCAAGAACATATTGAAGTGTTTCTAGAGGATTTACCTGGTTATCCTCCATAATGTTAAATTGCGATTAAAATTTATTTAAATCTTGTTTCAAGGCCCATATCTAAGACACCATATATAATGGAAACTGTGGAAGTAGTGGAAATAAAGAAACAACTAGAGGAATTGAGTAATAAAGGATTTATTCTCCCTAGTGATTCTCTATGGGGATCCCCTGTTCATTTTGTTAAGAAGATATATTGATCTATGATATTGTGCATTGACTACGGGGAGATCAATGCTATAACAATAAAGAACATGTATCCCCTACCTCATATTGATGATTTATTCAATCAAATTCATGGAGCTAAATTTTTTTCAAAGATTATTCTTCGATGTTGATATCATTTGTTGTGGGTAATGATGTAATACATTTTGAAAACAGCATTTCGAACCAGGTACGAGCATTACTAGTCTACAATAATGCCTTTTGGACTGACTAATGTACCCTCTGTTTTAATGGATCTAATGAATATTTTTTTCCAAGAATATCATGATGACTTTGTAGTGGTATCAATTGATGATATCTTGGTTTACTACAAAACCTAGGAAGATTATGAAAATCACATGCACATTATTATAATGACTCTTAGAAGAAATGAATTATATGGAAAGTATATGAATTGTAAATTTTGGCTTCAAGAGATTTCTTTTCTTGGCCATATTGTCTCTAAAGATGGAATCTCTGTCAATCTTTCAACGACCAAGGCAATCTAAGAATTTCCAACACCAATGAGTATAACTGAGGTATATAGTTTTGTTTATTTATAAGGTTATTATTGGTGTTTCATCCAAGAGTTTTTCCGATTGGCTAACCCATTAACCAAGATCACATGTAATGGGGTTAATTTTTTTGGAAAAAAACATGGCGAATTATGTTCTGAAGCACTAGAGAGAAGATTAGTCAATGCTCTTATCTTGACTATACCATCGGGGAATGATGGGTTAGTTTTTTATAGCGATGTTTCAAAAAAAGAACATAGTTGTGTCCTTATGTATAATGATAGGGTTTATTTCCTACAGATCAAAAAAAACAATAAACTCATGAACAAAACTATCTTACTCATGATCCTGAGTTATCAACTGTAATATTTTTCTTGAAGATATGGAGACCCTACCTTAATGGTTAAAAATGTGAGATATATATCGATCACAAGAGTCTGAAGTATATTTTCTCAATGAAATAACTCAACATGAGGAAAATATGATACCTAGAACTACTTCAAGAATATGATTTTACTATACACTACTACCTAGGTAGGGAAAATAAGGTGGCATATTCTTTGAGCAGAAAGGATCATGGAGTGTTGAACAAGATGAGAGTTGAAAGTGATATTATGCTCATAGATCTAGAAATAATGGATATAAGAATAATCATTGAAGGTGAGACATCAAATCTTTTTCAAATGGTTACAAAACCATCATTACTAGAAAGGATAAAATGTCCTCAGACTAATTATTAGTAGTTTCAAAAGAAAATTAAAGCTATGAATGATGGGAGATTGATTGACGTCGTATATGAAGATGGAATTTTGAAATTTGGGAGAAGAATTTTTTTATGATAAACCTGATCTAAAAAGGAAATTGTTGGATGACACTCATAGATCCAATTTCTCTATACAATATGGTAGAACTAATATGTATAGATATGTGTAAGAACATTTTTGGTGGGACAACATGAAGAGGGAGGTTGCTGATTATGTGTCAAGATGTATGGTTTCTCAACTGGTGAAGTCTAGAAGATAATATCCTTGTGAATTCATGCAACCTATTCCCATAAATAAGTGTAAATGGGATCATATTACGAGGGAAATGTTTATGGGTCTACCAAAGACTCTTGGAAGGAATGATACAATATAGGTCATTATTGTTCGTCTAACCAAGTAAACACATTTTCTTGCTATAAGAGATGATTTACCACTTGAACATTTTTCAAGACTATATAGTAATTAAGATGTAAGACTTCATGGTGTATCCCTATAAATTGATTATGATCTTGATCCCCATTTTACATCAATATTCAAGAAAAGTCTTTAGAAGGCCTTTGATACTGAACTTCGTTTGTGCACTTACAAGAACCCCCAAACTAATGGATAATCATAATGGACTATTCAAACCTTAGAAGTAATTTTGAGATCTTCCTCACTTGACATTCAATGTATGTGGGGTCAATATTTTTCTCTGGTAGAATTTTCCTACAACAATATCTTCCATTAAAGTATTTAGATCGCACTAGATAAAGCATTATATGGAATGAGATGTCGCACACCAACTTATTGGGGTGATGTTGGTCAAAGAAAAATCGTTGACCCTTAACTTGTAGAGGAAACTATGGAAATGATTAAGGTTATCAAACCCACATCAAAGCATCTTAATGTAGGAAAAAGATCTATGTGGATAACCGAAGGAAATAATTGGAATTTTAAGAAGGAAATCATGTTTTCTTTAAGTTATCTACATGGAAGGGTGTTATATGATTCGGTAATAAGGGACAATTATGTCCCAAGTACATCAGACCATTCAAAATTCTAGAAAGAATTGGAGTTGTAGCTTATCATTTGACAATGCCGCAAAGCCTCTCCAAAGTTCATGATGTGTTCCACATATCACTGATGAGAAAATACATGCCTGACCTAAGCATGTACTCACCAACGAAGAAACAGAACTAGAACTCGACCTTTCCTATTGGGAAGAGCCTATCGGGATTCTTGATACTAGATATCAAGTGTTGAGAATCCGGATGACTCGTTTGGTGAATGTTCAATGGAGAAACCATAAGATGGAAGAGGAAACATGGGTGCTAAGGAACATATAGTGAAGATCCACATGAATATTTTTTCTTGAAATATTTTAGAAATTTTGAGGATTAAATTATTTGAATTTTGGAATAATGTGACACCCCAAGATTCCATGGTATGCTTGACTTTGAATAGCACAATATCTTGCGTTGTACGCAACATCGAGTTCAAATACACAAATACCAATCAAACTATCCGTTAAGAATAGTAATACCCACTTTTTGAAATTTTATAAATATTATTTTTTAAAATGAAATTCATTTTTGTTTTCAGAATATCAAAATTATCTTAGGGTTAATTTTTGGGATTTTTCTTAAAACATTAAATTTTTTATAAATAACGAAAAACAATGGGTTATTGTTTCAAACCGTATTTTTATTTAAATAATTTGTTATTTAATAAAAATATATTTTAGGTAAAAATAGATACATAATAACTATATATTTTTAATGTAATTCATTGGAGTCATTTTATAATAATATTAGATATATAAAATTTTATTGATCTTTTTAGCGTCTTTTAACCACCTTCTAGGTGCATTTGAAAATTTGAATAAAACGTAATTTTACCACTTCTATGAATTGAACTTCAAAAATAAGTGATACATAGTTGAAATCAGTAAGAAAAATGTGGTTCAATAATATAAAAATAATTTTTATTGAATAATCACTTTTGACGTTTATTTAACACGATTAAAAGTAGATAGGGTAATTAAAGGAAAACAAATGATATTATAATTACCATAACACATGTGTTAATTCAATGGGATAATTGTATTTTGACCAAAAACAACCTTAGGAATAAAATATGATTGTTTTGGTCCACTTGGATTAGATTATGACATTTATTGTTAATTTATTTAAAGAAGAGTTTAAAGTGTTAAATTCAAATATTAATTACTAAACACTTTTTAATAAACGGTTATACATAAGATAAGTTTAACTATAAATATTAATTTTAAAGAAAAAAATATTTCCTACATAATTTTATTTTATTTATGATTTTTAGACATTAAATAATAATGTTTATTTATGACACAATAAAGATGGAGGAATTAACTAATTAATGGAATATTAAAATAATTGATATTATAATTATCCAAATAAATGTAAATTGAAACATGTGATGAATTACACTAATTTTAGAGGTTTATATGACATGTCAAGGATGATTAAATAAATTTGTTTCTATGTGATAATGTATTTATGACTTCGACAAAAATAAATTACCAAATATTGTTCCAATTGATATAAATGAGTTTTAAAAAAAATACTATATTATTAATTGATATAATATTCCTAAAAATATACGGTTCAACCAAAGGACTTAGATAAGGATAGATATATAAATAATGAACTAATTGAGGTTCTCTTGGTTTTTTATAGTATTTTTATTGACTATTTATTATAATAATAAGATAATACATGGTAAAAGTTAAACTATTTAACTAAGAGTTAAATCTAAAAGATAAGGTTAATATGGTGACATAAACCTGTCTAAAACCTTTTTTAAGGGTTTTGTGACCGAGAACCACCGTATCCTTGAATTAAAACCTTTTGGAGCTATTATAAACAAATTATGATTTTATAATAAAATAATATTTCAATATTTTCCTAAAGTGACCCTCACCTATCTTATAAAAGGGAACTCCCCCTTCTCTCAATGTCACACCTCCAAACCCATTTGAATCAGAAATACCCTACTCAAATATCCTCCAAACTACCCCGAATTAAACCTAGAGGATATAAATTGATCATAAATCCAACCTATGGAGCCATTTTGATCAACTCAAAAGGAAACACCTGAAAAAGAGGTAATAATTTCACCACCTCTTTCAAAGTTCTTTTCTTCTTACACTACCTCTTCCTTTGTTGTTTTCATACCAAAATATTAAATCAAATACATTATACATACTATGATGTTATTATAAATATGGTACATCCATATCCATTAATATATCCATTCAATGAATGACAAGTCACCATACGTGCATACGTACGACCTACCGTCTCCATGTCGTGGTGTAGTTTGTTATTCCAACATTTCTTTATTTAGATGGGTAAAATAATGAGTATAACCGATGTAAATAAAAAATAAAAAATATTAATTATTATTTATATATGATATACGATACAATTACATACTATTTCACCATAAATAGAATGATATTGTCACTCGTGCATATGTACGGATTACCGTCTCCACGAACGCAACGAAATTCATTCCCCATCATAACCATTCAAAACTAATTTTAATTTTATGATTATAAATAATGTATAAAAAATAAATATAATTCTGGATATGAATCAAATAAATCCTATCCAAAAGAAACATAGCTTACGTAACCAAGCAATTAAAGAAAAACGAATCGGTTAACACCCGAAACAATGATACTTTTGATATAATATTAACAATGAAATATTATAAGATCGTATATGATATCATATCTATGTATGTGGTTCTTGTATAGTTTAATAATATTTATTTAACTATTATACAAGAGTTTAATGTACCCTTGATCAAGGAAAAGTACATGGTAAGGGTAAATTCTACAATCTCTTCATTATTTGAGGTTGTTTATATGTGAGTATCTACTGGGACCTCTTTATCTTCCAAATACATGTTTCTTAAAAATGGATTTCAAAACATTTTCACTATTTCATAGAAAATGGGTAAAAATCATTTATACCCTTATTTAATTTTTATAAAATGTTTGTAAGTGAATCCTTCCGTATTTTTTCAAACAAGGTCCTTTACGAGCTTTTCGAAAAAATTAAGGAAAGAATTATTTTTTCCTTATACGGCGGTTGTGGCTATTTTCCACCATTATAACACCTTTGAAGCTTCCATTTCATGTTTATAAGAATATTTTTAAAATAAATGGTTTCTTTTATAATTATATACCTTTTAAATTATTTCAAAAAAGAAATATATATTTCTCTCAAATAGTTTTGATTCCCACTATTTCAACAACCTTTGATAGATTTTACAGTTGTTTGAAGATGTTTTATTATGATACAATCTTCCATATTGTATTGAAGGTTTTGTGATATGTTTACTGTGTATGTGTTATTTTTATATCATTCATGGTTTATTGATATATTATTAACATTTCATATGCTAGTTTTAATATGAATGTTTATGTTATGTTTCTACCTTTTCATATAAGGAATGCAATGGACTTAGTAAGTGATTGGTGGAGCCCACTATAGCTCCTAAATGCATCAGTAGGTCTTATAATAAAATCTAGTGTCTTGGCACAAGGCCATGACGAAATCTTATTTTTAGTCTTGGCATGAGACCTGGACTATGTGGTTATTATGTCCAGCATTATGCATTCCATCATTATAAAATTTGCTATTGATGTTACATGTGATTATTTAAATAGTATAATATCAATGTGAATAAGTAAATGGAATTATTTTATTTATATTTTCCATAATATGATTAATTTTATGTTTAAAAGGCTTGTGATTTTTCTTATACAGTGCCTTGAATTTTTATGCTTATTTATGAATGGTTACTCTATATTGTTTTCCATATTGGGAACCTGAGCTCACCCCTTTCTATGTTTTATTCTTCCCAGGTTATGAAAAATTATATTATGACTGAATTGCAACAATAGTTTAAGTTATATGAATGTGTTAAAAGGGGATACAATGTTTTCATTTTTCATTTAATAATGTAATGTAAAACTTATGTTTGAATCTAGTACTCCAAGGCTATAAACTGATCAGTCTTTTGGGATTAGATCCATTGGGATCAT
This sequence comes from Viscum album, assembly GCA_963277665.1. Classification (NCBI taxonomy): domain Eukaryota; kingdom Viridiplantae; phylum Streptophyta; class Magnoliopsida; order Santalales; family Viscaceae; genus Viscum; species Viscum album. Next base: position 1,008,392,235 of record OY728156.1, read on the forward strand.
GCTAATGTTATGTAATAAAGCACCGACTATGGGTAATGAGGTTCGAGGCGTTATAAATTTATTAGGGGGGATAATGTAACATCAGGATTTATTAAAAGGAAATGTTTTTTTTTTCGAAAAACAATATAAATATTCAAAATTGTATATTATACCAATAAATGAAAAATTTACTCGTTTGGATTTAATTAATTTTATTACAATATAATATAATATAATAATTATAATTTTATAATTTAATCTTACATATTTAGTAGACATAACATAAGAATAAATCAAATTTTTACTCAAAAAATATGTATTTTATGAAATTTTATTTTTCCCCCTTTTAATGGTGTACATATATTAAATAATATTTCTGACATTTTTATAAGTTCTATTTGAAAAAATATAGTTTATATTTTAAATTTGGATATAAAACATTACTTTGGTGTAATATTTTGTATTTATCCTGATAAGTCTCATGTTTTGTTGAATAGTGACAAATAATGCTTTTTAATTGAAATCTACTTTTAATCGAAATTATTTCTATTTTTAAATAATATTTTTGAATGTTTATAGAATATAAATATATAAATTATATATATATATTAATTTAATTTATGTCATTTTATTCTATTATACATTAAAATTCGATATACATACATTTTTAGCTTTTGAGCATTTTTACTTAAAAAACATATTTTCTCATTTTCTCAATGTGATTAATTTTTAATTAATTACATAAATTTTTATATTTTTAATTTTTGAAAATTTATTCAATATTTTGAATCATTGTATCTTCAATTATTAAATAGTACACTTTTATTTTTTAAAAATATTAATAGTAACATTAATATAAAAAATTATCAACACGGTTAAGGGTCAATAGGGTAATGAAGTGTAAAAATAATATTATAAATATTATGAAATTAACCTAAAACTTGTAATAATTTTATCTTAGGAATAATTTTTATAAATAAATTTACTAGAACATTTATTATACAATGTATGGTCTTTTTAGATGATAATACGGCCTTTATATTATTATATTGGACGAAAATGATATTCTATCCAACATTTGTTTTTGACGAGAGAAATATTTTTTATATGGTGGCTTATAAAAGTGGGGTTAGGAAATAAATAGTATCATGAAAGAAAAAATGTTATCTAAACCATTTTAATTTATTTAAAAAAAATTGGACCAAATAATTATCTTAAATAGTGACATGATGTGGATGTATTAATTGATTAATGATTGGTTGAATCAAATAAATGATATTAAATATATTAAAATAAAGACAATTTTAGAGATTTAATTTTATAAAATAATTTTATAAATTACGTGGACAAGTTAGTTATGTTTTTAATGAATTTAATTAAATATATCATGTTGTTTTTAATTTTATATAAGGACAAATAATGAAATGCATCAATATTGACATTAATATAATTTTAAAATAAAATATATATTATTAAATTAAATAAAATATATATAAATATAGAATTTGTCCAAATGATTGGAATAAGGACAAAAAATTCATCCATGACTAAATTAATGTTTGTTTGGCATTTTATAGTAACTATATTTACTTTTAAATTGTAAAAACACATTTTGTGACTGTAAGAGTTAAAGGGTTTAAAGAAGGTAAAAACAGAATTATAAGGGTAAGAATGTGAATTAAAATTGTCTAATAATTATTTGATAAAGGGTATTAGACACTTATAACCTTGATACATAATTTTTTATAGAAATTTTTCTATTCAAATTACATATATACTATTTATTTTCATGATTGTTACAAATATCACTCTCTTGGTATTTAATAAATTTTATGGTTCTACATGAAGATAAAATAATTATATGTATCAAGATAAATGCCAATTTTTATCTAAATTAAATTGGACTGATTATACAAATTTATTATTAATTTTTATAAATTATATAATTTTCATAAAGGAAATTTCAATGATAAAATAATATCTATTTAATTAACAAAAAATGGAATAATTTATTTAATAACATATATTTTGATACATTATTTATTATTTATTGTTTCTACGAGTTTTATAAAACTATAATACATATTATAGATGTTTGAAATTATTATATTCTAATTCCCACTTTGTCTTGTTGTATTTTATATGAAATTAAATGAAACATATCCAATTTGACAAAAAGGTTATTTTATTGAATTAATATATTATTAAATTATTTAAAATAAATGTAAAAAAAATGTGATAATATATTTTCTAAAATGTCTCACACTTTTTATTTGTAGACAATTTATAAGTCTTTATCTATAGGATAGCCTTATTATATTTTAATATTTTAAAGAATTTCAAGAGTTCCCTTCTCCTCTCACATGGAAGGGAACTATGTCTTTTCATTTATTCATAGATAAAAACCTTTTTGCATAAGAAAAAATATGCCCAAATACCTTCCTATAATACATACCCACATTCTAGAGTCCATGTTTTAGGCTGAACATCATCCTTGGATGTGTAAAAGTGTTAATCAAAAGAGATCTTCCAAAAAAGATGTATCGTTTTTAATTAAGTGTTTCTATTTTATTTCATCTTCATCTTTCTTGAAATAATGTTAAACCAAGATTAAATAATAACAAATGTATATTAAATATTTTTAGGGATTATTAGGTTAATATCATCACCAAATCCATCCCCACTTCCATAATATCAGAAAATATCTATCATTCATGTTTACTGCGAATGACCTCCTTACGAACTAATATAACTAGTTTCCCATGACACTCTCTCAACAATTGTTATAATGATGGAATTAATTTTTATATATGATATTAGTGACATATTTATCATTATTAAAAGATAATATATCATTTGAATTCTTACCATTCAATGAACATAAAAATAATAACTTCATTCATGCGTATATGTGAACTATCATGTCCATGAACCAATGTTATTCATTTTTCATCACCACATAACATGATCGATACATATAAGTATATTTACATTAAATATATAATATTAGTAACATTATTATAATTTTTTAATGATAAAAAATTCATATCTTTTTATATATATTGATTATTGAAAATTAAGATATTACCTAAGCGTACGTACGACTTACCGTCTCCATGATTATAACATAGTTAATTTTTCATATACATATTTAATGAATGAATTTAAAATTAAAATTTATGTATAATTTTTATTATTATTTCATGAATAAAATTATAAAGATTTTGGTCTAATGAAAAAATTCATTATTCACATCATTCCAAATTCCTTTTGCACTCATGCACCGAATACCACCAAAACATCCAACATGAACATAAAATATTAATTAATTGTTATGGTATTGTATAAAATGATATAAAATAAATCATATAATTTTTAAATTTTCTGATGAATTTAAATAATTAAACTGTATTTACTATTTATAAATATAATGATCTTCTGTGATGAGTCATACTCAATGTAATAGATTTTGTCTCAATACCTATTTATTAAGGCATTTTTTGATGATATGAAATCTATTATCTATACTAAACATGGCTTCCTCCAAACTGACATGTAACCTCCACAGCCTTCCATGTCTCTCAAATAGGCCTCTCAGTGAAAGTTTCCTCCACCACCCAGCTTCCCGCGTGCTTCCTTCCCTCGACATTTCATTTCTTCGATTTAGGGTTTCAGTTCTCCAACTCTCCGGCTTCCCCGATATTAGCTTTTTGGTACTGCCTTCAGAACCCAATCACCCCGTCACCTCCCTTTGGCTCCCATGCTTTGCACTCTTCAATCCCCATCTTATTCTCTTCCTACTCCCCATCTCCGGCAGTCACCATCTCCTCCCGTTACTGATTCTCCTCTCCAACCGTGATTCATCCATTCCATATTTACCCCTGAAAATCATTTCCTCCCCTCGCCTCCATTTTTTTATTCATCTTTGAACATGTCTTCTCTTCCATCTACCACTGCTCGCAGTTCCTTACTCTAAACCTAGGTTTCGCGCCTCCGCTATTTGTCCCCTCTTCCTCTGCAACAACCCTCAGTGCCTCCGGCTTCTCTACCTCCTCCTCCATCTGCTCGGCGTCTGGATCCTCCGCCTCTTCCGATTTTATAACAGCGACCACAGATATCAGTGGATTTCAATCTTCTTCTAGTTGTTGTATACTTATGTGAATATGCTTCGTGAAATTACTCAAGTATTCTATGCTAGTGCATTAATCCCACTTGAATTTTTTACTACTACAACCATACACAATCGGCTCAGTACATAATAACTTCACCCATTGCAAATACCATCACATTATTGTTGAATTTTACCATTTTTTCAGTTTGAATTAGGATATTCTCTTTATGCATCTTCTGTGTGGATTTCATCATTTATGCAGGCATTATTTGTTTACAGAAATAGTCCTTTAGCTCACAACCATCATAGAATATTGTGGTTTCTCATGTTTTTGTAGCGTTCCCATAAGTGTTTCATCTATGATAACCCAATTCTCATGGGGAAGGCATTCTAAATGAACACGTGTCATGTGATCTTAGTGAATTTAATAATTTTAAATGTGGTTCATATAAAGCATTCAAGAATCAATATTCTTCTTTTCAGGTTTTCCCATTATATACACATGCATTCTGAGCGTAAAGGATGAAGAATGGTTTGAGTTTTGTCATTTGTTGTTCAACATAAAAAACATAACATTATTTTAACAATATTTTTTCTTTTTTTATTTTCAGGGTTTTGGATTTTTCTTTATTTGTAACTGTTTCCTTATTAGTCATAAATAGATATTTCTGGCTTTCTTCATTCATCGCAACCCCTCTTTCATTCCGCATCTACTTTGAACCTTATGTATGCCGTCATTTATTATCTTCTCACTTCCTCTGACTATGGATTGTAACCCTTATTCTATCTGACATCTTTTCTGTTCAGTTTTGTGATTATTTATTCTCAACTCGCTTACTCTGATTATGTGTTGCATCTCCTATTCTCTCCTGCATCAGCTTTGTAGTTCACGTATGGGATTAATTACCTATTCCAAAACCTAACTCATGATTTCTCATTTCTCCTATCATTTCACATATTACTTTTGGTTCAAATTTAGTTTTCTGATTTTTCATGTTATGTTTGAAAATAAAAAAATTCTACTATGCTTAATTTTAGGTTTGTGATCATATCTTCTCATCTTGCTTCCTACATCTCTTATTCACACATCAGGTACGAGATTAATTACCTATTCCAAAACCTAAATCCATTGCTTCTATATTATGATAAATGAACATCTAAATGGGATGAGTTTGAGTGTCCTCAAATGGATATTCATGTGACTGCAAAAAACAAATTAAATGGTAAGCAAAATTGAATATTTGATTATTTCAAACAATAATATATAATCGTTTGTCCGATATTTTGGGTGATTTATATTATATTTCTGAACCCTATTAGGTGGTATTCCATAATGTTTCTACATCGTGATATCATTTCTCCATATAATTATATAAAAATTTGGGATGAATACTTAGGAGTTAACGATTTTGATGAAGAAAATTGAGTTTCACCTTATGATTATAATGTTGATGCAATAGTTAAAAAGATTAGTGCTATTACCAATGTCATTTTTAAATTTTTTTCTACTCATATTGTATGTATGATTGAACACACTTTTCATGTATTTCTCATAAATCATTACAATAGTTTAGTTTCATTATAAAAATCAAACATATGAATGGGAGGAGTTTGAGTGGTCTAAAAGGATTATTCATGTGAATGCACATAAACATGTTTTTTATCTCATGTAAACAAATATTTGTTTTTCTCTTTGTATGGTTTGCTCTATGTTGATTCAATTAATTTTAGGAGGTGGTTTCACATCAATGAACAAGTTTTTGTCTTGGTTAAGTTTCAATATTGATGATGCTGGTACACGATTATGAGGAAGTTCGGGTTTGTGATTATTTCTTCTTAGCTTTCTTTGTCCGACTAAGCATTGCATCTCCTATTCCCTCCCACATCAGCTTCGTAGTTTAAGAATGGGATTAATTACCTATTCCAAAACCTAACTCTTGATTTTTCATTTCTCATATCATTTCACATATTAAATTGGGTTTAAATTTAGTTTTCTGATTTTTCATGTTATTTTTGAATATAACAAACTTCTACTATGATTAATTTTAGGTATGTGATCATATCCTCTCTGCTTGCTTCCTACATCTCCTATTCACACATCAGGTAGGAGATAAATTCCATATTCAAAAACCTAAATCCTTTGCTTATGAATTATGATAATCAAACATCTAAATGGGATGAGTTTGAGTTTTATCAAAGGGAAATTCATTTGAGTGAACAGATACAAATAAAATGGTAAGAAACATTTAATATTTGACTATTTCAAACAATAGTATATAATCATTTTTTCCATAATAATTATATCTTACCCAAACCCATGGAGACCTATAGACCTCACGAGTAGATCACCGCCACTAAAATATTTTGGAAATGTCTTATTACAGATGGGATATGTCTCACCAAGATGGGATATTCAATGGTTTCCTTCTACGATCCCCACACCAATGGAACAAAATTCATGGATGAGCTTGAGGATGACATAAATTCATGGGATCTTCTGCATCCCATTAATGATTGGGTGAGGATATGATGATGGGAATTTCATCCACTCCAGTTGATATTTCAGGTCATGTGACTTCTAGTGTGGCCAAAGGTGAAGATTCAGAATAATCCTTGAGTAGTCATTCCAACGAGATCTCAGGAAGGTACATATGTTCTTACTTATAGGTAGGTAAATATCAGCATAATATGTACCTTAAATATAATATTCTCTAATGACTTTTGGTTGAATCCAATCATCAGGTTCCATGAATAATGTTTCTGCTGCTCTCTATGTGGGTACATTTTGAAGACCGACTTGCTTGGGAACTCTATCTAGGATATCACTGGTTAGATCAGATTAGGTATTCAAGGTTACTTCATGAATTATAATGGCTTCATCTTTTATTCTTTGCAACCTCCCTATCTAGGTTATATCAAAATTAACAAGGATATTGCTTCCAAGGAAAATGTAGATTTTTATGTAGAACGAAACAAAAACATTTGATAGAAAAAGTGGCGAGATTACACTTCTATATATGTACACTTCAGTATTGCAAATTGTTTAGAAATACATGCACATTGTTTGGTGTCATAAAATTTTTAAATCTACGATACACTACTGTATAAAAATGTTATAAATATAGAATGTTCCATACACTTCAACAATATACGGTATTGTATACATTACACTGCTGTATACGAATGCATACATTACATTACACTCCATTTTTGTATAATCCGGTCTGTAAAAAGGTTTAGAAAATACTTCTCCTTTCATACCATCATTACTATTTTTTTATGTAATGAATGGGAATTGATTTAATGTTAGTGACACATTAATTCATTTGTTGTACGGTGACATAAAGAAGTTCTGGTAGTTGCCGGTGAATAATTTTTTTAGAGCATAACGAGTTATCTATTTATAGTGTATATTAATGTAGTCAATTTCAGTACTATTCTTGAATTATTTTCACCTAGGATGGATATTCCCAATTCATGAATCTATTTTAGATAGTTTTTACTCATTCCATGAGAATGATGGTTCTGCCAATGTGCAATTCTGAAGTGGGGGTGGGCAGGGGGCGGGGCTGGGCAAGGGGCTGGTGGGGGAGGGGTCTGATGGGGGTGGGGGAGGGGGGCTGGGCAGGGGAAGGGGGAGGGGGAGATGGGCAGGTGGAGGGGGGAGCTGGGCAGGGGCTGGGGGAGGGGTGGGGGAGCTGGCCAGGGGATGGGGGAGGGGGCGAGCTGGGTAGGGGGAGGGGGAGCTGGGTAGGGGCAGGGGGAGGGGGAGCTATGCAGGGGCTGGGGGAGCTGGGGGAGCTGGGCAGAGGGAGGGGGCAAACTTGGCAGGGCCAGGGGGAGGGGGGAGCTGGGTAGGGGGAGGGGGGTAGCTGGACAGAGGTAGGGGAGGGGGGAGCTGGGCAGGGGGAGGGGGGCTGTGCAGGGGCAAGGGGAGGGAGGGAGCTGGGCAGGGGGGGCTGGGGGACGGGGATGGGGCTGGGCATCGGAATGGGGCTGGGCAGGGGGAGGGGGGTTGGGCAGAGGGGAGGGGGAAGGGGAGGGGTTATATTTTATTTCTTTTCATTTAGTCATATATGTTTCCTACTGTTATTATTATTTCTTAGAAGTTTTTCTTTCTGTTTAAAAATTACCCCTCCATTTGATATTTCAGGTCATGTGACTTCTGGTGCGGCCAAAGGTGAAGATTTGGAATGATCCTTGAGTAGCCATTCCTACGAGATCTCAGGAAGGTACATACGTTTTTGCTCCAGTTGATATTTCAGGTCATTTGACTTCTGGTGCGGCCAAAGGTGAAGATTCAGAATGATCCTTGAGTTGTCATTCCTAAGAGATATCATAAAGGTACATATGTTATTGCTTCTAGGTAGGTAAATATCAGCATAATATGTACCTTAAATACAATCTTCTCTAGTGACTTTAGGTTGACTCCAATCATCAGGTTCCATGAATAACATTTTTGCTGCTCTCTATGTGGGTACATTTTGAAGGCTGACTTGCTTGGGAACTCTATCTAGGATCTCACTGGTTAAGACAGATCAGGTATTCAAGGTTAGTTCATGAATTATAATGTATTCATCTTTCATTCATTTCAACCTCACTATCTAGGTTAGATCAAAATCAACAAGGATGTTGCTTCCAAGGAAAATACAGACTTTTATATAGAACGAAACAAAAACATTTGATAGAAAAAGTTCCAAGATTACACTTCTGTATATGTACACTTCAGTATTTCACATTGTATAAAAATACATACACATAGTTTGGTGTCATAAAATTTCTAAATCTACAATACACTACTGTATACAAATGTTATAAATATAGAATGTTCCATACACTTCAACAGTATACAGTATTGTATACATTACACTGCTGTATACAAATGTATACATTACATTACAATCCTTTTTTGTATAATCCAGTCTGTAAACAGGTTTGAAAAATATTTCCCCTTTCATACCATCGTTACTATTTTTTGTATGCAATGAATGGGAATTGATTTAGTGGGAATGAAACATTAATTGATTTTTTTACGATGACATAAAGATGTATATGTAGTTGCAGGTGACTAATTTTTTTAGAGCATAACGAGTTATCTATTTAAAGTGTATATTAATGTAGTCAATTTCAGTACTATTCTTGACTTATTTTCACATAGGAGGGATATGCCCAATTCATGAATCTATTTTAGATAGTTGTTACTCATTCCATGAGATGGATGGTTCTCCCAATGTGCAATACTGAAGTGGGGGTGGGCAGGGGCGGGTCTGGGCAGGGGGCTGGTGGGGGAGGGGTCTGGTGGGGGTGGGGGAGGGGGGCTGCGCAGGGGCAGGGGGAGGGGGGATCTGGGAAGATGGAGGGGGGAGCTGGGTAGGGGCTGGGGAGCTGGGGAGCTGGGCAGGGGCTGGGGGAGGTGGGGGAGCTGGGCAGAGGGAGGGGATGAGCTTGAAAGGGGAGGGGGAGGGTGGGGGGAGCTAGGAAGGGGGAGGGGGTTGCTGGACAGAGGCAGGGGAGGGGGAGTTGGGCAGGGGGAGGGGGCTCGGTAGGGGTACGGGGAGGTAGGGAGCTGACCAGGGGGAGGGGGCTGGCCAGAGGGATGGCGAGGGGATGGGCATGGGAAGGGGGGCTAGGTAGGGGGAGGGAGGCTGGGCAGAGGGGAGGGTAAGGGGAGGAGTTATATTTTATTCCTTTTCATTTAGTCATATATGTTTCCTACTGTTATTATGATTTCATAGAAATTTCTCTTTCTGTTTAAATATTACCTACCACTATCTTGTCTTTATAACATATCTTTTTATTTGGACTGGGTTGGCAGCTCGATTGTGGAGGTGCTTCTCAGTTTTGGCCCTGGTAGATTATTAAGGTATAAAAAATATTTACTCCTGCTCTTGCATCTGTCTTCACTGTTTAAATATTCATCAATAACCATCCTAGGAAATCATTGTTACCGATTTTGATATCTCTTCCTATGGTTTGTTTTTTTATATTTAAAAAGCTTTCCACTGCTTTTCTAAGGTTACATTTTAGTGGGGGTGGGTAGGGGGAGGGGTTGGGCAGGGACAAGGGGGGATGGAGCTGGGCAGGGGGAGGGGGGAGCTGGGCAGGGGTAGGGGGATGGGCAGGGGGAGGGGGCTGGGCAGGGGGAGGAGGGCTAGGCCGAGGGGAAGGAAAGGGGCATGGCTATGAGAGGTTGTCATTTTTATAGTAAGTAGTAATTTTTTAGTTCAATTTATTCCAACAGATTTGTAAATTTCGTAGCTTCTGAACTTTGCCTCCCCCATTCCAGCATCTTCTATTTTTGTTATCTTTATTCTTAACTCCATTTTCTTCCATCATGAGTAACCCACTCACATCATTATTGGTATTAAATTTTTTAATAGATTTCATAATTTTATTTCCATTTTCAGGTGGCTATCCTCAAATCATGCATTAGAGAAAATCCATGTTTTACAAACTGGATGAAAAAACCTCTAAAGTAGAACTGCTCTTCAAAATGCTGGCTGGGAAATCCATGTTTTCATTCTGCTCAATTTTGATTATTTTAATTTTGCTGGACTGATTTTCATTAGTTTATGTTATGTAGGTTTTCTCATCTTACCATATTTATTTCATTCATTTTCACATTTGACAGTTTTATTATTACAATCACTGTCTTATGTTGGATTTTACTTTCACCCTTTAGTCAATATTTTTGTTTCTTATCAACTTTTACAAATACAAATTCTTTTTAAAGGAAAACCATTAATGAAGCCCTTTACATTTTAATCAACATTATTGTTTCTTCTCAATAATAATAAATATTAATTCTTTTTAAAAGAACAACCATTAATCGAGAAAGACGTGCTATTTCACGGGCGAGTACTAGTAGTATTTCTTTATAAGGTTTATATATACCTAACATGAAACTTCAGATATATATTTTATCTATAATAATTTCATTGATTGTTTATCTTAAATTTATTTGTTCATAGAGGTTTATATTTAAATATTCAATGTTGTTTCTGACACCTTGAATGTTAAAATATTTAATTATCAAATCACTCCCAATGACAATATTCTTGATACTATTTTACATATTTGTTTTGTGAATATAAAATGATTATATAGGAAATATTATTTCTATTTTTAATTGATGTCAATTATTTTTAAAAAATATTCATTATACATGTTTTTATACCGAAAAATTTGACCAATGAAAAAAATATTGTCCTATTCATAACGTATATAGTGAAAATGACTTTTGAAACACTTTCTCCATATTTTATTTTTGAATTCCTTTAAATTATTTAATATTTTAACAAATTTAAAAGTTAATTTTTTTGAATCTAATTTTTTTCAATGAAAAGGCCAATTGCGTATTGGAAATGGTTTTTAAATAGAAAAAAATATTTTTATATAAATGTTTTTTCATATAGGATTAAAATAGTTTTTCAATTGGTTTTAGGGTTAAAGTGTTTTATTAATGATATGGTACCTATTAATTATTGGAAACTGGTGACCTTGATATAGATTAGATATGTGGTATCCAAAAAAGTGGTGGGAAATATTGTTTTATCATAATATGGGGTTTCCTAGATAGCATTGGGAGAGACTATTAAAGATTAACATGGTGTGTCCCAAAGAGCATCATGAATTCCCATAATTTATTAACATGTGGTGGCCAAGATATGTCTTTAGGTAATCCCATAATATCTAAATTGGATGTCGGCCTTATGGTTTTTTCATTTCAAAGGGATTCAGAAGGGTTATATATATATGATGCATTAAGTGACCAAAATGAGTATTAATTTCCTTCTACGGATTTTAATGATTTTCTTTTATAAATTTTATATATGTGAAATTGGGTTATTAAATATTCTCAATAAACTCTGGTGATAATGGTAAACATTATATGTGTTTCCATTAATTTACTAGACCAACAATCTCATTTATTACGTTATCTCGAGTTGAAATTTTGTGATAATTCATTGTTTAAAATATATATAAAATGTTTTAATGGAGAATAGATAAAATTATTAGATCAAGGAGAAAAATTGTAAGAGTTATCATGAATATTAATCTTTTTTGGGATTTCATTTGGTAAAAAAATTGATACATTATATAACTGTCCAATTGTAATGTGTGGGGTTACTTTGTATGAATTTTTTTAAATTATCTAAATCTCTAAACAAGAAAATACCATTAAAGTATGTATTGTTTTAAAGAATTATATTAAGAAATTTTTAAGGAAGGGTCATTGTAGAAACATGCTCTTAAGGTTCATCTTATATGTTGGAAAAATCCCCTCTAGGTCAAGATGTATTTGATTTCACCCCCAACCCATCACTCAAGAACACTGATGCATAATTGGATCTTATTTAAATAACTTGATTGATGACTAGAGATTAAAATGGGATCTTCATCTTGGTGGTAACTTATTTGATGAATGGTAATTTATGTTATGGGTCGGGAAACAATGTTATGAGTTTTTTCACCATAAATATGTTTTCTGTCTCTAAAATCTATTCTAGGTTTCCCAATCCTTCACTTATCATCTGTTTAATCTTCTTTAATAACAAGTTATTTATTGGTGTCCAGGAACTATTTCATTCCAAATTTTCCATGTTGTGGTCAGAATTGTCCTCTGGGATAACTATTAGATAGGTGGGATCCCCCCTATTATAGTTATGTATGAGAAGTTCCACCAAATTGTAGATGTTCGAGATTACTGTTCCCATACTCTAGTCATGTAAAGAGATATTATCAACATTTTTTAGGAAATGATAATAATAGATCTTACCATTAGCTCACTCATTCAATTTAATGATTGCGTAAAAAAATTCATCATAGAATATCTATTCCATCATTAATATACCCCCCCAGGTTCCCTTCCATGTAGGTTCACGATTGTTCTGGTTCATATTAGGATATTTGGGATACTGGGGATCATACCCCATGTGGTTACTGAGTGAATTTAGAGATATATTTAGGCATTAGGCTGGTGGTAATCATTTCCATGTTCCAATATTTATGGTTTATCATGTCAAGAGATGTGTTCTCAAGAATTTAGGTCACTAAGATAGTGATTGAAGCATGGATAGCATAGGTATGGAGCCTTAATATGGTGGTACCAAATCTTCGATTACATTACTAGATCTTAGGCCCCACTTAGCTGTGAAATTTTCCCTATAAGATCAATGGTAATTTTATGTTTTTATTTGTATATATATTAAATCATTTTCACTATTATTCGTATCATAATACCAATGGGAGTCCCAGTGCATTATCTTATCCCAGGATTCTGATCATATTCAGGGTCAAGTGCTTGTTTTTAGTCACTAACATTGTCATTGATGTTTTCAGCTAATATGATTACTTCTACATCACCCATATCCTAAACTGATGGGGATAATTATTGATAATGGTGATGTAACAATTAAAGAAATATCTTACAATATTTCCCTTCGGTAGTGAGATCTTACTGATAGGATGGATGTACTAATTGTGTGTGGTCCATATAATCATTATCGGTTCTCTATCAAGTCCATATATGTTCAAAGGGTGTCCCCTCTTATGTTGACCAGTGCATGGGAGAGCATCACCCTAATACTATTCATAAATTTTTTATGATATTGGAATGAGAAGAGAAAAATATTTTGATCATTCTTCCCCATGCTAATTCTCTAGCCATTCATACTCAGAATCGTGCCCATGCATGGGTAGAAGCCCACTCCAGTGTTATGCTAAACTATCACATCCACCATGTGGGAAGGCAATTTTCCTCTTTGATCTCCCTATATATGGATAAGATGGAGTTGATATATGGCTTGGGAGATCCTTCATGGAAGTTTCCTCATCCCAGTGCTGACCATTCCATTATATGGGATGAACTTGTTGAGGAAGCTAGCCCTCAAACATAAAAATTGGAAATTTGGATTTTTAAAGGTATAATATATAATGATTTCTCCCCTATATCCCTCACATATCCTCTATTTGTTCTTCCTTACATATCAACTATAGAAGAGGAAGATAGTAACTAGAAATAGCATAGTTTTATTTGGAGGCATATTTACAAATTGATCTCTAAAACCCCCTTAGAAACATTTCATGATTAAGAAGAACATATTCATCAACTATTTCATTCTAAAGGGGAGATAATATTTAAATTCCAACCATTATATAAAATCATATGAAAAATAATTCTAACATGGAAGGAGTTGGTCACCAATGAGAGGGGCTTGCACGATCTTCAATAAAAGACTCCATATTCCAATAATATGAAGGATAACTCAGAGGAATTGGAATAAAGTAACCAATTCATATCGGATTTGCAAGCCCAAATAGATGCATGTACCATATAGATATAAAGATAAAAGGATATCACAACTCACCTAAGGTATAGCCTCTCAACATCATCATTATCATTAGACACCACCCAAAAGAGAGTTGATGATCTATTTACTCTCATTGAGACCCCTCAACCTTTGGTAGAAGTAGAATATGTGGGGTGGGACCCACTTCAACATTTTATATACTCTTCTCTCCAGACTAGTACTGAACTTTCAAACACTGTAGGCTTAATCTTTTTATAGTTCAATTGAAAAATGTATTTTGTTTGATTGAATCTTTTGAAGGGATCTAGGTTGTGGAGATCCATCCTCCTTTCATCATATCAATGATGATATATTTTGAATGTCATTTTATTTTTTCCAGTTTTCTTTCATTTATGATATGAATGAAGTTTATCTTATCTAAAGTTGTATTAGGAGTCAAATATACGCATCATTTTTCTACTATCAAGCACACCTGATTTTCTAGAATTGAATGTCTAAATTATAATAGATTATTCTCAGTAAATTTTCATGAATTCCCAACAACATGAGGTTTCTGAAAAATATTTCTACTCCTTCTATCTTGAGATTTCCTGATTCTCCAAAGGATATTATAGGTAGAGTATATTTCATGATGGGCTAGTAATATAGCATTTACTAAAGCTTATGGTATTGGTTTATCATAGTTTCATTTTTTATAAGTCCATATTGTGGACCTTACAAACATTAAATCATTTCCATTCATACAGACTAAATTATTTATGTGTTGTAGTTTAAGGTAATTCATCCAAGACTTATTGTAACTAAATTTTTCTAATTTTAACTTAGACCTAATATCGATGTAGTTTAGAATCTTTCAGTTTGGTCCTCTTATCACTGTAGTTTTAGACGTCTTATCTCTTACCATATATTTCATTTTCTTAGGGTCTTTTTTCTTAGACCTTCTATCTCTGTAGTTTATGATCTTTTAGCTTAGATATAATTATTGTATTTTAGGGTATTTTATCTAAAACATTATATCATTTTAGAATGGGGTATTTTAGCTCATACCTTCTAACATGTTAGTTCATTATCTTCAATCTTGGACCTTCCATTGTGGTAGTTTTGGGTCGTTTAGCTTGAAACACATATCACTATAGTTTTGGGGATATTTATCTTAGAAATTATATCATTGTTTTTAGTGTCATCTAGCTCAGACCTTTTGGAACTATTATTTAGCTTCATTAATCTTATAACTAGTATTGATGTATTTTTTCGTGATTTATCCCTGACATTCAATCATTTCAATTTAGAGTATTTTAGTATGTACCTTATGATATTGTTCATTTTAGGTATTTCTATAGGGACATGATTTAATAATATGGAATATGGGGTGGAAAATCAAGGGATGACAGATAACACTCTATGGTTCTGAGTTACTCCTTACAATTATTACGGCTAACGAGGATCGGAGTACCCTTCTTTAAAGGAGGATGTGCCTATGATTGGTATGACAAATCCCTTCTTTGTCAGTTCTATTGTTAAACATAGGTATTTACACTATTTTATAATTTCTGTTGAATATTTATGGGGGTTATTCTGGTTGAGGGTGAACTACTAGAGAATCTAGGCCCACCTGAAAAATTTAAATGCAGAATTTCAAAACCCAAAAATATGATATGAGTAATATAGAATAGGGTATAAATGGTGTGGATGGACCATAATTCCTTAAGGCGTTAGGTTCCACCACATCATTATCAGGTCTCATAAGTATTATAGTTCCTTTCTTGTATTGTAGGGATTATTTATATTGGAATTCCAAATACCATATGTGTTGATAGATTGGTTATTAAGATTTTTCCTACCCTTCTATGATGGACATGAAATATTTATGATGATTTAATCATGTGAACAATGAAGTTGGGTTTGATAGAATAGTTATTTAGTTTGGGTTCTGGTACCTTAGGAATATTTAGGTCTTAAATTGTGAAGATAGATCCATATGACCTATAGACCTGAATCACAAGGTTTGGGCCATTTAAAGGTAACAGAATAGAGTATTGAATCCCTTCATTGAAAAAGGATTAAAAACATTATGACATAATGTCAATGATTTAAACTATTCTTGCATTGTATGGATTCATATATTTTATATCATAGTGCCTCTATCATGATGATGATTTGGGATTGTTGTATCTTTAATGGATCAGAACACAACATGGTATTGAGTTCCCCCTAGATGACATGAGGCACACAATGATTAAAAATAATTTTTTCAAAGAGAAACATTTCATTGAAAAACAGTTGGAACTTATGTAGGAGCCATAGGCACACATGCATGGTCAAACAAAGGGACCCTTGAAGCTAGAAATACTTTTCTATGGGTAATGGAAGATTCAAAATTATCTTCGAATCTCAATTAATTTAGTTTAATTAATGAAAAGTATAATATATATGATGGGATTGGGAACCCTCAAATTTTTTTTGTTAACTAGTGAACATGATATCATTGTAATGAGATATGAAAACCCATTACTCTAAAATTCTCTTGGACAAGTGGATACAATAATTATAGATAGTATTTTACTAGGAATAGGACGTACACTATAGGATTTTTATGAATTATTTACTCACTCAGTAATTTTTCCCTTAAACTATAGAGAAGAAGTGTTTACCAGGAAAATACATGAAATTTTTTAATACATCTATTTATGTGTTTTCATCATAAACAAATTCTGTTTCTTTCACAAAAAGTATAATGTATTGCAATTTTGATAATAAAATCTTTTAGTTTAATGATATATCTTTGGAAAATGTGTAGGCGGATTAAAGTCAAGAGGAAAATGGACATATTTTTAGGGGAATGTAACCCAAGAGCCTAATTAAGATACCCAAGATTAATAGGTCTTAAAAATCATTCTAATAAGGGGATAAAAAATTATTCAATAATAGCTCTAGTTTCTCAGGTCATGAGAATTGATATGGGGAAATAATACTGGGAATGTCCTAGAACACATTGAGGTTTTGAGTTCTACCACTATGGTGTCTAGACTCACATCGATTAGAAATCCCATTTTTCAAAGTAACACATCTCGTAGATAACTGTTGGCACATATGCAAGATCCATATGAATAAATTAATTGTTCAACAAATGGTCTACTAAATCAATGTTTCTTTTTTCCAAGTGCTAGGGAAGGATTGAAGAAACTCTAGGAACTCAAATTATGATGTGTGGTATGTGTATTGAGAAACATAAAATATTGTTGTAGAACTAGGTACTCTGGTTGATTGGGGTAATTTTCATGTGTTCCTTTGATGAGGGGTGATAATGGTGATGATATGAACCATTTAATGTCATGTATTAGGTATATATTTGTCATGTTGTTTACATTCCATGCAACTAATTCATTTTTCATTGTAGTGTAATATCATGTGGTAATGATTTATTTTTTTCCTTGTAGTATAAAATCATGCAGTAAGGACATGTGAACCAAAGTGAAAATTTCAAAAGTTATATTTTGTGTAAAAGAATATTGGGTTCAGATTTGACTCATAAATCAATTAATTGATAATTTATGACTCAAATCGTACATAGTTGGGGGTGTATTTGGTTCATTTTTTATTGTATCTGGGCCCAAGATTAGTGATTTGAGTGTCACTATGTATCCTAAAATGATAAGAATCAAGCCACCCATATTTTGTGATAATCCATGATGTTCAAATTCACACGATAAGGATTTGGGCTCCCGAATCTAAAACCGAAGTACCATGTCTGAACTGGATACCTAAGGTTTATGTTTCCTTACGTATCCTATGATGTTAGGAATCAAGTCATACAAAGTTCATGATAAATCTCCCAATCAAATTATAACTCATACAAAGAGAGGGGACATTTTTATATTTATTTCCTTTGACTAGAACTGGGGTTAGAGATCTAGGTGTTACTATGTATCCTATGATGATTGGAATCAAGTCACATATAGTACTTGAATGGGAAATGTTCTTCATAGTTCTTACCTATATGTATAGGGGGAATGTTTAAATTGATTTTTTATGTTGGGATTAGGATTAGAGATCTGGGTGTGACTCTGTATCCTACAATGACAAAAATCAAACCACATATTGTCTATAAATGGAGGTTTTGTGGGAGAACAACACCATAGTTGGTGGCCTTCTCATGTGTGGTCCACCAGAATGTGCAATTTTATCTTGTACATAGTACATCAACAATGTAGTTTATAATCATCCAGTGATGACTCATCGGGTCCTTTTACGGTCATTTATCTAGGACAATGATATCTCTATCATGATTTTTATTCTTAATTTGTGTAGGAAATCTGTTAAAATAATTCAAACACTAACATGGGCTATGCTCAGTGTGAGAAACATGGAATTTATAGATTTACTCGCACCATACATAGGTGATTAAGATAAGGGAATGAAAATTTTGTATCATGTGGTGGCTATACCATGTCATAAGATTAAGGCATCCCTATGTGTCTCATAAAAATTTTAATCAAGCCATAAGTAGTCATATAAATCCATATAGATTACTGTCACATGAAAGGTGCATCAATCTTTTAGTTTAACATCATGCGTTAAGGATGGGGTCACCCATCATGAATGAAGATCAATGTTGGGGATCCATGCAGTTTTATGTCATGTGACCTGGACATCTTTTGTGCTATTTAACATCATGTGGTGGGGAAAATGGTCACCCAGTGTGGGAGAAAATGAATATTGTAGATGGGCTCAAGACAAAGAGTCTTTAAATCACTATGTATATTATGATGGTAGGAATCAAGACACATGTAGTTCCAAGATGATGTGATTCCCTACATGGATGTAACTCTCACACATGGATATGGGAATTACATTTATCTTTTGCATAGATCATTCTCATGTGTGATGAACCAATGGTGAGATGATACTTCCCATGAAGTTTTAATGTCATGTGATGAGGACATTGTCAGTTATGTTTTAACATCATGTAGTAAGGAAATTACACTATATATTAACATCATACCACATGGACATGAGATGTTATGCAGTTTAATGTCCTACTTCTATGACATTCTACCTATAATTTAATATAATGTGGATAGGAAATACCTACATAGTTTAATATAATAGGACTATGACATGATTTTTTGTGTAGTTTGATGTCCTTTTTATAGAATGAGAGGCACATAATGACAACTATGAAAATTATTTATTAAGAAACCCCACATTCTTCGGGGGGTGTGACACACTCTGCATCCATTGTGACTAGTGAATAAGCTAAATTATTGTAGACCTTATGTGTCATATAAGGACCCTAAATCTTACGTTATATATTTTGTGGATTCTTCCCTAGTGTCCTTACGATTCTACGATCTAAAACCAGTTTAACTTGATGTAGTGAATGGATGTGGATATTTTTTTGAAGTCTTGTACAATCTGATTGTAATGGACTTCATGTTTGTATAGTGTGGACATCATTTTCCCTTCAAACCATTCTATTTTAACCATTCACATTTTCGGTTTCTCATCATCTAATAGTGTTTATCAATTGGATATTTTAGGTGAGGTATACTAGATTTTTATGGGTTATACTACTTTTGATCCATACACAAGTCAATATACAGTTTCTTATGTAAGAAAATGAATGGTGGTCTGGTTGGCCCATAATGTATGAAGGTTCCTATCCAGCCATGATTCTTGTCATTATTTTCTAAATTATGGATTATATACTATAGTGAATTAATAAATGCCTCAATCTCTCTACTTTCAACTACATGATACCATGATGAATGATTGGACTTGATGGTGTACTGCAGGTACAATTTCATCAACTCCACAGAATTAATGTTTTTTTTGTTGAACATAAATATTGTGTGAGGGACCTCAAAAATGGTGATAATATGGTAAATTATGAAGTTGATTGTATTATTTATCCTAACTTTGTTGAGTTGAATTTCTACAGCCCATTTAGAGAAGATGTTGGTAATAGTGAGTATGTACTTGAATGACCTAGATGTGGATGGGGGATATCGCCACCCAACATCAGTTTCCCAAAAAGAAAATTAGATACGAATGTAGAGCTATATGTAGAAATTATGGGGTATTGTGAATAAGGTTTTCATTAATATTAAATGCATTAAATTTCTTATTGAATTCTATAAATTCATATATCATTCTTCTCCAGTAATATCCTAGCCTCTTGATTTAGTGGGAGCGCCTGGTCCTAAACTGATGAGAACCATAGGAAACTATGTGTATTTAATCTATAATACAAATAATATCATATTATTCTATAAAAGTAATATTTATTTCATATATCCCATACTTTTAGAGGAATTTCTGCTCATTTGGAAAATCTCATAGGCTAGTGTTTATTTCTTGACAATGAATTTGTTACCTCATAGCTCGGTCTGTTGGGAGAGTCTTGTGATAGAGATAACAAATTATGGGATCTACAAATATGGGGTGTATACCATTTCATAACACTATCAGGCAGTGTTAAAATGATCTATTCAAACCAATTTACATATTATGATCAATGAGACCATTCTCTAGTGTGTGATATAGTATATTACATCCACCATATCATGGTCGACCAAAATTGTGGATATGTTGGCAGGAAAATTTTGGAGAACATTATGTGATCAACAAAAATGATTAAATGTGAGACAAAAAGGTAACACTTCCATAGTCCCCTAACTTAGCTGGTGATATGGTCAATTTCTTCTTTTTTATGGAATACTCTCTGTTTATGTGCTTTATCACTAGCTCTAAAAACCATTTGATATTTATATAGGCTCTATATAGATATAGGGATACATCAAATCCAACGATGATGTCTTGGTATTCATCATCATTATTTGTGAATCCTTCATAGAGTGAAAAAGTTTACGTAGAAACTTATTTATCAAAAGATACAAATACAATTTCTGAGCCATCCAATTAATTTTTAGGTTTTCAATCCTTGTGTCGATATGTCTTTGGGGGGTGCAATCAAAAAACATCATTCATGTCTGGGCAGTTTCATGGGTATATGAAACATATTTTTCTATAAGATCTATGTCCATTAGTGTACTTTATAGGGTGGTATGTTCTATAAGAAAATCAAATGGTCTTTCCCATTCATTGACTTTTATGATACAAATTGAATGTCATAATGTTGTAGAATGACCTCCCATCGGGCCAACCACCCTAACAACATGGGATGAACATGGTTGTAATTGAGTGGATCAATACAAGAGAAAATGTGGAATTTTTGGTGATGCATTTAATCACTCATATTCTACACTAAAAATATTACTTTGTGGTAGTACATCTCAACATCATAGTATCAGGTCTCAGTACGTAGAATTGTTTGGATGATTTAGTAGTGATTTTTTTACAAAACCCACATAATTATTTTTTGCAAGGGGGTTTCCAAATGATTATTCCATTAAGGCTAAATATATTAAGAATTTCCTCCCTTGCACCTGTTTCCTAAGGACTAGCGGGTGTAAAAGATATTAATTTATAATCTCAAGGTGTTATTACTAGTCATCTTCCCATTCATAAGTGATTTCATTCATCATTAGTCCTCTGATAAATATGGATTTCCTTTCTAGGATGGATAAGAAATGATGATTTTAGATGAGGTTCCATTAAATACCCTTATATTATTTTATATTTTTGGGGTGTGTCATTATTAGAATAGGTCTAGTCTTTTATGGGTCAACCATGACGCCACAGTGGAATACCACAAAGCCAAGGAACATCCCAAAGGTCACCCCGAAAGTACATGTTAGTAGATTCATCTCTATACTATACTATAGCACCTTTTCAAATACCATTTGATGATCTGTAACTTGATTGCATCACTATAGGGATTTGAACAACAATTCATCGACATTACATTCATCTATCCATCCTTAGAGTGGATTAAGTATATGATGCATTGATATGTATCTCTAGTGTTCTTTAACCAAATGAGAATTAACTAATAGGAAAATACCGCTTATGGTGCACTGAAGGCGGTGGATTCATTATATTTAGAGGATATCTCTATCTTATTGTACCATGTGTACCCATCCATGAATAAAAGTGCTTGGTAGCCACAAGTTTTATCCATAAAGATATCTTTTGTTGGTAATGAGAACTCATCCTTTGGGAAATGTTGATTAAGGTCTTTGAAATATATTCATTCCCTGATCATCCCATTATTATTTCTAAAAGATGTGATGTCAGAGATCCATCTTGCACATTGTAGCTCTCAGAAAAAGTTGTCTCTGATCAATTTCACAAATTCTACCTCTAAAATGGTGGAAAGAGAGGGGTGCATCCTTCTATATGCCTACATGAATCATTGATTGTCATTGGGTAATATAAGAAGGTTCTTAGACACATATATGTATAATCTTGGAATTTCTAAATATTTATAAGCGAACACATATTCATGACTCATTAGAAATGCAATCCATGTCTCTTTCTCCTCGAGAAGCATTTATACACAAATCTGTGTAGGTAGGGGGTCTTCATTGGTTCCCCAAATTTACCTGCCCGAGATCATCAATGGTGATGGATATGACTTTATTTAATGCACGAGTATAGTTCTTTGGGTCATCATATTCTTATTCCACCTCTATGTTTGTAGAGGAACATTCCTTGGGGGTTTTCAATCTAAGGGCCTCTCTATCACTATTGAGGTGAGAGAGGCCATTGGAAGATACATTATGACCCTTGACATCCTTAGTTATTCCATAGAGATTACAAACCTGACTGTATTAATCCCTTTCACTTGGGATTGGAGGATATTGGACATTTAAGACCATTTTCATTACCACAAATAGATTTATGGGGAGCATATAGTTATTTTTGGGAATACTCCATGGATTTTTAGGGTTAGTACCCAAGTAATTAGGGGTTGTGAAATTTATATTATTACCAATTATTAGTTTTTATCATTCCATTTTACCTGAAAATTCCTCATCATGTGTGGATTTACAATTCTCAAAGGGTTCACTATCACCATGTTGTATGGAAAATTTTCTATCGATGGGTTATTTCAAAAACTGAAGGAATTTTGGGGGTATTTCCACATGGCTATATAGCCAGGGCCTTCCATGAATGTCATCATATGTAGTGTCTTGTTATAAAATGAGAAACTCTACATTTTTTGTGAGATCCACAACATAATATTTTAGCATTAACTTCTCAATAGGACTTTTCTCATTCTTATAACACCCTTGAATGTCCATATTTTTTGAAGCTACATCCCCTTAACTATATCCCACATGTAGGTGGCTCTGAACCGTGATCAGTTTGATCTCAGAACCATTTTCAATCAAAGACTTTTGAACATCAAAGTTTTTGAATCTTCATGAATAATATAGGTTCCATATGTGATCCTATATTACATCATCTTGATTCTATTCCGGGAATGATATGGTGACACTTTATTTTAATATCATAGTATCCACTCGATAAACATCATTTACAATGTCTTGTGTATCAAATTTATTTCGACTCTACAAATAATAAATGAGTCCTTGATCTATTCTTTTGAATTAAAGAGTGCATCCAAAATTGAGATCTTGTATAGGATAGTCAAAAACAATTTCAAAATTTAATACATCTATGATAAAGGTATAAACATCACAAGATGGGGTTTTTAATTATTCTGTTTCTAGGAAACTAAGTTGTATGAGGTTGGTGAACCTGGGGATTTTTCATCGGATTAAGGGTGTAGTTACTTTTAGTGGTGAAGCTCTGGATAGACTTTCCCATTTTCTGGTTTGATCATGTGATCTCACCCTCTTTATGCGGTCATATAGGTGGACTGGATGTGGATGATTACAGAATGTTTCTGAGACATCTTCGTATTTCTTTTGGAACTTGAGGAGTGTTTTCCTTGGTTTCTGAGATCTATATATGTCTTCTATGGGAGTGTGACCTAAGTATTGGATTTGATGAATCATGTGTTGTCTCATGTATCCTTGATTCATACAATGATGCCTCTTGTTCTCGAGATTTGTGTGAGGAACTCATATTCTGAGGCATATTAATAATCAATGAAGGGGTATTCTATATGCAACATGTTTACTCAACTGAGTATGATATATTTATTTGATGAGGGCACATATGTTGGGGGTGTTTCCCATACATCAATTGTCACAGAAAAGAAATATGAAAGAGTCATAAAATACATCAAAAAAATTATGACTTACCCTATTTAGTTTTATCGTGTGTCTAATGGTTTATCCACCTTCTAGGGTAGTATACAATGTTTCTTCTCTAGGATGGGGAGCTATTGTAGGATTGAGAATCTCTTCTCTCAGGGTGGCATGATCTTGGTCAACAGTCTCTTGAGTCATCTTGTTTTTGAACTTCTACTCTTTCCTACATAGAACATTTATCTTATCATCCTCATATTCTGACTAGAAAATGGTTATACACGCCACCTTCTAATAGTGATTATCTAACATCACTTCTAATATCAACCATTATTTGGGGAATGTATTTATAGGGGATGAAATCCTATATATTATGACCCATTCTCTTATGGAAATGGAATTAGTTAGGATAGTCATTGAGGATGAAGGCATTGAGATTCATGGGCTATGGTATGTTGAGATGGTTGATGACCATGGATGAATTGAAATAATCAAGAAAATGTTCATCTTAGAGGAAGAAGACTTTATTCATCCATTCCTAAAATATCAGGTAACCTTGATTTATCTTTTCATATAGGTGAGGGTGATTTTCTGATTTTTGTCGCTCGACCTAAGGAATTAGAATTTTTAGTACCTACCTAGGTACTTTAACAGGAACAATAACTAGTTTGAGAGTGACAACTTTATAATATACCTTGATGAGCCTTTTATCATATGTTGAAAGCATTATATGAGTTTACCTTGGGTTCACTGAAAGGGAATATTCTAATTATTATGTTATTTTTTGAACTCAATGATCCCACCGAGATACATCACTAGGACTAGAGGTTTCCACAAATCCCCATTCATATTTTAAAAATCGAGTTTCAAAAACATCTCCTATGATATTGGGATACTCGGTGAATAGGTTAAAACGATAAAACTATATAATAAGTCAAACAACCTCTCATTTTACAATTGCTATTAGTTCATCAGAACAATAATAGTGATTTTCCAAAACATGGTGATAAACAAGTAAAGCAATTTAAAAAAACGTCTTCACATACTACGAATAATCCTAGTGGAAGATGGTTGTACCAAAAAATGGTTGGCCTTATTGGAGTTTGTTCAAAACACCTAGAAATGTTTTCCTCCAATTGATCTCAAGGGCCAATTATAAGACAAAATTGGGATATAAAGTGTTCGAGATGTTGTTCTGGGTCTCCCTCACTATCGAATATAAAGATGGTGGGATTTCCGAAAATGGGTGGAGGAAAAGTGTCATCCACTTATTCAAGATACTGATTCTTCTATGGTTTAATAGAATTTCAACTCCCTTCCATGTCTTCTATTTGAGTATCTAAGGACTAGATGACGTTTATAAATTCTAGATGTATTTATATCTATACTTATTAATATATTTATTAGATGAGCAAGGCATGTTGAGGGGACCATATTTATTCCTCTAGATGATTATCCATTTGTGTGATTAATGATTGATTTCATTATCGAGGAAGAGCCTGCCATAATTATAGTGGGAAGGCATGATCATTTTCTACATCTTCATTTATGTAGACCAAATTTCAAGATGCAGATCTTGTCTATCCCTCAAAAGATGCTATAAAATAATTATCCAGTCTGTCCAGATGTATGTGAGGTAGAATAATCACATCATCTTGAAGAAGAAACCCAATATGAATATATCCCTGGAGTATCTCCTCATTGATTTCCCTGATATGTTTATCACATTCTCATATTGTGATAGATTTTTCTCAAATGAAGGATTTTTTATTCCTTTGGGAGGAGATTGGGATGTTTCCAACCCCCTATCATTTACAGATATCATCCAGAATGGAGGAAACCCAATATTTGGATGACTAGGATTCTGGATCCTCCTATGGTTTCAAGTTCAAGAACCCTACGGTAGGTCATCTAAATCACCTCCATCGCAGCATAAATTGTCAATGTTATGTACCAATGCATCTACATCTTGATCCTGATTATATATTTTTGTTAACCATGATAACATTCACATATGTGTATAGAGAAATGGTATTAGACCCATTACATTCAATGTAACATGATGATTATACACTTCATGCATTAGTATTTTTTCTATGTTTTCCTATATTATTCTATTTTGGCTTGAAACCTTTGCAGGTTTGGATTCCATTCATTGTATGATCCTCCCATCTTGGCTGGAGTGTAGTGACCATGAGGGAGTTTCCTATCATGTTTAATGAATGGGACCCAAATAGTGTAGGTTTTTCTTGCGATTGGAGGAGAAGATGAGATACAAAAAACCAATATTCACTCCCAAAATAGATAAGGCAGATTCTCTCTTCAATGTTGATGATGATGAAAATTCCTTCATCGCTACAAGTAGAGGAATATTTGGGGCCAAAATTGGAATTGATTTATCATTTTTTTGGGATTAAATAATTCTAGTTTATGATTTTATAACACATAGGATTGAAATTTACATATAAAAACCCATATCAAAGGAGGGTGGTGTTGATATGAGATCATCATTAATATCCCTCAGACCCTCTTAGTGGATGATGAACCTAGTGATGGCGTTGTAAATATAAATTCTAACAAACTAACGGGATGTGGTTGGTTTAAATTTTTTACCGATATATCTTGAAACCTATCAAAAATTGATGATCTAGGAGTTTGAGGTAGTGCTAGATATTCCGCCATCCTAGTGATATAGGTTCTCTCGTGGATGTTTATTATGGAAGATACTACTGCAGGCTGTTTGATTCGGTGAAATTGTGCTCTTATAGAAGTGTGGTGATTTTTCATTTCATAATGGGAGTCATTATTTATGGGAGTTTTTTGGTTGATCAATAAATTGGATTCCATGTATGAAATGAATCACCAATTCATTGTGCGTCCAGTTCAATGATCCATTGGATATCCCCTCCACGTGTTCATGATGTCTTAGAATTTTTGATGATGGGTAATTTAATTGTAGTAAAAAACTGGCAAGAGCATTACTTGGTCGACTAATTATATTAGAGCCGACAACAATGCAGGATGTCGTATCTTAGGGTCTCTGATATTCCAAGGGTTCAATGATGTGTAACTCTCCATAAATTCCACATCCTAAAATACATATACATGAAGTTTGTGTCATGACCTGTTTGGGAAGAGTTGTGATGAAATGGTGTAGTGCATGTTATAGATTTTCATTTTTCTTCTTTGGTTTTGGATCTTGGACCTTGGAGATAGAAGCTATGTATGATTGATAATAGAGTATCTTTATGTTCCAAAGGTGAACCGCAAATCTTAAAAAAAAAATGTGTATAGGTTTATATTTTAGATAAGTTTACCACATATTTAGGGATATATATTGAATTTTGTTCTATTCATGCACAACTAGGATAACATAGTCAAAAGTATTAAGGAGCCAAAACACGGGGGCGGTTGTTACTAGATAACTCCATACAGATATCAATGTCATATTTTTCTTTGAAGCACATACATGCCTCCCTAAAATCAGACCATTGAATGTGTTTCTTGTGGTCATCTAGTAATCAATGTGGATTTTCTAGTAGTTGTTTTGAAACTATATATGGTTTACCCCAATGTTTTTAAAACCACTCTATACAAATACATCTTAGATTTTAACCCTGATATATATGTATGCGCCAAGACAAGGGTAGGGTTTCTTTATTTCCATAGTATATATCCCCAAGAGGTGGTTTATGATGTAGGATGTCTAGATTAGAGTCCCTACAGTCCATATTCACTCTACCACGAGGAGGAATATCATGGTAATGGTCACCATAAACTTTTATTGAAGTGTCGGAGTACCCATGGGGTGTTCAGAATGTGTCTTGAAAAATGAAAAGGACACTAGAATTAAAAATATTAGGGATAAGAGCCTCATAATTTATCGTGGATGGAATATGTTGACCTTCAATTTGGGATTGTGTAGGGATACGATTCTGCTATATCACAGCAGCCACAACATATTGATAACCATCTAGTTATAGAAGAGTATGATACGACTGATCACATTTTCATGAAATATCAAGTTGATGACGTTTTTAGAGGTGATTTATAGGATAGGTAATACCCCCTAGTTACCTCTCAAAGAGAATTGGATGACTAAGGTGTTTATTTTTTAATAAAAAATTGTAAATGAGGGGTTATTATTAAAATATTAGGAAAAATAAAAAAAATTATTTTAAAGAGATTAATTGTTGAAAAGCTTGTGGATTTTGAAAAATATGATAAATTTCTTTGTTTTGAGTTCAATGGAACATTTAAAGCTCATCATTTTTGGAGATTAAATAAGGTATAAGGTGGGTCTTTGGTTTTAATTAATCAAACTCACTATTACATTCTAGGGATTTTTTATCAGTGCTTGTTATGCTAAAACATGACATAAAAATAATATATCCAAGGTCAAGATATTATAAATGGTATTATAGCTTCCTAATAAAATTGAATTATAAAATTATTCTTGAAGAGAATGATTATGATACTATCCAATCAGAATAACACAAGTCACACAGTCAAAAAATCACATTTATTGGTTAAATGTAAAGAGAATTCCATTAAGTTTAATAAAATGTTATTATCACACATGAATCCATGTAAGATACCTCTGAAATAAATGTTTTAAAACCCTTAATAAATAAATCTAATGGTAGTACATGTTTCAAATATCCTTTTAAAAGATGTGAACTACACTCACAATGAACACCCATCATTTTTCTTGCCATCGATAGGATGTGGAAGCTCAAGATGATCTTATTACTCATTTTAGTTATCCATACAAGGATAGGAAGATCCAGAACCTCAAAGGGAGATATTATACTCCTCTATAAATCAAAATTGTAATCACTTTATTGCCTCAATCAGACAATAAAATGGGGTAACAAAATTTCAAATTTATAGGCAAAGGGGAAGAAGGTTTTTGGAATCAATATTTAGTAAAACAACTATTCCCATATTTTTAGCATCCAAATAGTGTTATATTGCTTCTAAAAAAACTAAAACACTTATCTCCCATCCTATTGAATACCATTGTATAAATGTTTTTTATCATTTAGAGTATTACGACTATGGATATTGAAGAAACAATGAACACAAAATTTTAACCTCAAGTAGAATATTTTCACGTAAATATTTGATTATTTGGGCCCCTTAATGGATGAATTGATATTTGTTATCTTCATAAGAGTCTTTTATAATTGAATTATAGAATATCCCATAAACATTAAACCTAATTGGAATCAAATATTAATGGTTTTTCTAGTCTGAGTCCGTCGGTGTTCTTGGAATTTTTCATAACTCGACCCACTTCTCTTCAACTTCATCCTCAGTCCTCCAAATCATCAACAAGTACAATAAAATCCTAGAAAAAATGAAGAAAACTCTTTTTAAAATTGATAAAAATTAAATTATATAATCAAATTTGAAGTGAAATATGTTTTCATAATTATAAATTACAATGAAAAATCAGTTTAACACAGTGGTGCATGGGTGAAATAAAAGAGTGAATCATGGTGCGACCAAATCCCAGACCAAAACATTTTCACACCTATGAAATGTAAAATTTTCAAAAACTAATTCATGGAGATATTCCCAAAATCATTAATATTTAACTATTTATAAATATTTAATTCCTAATAAAATGTGATCAAATATTAAATCACACCAAAGAGTTATTCCAAGCATTCATAGAAAAATATGTCACATATATTTTATCAGTAGAAAATTCATGGAGATTAGTGAAATGAATTTGATAAAAAAATTCAATATTCATTAATGTCACCAACTCTTTATGTGTGTGTGTGACAACTATTTCATTATATTATTTCTACATTCTATCACGTAAATATATGTTACTTTAAAAAATTGCACAAATAATTTTTTCCAACAAACCTACCCTAAATACTTTTCATTCAAATTTCCATACCATCTCACATAATCTATTCTAGAAGTTAAACCATAACTTCTAAACTAGGTATAATGACATGTTTTTTATCTCATCACTCCATTTGTTTATTTTTAATTTTAATTTTTACAAAATTTGAATATCGAACAAATTTCACACTCATCACTGAACTCTTCATTTATCTCCTCATGACACTAATTCTGATACTTGTAACAATATAAATGGTTAAAGAAGTTTTGTTTTTAACCATACCAAGACACAACCCTTTTTTATATTTCATTTTATTAAGATGTAAAATAGTAAGATAATTGGTTCGCATGTATAGGTAAAGCTATTAATGTATTGAAAAATATCAAATAATGAAATAACATATGGTAAAATATTTTTAGAAATATGTGAAATATTAAACTAAAATATAATTACCTTTTATTGAGTAAGAATAATTCACAGTTCCTGGTAGAGTGAAAATATATCTAGATATGTTAAGTGATATATTTTTCCAATAAACTACTCATAAAAAGGGCTACCAATGTTCTCAATGTATTCATAGATATAAAACCACAAATATCATCAAAAAACAACCAAATTACAATAAAAATTTGCACCTCAATGGTAAATTAATTCTAAAACACTCACTTCATATGTGAAAAAAAATTATTAAATATTAAAACAACATGAAATATAGAAATTTCTCAAAAAAATTCAATAACATCCATGATTTAGTAGGAATGAATAAAAAAATGTTGTGAAAAAAGTTAGGGGAATGGGAGAAGATGAAAATACAATGAATAGAGAGAAAAATAGAAAAAGTAAGAATGATATTGAAAATTCCTAAATATTCTTAGAATGCACCAATATATCCACCCCCACACCTAGAGTATGGGGTGTTCTTAATATAATATATGATAATGTGTCATGTACGGATAAAGTGTTGTGGGTTTCTTTAATAAGCGGTGTCTAGAACTTGGAGGTCCTCCATCAGTGTCTCTAGATTGTATTCATGAATGTTCTCTTTCCACTTATCATTGATAGTGACTATTTTTTTGGTTCATCATTATAAACCCTATCAACACTAAATTGATGAACATTAGAAACAGTGTATGGGACATAATAGAAAGAATGATGCTTACATGGATGAAAAATTAGACTCTAATTGAAATGTAGGAACTTCTTTCCCATGTGGAATTGACGATGAAGGATTACAAGGTATTGGAAATCATTTGTTTACTCTTTTACAAAGCTCATATTTCTCATGTGAATCTGTATTCATTTCCTACAACTCATGAATCCACACATTCCATTGAAAACCTGCATTAGAATAATTTCTATTTCATTGTTTAATATCACATTGGGAATGATTATCTATCTCAAAAGGGAATGTAAAATTAATATAAAAAACAAAGTAATATTGTCACATGTCAATGAGGGTTTTCAAGGGATTACAGTAAGAACATAATGAATCATCAAGTATAAAACTCCAATATTTTATATTGGTTTGAAATATTTTTTCATGAATTTTTTCCTATCTATTAGACATATCAGCTTTACCATTGGGTCGCGGATCATTTGTAGTAGACACTCGATGCCCAACCCCTTACTGATGAAATATTTTTACAATTGTATGGTTATTGAAACGATAACCCTAGTAAATGATGATGAACCTAGGTATTCCAAATCTATATAAAATTTTCATTCTAAAAATATCCACAAATATATTGTAATCATCATTCCTCAGGTCTCATTCCCTTACAAATTTTTACAAAATAAACTACCAAAATAATGTAAAAGTTGCCCAAGGAATTGGGAAATGGTTGGATGACGTAAATCCCTCGAACATTGGAAATGTCATAGGATGTCAAGTATGGTTTTGTAATTTCAATTTTTCAAGAAATTCCCCATTCTTTGAAAATATTGGACAAAATTTATAGAAATATTGGGTATCCCTAATGAATGGTGGCCAAAGGAGACCAAAACTAAGGGCTATGTGCGTTTTTCATTAGGGACCAAGGTGGCCCCACAAGGAATTGTGAGGAAGAACTATGGAATGACTGAATATAAAAATTGGTAAAACAATTCCTAAGTTCATTATAACTACATTGGAAAAAAAATCCAGGTTATCCAAATTTTACCAATCAGACTCATGTTCTAGAGATTGGTTTTCTTTCAGTTAATGTACCTAGAATATAAGATGCAACAAAATAATTTAAAATTTCATCATACTAATGAAAAAAATTTTCATTTAGATAAATTTTTTTATCATGAAACATGTATTTTATTGGAATACAAGAGGATGATTCAATATATTTTAATTTATTGATACTACTCATTTAGAAGTTACCAAATTATGTACTCCTTTTTTATTCATAATTTATACAATATATTCATGGAGTAAGATTATCCTGCAAATGATATGTGGTTTGCCTTTCGGTATCCTAAGAAAATACCATAGGAATGCATGGTATGAGAACACAATGAATTTTCACACTAAAATTATAAACTCAATATATCCAAGGAAAGAATACTCAAAACAAATTATTTTTTAGTTGTTGTGTTTTTTCATTGGATGGGTACATGGTGTTTGAGGTATAGGCTTTTCCATGTGGAGCTCGATCGACCCTTTATAATAAGACTTTCCCAACTAAATAGTTAGAGGAATCACAAATGCTCTCAAATGGTAAATCCCACCAAGGTTTTTGGATTACTAGGGTTGAGGTGAGACTCCATTTCAATTTTTTAAAATATTCTTAAAATTATTTATAAAAAAAATTATTTTTCTTTTTAGAGTAACGGAAAATGAGGGATTTGAATTTGAATAAAGACACAAATTTAAAAATGGTAAACTCCAACATAAGCTAAGAAATATCACATAGAAATTTTTTTTTAAAGAATTATAGGGTAGAAATTATGTCCACTTTTGATTTATACACATGGCTAACATCCCTATTGATGACATGTCCATGTATTATACCTGGTCGCACCATGAAATGGAATTTCATCTAATTTAATATGAGATTATTTTTAATATAATGATGTAGTATAGAACCAATACTAGTCACAAAATAACAATTATAGAAACCGTATAAAGTAAAATCGTCAAAGAAAACGTCCTTGAAATTATCCATGTAATCAAAGAAATATTAACCATGAATCACATGAAAGTACCTAGAAAATTACATAGAAAAAATGAATCATATTATATGAAAATTTTCCAAATGGGAATGTAATGGTTGTTGTTTCTTGATCCTCATTTGGAATACGGATCTAAAAGTATCATGAACACCCATAAAAGAAAACAATAATGGGACTTACTTACTTGCCTCTCTGGAATCTATTCAATAAATAGAAATTGGAAATGGTCTTTTATTGTATGGTGGTTTAATTAAAGAGAGTATATATAGAAACACTAGCTATTCTTCACTTGTGTTGGAACCAATTCCTTTTTTCAATTTTAATTACCATAATACCAGTTTTTTTAGGAACTCCCTACACCAGACTAGCCAATTTTCTATCATATATCGGGTAAATGATTCCAGTTTCCAATAAATTTGTTACCTTTTTTTACAACATCATTTATATTAGGGTTTTATTGACGTTGCGACTTACTCATTAATTTATCATCCTCTTTTATAAATATATGATTCATTAAAATTGATGGGATAATACTAGGAGTTTCATTTAGTGTCAATAGCAATGTTTGTTTATACTTCCTTAGAAGAAAAAGTATTCACACTTAATGATCTAGAAATACTGGACTATCAAGGGGGAATGTCAACTTATTTCCATTCTCAAGATATGAATATTTCATGTTTTGAGCAAGTGGATAATGTAAAAATTCAATGGGATTCAAGATGGATGGGAACAAACATGAACATGAGAGATCAATAATCTCATCTTGCAACTCGATGGTAATATTCTCAGATGCGGAATGAGCCTTTACAAGTATATAATTATCATCATTGAACATGGGGTCCTCAGTGCTCCAGAAATTATCATTTTACAAACATTAATTACATTTTTCTATACAACTGAGGCCATTAATATATGATTAATTTCCTAGAATTTCAAATAATGATGAAAAATTAGAAATGGTATCTTGGGAATGAAAATATGTTTTTTCTTGTTAATAGAGTATATCAAAATAATTAACTAAAAGTGAGTAAGGTTCATTTGACAGGTTCTTTATAGAATCAAGAATATTTAAGTAGAAAATGTCACAATAAAACTCCATAGAAAATGTAAAATTTTAGGCATTAAATATGGTTTTTTATGTTTTCAATAAAGCCCTCCCCAATATAATTGGGTCATATACATTCATGCTGTCATCTTCCACTTTATCCACACATAAAGCAACATGAAAAATTAAAAATTTCATCCTCATAAGAACAACCTCTGACAAACAAATGGTGTGCGTGGTACTCCAGTATTTCGGTTTAACAAAAATTTATATGGGATTAAATTCTAAAACCTACAATGAAGGGAGAGTTCCATGAAATTTCACATTTATATAATCACCCAAATCAATCATAGCATTAAAAAAGTAATACATACCAATAAATCATGGAATAGAGAATGTTCCAGAATTATAGAATTTGGTGGGATGTGATGGCATCACTAATACTAAGACTTTATTATACAAAATCTCTTTCTTATCACCTTGATGTAACCTTATATGTGTACCCAAGTCCTTTAAAAACATAACATATTGTTGAATTTTATTATGAGAATAAATCAAGGGGATGTAAACACAAACTTTTTTGAATGTTTCCTTGAATTATTTATGATGTTCTATTTCTTATATTTCATTGGATAGGTGGACCATTTTTTAAATGGAAGTGGAATGGTTTTTTATTGAATATCATCAATATAAGCACTCTTTCATTTGGTGTGGTTTTTCTAGGAACATGGATTTTCTTTAATTGAACCATTTGAGATGGTTGGAATTAATATTTCCTCCAAATGAGATGAATCTATGTAAGGGGGAATTTTGATTTTAAGTTAATTTAATGTAAAATGGGTGATCAAACTAAAATTTCTCAAATCCCTAAGTTGACCAATGGTTGATTGGGTATTTTACTGCCTATGACATTGTATTTCCCCCATCAAGTTATAGAGTTGGTCTAGTTTGGATTTTAGGTCTTTTATGGCTACTTTAGTGGTTTGATGGAATTGGATATTATTTACATCCTTTTTTTCATCATTTCTTCTATGATAGGATAATGTTTTAGTGGGGGTTGATAGAAATTCATTTGTGGTGGTTGAGGAAATCTTGGTGGTGGTAGAGGATGACAACTATGCCCTTGACAGTTCCATGGTTGTTGAGGTTGTCTTGAATACCCCCTTCCCTATTCGATTTGTTGTATTTTACATCCAAGGGTGAATATATTATATTGTACCTACCTAATGGGTAGCATATAGAAGTGGCCTGTAAATAATTCAACACAGCCCTAGGAATGTTCTCTCAATTGTGGGAATTTTTCATAATAGTGGGTGCCTACATAATAGATACTATATAATATAGGAGTATAATATTGGGATTTCCTTTCGTAAAGTGAAATTTTACAATTCTGTGATCTTAACTCTTCAAACATCATTACTATATTCTTCTATAAATCATAATTTTTAACCTCTTGGAGATCTAAAAAGGGCACCATGGTCCTTGAAATTAATTTTTTTAGTTCTCTACGCCATGTTCTAAATTAGTGTCCCCGTTGTGAATGGGGTGTTTCAACTACTGACCGCGCTGTCACGACACGTCAAATTGATTATGATTTTATAGTTGATTTTTAGTCTAGGGAATACCCTTGATCATCTCTCAAGGAGCATTCATGGGTTTAGAGTGTGCGTTTTTAATAAGGAGTTCTAAAAGATGGGTGGTTTTAAAATAGTTCAATGAAAATGAAAAGATTAAAAGAGTTTAATAGTTGATAAATAAAAGTGGTGTTTTATAATTTTGAGATAAGGAGATCATTTCAAGTTCACTAAACATATTGTTGAGTTAATCATTATAAAAAATAAAGATGGTTTAATGGAATCCTTTGGTTGAGGGTTTTCAAGATCTAAAATTCCCTCTTGCATCTTAAACTATGCTCAAAGAACCACCCCTTGACACAATAATCATGTTGTCATGGTTTGGGTATCAAGCATAGAGAATAAAGTATAACACAGCATACATAATTCTTATATTTTTGTTAGATTAATTGGGCTCTTGTTATGTCCACTCATAATGACCCATGATTTCCACTTAAAATCACAACCCAATCAGTGTTGAAATAAAACGTGTTTCACATAATTTTAACAATTGAAATGAAATCAGAGGATAATCATGTCAATATATGAAAATTTTAAATCTTTATCACACAAAATACACAGAACCTATAGAATTACATGTTCTGGAACTCTCTCCCATGTGTGTTTAGCTCCCTCGAAATGATCATCCATTGTTTAGCTCGACATCGAGAGGAAGAGGAATATCGGGTGGAACTTTGCCTTCATCCTTGATCCCACTATGATGATAGGGGCCTCCAGAAATCTTTATATGATGATAGGAATACTTTGTGACTCGATAATACCAGAGCTTTGCCTTTTAGCCAAAATTCCAAATGAAGAGACCAAGAATCCATTTTATATGCGATGTGGAAGGTGGTTTTGGGCATACAGATTGGGTAAAACCATTTGGCCCATAGTTTTCAACCAAAGGAAACTTGAATATTGCTTTTGAAAATACTATAAACATGTTTCCCCACCTCTTTAATAACTCCACCGAAGGTTTGGGACCATTTGAACAAATACAGCTCGAGATATTCATAAAATACAGATCACTGTATTTGACATTATGTTGATTCGATTATTTAGACTGATCAGTTCGTATGGGCAACGTAAATGCATAACAAGGCTTCTATTACTTCATATGAAATGTATCCAATTCAATATTTGACCATACCACATCATTTCATCCCATTTTTATCCCTAGTTTAGTAGCAATACGCGGTTGAGTCCACTATTGTCCATGGATCCTGCGCAGTTTGTCCCTTTTTCCTTGGACATCATCACGGGCTCTCTAAATCACATCCAACTTCATTAATATTATAAAAACAAGTATCATTTTCCATTTTAACAGTAATAAATACAAAATAATTTAAACAAACATGAAGTCAAATTTGTTATTATTTTTATAAATTTCAATATAAAACAAGTTTTGCATAGTGGTGTTAAAGAGATAATGAAACGGTGAATCGCGGTGCGATCAAAACCCCACACCTAAACATTTTCACTCTTGGGTAAAGTCATAATTTCAAAAATTATGCATGTAGATATTTACAAATTCATAAAGATTTATTATTCAATGAAAATTTAATTCTTGATACAAATGTGATCAATGAAAAATTCACACTGAGTTATTCTCAGTGATCATGGAAAAAGACATCTCAAAAATTGATTCCAAATGAAATTCCAAGAGATTCATGATATAATTCAATGAAAATAATTCAAAAGTTAATCATGTCACTAAATATCCACATGTGTTCTGACAACCATTTCATGCTATTATTTCCACATTTTTTCCAGTAAATATAAGTTATTTTAATAATTGTCTACTTATATGATTCATTCCACTAAACATGCCCCAAATCCTTTGCAATCAAATTTCAAAACCAACTCATTTATGAATTCCAAGAAGCCAAACCATAAGCTCCCAACCTAGATATCCCCATAAGTTGTACATCTTATCAGTCCCCTAATTTATTAATTTTTCAAAAGTTTCACTAAGAACAAATCCCACACTCTTCTCCCAACCCAATATTGATCTCCTCACGAAACTAATTGTAACAGTTATAACAAGAAAAAAAAATCGAGGAAGGGTGGTTTTTGACATGCCTAATATACAACCCATTTTTTAGGGCGTATAATATCCGGATAATAGGTACACACGCAATGGTCAATCTGGTACAGTAACGAAATATATTGGATAAGGGAAAAATGTATGGGAAATTGATTTTGGAATGTCGAGAAAAATAAACCAAATTTATATTTACCTTCCATTATGTAAGAAATTTTCACATTTCATGGTTGGGTGAAAAAATATGTGGAGAGATTAAGTGACATAATTTTCCCTTAAAATATTCACAAAAAGGGAACCATTCTGCTCAAATGTTTGAAAATGATAAAACCATTTATATCATCTACAAATAACTAAATTTACAAAGAACGTAACACTACGGTATTGAATTCTTGATAAAAGGAACATTTAATCAGAATTTTTTTTAATGTTAAAACATCATGAAATACAGACACTCCACATGCATTTT
This sequence comes from Viscum album, assembly GCA_963277665.1. NCBI lineage: Eukaryota > Viridiplantae > Streptophyta > Magnoliopsida > Santalales > Viscaceae > Viscum > Viscum album. The sequence continues at coordinate 1,008,430,961 of OY728156.1, forward strand.
CAATAACATCCATGACTAAAGAGGAATCATTTTCCATGATAATGTGGGCATAAAAAAAGTAATATTACAGCACACAAGTGATGGGGAATAAAGAGGTAAAGTAATAATGTAATTAAGCAAGATAAATGAGAAAAGGAGGAATGATGATTAAAATCTCAAACTAACACAAGAATATATACATCCCACCCACACATAAATTGTGCAGTGTCCTCACTGTAATAAAACAAAATGTGGGAAAGAAGGTTAAAACCTGGTGAGTTTCATTCATAGATTGCTTCTTGGACATGGAGTTACACCATTGGGGTCTCAGGAATGGATTCATGGAAGTGCTTCAGCCGCTTCCCATTGACAGTGATGTTTTTCTTGGTTTTTCAATTTGAACCAAGACAACACCAAATGGAGAGGTATTAGTAACAATGTATGGGCCAAACCAGCAGGAACAAAGCTTACCTGGATGTAACTTCATCCTTGCATTGTAATGGAGTACCATCTACCAAATGTTGAACTAGTAATAAAGGATAAGATGATCATGGGAAGCCTTGGTATGCTCCTTATAAATTCTGTAGTTATCATATGCATCTCTTCTAATTTCTTCTACCTCAGGAATCTGAATTTTTTTTTTGAGAAACTGCACCAAAAAGATTAGGATTTCATTGTTTGATGGCCCAATTTTCCTGATGATTAATCTTAATAGGGAGGTGACAAATCTTTCAAAAAACTAGTTGATATGGTGACATTCCAATGGGAGTCTTAAAGGAAGTACTTTAATCCTATAATGAATCATCGATTCTAAGAATCCAATCTTTCTTATTGGGTATAACTATTTTTTCAAGAATTATTTTCCTCTCTGTTTGACACCTCAGCATGATCATTGGTCTTCAGGTGATATGCAACAGAAACTCGATAACCGACCTTATACCGACACAAAAGTGATTTCATTGTTCGATTGTAGAAATGAGAACCTTTTCACTAATGAAGAACCTAGGTAAGTCAAACCTACATAATATTTGGGTTCTCAAAAATTATACAACTACTTTAGAATCATCAGTCTTTGTGGCTCATGCCTCTAACCATTTTGACATGTAATCAAATTCTAGAAGAATGAAAAAGTTACCAAAGGAATTGGGAAATATAACCATAAAGCAAAAACCCCAAACATAAAAATTTTAAGAAATAAAAATGGTTGTTGTGGCATTTAATTTATTTTAGAGACATTATCGATTATCTGACAACAAGTACAACATTTAAAAAAATAATGGGCATGCCAAAAAAGTTTTTCTCAAAAGAGATCAGAATCAAGGATTTTGCAAGTTGTCCGTTGGGGAAAAAAGTGGACCCCACAAGCAAGAGTGTGGTAGAATCTATGGGAAGACTAAAACTCACAATCAGGAACACAATGCCAGAAGAATTTGTCACTACATGTTCTCTAAAGGTATGGGTCATCCCAAATGTACCAACATGACTCATGTTTTTAATAGTCAGCCTAGTTTTTATTGAAATCAGTAGGAATTCATGATGCTACAAAATAATTTACAATTTCACCATACCAAGGAATAATATCGTGCACTCAGTACAATTGCTCATCAGGAAATATTTCATTTATGGGAATACATTGGGATGAGTCAATTTCTGATTATGGTTGATTTCTACTGATAGGGTCATCCACCACATTCACTGCTTCCTTTTTGTCTCTAATTTCTAAATTGAATTCCTGGAGGAGTATAATCCAGCGAATGAGATGTGGTTTGGCTTCTGGTTTCTTAAGGGGATACCGTAGGGCTGCATGGTATGAGAAAACAATGACATTGGAGCCTAAAAGATATGACCTAAATTTATCTAAGGCCAACACAATAGAAACAAATTCTATTTTTGTTGTGTTGTAGTTTTCTTGGGAAGGGTCCAACGTCCATGAAGCATAGGCAATGACATGTGGAGATCGATCGAACCTTTATGATAAGACTACCCCAACTACATAGTTAGAGGAATCACACATGAGCTCAAATAGTAAACCCCAATGGGGATGTTGGATTACCAAGGGTGATGTGAGACTCCATTTTAACTTATTAAAATCTTCCTCTCATTCATTATCAAAAACAAATTCATTTTCCTTTTGGAGTAATTGAGAGAGGGGGAGTTAAATTTTACTAAAGTCATGATTGAAATGACGGTATAATCTAGCATGACCTAGGAAATACTGCACATCCCGTATATTTTTGGGGAATGGTAGAGAATAAATGACATCCACTTTTGATTTATCTACTGGGATACGATTCCACAAAATGACATGTCCCAAAACTATACAATATCTCCCCATGTAATGGAATTTCTCATAATTAAATACAATATTCGTTTCAATATAGGGATGTAGGAATAGACCAATACTACTCAAAAATTCATCAAAAGAGGAGCCACAAATAGTGAAATCATCCATGAAAAAATCTATGAAATTATTCAGGTAATCTGAAAAAATACTAACCATATATCGCTGGAAAGTACTCGGAGTAATGCATAGACCAAATGGCAACATCCTATATGCAAATGTTCTAAAGGGGCATGTGAATGTTGCATTTTCTTGATCCTCTTGGGAAATATGGATTTACAAAGATCCAGAATACCCATAAAAAATAGTAATGGGACATAATGCTAACCACTCTATCATTTGGTCAATGAATGGAAATGGGAAATGTTCCTACCTAGTGTGTTGATTTAGTCGGTGATAGTCTATGCAGACATGGAAACAATTCAGCACACGAGTTTGAACCAATTCAATATTTTCATTTTTGATTATAGTAGGCTAAATTTTTTAGGAACTACTAGAATGGGACTAACCCATTGGCTGTTAGAGATGTGTTAAAGGATTCTAGTAACCAATAATTTTGCCACTTTTTTTCACAACGTCTAGGAGGCTTGGGTTCAGTCGATGTTTTTCCTGCCTCACTAGTTTATCCTCATCATTTAATAAAATATGATGTGTTCAAATTGATTGTCCAATACCCGGAATGTCAGCAAGTTTCCATCAAATAGCTTGTTTATACTCCCTCAATAGTTCAAAAAGTCATAATCCATGCTCATGGGGGAGTGAACTAGAAATGATGATGGGTAACCTGTTTCCATTCTCAAGATATGAATATTTTAAATCTTTAGGTAGTTGTTTTAGTTCCAATTCAGGTGTATTTTGGATTTATATAAGTGTTTGTGAATGTGATAGGTCACTGATCTCATCTAACTACTGAATGGTATCATCCTCATATGAGGAAAGATATTTTACAAGCAAAGAAGTATCATTGATGGTCAGTGGATCCTTAGTGTTCAAAAAATCATCAATTAATAAACATTCAAGACACTTTTATAGACCACTTCAATAACTAATTCATGAATCATAACCTAGAATTTCAATCAATGAAGAAAACTCCAAAATGGGACTGGGAAAATGATAAGAAGTTTTTTTATAGGAAGGGTGTACATCAATTGAATTTATTAAGAGAGAGGAATTTCCCTCTAAGGGGTGCTTCATGGAATCAAGGATGTTGAGATAGACTATTTCACAACCAAATTCCATATATAATGTACCATTATGGATATTAATTATGGTTTTGGTGGTTTTCAAGAATTGTTTTCCCAATATAATTGGGGAATTTTCATTCATCCTATCATATTTCATTTTAAGAACATAAAAATCAATACGAAAAATAAAATTTTGAACCCTCATAAGAATATCCTCTAACACACATGAAGGGTGTGCAATACTCTGATTTTCTATCTGAACGACTATCCCAATGGGATTTAGTTCACCAACCTACAATGTATAATAAATGGAGTGAGGCAGCACATTTATAGATTTACCAAAATCCAGCAAAGCATTAGAAAAAAATACTCCCCTATTGGTGCATGGAATAGAAAATGTCTCAGGATCGTTACACATGGTGGGAAGTGATTTCTCTATTAATGATGACATTTTTATGCCCAATCTCACCTTTTCAACTCCATGAAGTCTCCTTTGGTGTGTACACATCTCCTTCAAAAACATTGCATATCATGGAATTTGTTTCATATCATCAATCTAGGGGATGTTTACTTGTTCTTTTCTAAATGTTTCCAATACTTCTTCATCTAGTTCAGTTTCCTTTTGTTTCCTAGGTTGGGTGGACCTTTGGGGAAATAGAAGAGGAATGGGATATCTGGGAGACTCGCCGACAAACACACACTTTCATTTGGAAGGGATTCTCTCAAGACATAGTTTTTTAATATTTGAAACAGTTTTAATGGTTAAGATGGATAATTCCTCAAGAGGGGATGAATATAGTGAAGGATTCATCTATTTTCCACTCTTAAGGGCAATGACACTAACAATTTCTTTTATCTCTAGGGTTGACTACTGGTTGAGATGGTAGTTTACCCGCTTTGTGACTTTGAGTTTCCCCCACCATGTTAGATAGTTAGCCTAATTGGGTTTTCATGTATTGCTTGGCTTCTTGGGAAGTTATTTGGAATTGGAGATTGTTGTAAGCCAATTGTTTCATCATACCTTCTAGGCTAGGCTCAGGTTTTGGGAGTGGAAGGTTAGAAATCCCATTAGTGTGGTTGAGGATTTCTCGGTGGTGTTGGTGGATGACTACTCTAACTTTGTTTGTTACATGGTTGATGAGGCTGTTTTGAATACCCCCTTGTCTACATGCCTGGTTTTCTTTCCACTCAGAGTTGGATGGATTGTATGGTTATTTCCTAAAGGGTTGGTTATAGGGGAGTCCTGGGAAAATTACGTCACAACTCTCTGAATTTTCTGTCAATTAGGGGAATTGATAAGAATAATGGGTGTAAGAAGAGAATATTACCAATGTATGGGAATATGAGATTGATATTTGTCTTGGGAGTGAGAAATTTTTCTTAGAAGGGTACTTACCTCCTCAAAATCTGTGTCCACCTTCTTCTCTAATTCAGTACGTTGCACCCGATGAACTCTTCCAATGGGTATACAAGACCAGGAACCAAATTGTTGAGTGTTTTGCACCATGTTCTCAATTAACCTCCTTGCAGCAATTGGGGTCTTATCTACCAGCGCACGACCTATAGTATCAATAATCATGTTTCTATCAATAGGGACCAAACCTTCATAAAAATTTTGTATTAAAATTTGATCGCTTATTTGGTGGTGTGGACAACTTAAACATAATCTTCTAACTCTTTCCCAATATTCATAAAGTGTTTCGCCTTTATATTGTATTATCCCAAAAATTTCTTCCTTGTGGTTGCAGTTTGAGAGGCTGGGAATTATATTTCATAAAAAAGGTGTTTCTTGTCCACCCGACCTCATATTGGTGAATTAACATACTATGACCAATATTTTTTTGTATCTTCTAAATAAATGGATAATGATCTATTATTTACCTATTCATAATCAAAATTAGCAGGTTTTAATGTGGAACAAATAGTATGGAATTCGTATGAATTCGTGAGTGGATCTTCCCCAGCGAGTCCATGGAATCATGGTAGTAAAAGAATTACACCGGATTTTAGTTCAAAATTATGTTCCTTTCCTTGCATTTGAATGTAAGTGGGTTGGATATCAACATCAGGTGAGGTTAGTTATTTTAATGTCCTGTTATATTCATCCATGTTATGAAAGTTAATTTTAGTTTTGATATTGGTTTAGGAAGAAGAATATGAATGATCAAGAAGAGTGTCTCTGGTTTTTATTTCCTCCTTAGAAGGGATATCTTGTGTGTCTCGGTGTCGCTGATGTAGGATCCTCTCTGATTCTGGTTCAAAAGGTGGTAGGTTTCCAGGATTTGAATGCATCATGAAAAAAACATACAAATTAAATAAATTTTAATAAAACAATAGGTAGGGTTTGAAGATAAAATAAATAAATATTAACAAAATTTAAAAAATTGTTATAAAAAACACACACTAAAAAACAAAGGGCTCCCCAGAAACGGAGCAAAAATATGACCATTCTGTAATGAAAATTCAAATTGATTATGATTTTAAGGTTGATTTTTATTCTAGATAATACCCTATTTTGTCTCTCAATGAGATTTCATGGGTTTAGAGTGTGTGTTTTTAATAAAATGTACTAGAAGAAGGGTGGCTTTAAAATAGTTGAAAGAAAATGACTTTATTTAAAGTGTTAAATAGTTGATAAATAAAAGTAGTGTTTTAGAATAGTGAGAAAAGGGTATCATTTCATGTTCAGTTCACATCTTGGTGAGATCATCATTCTGAAAAATACACATGGTTTATGGAATCCTTTGGTTGAGGGTTTTCATGATCTCAACTTCCCTCTTGCCTCTTAAATGATGCTCAAAGAACAGCCCCTTGACACAATAATAGTGTTGTCAAGGATTGGGTATTAAGAATATAGAAGAAAGGATACCGAATAATACTGAAATCTTATTTATGTGTGAGTTAAATAGGACTATTTTGTTTCCCAATCAGATCGACCCATGATTCCCACTAAAAATCCCAACCCAATCGGTGTTGAAATAAAAAGTGTTTCACTTAATTTTAACCATAGAAATGAAATCAGAGGAGAATAATGTCAAGATAAGAAATAAGTGAACTATTTAGCACAAAAATTAAAAAAAAACTAGTAGAATATCAAGTGATGGAACTCCCTCCCAAGTGTGTGTATCTCCCTCGAAATGATCGTCCACTGTTTATCTCGATATTGGGAGGAGGAGGAAGCTCGGGTGGAACTTCACCTTCATCATTGATCCCCCTATAAGGATATGGGACTCCAAAACTCTTTGGTTGATGAGAAGACTCATTTGGGTCTCCAATATACCAAATATTTTCTTCCAGTCCGAACTTCCAAGTGACGATCCCAAGCTTCCATTTTATAGGCAAATTGGAAGGTGGTTTTGCGCACATAGATTGTGTAAAACCACATGGCTGATGGTTTTGTGACCACTTGAAAATCAACTATCACTTTGTAAAAAACTAGAAAAATGTTTTCCTACATCATTAATATCTCCAATGATTGTTTTCCTCATTTGGACAACTACATCTCTATATATTGATGAAATACAGAACACAACATTTTGCATTGTGTAGATTTGATTATTTGGACACATCAGTTCGAATGGGCATTGAAAAGGCTGAATGAGGCTTTAGTTAATTAATATGGAATTTATCCCATTATATTTTTTTACCTAACCACAAATTTTCATACCATTTGCATGAAAGGTTTAGTAGAAATATGCGTTTAAGGCCACTAATGTGGATGGATCCTATCCAGCTTGGCCTATTTTCCTTGGACATCATAACACACCCTCCAAGGCATCTCCACCTTCAATGATATTATAAAAACAAATAAAGTTTTCTTTTTTAATATTAATAAATACAAAATAATTTAATAAAAACTGAAGTAATTTTTTTTATAATTTTGAATATAAAACATGTTTAGCATAGTAGTGTAAGGGTTAAAATGAAACAATGAATCCTGGTGAGATCAACTGACACCCCACTAGTAGTTGCATCAATAATTTTATGATAAATTGGAATTAATCCTTTATAAAAATATTTAATTAAATTTTGATAAATTATTTGGTAGTGTGGTCTACTTGAAAAAATCATTTTAATTATTTCTGGATATTTATGAAGTGTTTCCTTTTTATCACCATATACTGAAGATTTTTTTCCTTATAGTTTCATTTCAAGAGGCCGGGAAATATTTTTATTTTAAAAGGAATATCATCTCCACCGCGCCTCTTATTGGGGAATTAAAATACAACAACCAATATTTTTTAGTGTCATCAAATGAAAAATGGAAATCCCTAAGATAAAATTATTCTTCATCAACATTAGAAAGTTTTAATTTAAATCATATAGTATGAAATTATGTCAAATTATTATGTGCATATTCTTCTATGAGTCCCTGTAATCTTGGTAATAAGTGAATTAAAATGGATTTATGTTCAAAATTAAGTGAATCTCATTTCATTTGAATATATACAGGATAAATATCTAAATTAGGTGAGGTTAGTTTTTTTAATTCTTGGTTATTTTTATCCACATTAAAAAATTTTATTTCATTTCTCATGTTGGTTTCATATGACAAAGAATGATTAAGAATCATTTTGATGTTCTGTTCCTCCTCCATCAAGGTATCATTTGGTGCTTCCTTGTGTAGATGATGTAAGATCCTCTTCTGGTCATGATTCAATGGAATTCGTTCCTCCGATGACTAGAAAATCATATACGAGGTCTAAAAAGGAAAAAAAATTATAAGTGAATTTAAATGTTATTGATGATATTTGGTTAAAAATAATTACAAAATTCATAATGTTTTTATAAAAAAATAACACTAAAAACAAAATTTCTCCCCAAAAAAAATGCTAAGATTTTAAATGGGTGTCTTGACATGTCAAATTAATTATTTTTTAAAGTTGATTGATAGTATAGGGTATTCTTTAGGTCGTATCTAAAGGATCGTGGTATGTTTTAAGTGTTTATTATTAATAAAATGGAATAAAAGATGCAGTGGGTTTGAGAATAGTTTTAAAATTAAGAATACTTAATTTAAAATGGTTAATAGAAGAAAAACTGGTAGATTTTGAAAAATATGTGAAAAATGGTTTACTGTGATTTCACTAAAAATAAATAATGTTAATAATTATTAGAAATTAATTGATGTTTGAAATATGTATTTGGATGAAAATAATCAAAATCTCTAATACATTCCATGCTTTTATATCAATTCATGTTAAAAAACCATGACATTTAAATTGTTTAGACAATGTACAAATCATATTCTTGTTATAATAACAACCAAAAAATTGAAATCTCAAGTTATTGGAAAATATAAGGATTCTTGTGATATCAAATCAGAACAAAACATGTCACACACTTAAAATATCACAATGATTGGTTATAAGTAAAGAGAATTCAATTCAATTTTTTCCAAAAAGGAATTAAAACACGAATCAAAGAAAGATATATCTTAAAAAATATATTTTATTACAAAAAATAAAAAAAATGAATCAAATATTTGTTAACTCCTGTTAAAATATTTGTAGCTCCCCCAAAATAAATTCCCAATATTTAGCCCACATTCAAGAGGGGAGGAATCCCTGCTGGATCTCCTTCTTCATTTCAGTTCTTTCTATGAGTATTTGGAGCTCTAGAACCACCAACAGGGTTATAGAAACTCTCTGGAAATCCAATTTCTATCATATCACTTCCTCAGTCAAAATTTCAATTGGGGTTCCCAATGTGACAATGTATAGGTAACGTGGAAGGTGGTCTGAGTTACCATATTTCGTTAAAAAAATCGGCCCATATATTTTGGAATTTGTATAGTCTTATCTCACTTTTGAAAAAACTAAAAACACATTTACACACCTTTTTACAATCTTCATTAAAAAATCTGGAACCATTTTGAGGAAAATATCTAATGATATAGATGAAATATAGAACATAAATTTTGAATTTGAGTGGAATATTTTACTTATACGGATCAGTTTGGATGAGCCCTTAATATAAATATTAGGCTTGGTTCCCATTGAAATATTTGTGAACACATAGAATTTAACCCAAATTGTTAGCATGGAATAACTAATTTTTTTCATTTGAGTCTATAGGTGTGACAAACATTTTGCGCATTTTGGAACAATTTCATGAACTTCGTCATGGGCCCACCAAATCACATTCAAATTCAACGAAAACAACATTACAAGTGAAATACACCATTAAATAGTGATAAAAATTAAATTATTAAGTCATACATGATGTGTAATATTTTTATAATATTGTAATTTACAATAAAATTTCAATTTAATACAGTTGTGGAAGCGTGAAATAAAATAGTAAAACTCTGTGCAATCACCCATTTCTGAGAATCTTCTATGGAACTACAATGATCATCGTCAATTTTTGTAGAAATATAAGCATGTATCAAAGACTGTGCCAATATTAATTGGATAGCCTTGGTCAAAATGCTGATATGAGACTGACCCTAATCCTTTGGAATGTGCCTGTAGTCTTTCTTAATGGGAATATTATCTAGTCTTGAAGAATGTACGAATCTCACATGGTGAGCCCTGATTGGAGGGAGATTATGAACCGTGTACAATATGAATTCGATGGAAAAATATAATGATGGACCAGCGCAATTAGGGAAGGGATATAAGATACATCATTCATATAAATGTAAGGATTTTGATTTAGTATTTAATCAGTGGAAGTGGTAATATGAGCCTAGTTATATTACATGATGGAATATGTCAATTAGATTTGCTAACATGAATATGAGCTTATCCTAATGCATGTGACACTATCACTTGGCGAGACCTATAAAAAATAGGTATTTCAGCCCAATATAGATCATCGAGAGTGTTCCACTAGTCTTATTTGATAATAATATAAGACTATACAAATGCATATTCCACTCTATCTTTGTGATCCCTATTGATAATTGGGATTTCATCCCAATCATTAGACTTTCAATATGCCACTGGTCTTTTTTGACAGGGATTCCCCCTATACTATGGTATGATCATCTCTCATATGGTGAACCCTAGTTTGAATTGTACTATAATCCTAGATCAATTCCCCTCCCTTGACTAGAATATACTAATAATCCTCCATTGTCAGTGAAAGAATGCGATCATTATCGAGGGAAACCACTTATTCATAATTGTAATAGTGTTGATAATCTCAGCCTATAGAGAGAGTAATATGTGAATATCCTTGTATCTTTACCAGTGTTTGAATATTTTGGTGATGTTCTTCAACTGTTGCGTTGATGCAAATGAATTTTATTAAAGAAAGTTCTGGGATAAAATCTTACACATTTTCTATCTCTAATATATCCTAGAAGATACCTTTTATTAATGTGGGGATATGAGACATCTTTTTCCCCTTTGTGACTCTAGAAAATGTTTATGGGCTTCATGAATATAGGTATGGATATTATCCTCCTACAAACCTTCTATAGTAATATTCCTGGAGACTTTATTCATGTGATTATGGATATGAGCCTCCTCGCTAGTTACCACAATGATATGTAGAATAGATTTTTCTATGGGAGTAGGGATAGAAGATCAATCCAGTATTTCCAGAGACTTCGATTCTTAATGTGTCATCCCTGTTTCTTGCTCATGGGTGTCAGATGTGGATGTGTGTTGGGTTGTATCCCTAGTAGGAAACTGATAGATACCAGTGGGATGGTGCAAGTAATGATGGTAGATATGAGTCCTCCTCAATAGCTCTAAAGAGAAAGGGACCCCAATTTGACTTATTGTTACACCTTCATTCGATATTTAAGGTGGTTATTATCATGATCTGGGAATAATATGTTGAATTGATTGGTTGTTTCAAGAAGAGTCACTGGCTTCACTATATATTTCCTTGTATGGTGTGAAATCACCAGTTTCATCATCATCAAGCCTCCATGGAAAACCTCAACAGTAGGTACCATACCATGTTTATGGTATTCTTAAACCATTTCATTCTCTAATATAGAAAAAATATATCGAGAGGGTGAGGTTATTCTAAGACCTATAGAGGTCATAAATGCTTCTAATTATCCAGAATGGTCACTCGATGATGAAATTATTAGAGAATCTGGGTGTTGTTTATGAGAGAAGAATTTCTAGTCATGCAGACATGAATGATCACTTTTGTACTTTAGTGGATCATCATGGGCATGAAATATGATATATATGATATGAATGGATAATATAATGGTCCATTTATTCAAAATAAGTTCATTATGCTCTTAAGGACTCATCAGAGTGAGGATGAACTTATTTAATTAGAAACGAGGCTATAAAGGATCATCCATTAAGTTTATATCAAGTATTTCTGTTCTATTTGTGTCGGATATGCAAAAAAATTATCTCACACATAGTAAACTGATCATCCCACTATTCACATTAAGTTAAACTATTTCGCATTTGATGAAAAAATATTCAATGCATGATATCCTGATCATTTTTATTAAAGATATTCACCTTGGGTTTACCATTTTTGTTTCATCGGAATGATGGGGATGGATTTGTTCTGGTGGTTTAATTTATGGGGGTTCATTGTTTTGCACAGTCATTCATTTCAGGTTCACTATTTTTTTAATATTTCATAGAAATTCCCAATGGTTACCGCATCCAAAACTAGGTATTGAATTTGCATCCCAAGGTAGGAGATCAATTGGGTTTTCAGTCCCAATGGATCATAGTAACTCATATCAGTATAGAGTATGGGATGTCAGACTAATCATAATATTTTAGAGGGAATTCTTTTTTAATCCATGACTCTCTTATAGATTATTATATATTGAAGAATATAATCCTAATACTGATATGGGACTGATTACCATATAGAATGACCATATGTTAAACAAGTTTATATGTAAAAATTAGGGGATATTATTAGTTAAAAAATCAATATATATCTGAGGCTAAAAATTCATTTTCCATTAATGAGTGTATTCTTATTTTTTCGAATCTATATAACTAGAAATTCTAGTGTTTTTTACCCTGAAAGGATTTGATTAATACATTGGGGATGATATTGAGCCATTATGAGGCATCCTATGAATCCTGATTTATATAAAAAATCTATACCCTCTTTTCTATCTAAAATAGTTAACCTTGTAAAAATATTGAGAGGACATATGCGAGGAAACATAGGTACCATTTATTTAATCTAAAAACTAAATAAGGCTTCCAACATATCATGGTTATACATGGAATTAGAGATCTCATAGTCCAGTTTGCTACTACGTCCACAGGTTGATAAGTGAGAAAGATCATCCCCTGGGAGATATCAGGTACCGATGATTGTAATGTTTTATACATGGGGTACAATTGCACTGAAGTGGATGAGTATATGTGTCTCAGGCCTTGTAAAGTCATTCTATGTATCCATGTTAAAGAATGACTTATTGTTATTATTGTTTTTTTGACCGGGGCTTACACACCGAGGCTTCCCCAATGTTGATGGAATATCATATTGTGCCACCTATTGTGTTTTACACATTATAGTGTACCTAGACTGTGGGGATTCATGGTGAAATTAAAATCATCATTGTAACCCACTAATACTATGTGATCCATGCTCTATATTGGAAACATGGTATTCAAAGCAATTAATCTCACTTTGTATAGATATATTTCTTACCTGATGGGAAATTTCTTAGGGTATTTTCATATTGGGCTCAGGACATATGAGTGTATTCTATATAAAAATATAATTGTAGGCATCAGAGCCATAATTGTTCAATTGGGTTATCAATCTAATGATGTGTGTGGTAGAATGCTCAATCCATGGGAATGATTAGTTCTCAAAGGTGGAAATTTCGAATACATTTAAGGACTTACACATATATGGGTACATAGTTGACCTTGGGCCTCTAAGAAGGCACCCTTTTATGTTTTTATAGAAGGAATCAGAGTTATTGTAGTTTAATTGATCTAGGCACACACACTGAGGTTTCCCCAATGCCGAGGGAATATAATAATATGCCACAAATTGGGTCTTACACAAAAGGATTCCCTAATATTAAAGGTATATAATATTAGAAAACGAATCGAGGATTACACAATCATTTGTCCCTAATGTTGATTTTGTATAATATTCTTCCACTAATCAATGATTACAAAATGAGGTTTCCCTAATATAGAGGTCAAACAAGGTTATCATATATTGCGATGCTTGCTTGACCTAGCCTAGTTTTCTTCCTAGACTGCTAGATTGTCAAACTATTATTCTATGGATTTCATGAAATCTCAGATCATATTAAAGAAAAATCCAAATAAAATCATATGACTGAGTTGATATGTTTAAGGGGCATCACATAACTAAAATGGCATGTCTCAAGGCCATCACATGATCCTGTATGACATGTCTAGAGTACATAAAAATATTTTTTTGGCTAATCTTGGTGACCATCACATGATCTCATCTAAAATTTTATGAGGGAATCATTTGATCCTAACGACTTTTCATGATGTCATCAAAAAATATAGCTAACATGATTGGCGGGTGTTTTGTGAGTTAGTGTGGCATGGATAGAGGGTTTCACAAGTCTTAGATAGAATTTCTGGAGGATGTTTCATGAAATGAATGACGTACATGAAGAATGTCTTGAAATCCATTTTATATGTCTAGGTATTATCATGAGACTCAGCTAACACACAATGGTGTCATTGTGTAGTTTCGGCCACTCATCTAGAGGATACTCTAATACCTGGCTGGTAATCCCGGTGGGTGTTTTGTGTCCTGGGTGGAATGCTTGGTGAATACTCTATTACTTGAGTATACATGTCTAGGGGACCTCTCTTGATCCATGTAGTATACCAGATGAGTATCTTGTGATCTGGGTGACATGTCCTAGTGTTATCGCATGACCAGGATGGTTCATGTGAAGCATGTGAGGATCAATGTATATGTTTTTATCATAAGTCTCACATATTTTTTTAAGACATCCTTACAAGATTTAAATGTATATTACTTATATGTATTTAGTTTAAGATTGCTAATATCTCATTTTATTTAGTATATATGTGGTTTGTCCTTCACATAACCCGCCAAAATTCATTTTCATGATCTGTGAGTGATCACACTATGTGTATATTCTTGGGAGATGATCTCTCAGGATTTTACCGATATTTTACCTAAGGAAAAACATTTTGATCTTGGGATAATTCACTTTGATAATTATACCTTAATGTCCGGGTTCTTCGGTGTGATGATCCAAAGATGTATTTTTGGATGGGGGAGGTTATATGCCTTTCCACCCTATTATTATGTCAAATTGGATTGTGGGTATTGAAAATAACCATGATGGAGTGGTGGGGGGATTTGGGGTCACATATTATGGTAGGTCCTACCATACGTAATCCTGGGGAATTGGGTGTTTTTCAATAGTAACATGTCAATCATGTCATTGCACCATTTATTCAATTTTCACCAATAAAAGGGATATCTTCTTGTTATGTTTCAATGAAAGGGGGATTTTTCATGGTTGTGATGACATTTTTAAGGCCCTAAATGATATCTTGATTCATGTTAAAAGTCTTCCCCATGATCTGATGTGACTTGTTATTAACTTATCAGGAGGTAGAGATAACTTATCAGTGGGCCTTTGCGACATCATGTTGGCCTATCAAGGGGACTTACGAGACTGTGATAGCTTATTTTGGGGGGGGGGTCATATGATCAATCAGGGTCACCCAGAGTGTGTGGCCCCATTTTAAAAAGTTCAATATATATTCCCTTCATAAGAATCACTTATAATTTTCCATTTATTTTGTTTTAAATTTTTCAAGGGATGGTGGAATTCTATAGTTTATTAAAGTGTTGTAAAATAAATACACTCTCCCCATTAATGATGAATCAAATGACTAGAAAAAGATCTTATAAAGATGCATTTGTTTTATATGAACAATCTATTCTATTTGAATTTATATCCAGAGGTGGATCAATGGGATTCTTGTACATGTTTTAAGAAATTCACATGGAGAGGGTATCATGCCAGTTGGCTCTTTCATGATTAGTATGGATTGTCTCTAGGGTCTTACGGTGTTTCGTGGGCTTCATGGTCCTGTCACATGTTATTTACCACCACAATAGATTCTCTTTATTTCCATTTTTTATTTCATTGTATCTTCTTGAAGGGTTGGGTAGCTCATGAGTTATACAGAGTGCTGTTGTAGAAACCCACTATTTCCATTGGTGAAGCATCTTTTGAGAAATAAATGGTTAGGTGGAGATGTGTTATAATTTCATGAAAAAAAACATTGGATTGAATTTGGAGCTGGATGGAGGATCACTAGATCGCAAGGAAATGTCATAATACTCTCGTGTGGTGAGGTTGATATACCGACGTGATTTCATATGACAGGGTGAACATGTCGATAGGGGATTGTGGTATCTCACGAGATTCATGTGTGGGTCACGTGATATAAAATTCCATAATTGGATCCGTCCTATTAGATATTTTTTTCATTATATTCAATATATTTTTGGATGGATGTTCATATATTCATCAGTTAAAAAACCACAATTTTCCATGGTGATTATTCTGTAGTTGTCTTTTAATTAGTGAGTTTTTAGAAGGTCATCCCATGAATAGATTTTTTTTTTCCAAATATGCATTGTGTGATATTTTGTAGGTTATGGGATGTACATGGAACCTTCTCATGACCTTCTGAAGGTATCATAACCATGTTTCTCTTAAAGGCTTATGAGAGACGTGAGTTTGACCACCTCTTCTTAATTTTGTTTGTAGTGAAAATAATAGCCATATTCAGGTATTTCATCCCTTATGGATTTTCAACTATCATTTGGAAGGCATCAACAATAATCTATAAAATCATTCAAGTTTCACCATTCATCCTTCTTATATGTTATTTCCCTGTTATATTCTACCACCATCAATGATTCACTTGAGGTACAGTTGAAAAAATTTCAAAAACAAATTCCCTCCTTATACCCTCTGATGCGGACCAACTGTTCCATATGTCATAGAGTAATGGTAAGTATATAAATACTACCATTTTTATAATATTCCCCTATGTTATTCCCTCCATTAAGGATTCCTAAAATAATATTTTCAAATTCTATATTAGGGAGAAAAAATTACAAAATAGTAATACTAAATATAATTAACAATTTACTACTTATAATATAATAATCTACCTAGTTATATTGGAAATAAAAATCCCATTTTTTATCAACCTCTCCATTTTATTTTTTAATGATGAGGTGCAGGATATTGGGGATCATGTATACATTCTTCTGATCCACTGCATGACATGGATCGTAATTCACTAAACATTTCTGATAATATTTTTTAAAGGAATAAAAGGATACCCATGTATTAAATTTTATAAGGGTATAAATTTTAACATTTTATCCCTTGTTGAGTTATCCTAGAGCCCTATTACATAATGAAAATACATAAGTAATCATCTAATTGTAATTAATAAAAAAATATTTTTTTCATAAAAAAACTATTGATACATCCTCTAATTGGATGGAGAAAAAATTCCAAAATTTCTCTATATCCATAACCCCATACTTATCTTGTGAATCTTGATTATATTTACAAAAAAAGTATATAATTAATATGGATTTGAATTAATATCAATTCATTGGTTAAATAAAATATATTTTAATGTATAATATTAATAAAATGGGAAAAATAGATAAATAAAAGTATAATTTTGAATGTTATGGATCCCAATATCATATATTTTCATGAATGATAAATTATCATAGGATTAGGGTATAAAATACTCATATTAGAAGTAATATTCATATATAGGTCAGTATTAGACTTGGTGGAATATGGGCTAGTAATAATTCATTATCATTGAATCCAATCATCAGCTTCTTCTAATAATGAGTGAGATAGTGGTTTTGAAAATATTTAATCTCATTAATACAATATTTAGGTTCCATCCTCCCATGATAAGAAGATAAACACATAATTTTAATGAATACATGGATAATATAATTATTTTATTTATTTATTACGATATATATTTATGAAATAGCATTCAAATCACAATTCCCCAACATCCATGTCTTTAATTTTTAAAATGTATTCTACTTTAAAAAATCATATATACCTATATATTATAAAAGTAAAATAATTTAGATAAATTAAAAAATTACTTTTCATAGTATAATAAAACATTGAATTTTATTATTTTTAACAATAAAATTGGTAACTAAAAGTAATAAATGTAAATGAGAAAAAAATTGATAGAATAATCATCATGTAAAAATGCATAATTTTTTGTGCACATATTTTATATTAAAAAATAAATATTATAAGTAATAAATGCAATCCTTAATAATGACAAAAAAATTATAAATAATTTATTGAATATAAGTATATACCTAAAATAGAATATAACTCAAATTATCAAAATAAAAGGATCAATGAAAATATTTTAAAAAAATTGATATATGATGGTAATGAATAATTTTTTTTCAAAACTCATAAGAATACTAAAAATATATGTATTTAAATATCATTTTCAAAAAATAATTATTTTAAATATGTCAGTTTTAATAAAGAAATATTTACCTAATTAATTAAGAGAGTATTCAATGGTTCCCCCATATCCTTTTTACATGATCATTTCATGTTTCATGTATAATTCCCACATTAATGTCACCATTATCCATAGGTAGTAATGTAATAAATAAAGGAATTTCATTTAAGTATTCAACATCAACCATATATTCAACACCCAAATAATTTTTTCACATTGTAAAAAAATATACCACTGATCATTTTATGGTTCGATAATATAACAATTTTATTTCTGTGAATCCCCATGATAAATGAGTCCACATTACAACTATGTATTTTCAAATATTAATGTTAAAATCCATACTCATCATGTTTCGAAGAACCACTAGTGTCATTCATGTTAAACTGAAATTTTTATATGAAAAGGTTTGTATAATTAATTTGCATATGTCCTAAATAACTCCAAAATGTGATGTTGATGTCGAAATTGAGTATTTATCTACAAAAATAAAAAAACTTTCTTTATTAAATGACATCCATTATTCCATTATTTTGAAAAATAATCTTGTTGTCTTGTTTTTTTCCCTGAAAATATGTATACATTAATTTCAAAACCATAACATATGACTAAATTAACCCTTATTTGAAAATATATATACATTAACCCTTTATTTTTTTCAAAATATATAAATGTTCATGAATCTGTTAATACATTGGAATAAAAATTTCTATTAACAAATATATCCCTTTACATCTACATTAAAAATTCAAATTTAAATATATATAGTGAAATACATGCTCCACTTTAGAAAAATAGTTAGTAAAAAATGTAGTTATTTTCTTTAAAATATATATTCTAACAATATAATCTAATAGTCGATGTGGATTCTTAACATATACCATAAAATCATTCATATAACATTAAAAAGGAAAAATAAAAATCAAATAAATAGGCACACATATCATTATCTATCCCACAAAATGAATCAAAAAATTAACCATTATATCAACAAATTAGGGTAGAAAATATATTTATAGTTGACAAATTATGAGGAAAAATTCTTTCTATATCACGTCTAACAAATATGTATATATGACCTTACTGTAAATTGAATGTAAAAAATTAACACATCCAAATGAATGACTTTTTTATTGGTATCAACAATATTCTATGTAATTAATCCATTATAAAATATTTTATCAATTCATCACTGTCTTGATATTTGATACCTTTCAACATTAAATCATTCAATAAAACCAAGTATTTTACATTTTTTCGAATCATAATTATTATATTAATACCATGAAAGAATTATTTTTTTATCTTATATTATGTTATTAATGTGATAATATATAGTTGAGAATATATTATTTTTCCCTTTCTATGTGTTAGAAAACTAATAATTTATTTTCGTGGCTATTAAGCCTAATATTACTTGCAATCAATATTTTTAATTAATTTTATGTATAATAATGTTGGAATTAGACTACAAGAAATATTTTTCTCACCATTCATAATGTTAATTATATGTTTCTACTATAAGAATATCCAATAAATATGCTTGTATAAAATGGGTCATTTCTAACATGTATTGGATTAATAAAAGGAATTTAATTTCCTTCCAAATGTGACATCGATGTTTTTCACCATTTTATAATATTCTTCCAAAAGAAACTATGTTATGGATAATTATACTCTAATAAACAATTATATTTATTTTATAATATTTTATTTTAATGATCTCTTCGAAATAATATTTGATGATCTATATGCACTATTTTCCATCCACTTAGTAATTGATGACATGAATCCCCTCTTTTTAAATTATAAAATCATTATGTCATTTAACGTTATATCCAGAAGGGTTTCCATATGTCATAAAGTTACTTATAGTGAACATTATAATAACTTGTGAATGAAAATTATCATTCTTGTATACATCAAAAAGTGATAGACCATTATACACTAGAAATTTCAAATACTCAAAAAATGTTTATAGATAGACATCAATATCATTTCCAGGACAGTTTTTTTAAAAATTCCTCATGATTATCATCCCATATATCCTCTTCATACATATCAATGTCGACTAACAATATAAAAAAATAGGAAATGGACAATGATGGACACTGAGGTTCTAGTATAGATTCATTAAATCTATTTATATAATCATTCTATAAAATCAATATTCTTTTCCCAAAATTATATATTTGTGATGAAATCTTTTCTACTATGGTGAACCAGAAAATTGATGTATATTTTCATCATATATTCAATCAACTATATGTATTCCTATCATATTTTAATCATTTATATTTAAAAATATGTCATTCAAATGAGTAATTATTAAATGATACCATATTTCATTTGTGGGAGGGTTGATTTATATAATTCAGAATTAATCAATAATGGATTTATCATCCATTTTATATAGTGATTTCCCACACATAGGATATTCACATAAACATTTATATTACTTCATGTATAGAACATAGTAATTATGAAATGAATGCATTATTTAATACACCAATATAAATATAAATTAATATATTTATCCTCATAAATGGTATTAGGATTCCCATTTTCTTCTTGATGTATCCCTTTTTCATGTTTAAGAAATTTAGTGAAACATTTATATCTCTAACAACCTATTTATTTATTATTTAATAATATATCAACTATTAAGAACACATCAATTTTAGGGTAATATGAGATTAATAGTTTCTCATCATCTCCATAAACATTATAAGAACTTTTTCTTTTCCAATGTTTTCAACTCCTATTACATTAATTAATTCATTTAAAAAACTTATATGTTATGTAACAAACATTTTCATCATCAATAGATCTTGACTTGATTCACATTTCACCATCCAAGATACAATGTGCATAATGAAAACTAAAACAATATACAATCATATAATATTTGATTCATATTTACCATAATTTAGTCAAATTCAAACACTTCGTGAATAGAAATATAATTACATCATTATTTTCAATATTTCATTTAGATAATTTGAAGAAATTAACAATATCTCTCTAATTAATTTCTATTTCTTCACGAACTTATCCAATTATGATCTATTAAATACTTAAAATGTCATAATATAGTAGATAAATATATTAATATCTATAAAAATTTAAAAATATATAGAAAAAATTATAATTGAAACATATAATCATATAGATATATAATACCGATAAATGTTTTACAAAATATTTATATTATTAAAAAAATGTAAATAAAAAAAATTAATAATAGAAGAATATTTCTTATATATATTATTTATAACACCAAAAACATTTATAATTGATAACAATATATTATAAATAAATTATAATAACTACACGAAAATTTTAATGAAAAAAAATTAAAAATGTAAAAAATATATATATCGATAGTTATAAAGAAAAAATAAACAAAAAATAAAAATTTAAAATGATTTAAAATAATAAATTTCATAAATTTAGAATTCATTTTAATTTTTGACAGTAAGATTCTTACAATCATAAGAAACAATTAATGGAATATATAAAAAAACAAATAATTAATTAATATTCTAAAAACAAATAAATAATAAACAAACTATGAAGGTTGATAATGAAAAATAATTACTGAATTATGATGAATTCAATCAAGTATGGTGGAAATAGGGAAAATAATACTTGAATGGAGGGAAGAATTTTCCAGAATTTAAAATGAAATTTGATGAAAAATTACATTGGAGTGCGATCATGAGTCTAGAAAGTTACAGTTTCTATAGGAGCAATAAAGTAGAGGGTTATGGAATAGGGATGGATGATATTTGATTGAAGAGGAAAAATGATGAAAAGTATTCAAATCATGTAAAATTATGAAGATATATCAAAAGTAGTGTGCCTTCTATTTTGGATATAATAAGGAATTTATAAATATAGAATCAAAAAATTAAAAATAAATCCATAATAATTTCATTTTTTATATTTTTTAGCATTTTATTAATAAAAAACTATGAGAAAATTTCCTCATAGTGGATCATTAATTTTTTTATAAAACTAATGATAAATTCATCATGAGTTTTCTTTAACATTGGTTATTAATAAACTAATGTTAAAAGTACGATGCTAATTGAAATTTTTATTAAAGTGATTTCTTATGTTATTTACACCTTTTCCATTTTATTTCCTACTTTAATTCATTATGGATATTCTTATATCATATCTCTTAACCTCTCTCTTTATCATTCATATATTTATAAATCATAATGAGAGAGTTGATTTCTTTTCAAAGGTTTTGTAAAAACAAAACAATGACATCTTCATCGTCTTAATTAGGTACCCAGAACAATTAAAGTGTGGGGGATTATTAGTTCTTAGTTTTTATTAAAAACATCTGCCTTAATTGGCTCTTAGTTTCTATTAAAATTATAGGATTCTATTTTTATTATATGTTTCTTTGTTTCCCTTAAAACCAATTGAAAAATATAACCTTCATAATCAATTTTTTAGGGGAGGATAGATTGGTGGTCATTCTTGGCCTATTCCAAGACCACATTACCAAACAACTCCATTTTAATTTCCATAATTTTATTTTATATATGCTTATTATTTTAGTTCACTCACTAAATTATTAAAATTTATATTTTAATAATTTAATACATGATTTTTATGATAATAAATTTTATTATATAATATGATTTAAAAAATATATTTATGAAAATTCACACCCCCTCCCATTTCTATTTACTCAAACCAACAATATATACTTTCTATGAATTAAAATTACCTATGGTTTAAAATACACTTATATTGGTATCATTATTAATTTTATACAAATTACATATCAAGCCTTTCAATTAATATAATTACTGTGTGGTAGATTACCTAATTGATCACCTCATTAGTCGAGATTTAAAAATATGTTTTACCTTGTATGAAAACTATGAAATATGGGCACCAAATTGAATTAGACTGTCAAAATTCAAGGACATTATCTTTTAGGTGATATATTATTTTCTCAAATATTTGATATAGATAATTTTTCCAAAACATGAGATAATTTTTATACTAGTCTTATACAAAATAGTTTATCCAGATAAATTAATATAAAATGTATTTTAAAATTTATGTTTTTATTTATTTCAAGTGGAAGGTAATTAAAAATTTAACACCCCAATAATATAAAATATTTTCATTTTTTTATAAAATTAATTTTGTGAATATATTTAATTATATGCAACACCTTGTTAAGTGTATTGTACACAAAATACTATGTTAACTAGTGTTACACAGAATATCTAGTCTTATAGGATTTTAATGGAGAATATATTTTTATTACAGGTTTGAAATCCTTAAAAATTTATTTTAAAACAAAAACATCATTTTTTTAATTCATAATTTCAATATTTTTTTCGGTAATATTTGTTTTATATTTCTGAGAAGAAACAATTTTAAATTAATAAGAATAGTATTCCATTTTTGTAAAAAACTTCTTTTTCATTTAAGTAATAATTAATGATAAATTAAATTTTAAATTTGTATTTAACAATTGAAACTAGATAAATTTTAATAAATCAAATTTTTTTCATTCAAAAAAATTTTGGATATAAAATATTACTGAACTTTTGAATGCTTTTAATTTAAAACCATCTTTCTCGCCACATCAACTAGATTAACATTAAACTCAATTTTATAACATCTACGATTTGAATTTTGAAAACCGAACATAAACAGATGTAATCAATATAATATTTTTTTAATAATATCAACCTAATTTTTTACGAAAAGACATGGTGAATGTGTTTAAAATCAGTTACATTGATTAAGATAAAATTAAACATAACAATGGACAAAAAATTAATATTAAGGGCCCAAATGACCATAGACACTTGTCCAAATTCCATTGTCTACCAATAGTTTGATAATATATCCTATTGATTATAATTTTATTGTTTATTGGGATAATATTTCATTAATTCTCTCTTTATTATAAGTTATGTAAGGAAAAAATAGAAAAACAAGAAACTTCCTAACCTTTGACATTTATTAAATGTTGAGATGTCTACAAAAAAATTATTTCTGGTTATAAATATCATTTCGAATGATAATTTTTTTTATCATAATAATTTACAATTATTTTCTAGATATGACCTAATTTCATAAAATTCTTTACTAACTACAAGAGATTTAATATTTATTTAATAATCAAACAAAAAAGAATGATACTATAAATATAGAAACTAATGATACATGATTAAATTGTTGCCTTTAATTATTTTCATAGATGAATATATAATTTTACACATTTGGAAATTAATATATTTTAATTCCGATATTTTTTTATATTTTAAAAATAATATTAATAAAATAATATAAAAATTGGAAGCTATGATATTTTATAATAAATTATATTCTATTCAATGACTTAAAATTAATAAAAAAATCATATATCCATCTAATTTATTTTTATGTTTTGATAAATATTAAATATGGTATATTAATTTAACAATATTTCTTTTATAGTTAACATATTGACACATTATTTTTGAAAACATTTTTAGCATGGTTGTGGTTAATGTAGTATTTTTATAGGTTTCCTACAGTTGTTTTCAAACTACTTTCCAACACAGATGGTATTTTTATTTTGTAAAATAGAATTGATATTTATAATTCAAGTGATATATATATTGTCAAATATGTCTAACTTTCATTTCATATTAATGGTTAAATAATATAGGTTAGAAAACTAGTTTTTTTAATAAAACCCAAAATGATAAAATTGGGGTAACATATATGTTAAGGAACCAAATTATAAAAATTAACTTATTTTAGTGTGGTGATGGTTTTTCTCGACCATTATTCCCCTATAAATTACTTTTTTCCATTTTTGAGTGAAATTATACCAACCATTAATGCATTTAATTTGGTATTTACAATATTACCACAATACTCTAAAAATAATTCACTGTAACACCCCAAGCATCCACGGTACGTTTCCCTTCGAATAATGCGATAGCGTGTGTTGTACGCAACCTCGAGTTCTAACACACACCACAACTAATTAAACTAGCCGTTGTGAATAGTAATACCTACTTTTTGAAATAATATATATTTTATATTTCAAAATGGACTTCATTTTTGGATTCGGAATATTGAAATTAGCCTAGGCTGAAATTTTGGTACTTTTCGGATAACTTTCATATTTTGATGAATAGTGAAAATTACTAAATTTTAATTAAAAACAACTTTTTTAATCAAAATAATTAATAGTGATAAATTGTGAATTTGAGTGGTTTTAAAGTATATTTAGAATATATTTTTACCATTTAATATAATGTTGGTCATTGGACATAATTTTACAATTAAACCGAACATAAACAAGTGCCAATCTTTTGATAGTTATTATCTCTTAAAAACACGCTTTTTGTTTTGACAGCGGGAATTAATTTTAAATTAATTTCTGACACTTCTGTGTTTTGAATTTAGAAAAATGGATTCCATATTTGGAATCAGTATGTACAAATTGTGTAAATAGGTAACTTTTATTTTTAGACATTTTGAATAATTGCTGCGGTAAATATTTTATTTACCATGGTTAAGGGTAAATCCGGTAAATAAGGGTTAAAAAAATAATATTATAATAATACTAAATTACCCTAAAACGTGTCTTAACCCTATTGGTTGATACATGGTCGACCATGGGCATCTTTGGGACTATTTGGGGACCCCATGGATCCACCTGTAAGTGATAATGACACATTATATTAATAAAGCTAAAATAAAAATAAAAATGGCATAAGCTTACATCCTTTAGAAGAACAATTTTTACCTAGGGTTATACATGTTGGATTTTAGATTATAAATATTCATTAGAAAGATAAAACGATTTCCTACATAATGATATTTTATTTATAATTTTTAGACATTAAATAATTTATTTTATTTATGACACAATGATGATGCAGTAATTACTATAATAGTGAAAAATTAAAATAAGTGATATTATAAATACCCAAATAAATAAAATATGAAACTTTTAATGAATTAAACTAATTTTCTAGGATAATATGATATATTATGATTGATTTAATTGACTTTGTTCGAATTAATCAATCTGTTATGAGTTTCAAAAAAATCAACTATTGAATAGTGTCAAAATTGACATAAAAGAGTTCTTAAAACAAATATTATATTATTAATTGATTCTAAATTCCTAAAAATCTAAGGTTCGGCCAAGAGACTTATATTATGATAGGTTCATAATTAAAGGACCACTTGGGGGTCTCTTGTATGTATATGGTAAGTTTATTAACCATATAATATAAAAATACAAAGAGACATTGTAAAAGTGAAACTAATTAACTTAGAGTTAATACTTAAAGATAAGGTTAATATAAGTACCCAAACCTGTCTAAATTCTATTGGTTGAGTTGTTTTCGACCCATCACCACCTTAACCTTTGAATAGTCAACTTTGGAGCCATTGGAAACCGAATATGAATTTATTATAAACTAATATCTCTAGCTTTTCCAAAGGTGCCCCTCACCCCTCTTATAAAAGGGCACTCCTCCTTCTCATTTCTTCACACCTCTCAAGCCACTTGGCTCGTCCAAACTCTGCCCAAAAAAGATCCCCACACCCCTATCCTCCTCCTTGAAGCTTCCCCTTAGGCAGAAAGCATTTCAAGAAGTCCTTTGGTTCCAACCAAAGTGAGTTACCTAAATTAAAGGTAACGTTTTCTCTTAAATTATTTTCATTTATTTTGCTTCTTCACCCCCCAAAATCTTTTTATTTCCTTTCTTTTGTAACAACACCAGTATCCTCAATATACTAGGATGTTGTCATAAGAAGGATTCAAACTACACATACACACAACTCCATCTAATGGATGATGAACATAATGTTTTTGTGGATGGCAAACTAACGCCTCACGAAACGATGATTGTTCAAATACATCTTACCGCCTCTCATGGTGGCCATTATGATGGCACTGTAATTAAATATGATATTAATGATATATATTTTATATATAAGCTTCTGTAATTCCATTTTATTTCATACCATTATTCGTTTCATGTTGTATATACATACGATAATTTCATTTGAGGAAGTGCGGACTACCGCCCCCTTAAAATGATATGACTCGTTCATACCACACATGGAACGTATAAAGGATGGTGTTAATGAACTTAAGTAAAATATATAAAATATTATATTATACTGGAATAGTAATATACCTATGTATCATTTGGATTCGATTCTTTTAAAATAAAAAATTAAATGGAAGTAGCGTTCGTGCGTACGTACGGACTACCGTCTCCACGAACGCGATGAGATTCATTCTCCATCGTATCCATTCAAGTATAATTATCATTTAATGATTTAAAAATGATGTTTAAGGACTTGATATCATTCTGGATATGAATAAGATACAACAAACATGACTTATGTAACAAAACATATAAAGAAAATGAGTAAGTTAACACCCGAAACGGCGATAATACTAAGATATTATTATCAAATCAATATTAAAAGATCATATATGATATCATATTAATGTATATGATTCTTGTATAATTTAGTAACAATTATTTCACTATTATACAGGAGGTTAACCTACCCCAACCAAGGAAAAGTACAAGGTAAGGGATTTTCTAATCTCACTTTTAATTTCGTGAGAATTCTATTGTTCACCACTTAATTATTGCATGTGGTGTATGTGTACTGCCCAAGATTGTATTCATTGTGTAATATACTTTAATTTATTGGTATTTACATCATCATGGTATGATACTTCTTTCATGGGTGTATGTTTCGAAAGTTACCTAATCGATAAGGGAATTTGAGATTTCAATTTCCACTCATTTGGCTTTACACATATTTCATTGATTATATTACCCCAAGATTATGTGTGGAATCACTATTCATTTGATTATGTCATAATTTACACTCCCCTTCCTGTGGATATAAGTTTGATGCACATAATCACTCCATTGGTAATTCTCAAGTCATTGATATGAATTTGATAAGAGTAATTTTAACTCATTCTCCATTTGTTGAGTTAAACATCCAATTCGTTGGTATTGTTTTTACAAGAATATGTGTGAATGTACTTTGATTTTTTTACACTGAATATCCAATCATATTTAGTGTATTTATATTTGTCACACATAATTATGTCATTGATTTATCCTTAACCTAAGGATACAACCTTTACAAGAGATTTCATCTCAATTTACATTCCATTGAGACTTCTTTGTTGATATACACCAAATCACTTTTATGTGGTGTATATAACGTACTTTGACATAGTATATCATGAATCCCTTTATTCTCATGATATTACAATTTTTTGATTACCACAATTATTTGTATTCATGTGTCTCTCTTTTGGTTAGAATCTCTAACTAAAATACCATTTTTAAATGTTTTAAAGACTTATTCATCTAAATCTTTCTCATTAATGTCCATGTTTTAAAAATGGTTTTAAGGATTTATTTATATGGACATTAATGTTTAGAAATTAAAACTCCTTTTAAAAAATTTCAAAGTGGTATGGGACACTTTGATTCAAAAATCTATTTTTAAATGGATTCTTGACAAATAGTGTGACTTTTAAATGTTTTCAAGAAAAGGGGGATATTTCTCTCAAAAAGTTTCGATGATTATTTTCATCTATGTCAACATCCTTCATTATTCTTGATTGAGGTTAATGTGATACAATAAAGTCTTCAATATTGTATCAAATGAGTTATGTTTGACTATGGATGTGCTATTTTTATACCATTCATGGTTTGTGGTAGAAGTATTGACATTTCGTATGCTAGTTTTAATACGAATGTTTATTTTATGCTTAAACCTATTCATATGAGGAATGCATTGGACTTAATAAGTGACGGGTGGAGCCCGCTATAGCTCCTCGATGCATCGGTAGGTCTCATGAGACAAACTAGTGTCTTGGCACAAGGCCTTGGCAAAATCTTATTTGTAGTCTTGGCACGAGGACTTGGCTATGTGGTTATGATAGTCTGGCATTATGCATTCCATCATTATGAAAGTGGTTATTTAAATTGCATGTGATCATTCGACTAGTAGAATATCCATGTGAGTAAGTAAATGACATTATTTCATTTTAGCTTCGCCATTTTATGCTGAAGTTTAAATTTAAAAGGCTTTTGTTTTAGTTATAAATTGCCTTAAGTGTTTATGCTTATTTATGAAAGCTTCTGCTATAATGTTATCCTTACTGAGCATCCGAGCTCACCCCTTTCAATGTTTTATTTTTCCCAGGATTATGAAGAAGTAATTTATGAATGACCTGCAGGAATAGTATGAGGGGATATGAAGACAAGATGTTTTTTTTATGATGTAATGTAAAAATTTATGGATGTATCTAGTTATTCCAAGGCTACTAAACTAATCGGTCTTTCGAGACTTGATCTTTCTCGTGATCATGCCAATGTTATGTAATAATGCACCGACTCTAGGTAACTAGGGTCGGGGCGTTACAGTTGGTATCAGAGGAAGTTTAGTACAAACCTTGGTAGCTAAATTTAGATAAACTCTGATTAGAGCCCGTAGACCTAAGATGAACTTTGAGGATTAGTATAAAAGAACTTCCTAGAATTTTGGTATTGTAGAGATTTTGTGAGTTTTCCGAGCAATACATCCCTGTCTGGATACGAGCAGGTAGAGGTGGCTCTGGCACAGATGTACCTAAGGGTAAAACCCGAAAACACCGCTTTGAGATAGACTCGAACGGGAACTGGTGCACGACAACGGGCCTTGCTGCACTCTTGGTTACGACACTCCCGGGGGATATGCTTAGGATAATTTACATTTTCTTTACAAACCAATTTAAGTAATATATATATAAGATGAGAGTAAATGACCTTGGTTAATCCTAATATGTTTCAAATTGAGAATATGGTGACATTTTAATCTCTAAATTATTTTACGACTACTATTACTCACACAATGCTTTATGGTTTTAGTCAATGGCTGGATTCCAAGGAAGTCATAGTGACTTTGAGAATGATGTACAAGATGGGAATGGTGGTGGCAATGAGCAAAAAAATGGAGTGTTGATAGGCGTAAAAGATATCGTCTTTATGCCAAATCAGTTTTCCAAAAATATGATCAACAACATATATATTAACCAACTCCCAGACTCAACAAGGAAGAGAAAGGTGATAAATGATAAGAGCTCCAGCAATGGAGACCATGGAGAAAAGAACCCTCAATTTTCATCATGCAGGAAATGTGGAAAGAGACACCCAAGAAAGTGTCTCAATGGGACAACGAAATGTTTTACGTTCGGGAAGGAAGGACATAAAGTAAAGAATTGCCGAAGAAAAATGAAGAGTACTATGGAAGAAGATAAAAATGGTCCCAAGAGTCCATTTACAGTCATTTGCCGTAAATGTAGGGGACCTGACCATTACCTGAGTGAATGTCCTATTCTATAGGATATTTTCTTGGTCAAAAAAGAAGCTATGTGGGAATAAATGGTTGGAGAAATGTTTAAAAAGTATTATCACTCCTTGTTGATGGGTTTACTATGGAATAATTTTCTCTTGTATTTGTAACCCCGCAGTTTTCCATGTGAGAATGATATTTGAGGAAGAATTGTCTCTTCTCTTGTGGATATAGGTATAAATAACCATTTGGATTTATATGATCATTGGGGTTTGAGAGAATTATAAGTTATTCTAATTTGGGATGAAGATTCAAGGTATGATAAAACATTTGTGGTTAAATTTATGATATAGTATTTTGAGGAATTTATCTCATTTTGGAAATATTATAAAATATAGTTTTTGAAAAAGGACAACACGTAGACCGTGTGACAAACCGTCGCGTCGGACAAAGCTATGGGAATCGAACCCACTACCAAAGTGCGATTGGGATTTATCGCCTACCACTGGACTACGTGAAGTCCTTGGTTAGTGTGACTTTTTTTTAGTTAAATGATTTTATTGATCAATAATAAGATGATTTGGGTTCTTATGTCTTATCAAATGAATACCCTTAATATAGGAAAATGATTTGGTGATTAAGTGATAAATGTTGTTTTGGAAGATGTTCGCATTGTTGGGAACACTATATGCCCAAGGAAAATAGAATACAATGGGGTTTGATTTGTAGAGTAATGGTGGATTTTTATCTACGTTTTTATTGTGGATTTATAGTGATTTGGGTTATTTATGGAAATGATTAACCTATAATAGAGAATATGTGATTAGGTTAATTACTTTTGAGTATGTGACTTTAAGAGTATTTGATGTCATTTGGAGATACAATGTAACATGGGAGACTACATAATCAAATTCTTCAATGTTTTGGGTTTCAATATTAATTTGGATTATATTAAAGGATTTTAAGGACAATTGGTTATTGAATGGTATCTATTTAACTTTGGGGTATTGTTGGTTTAATTTTAGAAATTAAGATTAGTGCATATTTATCTCAATGAATTTCCTTTTGGGGGATCATTAGATCATTCACTAACCATTTTGGTTTTGATTAATCTTCAAAGACAATGTAAATATATAGTTTATCTTGCATGGATCATGTGATTCTATAGAAGTTTATTCTAGCTCTTCCAGTGTGACCAAGTCTTCTTGAATACTCATCGTTTAAAAAAAAATTGAGTTAGTGGTGGAAATTTATTAAAGAATGAAAATCTACTTAAAATGTAAGTATATCTCATAATGTTCTTAGTCAATATCATAAATGAATTCCTCTTCCTTATGTAATGTAACTTAAAAAAAATGTTTTCCGTTTACTTTTCTACTAGGAGACTAATGGTTGTTTGTCCCAACACAAGTTTGTGGTTTTCTCATTGTTAACTTTCTCCTGATCATGATTTCTATCCCTCTCCATCAGAACTTGACACTTAGTTTATCATCCATATCCATGTTTTCTTACATGGAATCCTAGTATGGGTTATCTTGGATGACCCTTATACCTCTCTTTCTTTCTTTTAAAGTGATAGTTTTATTGACTCTTTTTCCGATGTGGGACTTTCCATTATATTCCCAAGAAAAATTTTAAAAAATTGCGAGGACGCAATTTATTGAAGGAGGGGAGAATGTAACACCCCAAGCTTCCACGGTACGTTTCCCTTCGAATAATGCGATAGCGTGTGTTGTACGCAACCTCGAGTTCTAACACACACCACAACTAATTAAACTAGCCGTTGTGAATAGTAATACCTACTTTTTGAAATCATATATATTTTATATTTCAAAATGGACTTCATTTTTGGATTCGGAATATTGAAATTAGCCTAGGCTGAAATTTTGGTACTTTTCGGATAACTTTCATATTTTGATGAATAGTGAAAATTACTAAATTTTAATTAAAAACAACTTTTTTAATCAAAATAATTAATAGTGATAAATTGTGAATTTGAGTGGTTTTAAAGTATATTTAGAATATAGTTTTACAATTTAATATAATGTTGGTCATTGGACATAATTTTACAATTAAACCGAACATAAACAAGTGCCAATCTTTTGATAGTTATTATCTCTTAAAAACACGCTTTTTGTTTTGACAGCGGGAATTAATTTTAAATTAATTTCTGACACTTCTGTGTTTTGAATTTAGAAAAATGGATTCCATATTTGGAATCAGGATGTACAAATTGTGTAAATAGGTAACTTTTATTTTTAGAAATGTTGAATAATTGCTGCGGTAAATATTTTATTTACCATGGTTAAGGGTAAATCCGGTAAATAAGGGTTAAAAAAATAATATTATAACAATACTAAATTACCCTAAAACGTGTCTTAACCCTATTGGTTGATACATGGTCGACCATGGGCATCTTTGGGTCTATTTTGGGACCCCATGGATCCACCTGTAAGTGATAATGACACATTATATTAATAAAGCTAAAATAAAAATAAAAATGGCATAAGCTTACATCTTTTAGTAGAACAATTTTTACCTAGGGTTATACATGTTGGATTTTCGATTATAAATATTCATTAGAAAGCTAAAACTATTTCCTACATAATTATATTTTATTTATAATTTTTAGACATTAAATAATTTATTTTATTTATGACACAATGATGATGCAGTAATTACTATAATAGTGAAAAATTAAAATAAGTGATATTATAAATACCCAAATAAATAAAATATGAAACTTTTAATGAATTAAACTAATTTTATAGGATAATATGATATATTAGGATTTATTTAATTGACTTTGTTCGAAGTAATCAATCTGTTATGAGTTTCAAAAAAATCAACTATTGAATAGTGTCAAAATTGACATAAAAGAGTTCTTAAAACAAATATTATATTATTAATTGATACTAAATTCCTAAAAAGCTAAGGTTCGGCCAAGAGACTTATATTATGATAGGTTCATCATTAAAGGACCACTTTGGGGTCGATTGTATGTATATGGTAAGTTTATTAACCATATAATATAAAAATACAAAGAGACATTGTAAAAGTGAAACTAATTAACTTAGAGTTAATACTTAAAGATAAGGTTAATATAAGTACCCAAACCTGTCTAAATTCTATTGGTTGAGTTGTTTTCGACCCATCACCACCTTAACCTTTGAATAGTCAACTTTGGAGCCATTGGAAACCGAATATGAATTTATTATAAACTAATATCTCTAGCTTTTCCAAAGGTGCCCCTCACCCCTCTTATAAAAGGGCACTTCTCCTTCTCATTTCTTCACACCTCTCAAGCCACTTGGCTCGTCCAAACTCTGCCCAAATACGCTCCCCACATCCCTATCCTCCTCCTTGAAGCTTCCCCTTAGGCAGAAAGCATTTCAAGAAGTCCTTTGGTTCCAACCAAATTGAGTTACCTAAATTAAAGGTAACGTTTTCTCTTAAATTATTTTCATTTATTTTGCTTCTTCACCCCCCAAAATCTTTTTATTTCCTTTCTTTTGTAACAACACCAGTATCCTCAATATACTAGGATGTTGTTATAAGAAGGATTCAAACTACACATACACACAACTCCATCTAATGGATGATGAACATAATGTTTCTGTGGATGACAAACTAACGCCTCACGAAACGATGATTGTTCAAATACATCTTACCGCCTCTCACGGTGGCCATTATGATGACACTGTAATTAAATATGATATTAATGATATATATTTTATATATAAGCTTCTGTAATTCCATTTTATTTCATACCATTATTCGTTTCATGTTGTATATACATACGATAATTTCATTTGAGGAAGTGCGGACTACCGCCCCCTTAAAATGATATGACTCGTTCATACCACACATGGAACGTATAAAGGATGGTGTTAATGAACTTAAGTAAAATATATAAAATATTATATTATACTGGAATAGTAATATACCTGTGTATCATTTGGATTCGATTCTTTTAAAATAAAAAATTAAATGGAAGTAGCGTTCGTGCGTACGTACGGACTACCGTCTCCACGAACGCGATGAGATTCATTCTCCATCGTATCCATTCAAGTATAATTATCATTTAATGATTTAAAAATGATGTTTAAGGACTTGATATCATTCTGGATATGAATAAGATACAACAAACATGACTTATGTAACAAAACATATAAAGAAAATGAGTAAGTTAACACCCGAAACGACGATAATACTAAGATATTATTATCAAATCAATATTAAAAGATCATATATGATATCATATTAATGTATATGATTCTTGTATAATTTAGTAACAATTATTTCACTATTATACAGGAGGTTAACCTACCCCAACCAAGGAAAAGTACAAGGTAAGGGATTTTCTAATCTCACTTTTAATTTCGTGAGAATTCTATTGTTCACCACTTAATTATTGCATGTGGTGTATGTGTACTGCCCATGATTGTATTCATTGTGTAATATACTTTAATTTATTGGTATTTACATCATCAAGGTATGATACTTCTTTCATGGGTGTATGTTTCGAAAGTTACCTAATCGATAAGTGAATTTGAGATTTCAATTTCCACTCATTTGGCTTTACACATATTTCATTGATTATATTACCCCAAGATTATGTGTGGAATCACTATTCATTTGATTATGTCATAATTTACACTCCCCTTCCAGTGGATATAAGTTTGATGCACATAATCACTCCATTGGTAATTCTCAAGTCATTGATATGAATTTGATAAGAGTAATTTTAACTCATTCTCCATTTGTTGAGTTAAACATCCAATTCGTTGGTATTGTTTTTACAAGAATATGTGTGAATGTACTTTGATTGTTTTACACTGAATATCCAATCATATTTAGTGTATTTATATTTGTCACACATAATTATGTCATTGATTTATCCTTAACCTAAGGATACAACCTTTACAAGAGATTTCATCTCAATTTACATTCCATTGAGACTTCTTTGTTGATATACACCAAATCACTTTTATGTGGTGTATATAACGTACTTTGACATAGTATATCATGAATCCCTTTATTCTCATGATATTACAAAGTTTTGATTACCACAATTATTTGTATTCATGTGTCTCTCTTTTGGTTAGAATCTCTAACTAAAATACCATTTTTAAATGTTTTAAAGACTTATTCATCTAAATCTTTCTCATTAATGTCCATGTTTTAAAAATGGTTTTAAGGATTTATTTATATGGACATTAAAGTTTAGAAATTAAAACTCCTTTTAAAAAGTTTCAAAGTGGTATGGGACACTTTGATTCAAAAATCTATTTTTAAATGGATTCTTGACAAATAGTGTGACTTTTAAATGTTTTCAAGAAAAGGGGGATATTTCTCTCAAAAAGTTTCGATGATTATTTTCATCTATGTCAACATCCTTCATTATTCTTGATTGAGGTTAATGTGATACAATAAAGTCTTCCATATTGTATCAAATGAGTTATGTTTGACTATGGATGTGCTATTTTTATACCATTCATGGTTTGTGGTAGAAGTATTGACATTTCGTATGCTAGTTTTAATACGAATGTTTATTTTATGCTTAAACCTATTCATATGAGGAATGCATTGGACTTAATAAGTGACGGGTGGAGCCCGCTATAGCTCCTCGATGCATCGGTAGGTCTCATGAGACAAACTAGTGTCTTGGCACAAGGCCTTGGCAAAATCTTCTTTGTAGTCTTGGCACGAGGCCTTGGCTATGTGGTTATGATAGTCTGGCATTATGCATTCCATCATTATGAAAGTGGTTATTGAAATTGCATGTGATCATTAGACTAGTAGAATATCCATGTGAGTAAGTAAATGGCATTATTTCATTTTAGCTTCGCCATTTTATGCTGAAGTTTAAATTTAAAAGGCTTTTGTTTTAGTTATAAATTGCCTTAAGTGTTTATGCTTATTTATGAAAGCTTCTGCTATAATGTTATCTTTACTGAGCATCCGAGCTCACCCCTTTCAATGTTTTATTTTTCCCAGGATTATGAAGAAGTTATTTATGAATGACCTACAGGAATAGTATGAGGGGATATGAAGACAAGATGTTTTTTTATGATGTAATGTAAAAATTTATGGATGTATCTAGTTATTCCAAGGCTACTAAACTAATCGGTCTTTCGAGACTTGATCTTTCTCGTGTTCATGCCAATGTTATGTAATAATGCACCGACTCTAGGTAACTAGGGTCGGGGCGTTACATTCACTCATCCCCTTCCTCACACCTCTCAACCAATATTGGCTTGACCAATATCATCCCAAATAGATCTTCAAAATTCCTCCATACATCTTATAAGACAAATATTTAGATGAAATCTATCTAAATAACCCTTTTTTGAAATCCAAAAACTGTTACCCAATAGAGAGGAATATAAAGACACAAGAGACAAGTCAAATTATGTTTAAGGGATTTTATCTCAAAATACATTCCATTGAGATATAATTTTTGTAATGAATCGGTATACTATTATTTTGTGTAAATACCACCCTTTTAAATCTTATATCATTAATAAAAATATTTTCATGATATTAATTGTATCATTTAATTTCATACCTTCTTGAGGATTTTGTTGTAAATATTTCAATGTGGTATGAGTCACTATAGAATGTTTTATGAATATCATCCTCAAGACTGTTCTTAATTATAATCAATGAAATCTAAGTTCTTTGTGTGGTTGGTAATGTTATATTGAAACAATAGTTGAAATAACATATCATTGGTAATTTACATAAAAATTCATATTTTCATAAAATGTAAATTATTATTCCCTAGACCGTATATCATTTTTGCATGGCAGGTAGATTTTGATAGTTATATGGTTAACTAGGGAAATTTTAATAACACTGTTTTTTTAAAATATAGATATTTTATAAGGAATATTATTTATTTAGATAATTAAATATGATTAATTATTTTTAATGGTAATGAATGATCTTTCCTGGACATTATATAGCCCCGCGATTCATCGACAGGTTCCCATGAGACAAATAAGTTTTCCAATTTCATTGGGTTTCTAACCATGCTTTTAAACCATCATGTTAAAGGTCCTGATGGAATGAGTTTTGATGTACATTATACACGACTCCCAATAATTAATCATTTCCTTGGTTTGATTTAATTTAGTTCTTATTCATGCGATTTAGTCTCGACAAATCTATGGATGATTTATATTATTAGTTTATTAACTAAATTGCATGTGTTTCTATTTCTCACATTCCCATATTGATTTGACCTTATCTATTTATTTTAATGGAATGAGCTATCATCTATTTAACATACAATGTTGATTTATTCTCATTGATTAATTATTTCTTCGACATTTATTACTCTTGCTGAGAGTTTGAGGATTCCCTTATTATGTTTCCATTCCCTATGTTATAAAAAATAAATCTTTCAATAATATTTCAAGGTTGTAGATTTTTTTTATTTTATAATAGATCATGTTTATATTTTATATTTACC
The DNA here is from genome assembly GCA_963277665.1 of Viscum album. Classification (NCBI taxonomy): domain Eukaryota; kingdom Viridiplantae; phylum Streptophyta; class Magnoliopsida; order Santalales; family Viscaceae; genus Viscum; species Viscum album. Next base: position 1,008,468,830 of record OY728156.1, read on the forward strand.
AGTGTATTATGGGTATCAATGATGTAATCTTAATTTCCAAGACTGAAAACACGATTTATTCTTTGGGATTATATTCCTTGTAAACATCATGGTGTAATAAAATAATTCTCATGCTCTAGTCTACCAGAGTCAGGGTTTTATAGTTGGTATCAAAGAATGTTTGGTAGAAACCATGGAAAATAGATTTTGAAAAAATAAATTAGGGATAATTACCCAATGACAAAAATTGAGGGTATGTGTAGATGACCATCCTAGATTTTTTGGAACATTGAAATTATGTGGGTATTACATGAAATACATCCCTATATGGATACTAAAAGTGTATGTCGTTTCTAGAAGGATGTACCTAAGAGTAATATCTCCAAAAAGGTTTGTTAAGACTAACTCGACATAACCTAGTAGACGATAATGGGCCTTACTGTGTACCTAGATGGAAACCCTCTAGGGATATGCTTAGGATAGTTTACATATTATTTACAAACAACTAATAAGGATTTAAATGTATAGATATCTCCAAAGTAACTATGTTTATTATTATAAGATTAGTTGTGTATAAAATTTTCAATTTATGTTATGTGTATCCCTAGTTTTAGAATGATAAAAGATGTAATGATTTAATATATTATATTCCATTGTTTATAAATTATTCATTATAGAAGGAATGTGAACTCCAAAGATGATCCTGATACAAAGAGTTAGAAGGATCATATATTTTATGGTCTTAAGAAAAAATTTTGAAGGAAATTTATACCCCCAATAATTCTCATCATATGAGTAAAAAATATCATGTGATAATGATTTTTTTTTATAATTTTAACATGTCTTAAGGAATTAAAGGGAAGTAATAGAATAAAGGGATGGAAGAGAAACAAGACAACAAAGGGAAGAACATAAATATTTACTTTCCCACATGTGATAATTAGGGATAAACACAGTTGTAAATTAATAAAAGGAATGATATTTTACTGCAACTGTGTAATGAATGGCCACTATGATTGTCATTGAAATGATATGAAAAATGTATAAATGTATAATGCTTCATCTTCAAGGAGATGGGGCACTATTCAAATAAATGTATCATGAGTCAAAAGAATATACACCAAATGATTCTAATGAACAATGGTCATGTTTTGATACTACCACAGATGAAGAGGTATGATTAATATTAATATTCTAGAATTAAGTCATTTAAATATTTTGTCAGTGATGTATTCGTTTTAAGAATTTTGAAAATATGCTGATGAAAATGCAGTATTTTATTGTTATATATTTTATATAAAATACTAAATGTTACTAAGAAAAGTTAATCAAAAGAAAGTAAATTATTTTGAAAAAAAATGTTTTGGGGAAATATAATCCTTAATATGTTTCTGTTGTTGAGAAAATTATTTTTGGATAATGACATAATTTATTTAGTTATGTTATGTCTAACTTAGAACTGGTTAAAAATCTTTTTTTCAAAAAAGTGGTTTATTCTCTCATTTACAAAGTTTCTCTCATTTTTTGATATATATAAAATATCCAATAAAATGTTTCTTACTTAAGTAATAAAGAAGAATGTATGTTTATAATAATGTTTTATGGTAGTTAATGTTATTACCATATTTCAAGAGAATAATTGAGGGTGTTTCTATCATGGTATGACTGTGATCATTAAAGAGCTACTTTATCTTGATTTATGGCTAATGATAAGTTCAATTTGAACTTCCATGTAAAGTGTTAGATCACAATATTATGGAAAAATAAGACTTATATGAAATATTTTTTGTTGATATTTGAATGAGGTTTTAGAGATCTATGTATTTATTCATAGTGTAATGCATATTATGTTGTGATAATAAGTTCAAATAGTTCAACAGATAATCAATGAAACATATTAAGATAATTGAAACATATAATCACTTATATTGTTAGACAGTTAATGTATTTATAAACTCTATGAAAAAAGAAATTAAAAAAATATAAACCTATTATCACCATTTTTAATGATAAAAATGTCTACAATATACATTTATGGTTTATGGTTTTATTGTTAGTAACATTCATAAGAATATGTTCTCTACCCCACACCATCAAAACATGATTGATGGATTTTTCATCTGTATTGTTATTCCTATATTCAATCTATGTTCTCCTACTAGTTAACCTTGTAACATGAACAATTTTTTCATTATATATTATTCATAAGATGTTTTATTTAACCTCTTCATGATGTGGGTTTTCATCAAAAGTTCTCAAATATCCATTCCTTGATTATCAAGATCAATTTTAAATTGCATGGACATAATTTAATTATGGTGAGGAGAATATAACAACATAATAATTTAATATATTTTCATTTTAAAATTATATTAATTTTTTTCTATTTTCATTTATATGCAACACCATGTTAACAGTATGCTATACACAACCCTGGGTTATCTAACTTTACATGCAAGATCTAGTTTTACTGCCTTTTAATGGAATACCTATTTTAAAAACACTTTTGAAATCCTTATAAATTTTATTTTTCAAAATAAACATAATTTTTTAATTCTAAAAGTCTGGATTACCTTTGGGTGATATTTTCATATTTTTCTAATAAGTTTCATTTTTTGAAGAATAATGAAAAATAATAAATTTTAGAAAAAAAAAATTATTTTTTTTAAATAATTATAAAATTTAAGGTATAATTTTAAATTTTTTTTAAAGTAAAAAATAGACCAATTATAAAAATATTAACCCAATGTAGGTCATTGGATTCATTTTTTTTATATAAAAACTTATTGAACGTTGGAACATTTAATCTTTAAAAGAATTCTTTCTCTCTATGTCAGCAGGATTACGGTTAAACATTATTTTCCCACATCTGTGATTTTAATTTTGAAAATAAAAATAAATAAGTATAATAAGTATAATATTTTTTTCTAATAAGATCTAATTAATTTTTGACCGAAAATATTAGAGAAAGTGAATAAAATTAATTATGGTGATTAAGGTAAAATTAAACTAAACTATGGGGAAAACATTAATCATATAGCCCAAAATTACCGAGACACTTGTCCATAAGACACGTGATACCAATAAATTTACCATATCCTTTATTGGTTCAAATTTTAATCTTTATTGGAATACTTTGTTATAAAATATCCATACAAGATAAGTTGTGGATGGAAAATGAAAAGGGAACCTTTCGTAATATTAACATTTATAAAATGTCGACATATATACAATAGAGCATATTTTTGGTAATATAGATACTTTTGAAAGTTAATTGGGTAATTTTTATCATATTAATTTATCATTAATTTTTATAGATAAATTAGTTACTTTAAAATCATAAGAAACACAAATGTTGTGATTATTTATTAAATAATAAAATAAAAAAAATGGTACTATTAATATTAAAATTGAAGAAAATTTAATGAATTATTGTCATTAATTTTTATTCTAGATGTATATATAATGTTTAAAAAATATTAACATAATATATATTTTACCTCAAATATTGGATTTATATTTTTAAATTATAATTTAAAAAATGTCTAAAATTGACATTAATGTTATTGTATTATTAAATTGTAATTTATTAAATAGTTTAAAATTAAAAAAATATTGTATTATTTCAAGTGATTTAAAGTTTAAATAAATATTAAATATAGTCTATTAATGGAAAATTGATCTTTTATAATTTACCTATTGACCCAATTTCTTTAAAAACATTGTTACGATAGTATTTGATAATGTAGTCTTTTTACATGTTGAATTCCCTTATTTTAAAATTAATATCCAAAACACATGGGATTTTAATTGTGTAAATTGGATATTGTATTTATAATTAAATGTACCTATATTTTTTAATAAATATCACATTATTTTATTCTCAATGGTCACATTATAGAGGCTATAATATCAGTTTCTCTAATAAAAATATGACACAATTGGGGAAACATAGATGATAATAATCTAAATTAAAAAAATGAATTTATTTTTGTGTGGTGTAGGTTTGTCTCGACCATTATTACCATTTAAACCGTTTGTTTTAATTTTCTTTCATCACATTAAGTAACATATAGCTTCCATTAATGTATAACTTTTTGTATTTACAAAAGTGAAACTCCTCCTACATTCCCAAATGCATTCACTATTCCCCTACCACAAACCAAACAATCCACTTTGGCCTGACCAATATCTACAAAAAAAGTTTCTCAAAATCCATAACCTCATCCTAGAATCATCCCCTAGGGGAATAAATCCATAAATATAATCATTTTGGGAAAAAATAGACTTTATCCAAAGAAGAGGAAAATAAAGACAAACATGACATGTTTGACTCACGGTATGGGATTTTGTCTTAATTTACATTCCACTGAGAAATAATTGTTTTATGCATGAATCTATTGTCATATAGTTTATATAATGTCCATTAACAATTTATATATCTAATTTTCTTATTCTCATGATATTAAAGGTATCATTTAATTTCATTCCATCATAGGGATTGTGATTTAAATGTTTCAAAGTGTTATGGGGCACTATGAAAAATATAAAGAATGTCATCCTGAAGAATCTTCTTAATGATTATCTTTGAAATATGAAATCCTTTTGTGATTGGTAAATTTATCTGGATAAAATAATTATAATAATTTTTCATTGTGAATTTACATGAATATCCATATTCATATAAAATGGATGTTATGATTTCTTAAAAGTTATATCAATTTTACATACAGTGTTCACTTTGATTGTTATTTGAATAACTATGGAAATAGTTATAAAACTATAGACTTTATTCAATATGTATATTTGATAAGTCATATTATTTTTTCTTATATTATATTCGGAATGATTTGGGGTGGTAATGATGGGTGGGGACCAGACATTATATATCCTCTCAACATGTTGATGGGTTTTCATGAAATAAATAAGTCAGCCATATTAAATGGGTTTCTATTCATAGTTTTAAACCATATTGTGAAAGGACCTAATGTTATATTTTTCCATGGGAATGAAAAGTTATTTCCAATAATTAATCATTTCATTTATTTTGATTTAGTTATTATATATCCATGAGATTTGGCAATGTAAAATATTTGGATGTATTATATTCTTAGTTTATTCATTAAATTTAATGTGATTTAGTTTCATAACATTACATGTTGAATTTTCTTTATATAGTTATTTGAATGTCATATGTTATTTTAAATTTACCTGTATATGTTAATTTATATTCATTGATTCATTATTTTCTCTACTTTACTTACCCATACAGATCAATTGAGCTCACCATATTTATGCTTACATTCCCCGGGTTATGAATAATAAACATTTGAATAAGTGTTTTCTAATGGCTCAGAATTTCATGATTTTTTTAGAACTTGTTCACGAAAATTTTGAGACAAGGCATTGATATGGCATGTGAATCTGAAGCTGGTGTGCCTGAAAAAATTCATTAATAAATGTTAAATTTCTAATAGAACATATATGAATTTCCATAAAAAGTGGAATATCATTTATAATGGTTCCCATAGTAGAAATATGGGGGCACCATTGTGCTCTGAATGGATAATTTACCTTAGGAGTGACCTGAATCTGGCCAGTGGAGGTCATTTGAAAAATAAAGTCATGAAGGATGAAACTGTAAATAAAATTATTTTATCTTAAAATTCCAATAACTGATGAAAAATGAGTTGTATTGAAAATATGAGACCACTGTTGAGTTTATAATGTGTTGATTTCTATAGGTGAGGAATATCATCAGCCAGTGTGGGTCAGTTGTGAAAAGAAGTATAGGGAATTTTAAAGAATAGGATAGATTTCATATTTATTTTATTTTAGTGATAAATTGCGATGCAATGATAGGTTTTTATTTAATGATCACTTTTTGTATAATTCAGAGTAATTTTTATAAACTTGGAATTCCGTTTATGTGAACCCTCACTAATGGATAATGATTGATTGGAGATCGGATCATGGATAATCATGCCAATGGAGTTGGAGGATCTCATCAACAATTGAGATGCAACTGATCCTCGTCAATGACTGATCCAACTCAATGTAGGGATTTTGTTTTCTTCATGATTCCCCATTAATTAATTCAATGAAAATCGTGGACCATTCATTGAATAGGTTGATCTCCAGTTCGACCGTTCTTCTGGGATGAGCTTGATTTTAAGGTTTTAATGGAAGATACATCTTTGTGATTATTTCTACTTCATTCATCATTCAAATGGGAACAAATTGAGATGAACATAAAAAAAAGTAAAAGGTTCATTCCCCTAGGTGTTTTTGTGATTCTTATCTCCCATGTTCATGGATTTCTTCGACGTTATACCATCATGGTCACGCTCGAATTTTCAAGAGGCTTTGACATGATTGGTCCCTCGGATTGATGGTAAAACAAAACGCAGGCAAGAACTATATAGTTCACGATCCAAGAATCATATAAGTGATTTTTTTGAGTGTCGTCCACCATAAAAGGATTGGTGGACCATGAGACATATAGGCGTCACCATGTGGTAGCTCGTAGATATGGAGGGCGTGGGAAGTAGCGGCACACCATGTAGAACAAATATGGAAATCGGCCAGGTTGGGCAAGTTCTCCAAGTTCAACCCAATGGGTTAGACATGTGGGGATGGACCATTCCATGGCATACTGCCATAGTCTGTCCATAATCTAGTTAACACCTTTCTAAATTTTCAAATTCTCGTAACCTTCAAACCATGTTTCCATTTTACGAACCATCTATGGCACTGGGACACTTATGATGATATGGTCCATTAGAGATATTCTAAGAGGGTTTATATAAAATTTTGAATATGAATTAATGTATTGAGGATTAGGTTCTCTTTTAATGAGTGTTATTTGACAATAAGTTTATAGATGGTTGTGAGATAAATATTGGGTATCTCGTGGAGACTATATGACTCTCGAATATTATGTGTCCTATAGAGACTGTGAGTATCATGGAGATAGTGTGACTCCCAAATATCATGTGACTTATAGAGAATGTGTGTGTCATAGAGACTTTGTGACTCCCAAATAATGTTTTCCATTCCATGATTTTGTGTCTCATGGAGGTTGTGTGTCTCATGGAGACTGTGGCTCAATAGATAGAGTATATCTGGATATTCTTGATATATAGGCTATAGGAATATTTCCTTATGGGGATGACATCAATATTAGTTCAGGGTATTCCCATTATTCTGTTTCATGTTTGTTAATTCGGATTTGGTATATCTTGTGTGGTATTTCTCTATGGTAACTCTTTTTGGTCTTCCTTTATGGTTTCGAGGTACCTCACTGTGTGTTGTTTTACATACCCCTTTACAGTATTTCTCTTCATGTGTTATGTCTCATGCAGAAGAGTAGAATTTTGAAAAATTCATGGGTGTACTAGTACTAAAAAGAGCTTTTTCAGTTTTGGCCGGTCGAGGTGTTCCTAAGGCTTTGATCAACTGTACCAATACCTTTTCATCTAGGCACAATTTTTTAGTTAATAGAAATTTCTTTTTGTGGTATTGTATTCTATCATAGATTAAATTACATTACATTAATATCTTCTCATATTCTATTTGTTGCGAAATATTCTATGCATGCATTTGTTTATTTTTTTTATATTTCAACTATTTTGGCTTGGAGACGTGTGTGTGTGTGTGTTTGTGTACTAGTACTTAGGAAAATTCCTCCCATATTTGGGATATTCCATCTTGGTTATAGTAAACAAATGTTGGCCTCTTTTAGAAAGTCTTAGGGTAGTCACATTATGGGACCCTATGGGGTCGACTGTGAAAGATTTTTATTAGATGATTTTGATTCTACATTAGGAATGAGCTTCTGTGAGGTTGGTTTTGGGGAAACAGTGTTGAGTGTTTTGAGTTTGGATTTTAGGCAAGGGACTCAGGTGTTTGTGCGAATGCCACTGTATCCATACACCAGGACTCTAATTTCTTGATTTTCGACATGGAACATGAAAACACTAGTAGCAGGTAAAACCATTGTTACATACATCATATAGAAATGGTTGTGTTTTCCATGACCATCTTGAGTCAGCTGTCTATATATTCTCTATTTTCTGTTGTGAATCTTGTTTTACATCAAGATGCCTCCACATGGACATCCATCTATGATTCTACCAAATGATCAAGAGGATGATCCTCTGAGTAATGAGACATCATTACAGGGATTTTTATAGAATATTTCACCTTGAGGTGGTTCACCATCTTCACCACCACTTATAGAGTAGTCCGCGGTACCTATAGTTCTAGAGAATTAGAAGCGCCGACTATGTACATTTATCATGTTTCATCAATAGAGACCCCTCAGGTTCCAAAGTTAGCCAAACCCTCAAGTAGTTGAGGATAGGCTTGAGGTGGGGACCTATGTTTTTTACTTATTAAGGATTCCAGCAGATTAGATGGTGGTCCAGTACGTGAGCCTTATACGGGGTTCCATAGGTCTATAGTGGGTTTTGGTTACTAGATTAGATGAATAGTAGACTCATCCAGGGATAGATTTTGATATCCTCTTGAAATAGAATTATTCACCTTGTTTGTTGAGGGTTATGGATGTCGAGAAGATTTTACATCTTCAATGAGATGAAATCTTTGTATCTAATTATTAATCTAGGCCTACCAATCTTTCCAGGAACTCAATGGATATGATACATGATTCATGCTTCAAGGATATGACCATTTAGCGAGGTCTATATAGGGACACAAAATCTAGAATAATCCTCTTTTTCATTCCTAAATATGTTAGGGTTCTAGAGTGGACCATTGTGGTTGAGAGTTCCGTTGTTGGGAAGAAGCAACCAGTGATTGTTATTAGTGGGCACACAAGAGCAGAGACATTGGCAGTAGGGAGCCTATGTCAGTCTGAGCATCTTGGAGGTGTGATACATCTCAATATGAGTTCCATCGATAGGGGATCCTCAGATCAGGTCTCATAGGCTGGGTCTAGTTATCCAAAAAAGAGGAAATTATTTTCATGTAATTGAAGAATACATCTTGCAGGATATTGTCCAACATGTCGTACTGCTAATGAAGAAATATTGGATAGAACACAGAGGAATAGGAAGAGATTGGAGTTGGTTGGTCTCAAGGGAAGTGGAAATAAAAGAGGATCTAGGGGAACAACAGGAGGTGGTTTATGTTTTGATGTGTTACCACTACCACCACTAGGTGGTCCACTCCTGGGTCCAGGAGGTGGTTGATAGTGGGAGGTCAGCTAGAGGTGATGGAGGGCTATGACCCAGGGGCTCTAGGGATGATTCATGAAATGATCTGTGTCGTTTCTACATGAATTTTAGTTATGATTGACAATTTTCCTAGTCATTCCATTCTTTCCAAAAACATTTATTAGGAATTAGATATTCTGGTTAAACCGTATCCTCAACCCTTATGCTTAAAAACTCATATAGGACAAGACTCAATGATCAAACACTAGTGTCAATTGTGTGACATGAATCATATAGGTTAGAGTCTCTGTTGGGATCTCTTGGTAGAGGTGTCAAGGACTTTAAACATCATTCATGCTATAGACTGTTTGTCCATGGTTCATGGTCATATTAATTGTTTTAGGTGTAGTGTGTGGTTTATCCATAGTGACGGGCCTAGGTTTTGATATTTTTTTAAAATTTAAATGCATGAAACTCAGAATAGAATCCTACATATGTGGGTACTATCGATCACTCATTAGTTGTCTAGAATGCCCCACAACATAGTGGATTATATGAGTCATCATTTTCTTATAGTGGAGTATGAGTACGAGTATATCATTACTGAGGATGTTTCAGCATTAACTCCTTATAGGGTGGTATATTTCAACATTGATCTATACCAATAGGTGACACCAACATCTATTAAGGCATAACATATGGCTCTAATAGTGCTGCTTGAGCTGATGGTACAGTTGGAGGACTTACATATTTTTACTTTTTGCGACCCGATGTTTCAAAATGGGAAGCAACAGTTTTGTTTTTCAATAATTCATATGGGAGGTTCAGGTTATGTGGGGACTTATGGGGCCTAAAAAGTTGCATTTGAAGGGTAAGGATCCAGTACTGAGGATCAATGACTTATTCAATTAGCTGAATGTGTCACAGTTGTTCTCATAGATTGTCCCCAACACTAGCTGTCACCAGCTATGAGTACATGATGATGACATTCTATATACGGACTTGAGATATCTATGTGACCAATATGAGTAATTATTGATTATTTTTGGCATGAATGACTTCCTAGTAGTGTTCCTTGGGATCATGAATAGGATATTCTAGCCTTACCTAAACTGGTTTATGGTTGTCCCTATTGATCAAATCCTAATGTACTCGGTGTCTAAGGAAGAGCACGTGTGACACATGAGGATGCTCTAGGACACACTCCGACATCACAAGAATTACATGAAGATCTCAAAATGTGATTTGTGTATTCAAGAGATCGATTATCTAAGACACATCATTTCATAGGCTGGAGTTGAAGTGGATCCAGTTTTGATTGAGGTTGTGCTTTCTCGGGAACCACAAAAGAGTGTTACTGAGGTTCAGAGTTTCCTTGGTTTGGATGGGTACTATCATAGGCTTCAAAATATTTTTTTAGATTAGTAACATCATTGAAATCATTGACATGATATTTCTAGCATTTAATGTGGAAATAAAATTTATAAGAGAGATTTCAGTATTTGAGATAGTGATTGACGAGGGTTCCCATCTCAATATTTCCAAAGGAGGGTTTTGAGAACATAGTGTTCTATGATGCATCAGGAACTGTGCATGGTTGTGTCTTAATTTAGGTTCAATTAGTGATTATATATGGTTCATTTCAGTTGAGACTATGTGAGAAGATATACATGACCCATGATATTGAGTTAGGAGCAGTAGTCTTTTCAATGAAGGTGTGGTGACACTACATGAAGGGTGATCATTTTATCATCTACTCTAACTACAATAGTATTTAATATATATTATCTCATAAGGATCTGAACTTTTGGAAGAGGTGATGTCTAGTGTCCATCCAGATCTATATCTATTAGATTTTCTATATTCTTTGGAAGGGTAACGTAGTTGAAGATTCTCTAAGCAGGAGATCGAGTTAATAGTTTCTTAATGAGAAATCAGAGTAGTTGGAATCATTTAATATATCATTTGTAGATGGAAATGATGGATCATACCTCTATTCAATTGTTGTCACCACCCCACTTATAGATTGAGTTAGGGAGGAACAACTTGTGGAGACTAACTACAAGACTCTACGCGCAAATATTTTTAGAGGGCATGCCCTTGATGCATATTTGAAAGCTAGGGAGAACATCTCTCTTTTAAGAGGACTCATAGTAGTATAGGTTGTGTTACAGGAGGGGGTATTGAAAGAGTGTCATTCCTTCCCTTAGGTAGTACATCCAAATTTATAGAATATGTAACAGGACCTCTAGTGTCTGTTCTGGTGGCTAAGAATAAAGAATGGTGTTCCGTAGATTGTTTCATGATGCCTCGCATGTCAGTAGGTGTTGGACAAGAACCAGGTTCTATTGGGATTGACAAAACCCATTGAGGTACCAAAATGAAAGTTGGATGGGATTTAGATGTACTTCATAATGTTTTTATCATGTACGTCTAGGATACATGATAGAATCTAGGTGATCATTGACCGTCAAACTAATTCAGTCCAATTCCTATATATCTAGGGGCATAGTTTAGTAGATAGCATGGTAAGCCTATATCTAAAAAATACATCTCAACTCTATGGAGTTCCATCGGTGACAGTCTCAGATCGTGACTCCAACTTTACATTCTGTTTGCAGAAGGGATTGAAAGAAGCCTCCGGATTTTGAGGAAGTAGAAAATGTGTTCATTTGGGACTCACATTGATCCAAATTATGAATATTTGGTTATGGTGGAAATATATCTCCATGGTTAATCTATCATTCACTAATACTACATAGAGTAGGATAGTTGGCGTACTGCTTGGCTCTACCTCCACAATTAGGGAAAGTGTGCGATGTCTTCCAAATGTCTCTATTGAAGATTTATGTGCATAACCCATTCCACACAATTGACTAGGAGAGGTGTACATCGATGACCAAAAAATTTTTATGAATACCCCAAGGGGATTGAGGACCTGTACAAGAGGATCCTTAGTGGGAATTTTATTCTACTAGTGTATGATTAGTGGCAGCATGAGAATCTATAAAAGATAACATGTGAGTGGGAGGCTTAATTTTTTTCTCAATACCCTCTATTGATTGATGATGCATATCTTTTTGATTTCAGGGAAGTAAATACCTAAGGTGTGGATAATTTAATGAATTATATTTTCATGATTTTATTTTTAGAAGGTATTTGGAAATATTCATAGAACAAGATCTAAGACAGCATGTGATTTCAAGGCTGCTGTTCCCGAAACAATTTGTTGAAAAATATTATGTTTTTAATAGAACGCGTGCATAAATTTATTTAAATGGTGGGATATAATATAAATGGTTGATTAAATCTAAAATCTAAGGCCACCACTAAGAACAAAATTGTGGCTTCATGATAGGTGTGACCTATCATTGGTCGGTGCATGCAATCAGAAGAAAAATCATCAAAGGACGTAACTGAAAATAAAATATTTAAATAAAACTATTTTATTTTAAAATCATAGTTAATCAAGAATAGTGAATAAATATAGAAACCTGAAACCACCATTTATTTTGTAATTTTATGTTTTCCTTAGTCAAGGACTCACACCAGTCAGTGTGGGTTAGATGGGAAAATAAGTTTTTGGCGTCTCAAAGAATACAATAATTTTATGACTTATTTTATTCTAACATTAAGAAGTGACATAATGAAAATTTTCAATTAATAACCATTTTTTCAAATAATTAATGGTAATCACCACAACCCTGTAATTCCTCTAAATCATGTAGAAAGAACCCACTCCAATGAATGATGAAAAATCAGAGACTGGATTATGGATTCTCTCACCAACAGAGATGGAGGATCTTGTCAACAACCACAATGAAACTGCTCCTTTTCAATGACAGATCCAACTATAGATAGGGAATTTGTTTCCATCATGATTTCCCATTCTTATATTCACTAAAAAACATTAAAAAAACCATGAATAGGTTAATCCGTGGTTCAATAATTCTTGCACGATTGGATTGATTTTAGAGTTATACAGGGATAGAAACCTTAGTGATTATCTCTAGCTCATTATTCATTATAACGGAAAACAATTGGTGATGAAATTAAAAAAGGATAAGGTTTTATCTTATGTGAATTCTTGTGATTCTTCTCTCCCATGTTCATGTCATTCATCGATGTTGGAATCTCGTGGTAGCGACTCGAATTTCTAGGAGGCTCCTATCATGATCGGACCCACGGATTGGTTGTAAGATGAAATCGTGGCCAGATCATTATTCCTTATGACCCTAGATTCACATTGGATCTTTTTTTAGAGTTTTAACAACCAGATGAGGAATGGAGGCCCGTGGTATCACACTATATGAACTGAACCCGAAAATAGGTCGGGTCAGACCCTGGGTCGAGAAATACCTTGGTAGGACCCATGTGTCCAGACCAAGATATGGTAAACAACTGTGAAATCTCAAGATTCCACTGGACAGTCGATCACAGGGGTAGTTGGATTAGTTGATTGACTGCCTGGGTTTGTCCATGAACTAGTTGAACCCACATCTAAATTATCAAATGCCTGTAATTTCAAACCATGTGTCTTTTTGATAAACCATCTATGGTATTAGAACCCTTTAAATGATCCGACCCCTTTGATATATCTTACTTGGTATTTGTGGAATTGTGAAAAAAAATATAATGGATTGATCAGTATGTTCTCCCAGAATGAGTGTTCTTTGTGAAGAATCGTGTGGATGATTGTAGAATTAAACTAGGTGTCTCATGGTGACTCTGTGACTCTAAAAGATTGTGTTTCTTATAGAGACTGTGTGTTTTTTATAAAATGTGTGACAAAATCTATGTGTCCTGATGAGACTGTCAGTCTCATGGAGATTGTGTGTCTCATTAGAGAGAGTATGTCTATACATTCTTGATATATGGGCCATTGGGAGTATATCTCTATGGAGATGACTATACAATTTTTTGTGGTGTTTCCAATTTGTAATTTCTTTTTGGTTTTTCCAATGTGGTATTTCTTAGGTGCTATCTTATTTTTCGTATTCCATTATGGTTTCGGGGTGAATAAATGAGTATTGTTTTACTCACCCCTTCACGGGCTTTGCCCACACATCTGGTGGTTTGTGTTGATGAGATACCTAATGATAGATTGTAGGAGAGACCATGACTGGATAGTGATTTGTGAGTTTAGGTAGGTTGTGTTGCTCCAATAGCTTCATGTAGCAGTTCCAATACCTTTGTCTTTAGGCTGGATTTTTTTGTTTAAATACATTTCTTTGGGTAGGTTTATATTATAGCTCAGTATTCTTTACTACACCTTAATTACATATAGTACTATGTTGGTTGGGATATAGTGTATGCATACATTGCTTTATTTGTGTTTTTTAACATCAACTTTTGAGGCCTGGAGACATGTGTCTGTTTATAGGTAGGTAGACAAATGCCTCCCATTTGTTTGATATGCCTTCTCAGTTTTTTTCACCAACCCCTAGCCGATTGATGGTGGTATTGGGTTAGTCACGACACTGGCACCTATGGGATTGTTCTTGACATGTTAAAGGATTCAATTTATTTTATTTAATTATGTATCATATTTTTATTTTATTTTTCAAAATGTATTACGGTTATCATCTATTTTATATTCCATTATAAGACGAATAAAATGACCATTCCTTTGAGATATGATATGTTATAATCCTAAAAATTTAATAAAATAATGCACCAGCTCCATGATTCTAGGTTCGGGGTTTAACATAAAAAATATAAACTAAATAATAAAAATTGACATAGTGAGATTCAAAAATATTTCATTTACATTATCTCAGATATATTAATTCCAAATCATGGTACTTATATTGAATTATATGATAAATCATTAAACTAGGTATCCTACATTTACTTTTGGATGTTATTCAGTTTGCGAAAAATCAAGTGATAAATTTTATATGAATT
Source organism: Viscum album (assembly GCA_963277665.1). Taxonomy (NCBI): domain Eukaryota; kingdom Viridiplantae; phylum Streptophyta; class Magnoliopsida; order Santalales; family Viscaceae; genus Viscum; species Viscum album. Next base: position 1,008,483,895 of record OY728156.1, read on the forward strand.
ATTTATTGTTAAATAAGTTTACTAATAGAATACATGGATGAGGAGTAATTAAAATATATACAATGGAGGACAAAAATATTTTCTGAGTGAATAATTTGAGGAACATTATGATTCTAACTACCTCTTTCACTGCGTGATGGATAAAAATTAATATAGTATGTTTATATTATTTTTGGGATTGAAATTGATAGTATAAATTATTCTTAACGTTAATGATCTATCATGATATTGTATAATTTTTTCTTCTAGAAGGATGTATTAAAAATCCTTTTAATGATAAGGTGTCTTGGTAAAGTGTTTTGTGATTACAGTCAATTTTCATACCATTGAAAGTAGGAACTCATAGGTTTCTTCAATGGGATTTAAATCACACATACTAATTCAAAGGATTCATTATGTAAAGTGATGAGAATTTTGTTTTATAGTTATCAAATCATTTTAATTGTTGGAATCTCTATGGAAATTTTAAAAATGCTCAATGTTTTGTTTGAATAATTATATGAGTATATTTTCCCCAAAAAACCCTTCAAATGTGATAATGCTTATCACTACAAATTACGATCATTATCACCATAGTTCAAGATTTTTTTTGAAATATAAATGATTTTCGTTTATCAAATAATCCAATATATTATGAATTAAAAAATAATTTTCATTAAATTCATTAAATGTAGTTCATATTTATATGTTTATGAATACAATTATAAATATATGTGGTGTTAAAATAAAATTCAATTATACTATTGTGTTTAATATTCTAGATTATATTATCCTTGTCTAGAATATAAAAACCATTAAGTAAATACACTATTCCAAAATAAATTATTCATGTACAAATGAAAACAGATGTTCATAATATATAGTAAAAATACTTTCTGTACTAAACAAGATATAGATACAATATTTTTTTTAATATAGATAAATATTTACAATTGAAAAGTTTATCACCTAGTAATAAATATATCATATGTGATGGCCTCTTATGAAATTGATCATTACCCTTTTCTAATATATAGTACTTCCTCTCAATTTATCAATTATTCCCTAATTTTTATTATTTGTTAATTAGTGAAAAAATTTAATGCATATATTGTTTCAAAAATTCACGGGGTTTAATTATCATAATTTATTTCAATTATATAAACACATTTATTCTTGTATTAATTTTAAAAAGGAAAATTAACCTATCATAGAGTCCAATATATTAAGCTATATGTTCACCCAATAAGATATGTTAATCAAATACTCCAAATTAAGGTTATAATCAAAAACATGGAATCATTTTTTCCTCTATATTTTTTATATCAATTCAACAAGAAATTTATTTAACAAACTGCCATTAAGGATATGGTGTTAGTATGGGATGACATTGTAACACCCTGACCCTAGTTACGCAGTGTGGGTGCATTATTACAAAACATTGGAATGATCACAAGGGATCAAATCTCGAATGACTGACCAGTTAAGTAGCCTTGGAATTACTAGATACATACATAAGTTTTACATTAAATTATGAAATCTGAAACGAAAAAACTGTGTATTTTTTAACACATTCATATCCCTTAGAAAATCCCTACAGGTCCATCATAAGATACTTCTCCCCGTCATGGGAAATATAAAACATAGAATGGGGTGAGGTCAAATGATAAGTAAGGAAGAAAATATAGCGGAAACAGTCAGAAATAAAAATACAAATTTAAGGAAATGTATAATAATAAAACAAAAGACCTTTAAACATAAAATTCAGCATAATATGGAAAAGATAAATCAAATAATTACATTTAATTATTCACATGGATATTTTACTAAAAAATAATCACATTTAATATCAATGGCTAATTTCATAATGAAGGAATGCATAATTTCGAACATCATAACCACATAGTCAAGGACATGTACCAAGACTACAAAAAAGATTTTTTCAATGCCTTGTGCCAAGAAACTAGTTTGTCTCATGATATCTAGTGATGCATCAATGAGTTATAGCAGGATCCACCCATCAAATACTATCTCCAATGCATTCTTCATATGAAAAGGTTGAAACATACTATAAAAAATGGTATTAAAACTAGCATATGAAATTTCAATACCTTAACAATAAACAATTAATGGTATAAAAATATCACATCCACAGTCAAACATATCAAAAAACATTCAATAAAATATGGATGAATGTATTATAATAATTCAACTTCAAACAAATATAAAATACAACGAAGGATGTTGACATAGATGAAATCAATCCAAAAACCATTTGAGTGAAATGTTTATTTCTACATTAAAATCATTCAAAAGTAATGAAAATTTATAGTTTGAAAATATTCTTTCAATCTTGTAAGGGAACATTTAAAGGTGTTATAATGGAATAATATTTCCACACCCATTGTATAATTTAAAAACATTCATTACAAAATTTGTCGAAAAGGTCATAAAGTACCTTGTTTGGAAGCAAACATAATGATTCCTTTCAAACTATTTTATAAAAAGTCAAAAACGTGTAGAAATAATATTAAACTATATTCTAGTACATATTAAATTTTTAAAATACATTTTTAGGAAACAAATATTTTGGTGATAAAGAGGTTTTAGTAGTTACTTATGTATAAACAACCTCAGATAATAATAAGATTGTAAAATTAACCATTACCTTGTACTTTTACTTGGTTGAGGGTATGTTAACAACCTGTATAATAGTTATATAATTTTTAATAATTTATAAAACATCCATTTAAATAAATATGATATCATATATGATATTCTAAAATTGTTTTGTTAATAATATTTCAGTAGGATCATTGTTTCAGGTGTTAATTAATTCATTTTCTTTATATGTTTTGCTATGTAAATCTTGTTTGTTATGGATAGGATGTATTTTATTAATATATAGAATTATATTATGATATTAAACATTAATTTTAATCATAAAATGGTAATTATTCTTTATTGGTCATGATGGAGAGTTAATCTCATCCTATTCATGGAGATGATAATCCATATGTACGCACGAGCAACAAAATCATTATACTGATGGGGAAATCATCTGTAATTGGATGATATATTACATACATAGAATCTTAAACGTGTTATATTTATTATTTAAATCAATTATACTCATTATTATACCCATTCAAATAATGAAGTTTCGAATAAAAAACTGCACCACGACGTGGAGATGGTAAGCCATACATATGCATGTATAGTGACATTAACATTCATATGATGGATAAAATAATGAATATGGTTGTACCATATTTATAACAACATCCCATTATAAAGAAGGAACTATAGTTATTATTTTGGTATGGAAACAAAAAAGAAAGAGGAAGTGGAATAAGAAAAGAACTTTGTAAGAGGTGATGAAATTGGTACCCCTTTTTCAGGTGCTTCCTTTTGATTTGATAAAAAGGGCTCCTTAGGTTGGATTTCTTATCAATGAATAGCCTCTAGGTTCATGTGATGGTAGTTTGGGAAGTCATTTGAGAAGTTTTTTCTTGAGACAAATGGATTTGGAGGTGTGATTTGGAGGGAATTGGATGTAACCTTTTAAAAGAAAGGTGAGGATCACTTTATGAAAATCATGAAATGTTATTTTTCTATAAAATAATTTTCTATTTATAATGTCTCAAAATGGATTTATTTTGAGTCTAAGGTGGTTATGGGTTGAAAAACTCTCAAACAATAGGTTTTAGAGATGTTTATGTCATCATATTAAACTTATCATTTAGATATAATTTTCACATAAATACTTTATCTTTTACCATGTGTTTTAGTTTTTTATATTATAGCGTTAATAAACAAACAATAAAATGCCATAAAAACCCCAAATGGTTAATTAAGGACATATATATCATTATAAAATTTATTTGGCAGATCCTCATATTTTTTGGAATATTATATCATTTATTAATATAGTATTTTATTTAAATGCTCATTTATGTCAATTTTGACACAATTTAGTATTTGGTTTTTGTGAAAGACAAAAAAACAAGATTACTTTGAAAAAATAAATTAAATCTTCTCTAACATGTCATAATTACGTAATTTTTTTTATAATTGATCAAAATTCTCAATTTACATTTATTTTGATATTTATAATATCAATTATTTTAATCATTCATTAATAAGGTAATTATTGTATCATCATTGTGTCATAAATAAATTTTATTATATAATGTATAAAAATTATAAATAAAATACCATGATGTTTGAAATATTTTTAGATTTCTAAATAATATTTATTGTCCAATATAGTATAACCGTATATTAAAATTGGTTTCGTTATTAAACATTGAATTTTATACTTTTAACTCTTCTTTAAATAAAATAGTAATAAATAACCTAATCTAATACAAGTTGATAAAAAAATATCATATTTTATTCCGAAGGTTGATTTTGGTCAAAATACACTTATCCAATAGAATTATGTCATGTGTTAGGGTAATTAGAACATCATTTTGACCTTTAATTACCCAATTTACTTTTAACTGTGATAAATAAAATTAAAAAGTTACTATTCACCAAAATTATTTTCATCCTATTGAACAATATTTTACTTACTGGTGTCAATTGTGTCTCTCGAATTTTTGAAATTCAATTCATTGAAGTAGTAAACTTAAATTTTATGCAAATTTGCAAATGTTCATAGAAGTTGGATAATAGGTGTTAAATAGTTCAATAAAATTTTATATATTTAATCTTATTATAAAATGACACTAATAAATTACATTGAACGAATATAGGTATTATGTATTTATTTTGACTTTAAAAAAATTAAATAATAATAATTATTGTTTAAATTTAATTGGGTCTTAAATAATAACACATTGTTTTTCACTATTAATCAAAAATTGTATGTTTTCAGACAAATAGAAAAAATTCACTATAAGGTAATTTTGATATTTTGAATCGAAAAATTAATTCAATTTTGAAAAATAAAAATTTTAAAATTTTAAAAAGTGGGTATTACTGTTCATAAACACTTTTAAAATATCTAGTTTGATTGGTCGTGATGTGCTAGAACTCAATGTTGCATACAATGGAAGCTATTGTATTATTCAAAGAGAAGCGTATCTAGAAGCTTGGGGTGTTAAATTCTTCCATCCTTCAAATAATTTCATCCTCAATGTTTATAGAATACTACTATATAAAATTATTTGGTTGGTTCTTCAACACAATTTCCTCAGGTTTCCACATTGCCTCTTCGATTTTATGGTTTCTCCAATGAAAATTTACCAGACGAGTCATCCGTTTTCTCAACACTTGTTCTTTGGTATCAAGAATCTTAACATGAACTTCACAATAAGAAAGGTCAGGTTCCAGTTCTATTTCTTCATAGGTGAGTACATGCGTTGAATCAGGTTTGTATTTTCTCAATAGTGATACATGAAACCCAGCATGAAATTTGGAGAGGCTTGAAGGTATTTTCAAATGGTAAGCTACACCTTCAATTCATTCTAGAATTTTAATAGTTTTGATGTACCTAAGACTCAATTTACCCTTCTTACCAAATCTTACAACACCCTACCATTGAGATACCCTCAAGAAAACATGATCTCCTACTTGAAATTCCAAATCATTCCTTCTATTATTGACATATATCTTTTACCTACTTTGAGATGCTTTGATGTCGGTTTGGATAATAATCACCTTTTTCATTATTTCCTCAACATATTTTTGGACTATGAGTTTTATTTCACCAACATCATCCCAACAAGATGGGTTGCGACATCTCTTTCCATATAACTCTTTATATACTGCCACATGAATACATGAATGTAATCTATTTCTATAAAAAAATTCTAAAAGAGGTAAATACTGATCCCATATACCTTGAATGTATAGTGAGAAAGATCTCAACATGTATTCAAATGTTTTAATAGACAATTCTGATTGTCAATCAGTATGAGGGCGGTAGGCAGTTCACAAAAGAAGTTATGTATCTAGGGATTACAATAGTCATTTCCAGAATCATGATGTAAAATTGGGATAACAATCAGAAACAATTGATAGGGTTACACCATGATGTATTTCACCATCATCAACATAGAGTCTTTCAAAATTTTCATGTGGTAAATCATCTCTTATAGCATGAAAATGTGCTGACTTAGTAGGTTGATCAACAATGACCCATATTGAATCATTCCTTATTGGAGTCTTTGGTAGCCCCATTAACAATTCCATCATAATATCATCCCATTTTTACTCAGATATGAGAAGAGGATTCATGACTCCTCTAGGATGTTTCCTTCCAAACTTTACCTGTTGACAAACCATACAACATGATACATAATCCCAAATCTCCCTCTTCATGTTGTCCCTCCAAAAATTTTCCTTCAAATAACTATACAACTTAGTGGTACTAGTGTTTATAGAGAAATTGGAGCTATAAGAATCATCCAATAATTCTTTTTTTAGATCTGGTATATTGAGAATGCAAAGCCACTTCCAAAATTTCCAAATTTCATCATCATATACGAAGTTGACCAGTCTCCCATAATTCACAACTTTAATTTTTTTTGAACCTCCTCATCATCAGTATGATATTTTTTCCTTTCTAGTTGATATTGTTTTGGAAAACATTTTGGAAATGTATTGATGTTTCACCTTCAATGATTATTCCCATATACATCTTTACTAGATCCATGAACATAGGATCTCTTTCAACTCTCATCTTATTCAGAACTCCATGATGTTTTCTACTCAATGAATTTTTCAATTTATTTTCCTTCCACAGGTGGTAGTGTATTGTGAAATCATAATCTATGATTAGTTCAAGCCATCACCATTGCCTCACATTGAGTTCATTCTATGAGAAAGTATACTTTAAACTCTTGTTATCAGTATATATCTCCCATTTTCACCATAAAGATAGTGACTCCATATCATCAAAGCAATGATTATAGATACTAACTCAAGATAATGAGTGGGATAGTATTGTTATTTAATTTTCAGCTTCCTTGATGCATATAAAATAACTATATCATTCTACATAAGGACACAACCAAGTCCTTTCTTTGATACATCACTATAAATAACAAACCCATCATTCCCTGATGGTAAAGTCTTGATTAGAGCCTTGAATAATCTTCCCTTCAATTCTTCAAAACATTATTCACATTGTTTTTTTCCAAACAAATTTAACCCCTTTAAATGGGAGCTTTTTTAATGAGTTATCCAATCGGGAAATATTCTAGAAAAAATTCCGATAATAACCTACTAAAAAATTTAAACTTCATACTTCATTTATACTCATCAGTGCTGGACATTATTATATTTATCTTTTCATAGAAGGATCAATAGATATTCTATCCATAAAGATAATATGGCCATTAAAATAAATCTCTTGAAGCCATAATTCACACTTTCTAAACATCCCATATAATTTATTTCTTCTAAGAGTCTTTATAATAGTGTGCATGTTATTCACATGATCTTCATAGCTTTTTCAGTATACAAATATAAAATCAATAATTACCACTTCAATTTCATAAATATATTTCTTGAAAACACTATTCAATAGATCCATAAAAATAGATGGTGCATTAGTCAATCCAAAAGGAATTATAGTAAACTCATAATGCCTATTACTAGAACAAAATTCTTTTTTCGTAATGTCGTCCTTCTTCACGCACAACTTATAATATCCAGATCGAAGGTCAATCTTTAAAAAATACTGAGCTCCATGAATTTGATCGAAGAAATCAATAATGCGAGGTAGGGGATACTTTTTCTTTATTTTTATATCATTGATCTCACTATAGTCAATGTACAACATCATAGATCTATCTTTCTTATTAACAAAAATAACATGGGCTCCCCATGGTGAAAAAATAGGGCGAATGAATCCTTTATTACTTAATTCCTATTGTTGTTTATTTAGTTCCATTCATTCTATAGTATCCATTCAATAAGGGGTCTTTGATATGGGCCTTGAACTACGAATTAATTAAATGTGAAATTCAATTTATCTTTCTGGTTGATGTCCAGGTAAATCCTTGGGAAACACATCATTATATTCTTGAAAAATACGTACAACCTCTATTTGAACATTAATTTCTTCACCGACATTTATTTCACACTCCTCCTCACCAATGATTGAATTTATTAGAGCTACTAGGGGAGGATCTAGATAAGAATCAGATGGTGAGGTTTCTTCTCTAAATATTAGGTATTTCTTATCATCATCAAAAATTGTAACATTTTTCTTACTATAAATTTTCTCAACATGGTCCAAAATCCAATCCATACAGAGGATTATATCAAATTCAATCATGGTTGTGATGATGAGATCTTAAGATGAAGCACATTTATATGCATTAAAGAGAACTAATTCACAAAAAATTATTACAATGATACTTCCCTTAATAGTTTTGACTGACAACTCCCTTGTTAAATCAAATTGCAAATATCTAATTTTTAAAAAAACTAGGAAGATATGAAACAATAAAATGATTCAAAATCAAATAATTCATTGGATAATTTTGTGGAAACTATTATAGTACCTTCCACCACATCATTAGGATCTTCAAAATCAGTAGTAGTGATCACATAAGATTGGCCTTTCTCTCATGGAATTTTTTGAGGATTTTTTCTTTAGCGCTTAGGACATTCTTTTGAATAATACCCCATTTCTATACAATTGTAACATTCAACATTTAAATACTCATTCTTTCCTTTGTAATCATGATCTTGGTAGCCTTTTTCACCACACTTGTAGATGAATTCCATTCATTTTTGGAATGTTCTGGGGTGTTTTTTCCCACATTTACTACATGATGAAAATTCAACATTTCCCTTATTCCCCTTATTTCTATTTCCAAATCATTAAACAGATCTCTTCTTCTATTCCTTTTCCTTAAAGTCTTAAGACATAAATAATTCCATCCCTATCTTGATAGCACACGAGACAATATCTTCGTATGATAAGAAGGATTGTAAGACTAATTCTCAACGGATGAATGGTTTTATCCCATCAAAAAATTGATCAATATTACTCCATGGGTTACATATATAATCTGCAACAATCCTTTATAATCATGTAATGTTATCCTCATACATTGTGACATTCTCATCATCATTTTTCTTTAGACTCAGAAATATTCCTTCCATATCCGCTCGACGGTCTTGAGGAAATAATTTTGTATGAAAAGATCTTTAAACTCCCTCTATTCCATATTTAATACTTGTTTATCCTCATTTATGTTTTGAATTAATGACCACCATTTTCCTATATCTCTTGTGATGCGATAAACATCCATGACAACTTTTTTCCTTTCTATACTCCCCAAAGGATGAAATATAAGGAATTGAACCATTTCTCTATACTAATGGATTTTTAATCCCATTTAATATTTGTGGTTGTTACCTCATGAAGCGGTCTATCATTGATTCTATGCATTGTGGATCAGTGTGCTCTATACAGGTAAGGATATTATTCATAACCTGAGTGAGTTGTCCTAGTATGGTTATAATTTGTTCATCACCAGTTTCATAATTAGATCCACAATAATTATCTTGAGTAGGAGGAAAATCCCAACAAGGATTATGTGTGTTGATACAGTATCTATTCCTTCCACTTGGTTCCATTTCTAAAATATGGAATATACTATATTATTTTATAAATATCAATACATAATTACAAACTAGTAAAATACCTAACATAAATTGATCAGTTTATGAATATAATCAATAATCATAAAAACATTTATTTGATAAACTATTTACTCATAAATCCGTCGTAATTGTTTGTAAAGAAAATGTGAATTATCTTAACCATATCCCCTGGGAGTGTCGTAACGAAGAGTGAAGAAAGTCCCACTGTCATGTACCAGGATACCGTAGGTCAATCCCAAAACTATTGGTCAGAGTTTTCACTCACTAGTATATCTATTCCAAAGGCACCTCTACCAACTAGCATCCAAACATATATGTATTGCTTGTAAAATACAAAAAATCTCTACATTACAAAATTCCTATGAAGTTCTTATATATTAGTCCTCAATGTCTATCTTAGAGTAATGTAATCTAATCAGATTTTTTCTAGATCTTGCTTCTGTGGTTTGTACGAAACTTCCTGTAATACCAATTGTAACACCCCGATCCATGTTACTCAGAGTCGGTGCATTATTACATAACATTGGCAAGATCACAAGGGATAAAATATTGAATGAAGGAACTGTTTAGTACCCTTGGAATTAGTAGATACATACATAAGTTTTACATTAAATTATAAAATGAAGAAAACAACATTGTGTCTCAATTGAACACATTCATATCCCTTAGACTATCCCTGCTGGTCAGTCATAAAATACTTCTTTTCATCCTGAAAAAAAATAAAACATAGAAAGGGGTGTTCTTAGATGCTCAGTTAGGATAATAATATAGCAGAAACTATCATAAATAAGCATAAACAATTAATGTGTTGTATAAGACTAAAACAAAAAACATTTAAACAAAAACCTCATCATAATATTGAAAAGATAAATCAAATAATGAAATTTAATTATTCACATGGATATTCTACAATTCGAATAATCACATGTAATATCAATAGCTAATTTCATAATGATGGAATGTATAATAAAGGACAACATAACCACATATTCAAAGCCTCATCCCAAGACTAGAAATACGATTTTGTCAAAGTCTTGTGTCAAGACACTAGTATGTCTCATGAGACCTACCGATGAAACAATGAGCTATAGAGGGCTTGAAACTCCCCAACCACAGTTACCCAAAGTCGGTTGATTTTTACATAACATTGTCATGATCACTAAGGGTCAAATCCAAAATGAGAGATTAGTTTAGTAGCCTTGGATGTATTAGATACATTCATAAGTTTTACATTACATCATGAAATAAAAACATCAATATAATTTTTCCCCATTGACCACAATTATATCCTTAGCCTATCCCTTATGGTCAACCATAAAATATTTCTTCACATTTTGGAAAAATGAAACATAGAATGGGGTGATCTCTGATTCTCAGTAAGGATAACAATGTCGCGAAATATTTTATAAATAATCATAAAAAATTAAGAAAATGTTTAAGACTAAAGCGTAAGTCTTTTAAACATATAATTCTTTATAATATGGCCAATATAAATAAAGTAATGACATTTACATATTCCATGGATATTCTACTAGTCGAATAATCACATTCAATATCAATATCCAATTTCATAATGATGGAATGAAAAATGCCAAACATCATAACCACATAGTCAATTCCTTATGCCAAGACAAAAAATAAGATTTTTTCAAGGCCTTGTGACATGACACTAGTTTGCCTCTTGAGACATACAGATTAATCGATGAGTTATAGTGGGATCCTCCCATCACATGCTAAGTCAAATGTATTTCCTTCATGAAAAGGTTTAAACATAACATAAACATTCATATTAGAACAAGCATATGAAATGTCAATATTTTATCCATAAACCATGAATGGTGAAAAAATAACACATCCAAAGTCAAACATATCACAACACCTTCAATAAAATATGGAATGTTTGTATCATAATAAATCAACTTCAAACAAGATTAAATTCCATCAAAGGATGTTGGCATAGATGAAATCAGAAATTTTTGGGAGAAGTATCTCTTTCTATTTTGCAATCATTTAGAAGTCATGTTATTATAAAAGAAAATATTTATTTTGAAAATATTCTTATAATATTTCAAGGGAAGATTAGAATGTGTTATAATGGTGGAAAATATTTTCACCCACCATATAAGTTAAAAAAACATTCTTTCTATAATTTTTCTTACAATGACATAAAGTACCTTATTGGTAAAATGAAAAAAAATTCCTTTATAAACATTTTATAAAAATTTAAACAAAGTTATAAATGAATTTAACCTATAGACCATAAAATAGTAAATAATGTTCTGAAATATATTTTTATGAAACATCGATGTGGATGATTAAGAGGTCCCAGAATATACTTATGAAAAAACAATCTCAGATAATAAATAGATTGTAAAATTAACCCCTACATTGAACTTTTCTTTGGACTATGGTACGTCTAACCACCTGAAAAATGACCATAGTTTGTTATTTAATTATAACAGACCCATATTCATATTTATTATATCATAAATGATTCATTTATGAAATTATACTATCCATTTAATAATGATTTCCATGTTAAATAAACATTTAACGTAATAATTTCTTTTTTTATCTTATGAGTTTTAACATGTTATTCATTATCTTATCATTTAGATCATGATTTACATACTTCTAGAATATAACACATGATTTATATATCATATATATCTAGAAAATAAATATGTATGATAGATAGATATATGAAATGAAAAACTCCATTTATGAAGACGGTTGGTCGTACGTACGCATAAACGCTGTTTCCCTTTTCATATTGTATTGAACAGAAGTAAGTGAATAAGGTATATGTAAGTACATAAATAAATATATATATACAAATATCACTTATAGAATTATTATGTAATATATTACATACTTATTAATAATATATATTTTTATAATTGTCATGGAATGGTGAACTTTGGAATGATTCTAATCGCGGCTGGGAGACGGTAATCCGTACATACGCATTAGAGACAATATCCTTATATTGAAGGTGAAATCATATATAATTGGATGATATATCATATAAAAATAATAATTAACAGGTTATATTTATTATTTACATCAGTTATACTCATTATTATACCCATCCAATTAATGAAGTGTTTGAATAAAAAACTACACCACGACGTGGAGACGGTTAGCCGGACGTACGTACGTATGGTGAGTTTGTCATTTATAGGATGGATAAAATAACGAATATGGTTGTAAAATATTTATAATAACATAATATTATGTAATAGGTATTGGAGTTATTATTTTTTATGGAAACAACAAAGAAAGAGAATATGAAAGAAGAACAAAACTTGAAGGAGGGTGGTGGAATTATGACCTCTTCTTCGGGTGTTACCTTTTGATTTGATCAAAAGGGATCCTTAGGTTGGATTTCAGATCAAAGTAAGGACTCAAGGATGATGTGAGGTATGTTGGGAGGATATTTTGGAAGGTTTTGGCTGAACCAAATGGCTTGGGAGGTGTGATTTTGAGATAAGGGGAAGTTCCCTTTTATAAGAGGGTGAGGGTCACTTTAGGAAAAGATTAAAATATTAATTTATTATACAATCATATTCAATTTATAATGGCTCCATATGAATTTATTTTGAGATTTAGGAGGTTATGTGTCCAAATACATTCAACTAATGGGTTTTATACACGTTTTGGCTACCATTTAACCTTATCTTTTAGATTTTACTCGTAGTCAAATAGTTTATCTTTTACTGTGGCTTCTTGTATTCATACACTATATGGTTAATAAACATACTCTAAACTTCCAAGAGTACCGCAAGCGGTTCATTAATGAAATATATAATATTATTGAATTCCTTTGAATGTACCTTATATTTTTAAGAATTTTATATTTAAAAATAATATAGTATTTGTATTAAAAATTAATTTGTGTCAATTTTGAAACTATTTGGTATTTTGTTTTTGTTAAAGTCATAACAAACTTATCAACTCAAGAACAATTTATCTACTCTTTCCTATCATGTCATATTAACCATGAAAATTCATGGATAGAATCAAAACATTTAAATTATATTTATTGTAATATTTGTAATATAAACTATTCTAATATTTCATTAAGATGGTAATTACAACATCATCATTGTATAATAAATAAATAAATTATTTAATGTCTAAAAACTATAAATAAAATACCATTATGTAGGAAATGTTTTTAGATTTCTAATGAATATTTTTAGTTGAATTTATCTAATTTATATCCCTAAATTAAAAATGGTTTAGTTAATAAAATTTGAATTTAACACTTTTAACTCTTCTTTAAATAAAATAATATTAAATGTCCTAATCTAATCCATGTGGACAAAAAATGATCATACTTTATTCCTATGGTAGTTTTGGTTTGATTTACACTTATCCAATAAAATTATGACATGTTTTAGGGTAATTATAATAGCAATTTTAAACTTAATTACCCTATTTACTTTTAACCGCGGTAAATAAAAGTCAAAAGATACTATTCACCAAATATTATTTTAATCTCATTGAACCACATTTTTGAAATGCATCTAGAAGGTGTTTAAAACACGGTAAAAGGTCCTATAAAATTTTATATATCGAACCTTATTATAAAATGACTTCAATGAATTACATTGAGAATATATAGGTATTATGTATCTATTTTGACATAAAATAAAATAAAATAAATTAACTAATTATTTAAATAAAAATTCTATTTTAAACAATAACGTAGTGTTTTTAAATATTCATAAAAATTTCAAAAGTTTCAGAAAAATACCAAAAATTCACCCTAAGATAATTTTGTTATTCCGAATTTAAAAATGAATTATATTTTACCAAATTCAAAATATAGAAGTTTAATTATTTAATTTAAAATTAATTCCCATTGTCAAAACCAAAAAACTAGTTTTTTAAAAAGTAAAAACTATCAAAAGATTGACATATGTTTATGTCAAATATAAATGTGAAATTAATGATAATGTCCTACATTGTATTAAATGATAAAAATTTAATCTTATTATACTTCAAAACCATTCAAATGCCTAATTTAACACTATAAATTATTTTGATTAAAAAAGTTTTTTTCAATTTAAAGATTGTATTTTTCACTATTCATGAAAATATGATTGTTATCAGAAAAGTACCAAAAAATAAAACAAACTAAATTCTTATGTCTCAATTCTAAAGAAGAATTTAATTTAATTTAATTACTTATATAAAATTGTAAAATATTTATTTCTAAAAAAAGGCTCCCGTTTTAAAGGCAGTAAAATTTCATTTTTTGAAAAATGCTTCTTTTATATGAATAAAATGAATTTTTTCTTACATTATTTATATGAATCACATAATATGGATGTTAAAATTATATTGAGTATATAATATTCAAAATTTAGTTAATACAATTCATAACTTCTTTTTGAACGGTTAGTTTTGTAAGATGTGGTGTGCTCGAACTCGGTGTTGCAGGTAGCACAAGCTATTGAATTACTTTAATGAGATAACTTACTATGAAACATTGGGGTGTTACATTTTAACCTCTTTAAATAAATTTCATTCTATTAATTTGAAATATTTATTCAAAAATAAAAGGTTATAAATAAAAAAACCTTTGTGGAAAACCCACATCGATAATTGGGTTAATAAAATGTAGTTTTAATAAGAGGGAAAGGGAAATGAAAAAGTCACCACCAAATTATGATATCGATTAAGAGAACATTGGTGGAAATTAGAGACTCATAATTGGAGTAAAAACCTAAATATTTATAGGGATTGATTGAGTACATCAATCACAAACAACTTTACAATTGAGGGCCTCAAAGCAATCGATCTATGATGATATAAAATATCATCAGTTCTATAAAACATAAGGTTTTAGGATAAAACATTTTTGGTTTTAATATCTCTTCACTAAAGATTAAGAATTAATATCTTCATAGAATAAGAGAAAAAATATATATACTTGACAAGTAGTGTTTCAACCTTCATCTAATTCCTACCACAAATTCAACTATCACTCAAAAGATAATAGAATTAAAAAATATTAAATTTATATTAATCATATGGGGTTATATAAATAATGAATTTATAATTCATTTTCCATAAAATTTTAAAAAAACTACATTATACAAACCAGCACATCACGTATTATAGTGGTAGGTGATTTACCCTTGTCGCCCATTGATTGCAGGTTCAAGTCTCGCGGACTTTCAGGACGTGATGGGTTGTCGCCCGACCATCTGGTTGTCCTTTTTATGACAATATAAAAATAATCTCAAGAAATTATTTAAACGTATTAATAGTATCCAATATGAAACATAATTTATTACAAATTTTAGACTTGTCCATAATACTTCTTTCCGAACTCACAGTCCAAAATTTATAAGGAAGGTCACTTAATATACATGTGAATACCTTCATTGTGTATTCTCTTAAAATGTCGTAACAAAATAAATTACTAGAAAACCATATTTGATTATGTATATACTTCTTTATTCCTTTTTTAAATCATATAATATTGAATATACTCCGAAAATCCAAAAAAAAAATTGTAAACTCCAACAATGATGGAATATACAAATCATTAATCAGTTCCAAGTTAGTAAAAAATATCCAATATAATTTATCCAAATCGACTATCTCTTATTCCAAAATCACTACCTCAGTATCAGGACCATATTATGGTTTACCTTTCCTTCAACCATGTATTTTCCAAAAAGTATAACTTGAAAATGTTTCACTTTAATTGGTACCATATGATCTCAAATCCTTAATGAAATAGTATTATAGTACAATCCTTATTTATTCTCAAAATTCATATAACCAGTACATCATTGATACAAACTCTAATGAAATAATTAATTAATTACAACATAATAACACTAGTCATTCCTCTTCATATTTGGTAGTATTATAACATGATTATTATCTAATAACATCATTTGGTGCATACTATGATGATTTGGACATTGATTCACGTAGTGTCCCAACTCCTTATAGATGAAGCATTGTACATTTGAATCTTTTTTCTAACCCTTGAAATCACGTACATGGTTTCTTTTTTCTCCACTCTTATAACAAACTCCAATTCCCTTCAATCATTTACGAAGGTGATTCTTTCCACAGTTATAACATATGGAATAATTCTTCATTCCCCTCTTCCCTTTATCCATCTTTCTCTCTACCATCATTTCCTTTTATTGTTTCCCTTTAAATCCATATGACTTAGATAATTCTTTACTTATCGTATTAACACATGATACTATTTCTTCATATGATGAGAATACCTAGGATAATATTTACCTATTAAATTTGGCTTAATACCCTGAAATATATGATCTTTATTAATCTTTCGATCATGCGTATTGCTGGAATTGTCATTCATTCTACTAGGCACCATTTCTAAACAATGGAATACACTAGGATAGTTTATGAACCACAAAAATAATGCCAAATTTGTAAAATACCTAACGCAATTGGAAAATATTATGCATATAATCTATAATCATAAACTATTTTCATTGAGGACGTATTTAATCTAAAATTCTGCATCATGGATTGTAATGAAAATATGAATTATCCTAAGCATATCCCCCGAGAGTGTCGTAACCAAGAGTGCAACAAGGCCCGTTGTCATCTACCAAGATACCCCGAGTCAAGCCCAAAACTCAATGTCATAGTTTTCACTCCTAGGTACATCTGTGTTAGAGCTGCCTCTACCTGCTCGTATCCAGATAGGGATGTATTTCATGGAAAATATACAAAATCTCTACATTACCAAAATACTAGGAATTTATTCTATACTAATCCTCAAAGCCTATATTAGAGTAATTTTCTCAAATCATAGTGTATCTAAATCTATTTCCAAGGTTTGTACTAAAATTTCTCTAATACCAACTGTAACGCCCCGACCCCAGTTACGCAGAGTTGGTGCATTATTACATAACATTGGCATGATCAAAAGGGATCAAATCCCAAAAGAACGATCATTTTAGTATCCTTGGAAGAACTAGATATATTCATAAGATTTACATTACATCATGAAATAAAAACATCAAAAATATTTTGTCTCAATTGACCACACTAATATACTTATTCTAACCTTTCAAGTCAATCATAAGATATTTCTTGAAATCCTAGAAAAATAAAACATAGAAAGGGGGGATCTCTGATGCTCGGTAAGGATAACAATATAGTGGAAACTATTATAAATAAGCATAATCAATTAAGGAAATGTATTAGACTAAAACATAGTCCATTAATACATAAAATTCTAAATAATATGAAGAATATAAATACAATAATTCCATTTACTTATTCACATTGATATTCTACTAGTCGATTAATCACATGCAATATCAAATTCCAATTTCATAATGATGGAATGCATAATGCCAGACTACATAACCACATAGTCAAGGCCTAGTGACAAGACTACAAATAAGATTTGGTCAAGACCTTGTGCCAAGACACAAGTTTGTCTCATGAGACCTACTGATGCATCGATCAGCTATAGCATTCTCCACCCTTCACTTACTATGTCTAATGCATTCCTAATATCAAAATGATTAAATATAACATAAACATTCATATTAAAACTGGCATAAAAAATGTCAATACTTTATCTATAAATAATGAATGGTGTAAAAATAACACATCCATAGTCAAAGATATCAAAAAACCTTCAATAAAATATGGAATTTTTGTATCATAACAAATAAACATCAAACAAGCTTAAAATTTATCAAAGGATGTTTACATAGATGAAATCAAAACATTTTGAGATAAATATCTCTTTCTATTTTGAAATCATTTAGAAGCCATGTAATTATAAAATTAAACATTTATTTTGAAAATATTCTTATAATATTGTAAGGAAATAATCAAAGGTGTTATAATGGGGGAAAATATCCTCACCCACAGTATAAGCTCAAAAATTATTCTTTCCTAAATTTTATCGAAAAGTTCATAAAGTACCTTGTTTGGAAAATGACGGAAAGATTCATTTATAAAAATTTTATAAAAATCCAATCATGGGTATAAATTACATTAACCTATAGTCTAGGAAATAGAAAAAAATGTTTTGAAATATATTTTTATGAAACACGGATGTGGATGATAAAGAGGTCCCAGTAGATACTTATGTAAAAATAATCACGGATAATAAAGAGATTGTGAAATTAACCCTTACCTGGCACTTTCTTTTGGTATAGGGTACGTTTAACCTCCTGTATGATGAACATAGTATGTTAATAAATTATACCAGAATGATATTCATTTTAATTATCGCAAACATGATTAATTTATGACCTTATACTACCCATTTAATAATGATTTCCATGTTAAATTAACATTTCAGGTAATAATCGCTTTCTTTATTGTATGTGTTTTAACATGTTATTCTTGATCGTATAATTTAGATCATGATTTAAATAATTCTATAATATAACCTGTGATTTATATATAATATATATTTAGAATATTAATATGTATAATAGATAGTTATATAAAATGGAAAACACCATTTATGGAGATGGTTGGTCGTACGTATGTATAAACGATGTTTCTGTTTTCATATCGTATTGAACAGAAGTAAGTGAATAAGACATATTTAAGTACATATATATATATATATATATATAATAGAATCATTATTTCATATATTAGATAGTTAATAATAATATATATATCTATAATCATCGTTTAATGGTGAAGGTGGGAATGATTCTCATCGCGTCGTGGAGACGACAATCCTTGCATACCCACGAGCGAATGTATCATTATATTGATGGTAAAATCATATGTAATTGGAAGATATGTTATATTTAAATAATCATTGAAATGTAATATTTTTTATATACATCATTTATACTAATTATTATACCCATCCAAATAATTATGTGTTTAAATAACAAACTACACCACGACCTGGAGACGACAAGCCGTACGTATGCACGTATGGTGACTTTTTCATTTATAAGATGGATGGAATAAAAAATAAGGTTGTACCATATTTATAATAAGATCATAGTATGTAGAAGGTAAATGATTGATTATTTTGGTATGGAAAGAACAAAGAAAGTGGAAGTGGAAGAAGAAAAGAACTTGAAAGACGGTGGTGAAATTATTACCTCTTCTTCAGGTGTTTCCTTTTGAGTTGATCAAGAGGGATCTTTAGGATGGATTTATGATCAATGTAATGACTCTAGGTTGATGTGAGGAAATTTTGAAGGATATTTAGGCAGGTTTTGTCCATGATAAATGGAAATGGAGGTGTGATTTTTAGGGAAGGGGAATTTCCCTTCTATAAGAGGGGTGAGGGTCACTTTAGGAAAAGATTATAATAATAATTTAATATAAAATAATATTCGGTTTATAATGGCCCTGAAAGAACTTATTTCGAACCATAGGTGTTTATGGGTTGAAATAAGTTCAACCAATAGGTTTTAGACAAGTTTAGGTTACCATTTTAACCTTATCTTTTAGATTTAACTCTTAGTTAAATAGTTTAACTTTTACCGTGTCTTCTTGCATACTAACAATATATGGTTAATAAACATACAATAAACTTCCAACAGAACCTAAAGTGGTTACTTAATGACATATATAATATTATTTAAGCCCATTGGACGAACATTTTAATTTTAGGAATAGTATATAATCCAATTATATAGTATTTGTTTTAAAAAGTAATTTATGTCAATTTTGACACTATTTGATATTTTGTTTTTTTGGAAGTCATAACAACCTTATCAATTAGAGTAAAATTTACATAATCAAACCTAAGATGAATTATTAACCTATAAAATTCGTGTGTTTCATCCAAACTTTTAAATTCTATTTATTTTAATATTTCTAATAAATTTGTTTCAAATATTTCATTAAGAATGAAATTACTACATCATCATTGTATCATAAATAAATTAAATTATTTAATGAAAAAAAAATTATATAAAATACCTTGATGTTGGAAATTTTTTTATCTTTCTAATTAATATTTATAGTCGAACTTATCTCATGTATAACCCTTTATTTAAAATGGTTTTGTTAATAATCATTGAATTTAACACTTTTAAATTTTCATTATATAAAATAATAATAAATGTCCTAATTTAATCAAAGTGAACCTAAAAGGAACATATTTTATTCCCAATGATGTTTTTGGTCTAATTGCACTTATCAAATATAATTAGGACATGTGTTAGGGTAATTATAATATCATTATTACACTTAATTACCTTATTTAATTTAAAATGTGGTAAATAAAAGTCAAACATTACTATTGTCAAAAAAATTATTTTCATCTTATTGAACTAAAATTTACTTACTGATATTAACTGTGTCACTTTTATTTTTGAAATTCAACTCTCAGAAGTGGTAAAATTTTGTTTTATGCAAATTTGTAAAAGCTCCTAGAAGGTGGGTAAAAGACGGAAAAAAGATCATTAAAATTTTATCCATCTAAACATATTATAAAATTAATCTAATGAATTAAATTTAACATATATAGGTATTATGAATCTATTTTTACCTAAAATAAATTAAAATAAAATAACTAATTATATAAATAAAAACTCGATTTTAAACAATAACTTATTGTTTTTCACTATTCATCAAAAATTGAATGTTTTCAGGAAAATACCAAAAATTCCCCCTAAGATAATTTTGATATTATGAATTAAAAATTGAATTATATTTTACCTAATTAATTAATTAATTTAAAATTAATTCCCAATGTCAAAACCAAAGAGTGGGTTTTTTAAAAAGTAAAAACAATAAAAAGATTGACATGTGTTTATGTCAAATTTAAATGTCAAATTACATATAACAACCTAAATTGTATTAAATGATAAAAATATAATCTAATCATACTTCAAAACTGTAACGTACCAGATCCGGGTGCCACTCAGTGGGTGCCCCGAACCCGATTAGTCACATGACCTAAATTGCATTTCCCCAAACACTAGAGTCTACCAACTAGCAGCGAGGGTCGTGGTCTGAGAGTGGGGAAACTATGCCCTCATTTTTTAAACTGTAACTAAGTGGATCAAAAGACAAAAATAAAAAAGTGGAAGCCGTAAAAAATACCAATGCTAAACTAGACACAATACTGAAGTAAAAAAAAGACCAACAGTCATATTGAATGATGCAATATGTCCCTAAATTTAAGAAAGCATCCAAAATAGGATACACTACAATCTAAAACAACACAGAACAGGGGAGAAATACAACAATAGAAAATACAAATATGTAGCAGGAACTTAGCAGGATTGAAAGCCTATGCTCGGTCCCATGCTCGCCTACTCCTCTACAACATCAAGTACCTGTATAGGGACACTTTCCATTATCTACACCTACAACAATATAATTTGTTTTTGACCAAGAAATGACCCAAACATGGTGTGAGAAATAAATCCCAGTACGCAACCACTAAAGGCCCGTTCCCAATTGTCAGTGAATTTTTGCAATAGTAGTGTGCAATAATTGAAAAGTAGTAAACTAGGAAGTACTCAAAAGTGGCTACTCCAACTAATTCCATTTCCATTTTATTATTATTTTAACAATTCAATATATTTGAATTATAAGTTCCTGAGACTCAGCCTCAGCCGACAATCTCCTATACAGAGCCGCATCAAACATCACACCAAGAAATCTAATAAGTACAAGGTAAAACAATACAATGACTGGGCTTTATCTTGATAGATATAACATGTGAATCCCCACAGTGAATATGAAAAGTAGCGATAGTCCTTAAACATGCAAAACCTTACCCTTAGGTAATAAAAATAAAAACCCTTAGGTGATTTCACAAATTCATAACAAATATTTCCCTCAGTCGTATGATATAATGCCCTCAATCATGGAAGAAATTGCCCACGAGCATAAGAAAAATTGTCATCAGGCTAAACAGGACACTTTCCCTCAGGCATGAGAAACACTGCCCTCATGATAAACAAGAAAAAGCGCCGATTCCAACACACAAGCAAGCTGTTTATATACATTTTTTCTCAAGAAAACTCAAAGCATGCTAAAATCATTGTATACCCTCGGGTATCCTGGAAAAACGTCTAAACAAGGGAAACACACCCATAGGGTGGCCCTAGATCCAAGAAATGATCCCAATGATCAGTTATACATTTTCATTAAATTATTTATGCAAATCTAGGTATTTAATTAATCAAGGTCTTAGCCATACTACACCCCAAACATGGGAATGTAGCACAACGGTACACAAAAAATGACATGACAGTTGGAATTAAACATCAAACCACCTACCTTGATCTCTATTGATCAATCTATGTGAACAACACCTTCTGAAACGTCCAAGAACGGTGTAGATTGGGGATAAAAATTTCCCATTCAAACTAAAATAACTTCCCCACAGAAAAGAATTGGTATGAATAGCTCAAGGAGAAGGAAGGTCTTACCCGCCAGGTTCAAACAAGATCGACGACGGAAGAAACAGATTCCCAACGTGTGATCGGGAGATCCTCCAAGCTCCGACCCTTTCTACTAGTGCTCCAAATGTGTCCACTGCCTCATCTGCTGAATGAGGTAGCTACTTCCCATTTTAAGCGAGAAAAACAAACTACATGGCGTGTAATCTCAAGTAAACTATGTGTAATTTTCAATTTTTTAACTGTTACTATGGTGGCTAATTTTCACCGTTGAACTGTTCATCTGTAAACATGAGTACATGGTGCGTATTCCTGAGAACACGGCGTGTACTATAGCTCCACTGGCGGCTACTTCCACCGCCTTACTATTTACCTGCCAACTGATTACATGATGTGTAAATAATAATTACACGGTGTGTAGTCAGTTTTTACACCCTTCATCGCCGACATGCCTACACGCCCTATGTACTCATCCCACATGTCCAAAGTACATTGTGTGTGAAAAATTACCCGATGTGTACCCCCAAAATTTGAGATTTTCCCCATTTTCCTTATTTTCTCAAAAACACTTAAGGAAAAAAGGAAATGATTAAACCTGTAACTCAAAAAGAAGAACTGGGTTCTTACAACATCCCCCTCAAAGAAATCCATCCCCGAATTTCCCATTAAAGGGTGGTGAAGATATAGTTGTGAACAAATCTGACCACTGAGCACGTACGTCGGTCTCCCACTCCCAGGTTTCATCCAGCACTCGTCCATGCTTCTATAGCATCCGTACGAGAGGAACTGTCCGGCCTTAGAGAACCTACGTGCTCCTATCAACAATAAGAATCAGATGCTCCTCAAAGGATACATCGACCAAAAGTTCATCCTCCTCGTGCTGAAAAATGCGAGATGGGTCTATGTGATAACGGCATAGCTTAGATATGTGGAAGATATCGTGAATATACCGGTACCTCTGTGGTAATTGAAACCGATAGGCAACTGAACCGACTCTCTCTAGAATCTCAAATGGCCCGACATACCTCAGTGAATGTTTACCCTGTCTTTTGATATGTTTGTGTCCCAAAATCAGTGAACCATGAAAGAAAACTAGATCCCCAACCATGAACTCCATGGGTTGTGTGCAGTGATTAGCATAAGATATTTGACGAGACTGTGCAGTATCCATCCGCTTCTAAATCAACTGGACCTGCTCTAAAGTCTCCTTCATGAGACGTGGTCCCAGTAAAGCTGCCTCACCTACATCCAACAATCACAAAGGTGATCGTCATGGACTACCATATAAAGCCTCGTAAGGTACCATCTCAACAGTTTCCAGAAAACTATTATTGTAGGCAAACTCGACTAGGGCTATGTGCTTCTCTCAAGAGTCCCCAAATTCAAGGATGCATGCACGCAACATGTCCTTAAGAACCTGTATTGTACACTCTAACTGGACATCAGTCTGAGGGTGTTAATATGTGTTCAGAAGCACCTGTGTACCCAATTCCCTCTTAAAACTGTGCCATAAATGGGATGTAATGTGGGTGTCCCTATCTGAAACAATAGAACGAGGAACCCCAGAGAGACGTACTATCATTCGGATTTAAAATGTCTTGATCTTGTCAACACCAAAGGTCTCCTTGATCGGCAAAAGATTAGGCACCTTAGTAAGCTTATCAACAACAACCCATACGACATCACTGCCTCAAGGTGACCTCAGCAACCCAGTCACGAAATCCATTGCGACATCATCCCATTTCCACTATGGAATGGGTAACTGTTGTAACAGTCCAGCTGGCCTCTGATGCTCTGCCATCTCCTGCTGATAGGTGGAACATCTCACAAAAAATCCATCCACCTTTCATTTCATACCAGGCCACCAGTACTGACGTCTCAAGTCACAGTACATCTTGGTAACTTTGGGATACACTGCCCAAGCAAAATCATGAAACTCTCACATCAGCTCCTTGCGTATATCCTCTGGAACCTACACTCATCCATGGTTATGCAGTACCTCATCATTGTTATCATTCAACCAGGAGGAGGGTTCTCACTTTCCACAGACTCCCGTAGAACTAGGCCTTCTGAATCTGGTAGCTGTCTCATCTTCACTCTATCCAAGAGGTTAGAATTCATAGCTAAGGATGAAAGATAGAATCACCCTTGACTGTCATGCACCTCAAATTGCATCTCAAAGAACAAAACCATGAGCTGCCACTCACCACTGGCCTCCTACGCTGCCTGTATCTGAGTCCTCCTACTCAGTGCATCAGCTACTGCATTTCCTTTTCCAGGTGTATAGGCAAGCTCAAAGTTGAAGGACTGAAGGTATTCAACCCACAATCGTTGTCTCAAATTCAATTCCCCCTGGGTAAAGATGTAATTGAGACTTTTGTGGTCTATATACACAACAAAATTCTCTCCCCAGAGATAATGTCTCCAATAGTGTAACACATAAACAACTGCAGCAAACTCAAGATCATGCATCAGGTAATTCCTCCCATGTGGCCTCAACTGCAGAGACCCGTATGCAACTAATCGATCTCCCTGCATCAACACTGCTCCCGGGCCAATATTTGATTCATCACAGAAAACTATATAGCTCATCCTTTATTTCGGAAGTTTCAAGACTGGTGCGGATGTCAACCATCCTTTTATCTCATGAAAGTCTGTCTCATAATATTCTAACCAAACAAAATTTACACCCTTCTTAGTCAAACCTATCAACAGTGCTGCTAAGTAAGAGAATTCATCTATAAAGTTCTTCTAGTAAGCAGCCATCCCCCAGAAACTCCATATTTTAAAAACATTATAAGGATTCTCCCATGTAACTACTACTCTTACATTCTATGGGTCTACCTCAACTCCCGCCTCTGAGATAATATGACCCAGGAAGTGTATATGGTCCATCCAAAAGTGGAACTTTGATAGCTTATCATATAGCTGATTCTCTCTCAGTGCACTAAGAACGATATCAAGATTGGTAGCATGGTCGTGTCGAGTGTGAGAGTACACTAAGATATCGTCCACAAAGACTACCACAAAATAATCTAGATAAGGTTGGAACACACGATTAACCAGAGCCATGAAAAATGCTGGGGAGTTCGTGAGTCCGAACGACATGACCATGTACTCGTATAGACCATATCTTCTCTGAAAATCTGTAAGCGGTATGTCCGATGGTCTAACACATAACTGATGATATCTGGATCTCAAGTAATTATATGAGAACACTTGTTCTCCTTGAAGTTGATAAAAAAGATAATCAATCCTCGACAAGGGATATCGGTTCTTGATGGTCAACTGGTTCATCTTCTGATAATCTACACAAAGTCTTATAGTACCATCTGTCTTCATTGTAAACAGGACAGACGAACCCAAAGGAGAAGTAATGGGTCGAATGAAACCCTTTGCATGCAACTCCTCTATCTGCCTTTTGAGATCCTACAACTCTGCTGTATCCATCCTATAAGTATGAATGGAAACCGATACCACTCCTAGCACAATCCCAACAAAGAAATCCACCTCTCACTCCAGAGGAAGCCCTGAAAATTCATCTGGGAAGACATCCCTAAAATGATCAACGACTGGAATGAAACCTTTCTAACAATTTCCATGGTCATCCAGATATAATATGACATTCTGGGATGTCACTCCTCCTCGCCCACGATGCTCGGGTCCAGCTCAGCTCACCTGTACATCCCTTTCCCCCATGTATAGAAACTCTCCACCATCTAGAGATGTAGAACTCATCCTACGATGATAGAAATCTAAAAAGTCTTGAAAGGGTACCAACCAATACATCCCACGAATGATGTCATATCTTGTCATCTCTAAGATATAGAGGTCCCATAGAATGTGACACCCACCAACCTCTTGAGAGCACTCCCAGCACATATGAAAACTAGTCATTCTAGTCCCCAACGGAGTATCTAGCGTCATAAAAACAAACTATGAAGAAACACAGAGCTCAAGGATCTCCACAACAGGAATAGATATAATGCTATGTGTACCACCCATATCGAGAAGTACATAAGACAAAACAGAAGCAACTAGAATAGTACCTCTGACTGTAGATGGTCCGGGATCCTGATCCTACTGGGTTTGTTACACCGCATATGCCTGCCCAGTTCCGCGACCTTATGACATAGCCTGGATACCCTGAACTGGCCTACCGTGATGTCTCTGAGATCCTGGAGTCTGGATACCACGACCACGACCACCACATCAGCCTGATCATTCTGACATATTCTAATTCCTCAACTCGTAAGAAGCTGATGGCCCTGCTCTCGCATGAAGAGTCTGCATAGAACCCCTCTCACTAGCCACTGGTGGAAATGCCCTGCAAAATCACGGTAGATGACCCATCTTGCCGAAAGATCGGCACTCCACTAGGTCACGTGGACACTGTGATCTCTTGTTCCCCTCTTTACCACACTGGTAACACCTCACCTAACCACCATAAGTGTTCTTCTAGAAATTACTTCCACCGTGAGAGAAATCCATCTACCTCTTCCTCTTACTAGTAGAAATAGTACCAAAAACTGGTGTCGAACCACCCTGGCCTGCACCACTAGCTTCCTGAAGGTTCAACTCAATAATTAGTGCTTGGTTCACAATAGCATGCACCGTAGGAAACCTGAAAAAATTCAACAATGCACGGATGTCGTCTCAAAGACCATCCTCAAAGAATTGAGTCCTCAACATCTCATCACCCACAAGAATAGCTGAAAAGTTCTATTTCTCGGCAAAGCGGGAAGAATAGTCCATCACTGACATGGCTCCCTATTGCAAATTCCTGAACTCTTGAGCTCTATCTTCCCTTAGCATCTATGGAAAGAAAAATTCATAGAAGACTGCCTGAAAATATTCCAACACCATGTCTCGGTGATGCTCGGTTTGGGTGGTAACATCCCACCATCTCTTGGCCAAATCACGCAGCATGTATGTAGTGAGCTTGACCCTCCGATCTAGAGCCATATCTAGATGCTCGAAGACAGTCTTCATAGAACCCATCCTAGACTCTTCTTCTTATGGTCCACCATCCTCTGAAAACATAGGCAGATGCTAATGTTGGAATATACGTCTCAACTCTACCATGTATGTGGAAGCAATCGATGCTCCCTTGAAAGTCTTCATGAACCGCATGAATCCTTTAGGGAACTGCCCCTCCATGCATGTGTATGGTATAACGGCTAGCGCCGCATATGTCTCAGCTAGACGATCTATCAGTAGACTATGGCCTACCGTCTCTGGAGTATACTCATTCCCGCTCTCCTGGCGAACATCTCATGGTCGTCTCAGCGACATGACTCTACAATGTCAAACACACGCCTGAGATTAAGATCATCAAGGACTGAAAACAAGAAGTGTGAGAAGGGAAAAGAAGAAAAAAACATTTATGTTTTAAAAAACAAGACTACATGGCGTGTATAATAACTACACAGAGTGTTCCCTCAAGTTGTTCACATGGGTGTGTACTCTGCCAAAATTAGCTGTGTAACACCTGAAACACGCGGTGTGATGTCCACACACACGACGTTTACTTGAATTTTCTTCCCCTGCCTGAGTCCTTCTACATGGCTTAGCCACACAACTCTCTTTTGAACGAGACTACATTGCGTGTATAATAACTACACGATGTGTACTAGATGAGCTTCACTGACCCATATTGTTTATGACATAGCCGGGTACACTACTAAAACTACATGGCGTGTTTCATATAAACACAGTGTGTACTAGAGAGGATAACACTAACTCATGTTATTAGTTACACGGCTGTATCCCCTGGTCAAACTACACGGCCTTTTCGTTATTGACACAACGTATATAAGCTCGGATTTCACCACCCATGTCATTTGTTACATGGAGAACACATGTTCAACACAACATGGCGTGTACCGTGAGAGTTTTCGCAACCATGGGTTTCTGCCTACATAGCCTATGACATGGTTAGGAACACCACAGCGTGTACATAGGGTACACGGCGTGTAATAATTTTTTTTTCTTTTCTTCTCGAACAGAATTGTACATGGCGTGTAGTCAAAACTACACGACGTGTATTCTGGGTTTTCTGGACAATAAGCCTTATAAACTACTATCAAGCCTAGAAAAACACTAAAACCAACACCTAAGTGCAAAATTCTGATCCATGAGGGCCCATACTCCCTCTGAATAAAAGCTTGGAATCTTGTGCGTGTTATAACAAGGTAAACAAGTCTATGATCCACCAAATTCTAATTAATGAGGGCTCATACTCTTTAAAAACAAATGTTTGGCAGCCATTCACAGAACCTTACATAACAATACCTTATCAAATAGCATTTACTTTTATCAAGACATCTATTATAACAAAATTCTTTTTCCAGCACAACATCTATCACAACAACATGCAATTTCTAATACACCTACATGGAATAGAAACTATGCATGAAATGTGATTCTAAAATGTGACTAAATGATTCATGATATGGAATACCATCATATCATCGGGTTTCAACAAAATAGAACCCAGTTATAAAAATATAAACAACACACAACAAGTGTGTCACCCAATAGTGAAAATCAGATCAACTGTAAAGTGAAAAATCTGTAAAATTGCAACACGAGGTAAATTGGATTTTCCATGTACAAGGGTTAGCTACTCCTAGGAATTGCTTATTACCAAGTAAATCTTACATCCAATCCCAGTCTATAGGCTTTAAACTGTAATTCAAAGAAAATAATGTCCTTTGATGCCACTTTTTAACGTCCCGGATCTGGGTTCCACTCAGCGGGTTCCCCGAACCCGGTTGGTCACATGACCTCAAGCACATTTCCCCAAATGCGAAAGGCTAATGAGTAGCAGAAAGGGCCCAGGTCTAATATTGGAGGAACTATGTCTCGTTTTTTAAAGTGTAACACATCGGATCAAAAGACAAGCATACAAAATCAGAAGGAGTAAACAATACCAATGATTAAATGGACACAATACTGAAGTAATGAAAAGAAAAACAGTCATATAGAACGATGAAATACGTCCCAAAGTCTAAGAAAGCAGCCAAAATAGTATACATTTCAATCTAAAACAATACAGTACAAGGGACAAATACAGAAAAGAAAAATAAAACAGCACAGCAGGAACTTAGTAGCATCACAAGCCTAAGCTCGGTCCCACACTCTCCTACTCCTATACAACATCAAGTACCTGTATAGGGACCCTTTTCCTTATCTACACCTATCGCAATATAATCTATTTGGGCCAAGACATGACCTAAAACAGGGTGTGAGAAATTAATCCTAGTAGGATACCACCAAAGGCCCGTGCCAAACTGTCGGTGAATTTGTGCAACTGTAGTGTGTAGTAATGGAAAAGAATTATGCTAGGAAGTAGTCAAAAGCAGCTACTCCTAACAATTCCATTTCCATTTAATTATTCTTTTAATAGTTAAATATATTTGAATTATAAGTTCCCAAGACTCAGACTAAGACAAAAATCTCTTATATAGTTTCACAGCAAAAATCACAACAAGGAATCTAACAAGTACAATGTAAAACAATACCATGCTTGTGCTTTATCTATGCATATATAACATGTGAATCACAATAGTGAATAAGAATAGTAGATAGAGTCCTTAGACATGAAAAACTGTACCCTCAGGTAATCAGAATCGAAACCCTCGGGTGATTTCCCATAGGCATAATGAATATTTCCCACAGGTGTCCGAGATAATTCTCTCAGGCATGGAAGAAACTGCCCACGGGTATAAGAAAAATAACCATCAGGATATATAAAACACTTGACCTCAGGAATGATAACACTGCCCTCAGGTTAAACAAGAAAACGGGTTGATCCCAACAGATAAGAAAGTAGTTTATATACATTTTCTCTCATGAAAACTCAAATCATGCTAAAATCATGGTATACCCTTGGGTATCCTGGCCAAACAGCTAAACAAGGGAAACCCACCCATAGGGTGTCCCTGGATCCAAGCAATGATACTAAACAGCAGTTATACATATTCATTAAATTATGTATTCAATTCTAGGTAGTTAATTAATCAATGCCTCATCCATACGACACCCAAAACATGGGCGTGTAGCACAATGGTACATAGAAAACCACATGACAGTTGGAATTAAACATTAGAACACCTACCTTGATCTCCTCTTATCAATATATGTGAATGACTCCTTCCAAAATGTCTAGGAACGGCGTATATCTAGGATAAAATATTTCACGTTCAAACTCAAATAACATCCCATCAGAAAGGAATTGGTAATACTGGCTCAAGGAAGGGAATGTCTTACCCGTATGGTTCAAACAAGATCAAAGGTGGAAGAAACGGATTCCTGACATGCAATCAAGAGCTCCTCAATGCTCCGAAAATTTCTCCCAGTGCTCCAAAAGCATCTACTGCCTCCTCTGCCGAATGAGGAAGCTACTTCCCATTTTAAGCGAAAAAAACAAACTACAAGGCGTTTACTCTCAAGTACACGGTGTGTAGTTTTTGTGTTTTTAACTATTCCTCTGGTGGCTACTTTTCACCGCAGAACTGTTCATCTGTCGACATGAGTACATGGCGTGTATTCTTGAGTACACAATGTGTACTATTTCTCTGCTGGCAGATGCTTCTACTACCTTACTATTTACCTTCCGACTTATTACATGGCGTGTAAATACCGAGTTCACGACGTGTAGTCAGTTTTTACACCCTTCATCGCCGATAGGCCTACATGCCCTGTGTACTCATCCCACACGGCCATAGTACACGATGTGTGAAAAATTACATGGCGTGTACTGCCAAAATTTTGTATTTTTTCTCTATATTCCTTATTTTCTCAAAAACACTTTTGGAAAAAGGAAACGAAGAAACTCGTACCTAAAAAAAAAGAACTGGGTTCTTACAAAAACCATTAAAATTCATAATTTGAAACTTTAAATTATTTCAATTAAAAAAGTTCTTTTCTATTAAAACATAGTATTTTTCACTATTCATAAAAAATATAATAGTTATCAGAAAAGTACAAAAAAATTGTCCAAAATAAATATTTATGTCCCACTTCTAAAGATGATTTTAATTTCATTAAATTTTATATATAATAGTGTCAAATTTCGATTTAAAAAGGGTTTTCCATTAAAAGGTGGTAAAATTGCATTTTTCTGAAAAATAATTGTTTTATCTGAAAAAAATTAATTTTTTCTTACATTATGTCTATGGAAAACACAATCTAGATGTTATAATTATATAGAGGATATAAGATTCTAAATTTAGTTAACAGTATACATAATCTCTTTTTGAACGGCTAGTTTGGTAAGTTGTGGTGCGCTCAAACTCGGTGTTGCGTGTAGCGTAATCTATTTAATTACATTAATGAGATAACATAATATGAAATCATGGGGTGTTACAGGGCTCCACCCATCACTTACGAAGTCTAATGCATTCTTCATATTAAAATGTTGAATCATAATATAAACATTCGTGTTAAAACTAACATAATAAATGAAAATACTTTAACCATAAACAATTAATGGAATAAAAATATTACATCCACAGTCAAACATATCACAAATCCATCAATACAATATAGAAGATTGTATCTTAATAAATCAACTTCAATAAAATGTAAAATCTAACAAATGACGTTGACATTGGTGAAATCAATTCAAAATAAATTTGAAAGAAATAATTCATTCTACATTGAAATTATTAAAGAGTAAAGAAAACATTTATTTTGAATATATTTTTATAATCTTTTAAGGGGATAGTTAAACATGTTATAATGATAGAAAATATCTTCATCCTCCGTATAAGATAAAAAATATTATTTTCATTACTTCTTCGAAAAGTTCATAAATTACCTAGTTTGGAAAGAAAGAAAAATATTCCTTTCAAAACATTTTATAAAATGTAAAAAATGGTATAAATGAATTTAAATCATGGTTTTGTAAATATAAAAAAAATAAAAATTCATTTTTATTAAACAAGGGCGTGGATGATAAATAGGTCCCAGTAGATACTTACGTATAAACAAATTAGATAATTAAGATATTGTAAAATTAACCATTACATTGTACTTTTCCTTTGTCGAGGGTGTGTTAAATTATGATATAATAGTTAATTAATTTTTATTAATTTATAAATAACCTTATACACAAATATGATACCATATATGTTTAATGTTGGTTGGTTAATAATATTTTAGTAGTGTCATTATTTTGGATGTTAACTGATTCGTTTTACTTTAAATTTTTCGTTATGTATGTCATGATTGTTATGGATAGGATATATTTGATACATATACATAATGATATTAAGTTATTAAACATTTTTTAAAATCATAAAATGAAAATTATTCTTGAATGGTTATGATGGAGATTGAATCTCATCGTATTCGTGGGGACGGTAATCCGTACGTACGAACGAGCGACAATATCATTCTATTAATGGTGAAAATTTATGTAATTGGATGTTATATTACATATAATCAATATTTGAGAAGTTATATTTACTATTTACATCAATTAAAATCATTATTATACCCATCCAAATAATGAAGTGTTGAATAGAAAACTACCGCACGACGTGGAGATGGTAAGTCGTATGTACGAACGTATGGTGACTTTTTCATTAATTGGATGGATAGAATAAAGAATATGGTTGTCCAATACTTATAATAAATTAATTTTATATAGAAGGAAATTGAGTTATTATTTTGGTATGGAAACAACAAATAAAGAGAACGTGGAAGAAGAAAAGAACATTGAAAGAGGTGATGAAATTGTTACCTATTCTTTGGGTACTTCCTTTTGATTTGATCAAAAGGAATCCTTAGGTTGTATTTATTACCAATGTAAGGAATCTAGGATAATTTAAGGTATTTGGGATGATATTTGAGTTGGGGTTGTCCAAAAAATGGCTTTGTAGGTGTGCCTTTGATAGAAGGGGAAGTACCCATTTATTAGAGAGGTGAGGGTCACTTTAAGAAAATATTGAAATATTATTTTTTTATAAAATAATCTTCGGAATCTAATTACTCCAAGTGGATTTATTTCTAGGATATGGTGGGGGTGGGTAAAAAGCGTCTCAACAATTAGGTTTTGGGAATTTTTACGTCATCATATTAACCATATCTTTTAGATTTAATTCTTAGTTAAATGGTATAACTTTTACCATGTCTTCTAGTATTTTTATAATACATGGTTAATAAACATACAATAAAATTACAAGATAAACCCAAGTGTTTAATTAATGAAATATCTATCATTATAAATGTCATTTTTCTAACACTTATATTTTTAGGAATTTTATATTATTTAATTATATTTTATTTGTTTTAAATACTCATTTATGTAAATTTTGACACTATTTAAAATTAGTTTTTTGTGAAATTAAAAAAACATTATTACTTGAATAAAATAAATTAAATCAAACCTAACATGTCATATTAACATATAAAATTATTGGAATGCATCATAAGTCTAAATTTACATTTATTTTGATATTTATAATATCAATTATTTTAATCTTTCATTAATAATGTAATTGATGCATCATCATTGTGTCATAAATAAATTTATTTATTTAATGTATAAAATTTATAAATAAAGTTCCATGATGTAGAAAATAATTTTATATTTCCAATTAATATTTATGGTCATGTTTATCTTATGAATAACCCAATATTAATAATGGTTTATTTATTGAACATTGAATATAACACTTTTAACTCTTCATTAAATAAAATAGTAATAAATGTTCAAATCTAATCCAAGTGGATCAAATAGGATCATATTTTATTCCTAAGGTTGATATTTGCTGAAATAAACGTTCCAATAGATCTAGGACTTGTGTTAGGTAATTAATAATATCATTTGACCTTTAATTACCCTATTTACTTATAACCGTGGTAAATAAAATTCAAAAGATACTATTCACCAAAAATTATTTTCTTCCTATTGAACCACATTTTACTTATTGTTGTCAACCGTGTCTCTCATATTTTCAAAATTTAATTCTTAGAAGTCGTAAAATTACATTTTATGCAAATTTTTAAATGTGCCTAGAAGGTGGGTAAAAGGCGTTAAATAGTTCAATAAAATTTTAAATATCTAATATTATTATAAGATGACTCCAAATAATTAAATTTAAATAATATTGATATTATGTATCTATTATGACTTTAAAATAAGTTTATATAATAATAAAAATTATCTTAAAAAAAGTCAGTTTTAAACAATAACAGAGTGGTTGTCACTATTCATCAAAAATTGAATGTTTTCAGAAAAATAACAAAAATTCACCCTAACATAATGTTGATATTATAAATCCAAAAATGAAGTCAAGTTTGAGAAATAAAATTTATAAAATTTCCAAAAGTGGCCATTACTTTCCATAAAATATTTTTAATTGACTAATTTTTTTTGAAGCAATGTGCTAGAACTCGATGTTGCGTACAACACAAGCAATTTTATTATCAAAAGGAAGCGTAATTAAAAATATTGGGGAGTTACCAACATCCTTTCCTATTTGACTATGAAGGTGACTTGTGTAAATGATGGAGTTCGAGGGTGGGTATCTATATGGAGGATAGTAAATAAAATATCCAATTACAAAAGTGTATGTCCGTGAACTAGTGGAGATGATGGTAAAGACTCATCACTATCTTGGTAAGTGTGCTCTGAGAATAAATGTGGAGAGTAATCTTGAGTAGTCGTCTTCCATGGTGGTTTGGGCCTTTGGGGTGGAGGCTTGCACAGTGGACGAATACATTACTTGCAGTAAAGGTAGGTGATTCTTTGAAGGGGTATTATAATAACCTAGTATTTTCTTGTAGGTACATGTCCTATAATTTTCTTTTTAATTGTTTTAATTTGAATTAATATGAATTCATAGTGAGGTTGTGGATGAATAAATGTTTTTTGGGCATGTTCTAAGCCTTAAAACCTTTATGGTGGAAGAAAAAATTGGGCCACCTAGATAACAGAAACATTGTATCCCAATCCAAATGGTTTATCTTAACCATTCAAGGTGTTCATGGAATAGATGTGGGACACACAATTTTACGAAATTGTGAAACCCAATAAATAGGGCCTTCTATAGGATATCAAATTTTTAACAAAGCCATAAATTATGGTTTTTGAATGGTTTCCCAAACTATGAACACAAACAAGGTGGGTTCCATCACTAGATAATTGGAAAAGAAGGGTTGGTGCGCAGTTTGGCCAACCATGTGGTCAAACCATGAGACCCCTATATTTTTGTAAAAGTATCCATACTACACATAAAATACATGTATCATAAAACCACATTTTTACATCCTCCTCCAGCAAGTAATAGGTATCCTTATCCTCCATTGAGATATTCTTCAATCCACTGAGATTTGATTGGGTGCTATTTTTTCAGCCAACCACAGATTTGAAATCTTATCATATCATTATTTTACTATTGGGTGTTCATGAATTCATACATTTAATTACAACATAATACAAACTAAAGGTTGATACTAGATAATCATATTACTGTAGTAATAAGGTATGTGGTTTATGAATCATTATTAAATTCTCACAGTCTATAAATCCTTCCATTATGTGCACGCCTATTTAACAGGCCATTTCCACACAAATTATTCTTCCTTGAATTAAATTGTCTTCTTAATATTTTATAAACACAATAATTTCACTTTATACCATTTGAGGTTGATACATCAATTCAAACCACCATTTTTGGTAATTTTATTCATTTATACCCTGGTGACCGATGTTGGGTTCATCTACGACACAGTTTTGGTGTTTCTAACATGAATAATTAAAAAGGTATATGTTGCTCCATAATTAAATAACCTTTTAGTAGATAAATGGAAAGTATGTTAATATATATCAGATTTCCTTGTTTAATTATATGTGAAATTTATATTTGTTTCTTGTCATATACCACGTGTCATGTTTAATGAAATGTATGGAATTAACCTATTAAATTTTTATAAACTCAATGGGTTAATGTTCCAATGACCATTATAAACCTTATTAAGATTAAATTATTGGTATTATAATTAAACTACTTAAATTTTAAAAGTGAATGATTTTTACATATACCATGTTTACATTTTACATTATTTTAATTAGTATAAGGTTCTTATTTCTTTAGAGAATTTCATATTTATAAGAAAAGTGAGTCTTTTCCCAGCATTGGATCCCCTAGAGAATGGCATGATAACACAAAGGAAAAAATTATGATTCATTTAGTTGATTTTCATGGGAGATACCCACCATTGAATACGGGTTTTCCTATTATGTGAACACATCAGTGTGGTACTGAAGATTCACATTACATTTTTATGGATATTATAATTCCTTGGATACACTAATTGGATTCAACTTGATGTCTTCAGACATGAGGCACCATACATTCACCTCATTTGGGTTAGCCATGCATAGACAATGATTACCATGGATGTTATCAATGTAATCATTTAGACTCATTTAGAGTGAAATGCCTTGGGTATTCCCCAATTATTACACACAAACCCCTTATAGATATACTGCATGAGTTATTACTATGAGTTGGTCATCCCATATGGTCAATGATTCCTTGGATACAACTTAGACCATAATTATTAATATTATTAAAATTATTATTATCAATTTATTAGTTTTTGGATCCTTAACATGATTTATCATATTAACTAAATCATGAATTAATTATATAAATAGTTACATGTTTCGAGATATTACCAGCTAAAGCTAAAGCTGGTATGAGGAATTTATTCTACCAATGATATACCATTGTTATAAACCATCACATTATATAATTTTTATTCATCGACTTGGTTTCTATAGAAGTTGTTATTGATGACCTACTGAGATTTATCTCACACCATATCTAGGCCACTGTTGGTTCTTGGTAATATTACATGATCATAGCTCTGGAAAAGGGGAATCTTCCTGCATTTGACATCAAACATTCATTCTATATGATTGGATCTTGGTCACAAATGACAGAGCTAGATTTTGGGATGCTATGATAGTTTTTGGACTTTTAAAAACATGTATATATCATGTATTATAAAAATTTCATGCTTCCATGTTTTCATGATTTCCAATTTGTAAGGATATGAAATTACATCCCCTCTTTTATATGACATTGTTTACAGAACTAGTAGAGTATTAATTTCATGTATGTTTATGGTTTTTTTCTAACGTATTTCTTCATGGATATACTTTTTCTGGTATTTACAAATCATTTATATTACTGTTGTTCCAAACACTAACATGAGGGGATAATCTCCCCTCAAACGCACCCTTGTCCCTCAATAAAATTCAGAAGCCTCTGGAATATAAAGATTCATGCTTGAGAAAATGTGCACAACTATATTAGGGAACTATTAAGGGGATTCATGGTCTCTATGTCACAACGTCATATTTTACATGATTTTTTCTTATCATATAATTTTAAAAATTTAGACCATATATTAAGAACTTGCCTTAACATGTTCTTTAGTCATATCATTGTCTATCTAAACCATGTTTGGGTTAAATAAAATGTTTCCTTAAAAATGTAATGTTTTTAATCTATTTTTCTATTCTGGGAATTGTAATAGATTCAACATTGTCGATGGACATTATTTTTTGTCTTTGATATGTTTTATAGGGAATATTATTTGTCTTGATATTGAAATGATCATTTTTACAAGAATCGTTATAAGATCCTATGATTCATATTCCATCCAAATATTGTTCCATATAGATGCATTTCATTGGATTCATTTCCAGTGATTCCCATTACTGTTTAGTGATCCATGGTTGATATATATACATGTTTTACTAAAATATACTATATGAAAATGAATTTGGTCATTTAAAAGTTCAATATAAAACTAATCGGTGTGTCTGTATATTGAGTTATGGTGGAATATTAAATATTTATTTCACAACTTTAAAATCTCTATACCTATAGATACATTTTGATGGGATTTTGTGGAGATTAGAAGACTAAAAATATCAATTATAATGTTTATGGGCCCTTGTAGATTGGAATTGGTAGGTCAATGTGTCTAGCC
This sequence comes from Viscum album, assembly GCA_963277665.1. Taxonomy (NCBI): domain Eukaryota; kingdom Viridiplantae; phylum Streptophyta; class Magnoliopsida; order Santalales; family Viscaceae; genus Viscum; species Viscum album. Next base: position 1,008,522,909 of record OY728156.1, read on the forward strand.
ATCACATTCTACCCGTTACATTTAGAGACAGAATGTACAAAAGGAAAATATGAATTAAATGGGTATCACTTTCAGTTATAATGTGTATGTACCTTTATTACATGGTAATGATGATTCATTTAATTAAAACTAGTTATATATATATAATAACATTAAAAAATATTAAAATCTTGTATAATAAATGTCATGATTTCCTATAAATATAGTGGGAAACTTTAATTTAAAGAGAATTTTCATCTTTAAAATAAAATTATCAATTCCATATACCGGAATCCCAGTAAATAAAAACATGAACACTTACCAATAACCTAGAAATCTATGAGGGTAGTTGTGGTAGTATATTGTGGTATGAAACCTTTTCTCTTATTCATATTTTTTTGGGATACTATATTCTTGTGGGTATCTTTTGAGGCATGCAATTCATATTTGTAGATATATTACACATGACATCCTTGAATAATGTTTCACAATGGTTGAAATAAAAACTCTCTAGATATGGTGGATACAGAACTATCAGTAATATAGTATGGGGTTCCACTTATCATACCAACTTCCATTAGAAAACTAGTCACTAACACATAGCTTCGAGAGTCTTTCCTACATAATATGTCGTCTATGTAGGGTGATCCCCAACCAGCACCTATGTTGTCTGATCTGACTCGTATGTTCCAGAAGCAGTAGCCTCCCATTTTTTGGGGGGGATGGAGGGGCACAGGATACTAAGTCATTGGTAGAGGTTATTATATATACCATATATCATCTAAAAACTCTTTCATATCGGTTTATTAAGATCTCCTCTTACATACCAAGTAATTATTCAAATAACTAGTGGGATGTGATTACATAGGATGGTAATAATGAGGGTATGGTTCATCAAAACATACAGACTGCATTATATGATTAATTTTGCCCTGAGATTCTATGAGATAAAAGGGATAGAGAGTTAATTCACCTATAATAGAGTGATATTTCTGTTATGAACTATTGATTTCATTTTACTGAGTTGAAAATATTTTCACTTCTTGTAGCCAGTGATGATCTATCACAGGGGGATGTTTTGAAGACTATAACTTGTATGCCATCTGCTCGTATGTGAATGTATTTCACATACACATTTTTTCTAATATAATTAATTAGGAACATATCACTATGAATTGCCTAAGGTAATAAGATAATATTGGGAAAATATTTTTAGTTCTGAGAAAGGGTTGTAGTTCTTCTGACAGCAGGAAACCTAGCCTTGATGTTTCTCATTTTAATGGTTGTAGCAACATTAACCACACTATAAAATCTATTATATTACATCTATGTTGTTTTATGGGGAATTTTAACACCTATTCTGACAGATAACCACATGGTTACCATGATTTTAGCTATATGGGTCATCTTTAAAAGATATACTTGACTATTCCAACAACTTCAAGTGGAAGAGGATTTGCACCAGCTCCACCTTCAGGTGCAAGATCAGTTTCACCACTTCAAGAAGGAAGATAGAGTTACAGTAGTTGAAAAAGATTAATGGAAGTTCATGGATATGGTACCTAGACATATAATTAATATAACTAGTAGAGAGGGCCTACTTAGGGTAGTGTAGTTGTAGTTCTTGGTCATGGATCGGGTCGATTTCATGCCTTACAACCGATACCCGAGGATAAGACAACTGTACTTTTGACTATATGAAGTAATATTCTAATATCCTATACTTTTATATATAAATTATTTGATATTATTTAATTCAACTACATTATATCGTTATCGATAACATAATGTATAGTGATAACAATTAATTTGTTCTGTAGGGTGATGATTGTGGAAGCAACGTTGGGTTTGCAGTCAGAGGGTATTCACTAATATAGGTGACTAAACCATCAATGTAGGTAGTAATACCTTTTTATGGGATGTTATCATACTCCAGTTTATAGGCTTATATGTAATTCACAGGATGGAATATTTGGTTCCCAATCATTCCAATGTGAAATTATAACGCAATAGGGTAGTGATTACATCAAGAGAGGGTGATGCTTATCCTCACAAGGGTAAGTCAAATGACCAAGCTAGTAGATCTAAAAAAGAAAAAAATGGACTCGTTGGATTGAATACATAGACTGTTATCCTATACATAGTGTAGTAAGGCTTAAATCATGCTACGTTTCCTCCATTAGTAGAGAGATTCACAGATATTTATCTTGACATGATTTTTTTTACCTACTGAGAGAGAGTTGGAGTTTATGATCAAACAAATTTTAGGAGTATCTCCAGTATCTATTACTCCACGCAAGAGGACTCCTACTAAGCTCCTTGAGATCCATTTTTGGTTAGCGGATTTAGAATATAAGGTTTATTATGATTTATAGCTTCATCTTGGGGTTCTCTATTGCATTTCACCATAAAGGTGGATGGGACCATTATAAAATATGTGTATTACCAGCATTCAAATACAATTTCATTTATGAATTAGTATACATTTTATTTTATAGATGATATCATCAATTATCTCAGAGGATCTATGATGTTTTGTAAGATTGACCGAATATATGGATATCAGTAGGTGACACTCCAGACTTTAGACATAGCGTGTACCTGTTTATAAAGTCAATTCGATTTATATGAGTATTTGATTATGATTCTCAGTATAAATAATTTTTCCACCTATCATAATTTCCATGATGAATAGGGGTTTCCACCTCAATTTAGATTAATTCATTATTGTTTCTGTGGAAGTATTCTAACCACATTATCATACTTGGAATTCCAATGAAAAACATCATAAGATAATATTAAATAATTTAATATAGGTTTAGTAATATTATATGATCATTGAAAGCCAATACTGGATCATAAATGTTTACGTATTATGTTATATTATGTCAAATTTAGGAATATTTTTCATCCATAATGTGGTGACTATTGATTCCTTATATATTTTGAGGAACATGTTTGTTATATAGAGTTTTTTGGGTATGGATGGATATTACATAAATTTATTATATGACTTCACAAAACTTTTTACTCATATTCCTAGTCTAACAATGAAGTATTTTATTTTCCTGTAGTCTAAAGTATGTGACAAGGCCTTTTGTGTGCTAAAAGGATAACTTAATTCAACAATGATTCTAGTTTTTTTATTACATGGAAAAGTCAATATTATGTTATAAAATGCATTAGGCTCCAGGTTTGGTGTTGTACTAATGTAGATGGATCAATTTATTATTTATAGGTCCCACAAATTGAAAAATCATGGGCATAATAACCCAATACATGACCTTGTGATAGAATAAGTTGTCCAATATTTTCATTATATGAGACAAAATATATTGGGTGAGTACATTTTGTTTTATGCATACCAAAATATAAGAAGTAAATATTTATGTAGCATGAATTGGATATTTCAATGAAAATATGGTTCCAATACCTTCATTAATTTTTCTTTTAGATTTCATATATGCCTAGAACAGGTAATGTGGAAGCTATTCAACAAATTTATTAAACATAGGAACACCCCGTATAGTAATCTAGTGATGAATAGAAATTGATGGTCCTCTTTCTAAGATTCATTAAGGGATTCATAATATTCAAAAGTGGAATTTTCTTGTAGGATTACTAGTTAACTCTTAAATCCTAGATAGAGTTAATAGAATGTTGTTTTTAGATCCTCAAATCATTTTTCTCTGGGTGAGTATTTCTATAGAGGACCCACCCCTAGATTGGTCTATTTATATGTAATACATCCTATAATTAAATGGGTGTATTATGGTCTCAAATAAAATGATAGTGGAACTGTTATTATAGTAACATACTTCATTATGGGTAGTGAACCCAAGTCTCTTTAATATGTATCGTGATATGTGTTTCTTGTATTGGTGTCATGGGATAAAATTCCAAATTACTGCTTTTATTTTTATGTTTTCCACCTGTTAAATGGTGATGGTAGATCACTAACAACCTACTAGATTTTTTGAGTGTTTTATTTATTGGAATTAAAATAGGATGATTTTTCAGTGGATTTTGTCATTGGTTTACCAAGGTCACCATGAGGTAATGTTGCAGTTTTTAAATTTATTGATAAACTAACTAAAGAATACAACTTCCTTATTATATGGTAGACTTTCTCATTTTATGAGCTCTCAATACTATACATTTATGAGACTATATGGATGCACTAGATCTTTCATACTATTATTTATGATAGGGATGCACTTTTCACAAAGTGGTTATAGTTGGGGTTATAGAGATATTTGGGTATATAGATTCTTCAGAGAAACTACTTTCACCCTTAGGCCGATGGGTATTTATAATTAATGATATAAGTTTTCTACGGGACACTTGGAGCATGCATAAATGAGTTCAATATTACTTGGGAGAAGAATCTCCCTCTCACTGAGTTTTCCAACAATAATATAATTCATGAAATGAATCAAATGGATCTGTTTGAGTCCTTATATGGTAGACCATGTTGTTTACCCTTGTGTTGTTTATAGGTAGGAGGGGAAGTGAAACTATGTCTTTATCTCATGCAAGAAAAATTAGAGAAGGTTCAATTGATCAAAAAGTGTGTTTTTACCACTCATTATAGATAGAAGTATTATGAAAATTTCTGTTGAAAACCTCAATATTTTGAGGATGGGGATCTTATTTTCTTGTGGGTATCACCCATAGTTTGACATATATGTATAAAAAGGAAAAAAAATATTCCACCTTATTTTTTTTTCCTTTTGAATTCTTAAATAGGGTTTCTCGATTAGCCTAATAGTTTTTATTACCTCATAGGTACCATTACATGCATTACTAATTCCATGTTTCATTTATTTTTAATTATCATGCCGAATTTCCTAATACATTTTATCTTAAATATGTTGATGATTCATTCAAGGATTACCCCATATTCATTTTTTACTAATTCATGAAGGCTATCTGAGGATGGAATATCCATTTAGTATGAATTTTTTCCAAGATGGACTTGTACAGAATGAGATGTGAGAGTGGGAGGATGAAATATATGTTCAGTGGCTAGATTAATTTTTAGGCAACATTCTACCACACTTGGAATAGAAACTAATAGAAGAGTTCTTATATAGAGGGATTACAATTAGAACCTAGTTTTCCCTTGATATAAAAATACATCAATTTATGGGTATATTAATTTGTTTGACTTAATATGAATTACTAATTAGGCTTCTAATAAATAGATGGTGTATGGGAAATATTCAATTCCTAAAACCAAGGATGGATGAAGAAACAACTCAGTTGCATTGTCAGTAGAAACTTTACCACCTTGTCTTAAAGTTTTCTCTAAAATGTGTGAGGTATTCATTAACCAGAAATGGGATACACAATTTTATGAAGATGTACATCCCAAGCCACACCCCTATGCGGGGTCTTTATAGTTTTTAACATATCAAAAAATCATGGTTTTCATGCAGTTTTCTAAACCATTTGAATAAACCATCCGCGTTCACTCTATGGATAGTGGTCCAAGAATTATTGGCACATGGTTTGGAAAACTGCGCAGCCAAGCCATGCGACTGCTATATTTTGGTAAAAATTACCACATATCCATTGAAATTATTATAACATAATTTCAAATTATAATTTCCTCATCTAGTGGATATGATTTAATCTTCTCCACATTGGTGGGGGGGGGGGGGGGTTATGCATGCTTTTAAGATAGGCTTTGGTGTTTTTTCATCATCCAACCTCTGATTTGATATCCTATAATTTCGTTGGATTCATCTCATGTATTCATTTGTTCTCCTATTTTATTATGTTCCATAACAATATAAGGGAAAATAATATATGAGGAGTGTAATTTAGAAAAAATTTATGTGATTTATGACTCATCCCATAAACTCTCACAATCTATAAATTGTTTCATTTCGTTTATTCCAATTTCACTTTGTGTTTCCCCTTAAATTTATCTGCCAGGAATTAAATTGCATAAATTATATTCTATGGACCTAATAATTTTACATGATATAAATATTGTTTGATACCTCAATGCGGGACAAGCTTCATGGGAGGGATTTTTATTTAGACCTTTTGGAACCATGTTGGGTTCATCTGTGACACTATTTTGGTGCTTCTAACTTGATCTTTGGTAAGGTAATAGTTCCCCCATAATTAATGAACCTATTAATGGATAAATAAGAAGTATATTTATAAATATCACATGGAATAGTTTAATTAAAAATTTAATTGATATTGGATTCATGTCCCCTACCCATTTTCATGCTAATGAATGGTATGGAATGAATCTATTAATTTTTTAAAAAACTAAATTGATAAAAAAATTCATTTCCTTGATAAAACTTGTCATTCTAAAATTAATGGTGATGAATTGAACCTATTAAATGGTCAAATGTGAATAAGTATTACAAGTCCCATTGTTATATATGATATAAAATTAATGATTATAAGGTTCCTATTTCTTTGGATATTTTAATAATTATTGGAATGGTCAAACATGGGTGATCCTTGGATTCCGGAAAAAATTCCTTGAAAACATAATGGATTTAATTCTTATTCATTAAGCTATTTTTAATATGAGATACCCACTAGATAATGTTGTATTTTTATTATTTTTTAGAGACATGATATTTTAATGATGAATCACTTGGAATCTATTACGATATTATAATCACTTCTATATACACTTCTCGGATTCACTTTGTTATCTTCAGACATGTAGTACCATGGGTTTATCCATTGAGATTAGTCATGTATTTCCATATATTTCCATGTAAGAGATCTATATACTTAGTTAGGCTCATTTTTACTAGAATTCCTTGGTCATTCCCCATAGATTATACTCTTACCCCGTATAGACATATTGCATGACTTATTATTATGCATTGGTTAACCATTGAGGTCATGGATGCTATGGATTCACCTTGGATATTCATTATTATTGTTTTCATCTATTTCCATTTTTTGGAACCTTCACATAATTTCTCTATATAAACTGAATCTAGAATTAATTAAATAAATGGTTACATGTTTAATGATATTACTAGATAAATACAAACAATGGTTGACCTATTTATTATATAATTGAAATTCTTTTTTATATACCTATACATTGTATATTTTATATTCATAAAATGTATATGTATAAAATATATTGGTGGTGGGACACTTATATTTATCCCACACCCTATCTAGGATACATTTGGTACCAATAAATATTTCATGAATGCTGGTGTGGACAAGGGGAAGCATCCTACTTTGGACACCTAATATTCTTTGTTTGGGATGGGACCCTGGTAACATATTAACAGGCCTGTACATGGGATGCATGGATAGTTTTTTTCTATTTTGATTATCTTATATATCATATATTTTACTATTTTTTTTCTTCCAAGTATTTTTTTCCCTTTGTAGAGACACGATATTACATCCACTCTTATACATGATAATATTTATGGATTGTGTTGATGATTCATTTTATGGACATTTATGGATTTTTATTCTGACCAATTTATTCATTTCTCTCCTTATTCCATTATTAAACCATCGTTTACATTACCATTGTGATTGACACTTACATGAGGTCATAGTCTTCCTATTAATACACTCTAGGTTTTCATGGTTAGTTGAAAACTATTAGAATAAATAGAGGCATGATTAAGGCTATGTGACCCACCTTCTCATGAAACTGTTAATTGGATTCTAGGTCAAAACGTTTCTGGTGTCCTCATAATTTTGGAGGAAACATATTATATGATATATGTTGATGGTGTTTATGATGAGAAGGATGTATTCTAATAGCATCTAGTGAAAGGTAGTTTTTCTTGATGGTAGTTATGTCTACGTTTATGGGATCCACCATGTGGGTTAATACAGGTGATGTAGGATTCATGAATTATCAATAGTTGTATATAGGTTTCACTGACCAACGAGTGTGATCCAGATTATGTGTAAAATAATTTTGTATCGAAGGAGGACTACAGATGGATACGAACAAAATTGATGTGGTCATGTGGCCTAGATTTTAAGAAGACATCATATTAAGTGGGTTTTATTGAATCATGTGACATTATTCTATGTATCATGGGTCGTTTAATTCCATGAAATGGGATCCATATTCTCAATAAAAAGGGAGGTAATTTATCTTGTTTCATAAACGGGGGGATCTTCCCCTACCTTTTTTTAAAAATATATTTTAATGATATTAATATATAAAATATTATATAACATGTGATTTGTGTTACTCATCCAAGTAATAATAAGTTATTAGATAAAAAATAATCCAAATATACCTCATACATAAGTGGGGAACAAAACATTTCATGAGAAAATTTAAAATCATGTTAAACCAAACTAAAACTCAAGAGAATATATTTTGCGATATTTAGATAGTTAATCACTATTCTATTAGAACTAATTTTTTTGGTCCAGTATATCATGATCCAATGTCCCATTATCAATAAATTAATATATTATTGATATATTAATTTTAAAACATCCAAATAACTAATATTAATTTGTAATAATCAACCATTATTGTTATGTTTCTAGAAAAAAATCAAATAAATCTTTAAACAAAACTGTATCTTATGTCATACAGAGCATTAAATTCTTTGTAATCATGGTTTCAATATTATAAAAATCAATTTAAACATATTTTACTTAAGGATACCAATTTTTATAAAATAAAAAATTACTATGTATAATTAATAGAAATGAAAATAAAAAAATGAACTGCAACAATATTTTTTTTTAAATAATAAAAAATTATTTGATAATAACACCAATAATTCTTTTTAATATTGTTTAATGTAATAATGAGTTTTTGAGGTCCATTCAAGCCTGAATGTATATATGTATTTAATGTGAGTAATTTTTTTGTATAAACAATGGTTTATGGAGAAATTATTCTATAATTAATGATTCTTCAATTATAGTACTGTTAAAAAAATGGATAATTTATTTTTCATAACTCAACAATAATTAAAAAATGTTTTTTCCCAGAAAAGGGGATAATACCTATGGATTTGGTCAGTCTAGGTATATTAAAATTAAATTCATACCCTTAATGATATTTTCATTGATTAGTAAAAATTAACCTCTTTTCCTCACATAATATAAAATGAATTCAACAAGTTACATATGAAATTTTCTATGGTTCCCATATACCATGGTACATTGATGAATGATTGAGATGGATATTTATCATAGTAAATAAATCAACTAATGTTCATTTATTTTATAATTGTTATATCCAACTCATTATTCACATGGGTCCAAAACAATATATATGATTCAATGATATCAACTCTCTCACTCAATAAAGATTACCTTCCACTAAAGAGTAAAATAATAATATCACTAATAAAAATAATAAAATTTGACACCGATAGTAGTCATAAAATATACTCTGTGATCATCAATATTTAATAAATCCTCTTTCCATTATACATATTCCATATAGTATAGAAATTGTATTCAGAATAATTAATATTTCTTCAAATCACACTATTGAATTCTCAATCAATATTTTCTTACTCCATGTCCAAATTTTCATTCATATATTCAATAGAAATTTTTTATGTTATACTTTATTCAATAATTTATTTAGTTCATTTATCATAGGAAAATCAATCTATTTAAATTTAAAAAATCTTGGTAATGTCTTCTTATATGGTCTCAAAACATTCTCCTAGGAAATTGTCTTTTAAAAAATAAAATTTTATAGATTTTGAGTAATAAAAATGTGGTCTGTAGAGACACATGACTTTTTTGGCAATAAAAATAATGAATTTGGAAACTATAATTTGAAAATAATTAACCACTATAAAATTTTATTATTCCCATCATTTTGGAAATACATACCTTTAATATAATGAAATATTCAATTATATTTTACACTATAGTGATTTTCAAAATAGTATTAAGATTCCTCAGGGTGTTTAAGTATTTTTTTAAAATTTATTGAAAATAAAAAATTCTAAAATTTACTAAAACCATGATAAATACAAATGATTTCTAAAGAAACCATTTAGAATACATATTATCATCTAATTTTTATTTTGGATTTTAATTTTACCAAACACATGTTAAATCATGACCTTGCACTCTAACATGTTATACCTATTCCCTTGTATTTCAACTATAAATGATAACATTGTGGACTATATTTTATGTTTCCATGTTATAATGGGAGAAAAAATATTTCAATTAAATTTATATGTAATATAATCAGCACTAAATTAATTTTTTCAAGACATAGTTAGATCCAATACGTAATTGTCTTCCATAGGGAATGGTTTTGGTTCAACAACCAAAATATCTTTAAACATAAAGTGATCATTTTAGAACCACATGTAACTTATTATAAATAATAATGTAATTATTTTATAATATTCCCATTATAATTTTTTTAAAAATCAATTCAAATAATATCACCCACATTTGGTTTGTTGAAAGAATAGACCATTTCATCAAAAAAATAATTTATTATACAATAAAAATACACTTGATTTTTAATTTAATTATTGAACATTTGTTCTTTCTAATAAAAAATTATCCGTGGATGATTTGATAAAAATAGTTAAATGAAAATACTAAAATTGAGATCCCGAATTAACAATAATATTTAACACCACATATTATACTCGATCATTAACATGAATCTATACAAGATCATATACTCCAAATGCATGGTATTATTCCATGGAAAATTTATTCATGTTTTATCCCCTAAACCAATTATATCATTAATCAGTATTCTTTATGTTGAGTTATAACTTTGTGAAATTTTTCCCACTATAAATATCTAGGGACAAAATTGAGTATTTGTCCCTACTATTATTAATCATTTATCCCAATTTATCAATGAACCCATATAAAAAATACTCAATTTTAATGTGAGTATTAGTAACTAAATAAATTTATAAATGGGATTAAACGGATCCTATTATGAACCACATATGAATACTTGTAACAAATGAATCAATTTGTAGTAGTTAATGATATAAAATATTGAATTCCATAGTGAGAATAATAAATTAATGAAGTTGAAATTTCTTCTTCAGTCCATCCAGTGGGTGGAGATAATTAAACTACAACAAGTTCATTTGATTATGAAAACATATTTCTAATGTTTCTTCATCATTATTTCTTTAATTTTATTTTGACAAGATACATAGTATAATTTTTCCATCCATTTCTAATCATTATCCTCCATAATGTGACAGTTTATCTTATTGTTTTCCATCAAAAATGATGAACTGTAATTTTTTAAATATTTAAAGAACATTAAATATAAAATTTATTTTAAATACCCAAAAATACAGATGCTTCTATATAATTATGTTTTTACTCTTCAAATGAAGTAATATTTAAATATTTATAATTAATATATATTTAGATTCTAAGTTACATAATGAACTAAAATATGGCTTCATACTCAACCAAAAATAATTATGTCACAATGATAAAATAAACTACAAGAAGTATATTTCATATCATTAGCGATTACTCTAAAATCAATAAATTCGTTAATATGATAAATTATTACCATCGATATAAGAATTTTTATTCCCTAATGAATATAATTATACCTTGATTATTGGAATACATATAATCTTTTTTCATTCTTATTTTACCTATTATAGGATTCAAATATATTTTCATTACTCTATTATATCAACCACATTCCTATATAAACACATCGATGGCTTTATCATGGTATAAACTAGTGTTCTTATAACATTTTTAACTTCCCTGCTAAGCCCTTCCGACACCAAATAATTATATTTTTATTGATACATGAAATTCACATATATTACTTGATCACTAGAAAAATAAGGAAAAATGAAAATTCACTAATAATAAACATTTCATATGAAATTATGATAAATTCTAAAAACACTACTATTTATGATTTATTTATGTTTCTAAAACTTATATTCTCCATGAAAATTGTATCACATATTCCATGATCACATTCCATCAAATAGAGATTATGATGAACTGCACCATTTCAAAATCTAAAACTTTTCATGTGTTAATCAAGAATATAATTCCAATCACTTGGTTTATTAACATCACTAAAATATAATTCCATGTATAATTGTTTCAATACAATTCCCTACTTGACTATTTTTTAAATGAATACAATTATCTATTTGATATTTTATGATTTTTTCTCTAAGTCACTTTTTCCCTAATCTATGATATTGTGAAATATAATTTAGAAACTCAAATTCATGATAAATGACCATAAATAATGGAATCAATATATAATTATCAATAATTAGTATATTGGTCCTCTTTGAGTTAATATTAATTAATGATATCATCATATTGATATCACCATGGACCGATTATGGGATACTAATTAACTTATATAATTTTGGATTATTTTTTGTTAATATTTATATTTTAAAAAACATATATTTCAAGAGTACGATCACATATAGGTTTAGGAATTTTACCCACACCATTATGTTTCCTTAAATATTCGATAGATTTTCAATAAAAGTGTCCAAATATATTTATGCAATAATTTCTATTCATCCTCGTTAGATATAAATATTTCATACTTGTATCCATTAATAATGTAGTGATTCCCTTTTTTACCTTCCATTTATTTATTATCAAACTATATTTTGAGTTTTTTGAAAAACAATAATGGAAAATAATGTAAAATATCATAAATCGGAAAATTGTCATACACATAATAAATTATGATAATTTCCTTAAATAGTGAATAAATATATTTTTTATTCATTTTCATCCTAATTTAGACTAATAAAAACATTAAATTAAATAATCTATCATTTCCAAACCTTAAAAATAAAATCATTTAAAATTTAATATTTGTTACTAGATTATTTTTTACAATCATATTGGAAATCCTTTTGTACTCAAGAATAAAATATCTATCTTATTCTTATATTTTTATTGAAATAACATCTAATAAAACATTTTTATCCTTTTTTAATTTTCAAAATTCAATTTTATTTATAGTGGAGGGATATTTTTAGGTGTGTCAACCATGATCGAGTTTTGTTTTTGATTTACAGTTTATCTTACATTCCATCAAGAATAAATATTTTTTAGTTATCTATAATAAAATATATTATTTATAAGATAACAAGTTCTCCCATTCACATTTTATATAGATCATTTGAGAAATATTTCGATGTTTTCTGTGAGGTAAATATATTTTACATAATCCTAGAGTTTTTTTATTACTTAAAAAATACTACTTTTAACTTCCCAATCATTTTAACCCTTTAATTAATCTTGTTAGTCAACCCAAAAATATATTATGCATATATTTATACCATATTCATGATCTCAATATATTTAATAGTGTTTTTGAAACATTAAGTTTTATTAATATATATATTAATCAAACCTTATATGTGTTATATAGTTTATTCTATATAAATATCTTAGATTCGCATAATAAACTGATAAATTTTTTTATTTAGACCCAAAAAATATCTATTTCACCAAATTAATCATTATATTCAATATTCGATCCATATAAACCCTCAACATTATCATTATTTCATTCAAATTGATCTTCAATTATTGGTTTTTCAATAATTCCCACATATACATCAATAAACTAATGAAATATTTTAGTTACATTTCATGACATTAAAATTTAATTTATTTTCATTACTGCTATATTATCTTTCTTAACTACTCAAATATTCTTGGGATGTTTACATAAATGAACATAACATTTCTTGATAGAAATAATGTGAGTAGAAGTTTCCCATTTAACTTTTCATTTACTATTTTGAAATTTGATGAAAGGAAAGACCAGATCTCATCAATTTATTATTATTATATATTATCATGAATAGTGATATTTATTATTTTTATAATTATAATTCATTATATATTTCATGTTTTATAATATTTTTTTATTATTGTGATCTCTTATAAAATTATAATAATATGTAAATTATGTAGTTAGAAAAACATTCAAACATTTCATCAATAATTAAAACTATTGAATTTATTTGATTTTAAAATCATCTTAATTTTCCCCATAATTTTTATATTTTTAGGAATTTCTCTATGATCATACATTATTAAATAATTTCAATCACTCAATAAAATAATTCCAGGGTTGATTCATTTGATTTCTATCCCATTTCATTATTCTTTTCTCATAGAACCAATAATTTTTATTCTATCACATTTGAGTAACATTTATATGTATACAAGATCATTTTATACATGTAATTTGATGATATAAAAATTTTACGTATATATAGATTAAATTATGCAATGATACCTCTATATCATTGATTTTTTTGGAATAAATGTTTAATAAATTGTGGTATATTTCCATCAAGGACCATATTCAATGTTTAAAAAGTCACAAAATATATAGCTGGGGAAATATCAAGGTTTAGTGTTCATAAATAATGTTTCATCCATTTATTATATAATTATAAAACATTTCCATCAAGGACTAGATTTCATTGGTCATTCATAACCATTGGAAGGGATAAAAAACCATGAAAATATATTGTATGATATGTAATCTCCTCAAAACAAATATTTTTATCTAATACCTCTTATTTCCAAAAAAATATTATAAATTATGTAGGGGTGAATCATTATATGTTTAATTTAAATTACTTCCTTGTATGATTTTGTTTCTTGATTATTCACACTACACCTTGCTTCCTTACGAAATTTGAAGGGGATAATGCATACGACACAACCAACATTACATAGTTCCCACTTACATGGTTTTATATAGAGAGAATTAACATTGTAATGTCAAAGCATAAAAAAATTACTAATGTTACCTACTTGTATAATTTTAATATAAGATCCATTTTCATTTTGTGTTCAAAACCAATAAAAAAGATAGAAACATCACATTTTCTCAACCAGGAAAGAATAACATCCCATAAATTGTAAAATTTTGGTATAAAAATTCCAAAAAATACACCTCTTATGGTATATTATACACTAAATGTTCATCATGACTGAGGATATCCTCTTCTTATATTTTGGAATTTCCATATAAAAAAATTGTAGCCAAAATCCTTCATATTTTCTAGAAATATATCTCTATAATTCAATATATTTATTATTTGATCAAAATAAAATATTTATTTTATACATCTATTAAAAAATAAAAAAACATTCCTTTTATTCAATCTATTACATAATCTATTTATCTTGGAAGAAAGAAACCAATTATATTCAAAAAAAATTGTATAAAATTTTACAATAAAATTTTAAAACATTCTCCATTTGGATATATCATCAAAACCTAAAATTTTATAGAAATTAAACAAACCATGTCATGGTCATTATAACTGCAAATTTTTTTATTAGACAACACATTGACTCTAAAAACCTTAATGAGAAAAAATATTTTCTCTATAAAATCATTCAATTTTCATCATTAAACAATTCATATAATTTTAACCCCATGATGTAAAGTCTAGTAAACCATGACATGTTTCTATCATGGAAACTTATCTAGATAAAAATACAATATCCACCCATTATATCATATAATATTCACCATTTTTTATTAAAACAAGAAGATAACCATGACCATTGTTTCATTTCGTGGGAATCCATGGATTTTTGTAAATGTTTTAAAATAAAAAATATAAAAACACTAAAGAACATAATCATCTTGATCATTTAATAAAAAATTCCTTTAAATATTCCCATTTTTCTTCATATCATATTCAAATTAATAATTATACCATGTCCATGCTCAAACAGGATCGAACGATGTGGTGTGAAAACATTACATTCCTCATTCTTTATTCAATATAGGATAATTATATGGTCCAATATCATGTCATTTTAAATTATTGTGAGAAAATAAATATATGAAATAAAAATATATGAATAATAATCTTAAAAATATATATTTATTAATGAAATTGTTACATATTGTATTAAAATTTTTTTTCATGGTTTGATTTTGTCTCTTTAAACAAAATATATTCAATATTAATCCCAGCTCAACAGGACTGCAAATAATGATTTTTAAATTTTAAACTAATTTCCATTAAATATTTCAATCTTATTTTTTAAATTCACTAGTCCTAAAATAGCTACATGGTATTTATAGAAGAACCACTGTTATAAAATTACATTCTAGGAAACATCGTCACATTATAATGTCACAAATTTTAATAAATAGTATGATCATCATAACCTCACAAAATTACAAAACACTATTTCAATATATTTTCTAGAAGACTATAAATCATTATGCTAGTGATTTTATCTTATTAATTTCTTTATTTTATATACTAGGATAAAAAAACTACATTAAAAAAATACGTTAAAACATTTTTCATGGGTATGAGCTAGAATATGATTTTATGATGAAATGTTATGCCCAATGGATATGGTAAGTGATTTAAATACATCATTATTTATGTTGATATACTATTTATATATCTATAAAATATCCAATATATGGTTTTCACTATTTCATAATTTGATGAATCTAATACCACTATAGGGTGATTATATAAATCTATGTTCTCAATATTTATAAGAAGATAATCTAAAACAAGGGATATACTATTGGGAAATGATAAAATTGTAAAATGAGGAATAGTAAAATATGTACAACACTATTCAAAATCATATTTCATTAAGAAATGAGATTTACGAAAATACTATAATAATAAACAAATATTTAATTCTCTATAAGAGTTCAACCACCAATGGGATCCCCAAAAACCTCTTTCGGTATTACCATATTCAATCTTCAATATTGCGCTTACACAGCCCTTGGGTTAAGTAGTGAATATAGTGAATCAATTTTTTATACATATACATGTTCAAAGAATTATAAATATATCTTAATTTTCTAATTTCTAATTATTATGAAATATTTAATTTTACCATTGTATTGAGGAATCATATATAATACATGAGTTATAAATTTTATAACACAGATCTTCATTTATATAAGTGAATATTTAACCCCACACAAATCACTTTCCCTAGAATTAATTGTCAAATGATGTGTTTCAAGACCAAATGGTGTGATCATAACTTGTATAATAAATAAATATTCATAAATACATGATATACAATATCTTTTATTTAACATAATTACGGAATTTACAACATTACTATCGATGTTGTGTCTTATAAAGTGTTAGTGAATCCGCAACATTATTTCTCACATTACTCATACTCTAGTATAAATTGAATTAATTTTTTGTATAATCCTATACTTATAAATGTTGATGTAAATGATTCAATTAATAAATTATTAACCTAATTTTTAATTGATTCTATTGGAATTTCAAACTTCTGAGAATCATAATATGTATCAAATTCAATGAAATCATGACTATAACCATTTATAGGGGTATTCTCTCCCCATTTTTCGAAACTAATGTATATCAATTTTAATGTAAAATTTAAAAAAAATTAAAATTATTTAACTCATAATATAAATTATCAATAAATTAAAAAACAAAAAAAAAATAATATGAGTTATTGAAGAATCTCATGTCTCATTGAAATAATTTATTTCTGTTTGAAATATACACATGATCTATAAAACTCATGAAATTTTAGAACACTCTTGGAAAGAACAATATATTATGTAAAACATTCATAAATTTTCTTGGATAACTAATGTGTCTCATGAATTAAAGTGTATACTATATATTCAAACCTAAGCAATCTCATGGCTAGATATATGTTACCTAATAACTTATCCATTATGATGTTTCTAAGTATATGGTCCATCCATAACCTAATACTTATACTCTATCCATGATTTTAATTTTGGTATCCCTAAAATTTTTATTTAATTTCATATATGATAAAGAAACTTATAAAATCAGAAACCATTGATGCATACCTGATAGTGAATAATTATTCTCAATGGGAAATATGTCCCAATGTGGTACCCGGTACATTGTATAAGACACAAATGTATGGGGGATCCTTACCATGTGATATTCATCCAAGTTATATAGTCTTTTATTATCCATAGTCTATATGTAAAATAACTGATCATGTAATATCCAATGTATAATTATAATATTTTCATTTTAATTATTTAATAGGTAACTCATATTTTAATGTATGGAGGAAAAACCCATATAATCTTCTAAAAATAAGATTGAAATTTATATATTGAAAATATTGTACAGTGAATTGATATTTTCATAGTCATAAATGTTTTAAGTGTGATTGAATGTTTTGGAAACATAAGTAATAACATGGGGTATTCATCAACCCTCTGTGACAATACATACCTTTCCAAAGTTATTAGGGCCCCATATACAAGGCCAAATGTGTGATCACAATATAGTTTCTATGTAATCAGAATAGTGGTGTGATGGGTTAAATATTTACAAAACACATAGGATTTGGAATTTCACAACCCTATTCCATTGGGAAACACATGATTCAGTGATAAAATAATATGTGATAATTGATTCCTTGTTCCAAAAATATATTGTTTGGAAACTGTTTATGAGGTATAAATATCACATATGAGGGTAATTAGGCTTTACTATACATATTGGAAGATAATAATGAAAAATCAAAACCACCATGATGGGAATAATAAGGTAACCATAGTAAATTAATATAAATAATTCCAAATTCATAAAATTCATAAAACATAACAAAATTTTACGAAAACTAACAAGACAATAAAGAAAATTATAAAATCCATCAATGTAATAAATATTAGATAACTCATATACCTCAGCTATACATCGAACAAAACCCATTCACCAAGAACCCCTTCTCCACCCTATTCGAAAAGATAATATCAATGATAAATCCATTAAATGAACCATTAAAAACATTATACAAAAGTAGGGGTAAAAAAAACAATATTATTAGTAGTTAATCCCCCAAGGATGAGTAGATATGATATTCAAATGTAAGTTAATTTTATATGAAATTTAAAATTTGATACTAAACTAGATGTGTTTCAATAAATATGGATTAATATATATAATTTTAGCACTATAACATCTTCATGAGGTGTTTTTTGATGTGTAGTGTTTCTTGGTTAGTGGTTTGGTTATTAGGTAGTCTCTTAATAATGGGAATTCTGAATCTATATATGAAATTTTAGGTTCCACAAACCACCATGGGTAAGGAAGATTTTGCATCATGGTAAACCTTATCCAAGTATTAACAGGGTTAAAACAAAGTTTGATATTATATAGAGAGGTAAAATTGTTTTTAGTTCAATCATACCACTTGGGGGATTGTTGCATTGTTTCCTAGAGGTCCACACCATGATGAGACATACTGGTGAAGCCACAAGTTGTAACCCCAAGGCACCACCAAAGAGGGTCCTAAAGGGATGATTATATAGCTTGTTAATAAATGTTTCATAGACTATGGATCTGTATCCCATTATATGTATATAGTCTTGGGCGGGACTTTATGATTTATCCCTTGGGCTATCAATCTATGGATTCCATAGGTGTGGGCTAGCACAGTAGCCCATATGTCCATCCAGCTATACGAACCCACCAAGGATATTTAACAACTGGACAATTGATAATTTATAAGTCATTCCGATTTTTTAATGGAAAATGGATGGTTCATAAAAAATATTAAGAACCATCTCTCCCACTCTCCATCCTTCATTGATCCCTCATAGTGGGGGTTAGTTCATGGGTCAATTCTATCATGACTCAATGCTTGTTCCCTGTAAATCCCCAACCCGGGAATCCCAAATCTGGTGCATTATTTGAATACCTAAGAATGAATAAATGGAAATAAAATATTGAAGGACCGATTAATTATTAGTCATGGAAAATAGATTAAATACATCAAACTTACTTTATAATTGAAAAAAAATACAACATAGATAATACATTGATAATTTCATTATTCTCCTAACATAACCATACATATCAAACATAAATCACCTATTATAATCCTAGTAAAATTAAACATAAGAATGGGGTGATATCATGTGCTCATTAAAGGTAAAAAATATAGTAGAATCTATAATAAATAATCATATAATTTTATGGGAATGTATAGAGATTAAACACAGGCCTTATAAACATAATCATGACCATATGATGGAAAGAATACCTCAAATATTTCCATTTGAAAATAATAATATATATTCTAATTGTCTAATAATACTATTTATAGTCATTAACTAATCATATAATGAGGTAGTTCTTAATGTTGGACATCATAACCAAACTGTTAAGTCCTTATTCCAAGACCATACATATGCGAGGAAAACATTATTCAAAACTAAATCTATATTGTCTAATCAGAACTACCATTTTATCATGGGTATTTCATTAACTAGTCTGAAACCCTTGGTAATCTCATTAATATGTACCCAACTCATTATATACTAATTCTAATGCATTCATCATGTTAAAAGTGAGAAGCATTACCAGCAAAAACATTCTTATTAAAACTAGCATACCAAATTTTAAAATGTTAACCACAAACCATATGTTGTATAAAAATTGAACATACATAGTTAAACATGTCATAAACCCTTTAATACAATATGGAAGATTTTATCAGAATAAATCAACCTCAATTAAGAAAAAAACCAACAATGGATTTTGACATAGATTAGAATAATCTAATAAAATCA
The DNA here is from genome assembly GCA_963277665.1 of Viscum album. NCBI lineage: Eukaryota > Viridiplantae > Streptophyta > Magnoliopsida > Santalales > Viscaceae > Viscum > Viscum album. Next base: position 1,008,543,496 of record OY728156.1, read on the forward strand.
TTAAAACTCTTTGAGAGAATTATCCCTTTTTTAGTTTGAAAATCATTAAAATTTCATGAAATTATTAATTAAAAAACTCCTTATAAAACTAAAATTTTAATATTGTATGAGATTCTTTAAAACATTAAGGTGTTATGATAGAGTAAATAGCCTCTCATGGTGTATAAATTAAAAAGTATTCTTTCAATAATTTTTCGAAAAGGTCATAAATTACCTCATTTAGAAAATGATTGAAAGATTCCATTAAAAATATTTTATAAAAATTAAAACATGGGTAAAAATGACTTTACAAAAATTTCAATAATATTCTTAAACACATTTTTATGAAACATGGACATGGATGAAAAATGCCTCCTAGTAGATACATAAAAATAAACAACCTCGATAAAAATGAAATTTTAAAAAGTAACCCTTACCCTTTACATTCCTTTTCTAGAAGATGAATTATACATTTATATAATGGATAAATCATGTTATTAAATTTTACCCAAACCATATCCATATTTATGATATCATATATGAGCCTCTTATATCATTTTATTAACAATATTTTATTATTACTATTGTTTTAGGTGTTAATTTATTCGTTTTCATGTGCATGTTTTGTGGTGTAAATCATATTTGTTATGAATATGACATATTTTATTAATATACATAATTATATAAAGATAATAATTATTATTTTTACTCAACATATTAATTTTATGATCATTATTCAATGGTTAACAAGGAGAATTGTTTTCATCACGTTGTGGAGATAGTGGGTCTTACGTACGCATGAGCGAAGGTTTGCTTACATTAATGGTTAAATGGAATGTATGTTGATCTTATATTAATTATAAATAATATTTATAATTTCATAATAATTATTTATATATATTATAATAATCATTATACCTATACAAATAAATTAGTGTTGAATAACAAATTACCCCGCGTGGATGACATAGTAAGTCGTACGTACACACACATGGTGATATTATTATTAATAGGATAGATAAAAAGGAGAAATAGGTTGTAAAATAATTAAAATAACTTATAAAAATTTATATAGTACATGATTTATTACATTAGTATGGATAAAACCTTTGAATATGAAGTATAAGAAGAAATGAACTTTGAATGACTTGAAAAAACAATTACCTCTTTTTTCCGGTATCTTATTTTAATATGAATAGAATGAATCATTAGGATGGATTTCTTACCATATATTAGACCCTATATTGAAGTGGGGGAGTATTTCAGAATATGTTGGAATGGGTTTTTTGAGCCAAAGTGATTTAGAGGTGCAAATTTAAGAGAAATAGAGGAGACTTTTTATAAGAGGTGGGAGGGGCACTTTTGGAAACTCCAAAACTATTAATTTCTGATAAAATGATTTTTTTTAAATAAAATAGCTCAAAGTGAGTTATTTACAGGATAATATGAGTATGGTTATAAAGACTCAAATCAAAAGAAATGATACATGTTTATCATTTGAATTTAACCCTTAGTTAAATAGTTTAACTCGTACAATATCTACTTGTCCTTTTATACTATAGGGTTAATATAAAAACTATAAAATTAAAAAACAACACCAATTGAATCATTCATGATATATTTAACACTATACATGTTATTTTTATAAAAAAATTATTAAATTTATATCATTTAATTAAATAGTATTTATTTTAAATTCTCAATTATGTCATTTTTGACACTATTTAATACATGGTTTTTAGTCATAATGAATTGATTCATTCGAATTTAGTAAACTAAATCATCCATAAAATTTCAAATTAATTAAAAAATCATTTATGCAGTAAAATGTTTCAAAATATTATTGTTATAGTATTATTAGTATCATCTAACTTCTCCTTCTTTTAATAATTTAATTGCTTCATCGTTATTGTGTCAATATTTAATTTAATTTTTTATTTTATAAAATTATCATTAAATTAAAATTATTTATAAAAATGTTTTTAACATTATAAATACTACATATAGTCTACCATATCACTCATATAACCTCATATTAAAAAAAATAGTTAATTTTTTTTGAATATGTCATTTTAACTCTTCTTTAAATATAATATAATAAATGGCCTAATCATAAACAATTAGATTAAAAATGACTATATTAGGGACCTAAGATTGATTTTGGTTGAAAATAACTTATCCAATGAAATTAGGGAATGTTTTAGTGTAATATTATGTTATTATAATATTTTTTACGATTAATTTTCCTATTTAACTTTAACCGTGGTAAATAAAATCCAAAACATACAATTGACCAAAAAATATTTTGATACTTTTATACCAAATTGTTAATAATAATTAAAAATACCTATGTATTTTTTTAAAATTAGTTTCATATAAATTTTAAAATTATTTTTTATTTAAATCACATAATTGTGGCTAGAAGGTTGGAAAAAGTGACGTCAAAAAGTTCAATAAATTTTTATATTGAATAATATTATAAAATGATTTCAATAAATTATTTTAGATGAATATATGGATTATTTATCTATTATTAATTTAAAATAAATGTTATGTAATAAAATTATTTGAATGAAATAGTTCTTTTTTAACAACAACATAGGGTTTTTCAGTATTCATTAAAAATTGAAACCTTTTAGAAAAATACTAAAAACTCACCCAAAGCTAATTTTGATATTAATAATTCAAAAAAGAATTATTTTTTGAAAAATAAAATTTATAACATTCATTATTTTGTTATTATTATTCATAAATTCGTTTTAAACAACTAGTTTGATATATTATATTGTTCTTGAACATGGTATTGCATAGAAGAAAAGATATATAATTTAATTAAAAAAATTATTTTACCATTAAATCATGTGGTGTTAACTTGTCCCTTACATAAATAAAGTTTTTCCATGCAATGTTTTAATTTTGGTTCACTAACTATAGTTGTAAAATTAAAAATTATTTTATTGAAACACCACATATTAATAAGGGTGGATAAAAGGTCTAATTAAAAATAAAGGAAAGTTTGAAAGTCACAATAGATAACACATACAACGTTTCCATGTAGGAAAACATGGACATGAATGATAAATATAACTATTATGTTTTTATTGAGTGTGATAGAGGACATGATTAGGATAAGTTTAACAATCAGAAAGCTATAAATATTCGATGATCTAAGGGACCACTTGATTAATCTGAAAAATTACTAGGAATGTATTTTTTTTCATGATCATTTCTTTAATGTTGAAGAATTATTTTACTATTAATATGATAACATAAATGATTTCTTTACGTTTCATACGGATAATCTCATCCTATGGGTTTTCATCAATATATTTTCACTTCAACCCTTACTCCTAGAAATGATAGTTCAAAAAGAATTTTTTTACGTCTGAATAACTTTTATTACATAATCAAGACCACAAGTATTTTCTTCATCCTCTGAATGTTTACGGAAAAAAGAACGTTATACCACAAAATAAAATAAATCATACATTTACCTCAAATAATAATATCCAATGTTCACATTACACCATTCCAAAATTAATACTCGACCAATATACTACTATACAAATTCATTGTCCATATAGGTTACTAAATTTCCCAAATAATTCATAACATTAGATTCCCCATATAACATAATGTATCTCTAATTGTAACATACCAAATATTTGATCATCATTAAATCCTTAATGAATAATATTATACTTCCTCATCCTTAAATAAGAATTACTAGAAAAAAATCCTTATATATCTCATGAATCATATAACTATAGAACTATTCATGTAATAATTGTTTAATCCAAACATAAAATAAATTTCTCATTCCACATAACTCTTAAACCATTAACTATTATTTAAATTGTTATGTTTTAATACTTCATTCATCTCATTTTTAAATTCTAGTATCTTTATAATAAATAGTAAGACAATTACTTGTATAACCATTCTGATTCTAACTATTTACCAAAACCTAAATCATTATCTCATAAACACTAATCATAGGGATATAGTCATGAAAAAATAATTTATAGGATCTCTAAACGAATCCTTATTTTTATAAATATATAATTATATAGGATTAATCAAGATTATACAATACCATATGTAAAATTTATATCTAATACTTATACTTATCTGAAAAACCATTCAAAAAGTTTTGTTTTCTGATCATTTAATTCTAAATCTAGTTTCCAAGGAAGCTGCTAAAATTCCTTTGATGCCAACTCTAGCACCCAGACCCTTAAAGCCTAGGGCCGGTGAACTATTTCAATACATTTTCATGATTACAAGGAAATAAAATACCTATGTACTGATCTGGTTAGCAGTTTTGGAGAATAGATAACACACATAAACCATAGATTATAATTAAAAACAAAACAAATTACATCATAGATAATCCTTTGAGAATTTCTTTATTATCCTAGATTAACCCTATATATTAATCATAAAACACTTCTTGGAGTCCTGGAAAAAGAAAATATAATAAATCAGTGAGCTCAGATGCTCTTTAAGGGTAATCAATATAGTGGAAGCTATCATAAATAGGCATAAACTTTTATTGCAAGGTATAAAGCTAAAACACAAAAATTTTAAACACCATCATGATCATATTATGAAAAGAATAAATCAAATAATTCAATTTAAAAATTCACATGGATATTATACTAGTTTAATAATCAAATTTATAGTCATTAACTAATCACATAAGTAGGTAATACATTATTTAAGACATTTTAACCACATTATCATGGAATCGTGACAATACTTTATAAATAAAGGTTTGATATTAATCAAAACCCAATGTAGTTTATTCATGAGAACTACCAATTCATCTTGGAGATTTCATTAATCGGTCCCCAAATTGAAAGGAATAGATTAAGTGTTCCTCAATCCATCACATATTATGTCTAATTAATTCCTCAAATTAGAATGGCAAAACATAACAAACATAAACATTCATATTAAAACTAGCATACGAAATGTTAATACATTAACCATAACCCATTAATGTTATAAAAATATAAAATACATAGTCAAACATATCATAAAACCTTAAAAACATTATGTAAAATTGTATTATAATAAATGAAGCTCAATTAATAATAAAACTCAACAATAGATGTTGATATAATTTAAAATAATTTAGCAAAATAATTAAAATTCATTGAAAGAAATATCATTTTTACATTGAAATCATTATAAAATGTCTTGAAATTATAATTGAATCATTTCTATTAAAAATATATTTATAATTTTGTATTTAAATATTCAAAATTTTAAGGTATCATGATGGCATAAATATTTTATCATTACGTGTAAGTTAAAAAAATATTCCTTCATCAATTTGTCAAAAAGGTCATAAATTTCCTCATCAAGAAAATGATGGAATGTTTTGTTTAAAAAAGATTAATAAAAATTAAAACAAAGGTAAAAATAACATTTAAAAATTTTCAATTATATTTTGAAATAAATTTTTAGGAAAGATGGACATTGATGATAAATGTGTCTGAATAGATAATTACATATAAACAAACATAGATAATACTGAGATTGAAAAATTAGAACTTACAAGGTAATTTGTTTCATTAGATGGTTCTTTGACCTCTTATTTAATGGTTAAAACAGTATATTAAAATATACCTGGACCATATAAATATTTATTATATCATATATAGTCTTGTTTTAATATATTGTTAATAGTATTTATGTATTACAGTTGTTTCGGGTGTTAAGTGCTTCATTTTCCTATGCATGTTTTGTTTTATATGTCATGTAATTTATGCATAGGATGAATTTTATCCATATACCAAATGATATTAAGTTAATAATTATTATTATTACTCATCATATAAATTATATAATCATTCTTTAATCGTTAACGTAGAGAATGAATCTCATCACATTAGGGATACCGTATTCCATAATTACGCATGAGCAAATATGTCATTCCATTAATGTTTAAATAATAAAGAATTGGATTGTATATTAATTTTTAAAAATCATTATCATGTAATAATAATTATTTATATTCATTATACTGATCATTATAACCATCCAAATAAATTATTTTTAAACTAAAAATTACACCACTATGTTGAGAAGTAAGCCATACATAAGCACGCATGGTGAAATTCTTATTCGCATGATTGAAAAAAGAGAAATATTGTTTTATAATAATTATAATAACATATCAGCATGTAGATAATACTTTAGTTATTACATTAGTAAAGAAATAACATATGAATAATAATTATAAGAAGAAAATATCTTTGAAAGAGTTTATAAAACAATTACTTCTTTTTTGGGTAACTTCTTTTGATTTAAAAAATAATAATACATTGGTAGACTGTATTCCAAATGTATGGACTCTAGGATAATGTGAGGGATGTTGAGAGGAGAAGTGAGTAGGGCTTGGATGATCCAAAGGGCAATAGAGGGGCACTTTTGGAAAGTGAAAAACTATTTATTCATGATAAGATTATATTCAATTTGAAATAGATCCAAAGTGATTTATTTCAAGGATAAGATGTGGATGAGTCGAAATAATCCATAAAAATGATTTTTATAAATGTTTATATATCAATAAAACTTAATATTTGGATTTTATCTAAAGATAAATAGTTTAACTCATATCATGTCTACTTTTCTTTTTACACTATGGGGGTAATATATTTACTATAAAATGCCAAATGAAAAAATTGGATTATTTATGAAATATTTAAAACAATCCTTGTTAGATGTCAAAAAATTAGTTTTTTTTATTTTTACATATTTTAAGAAAAAATTATTTATTTTAAAATCACATTTTTGTCAATATTGATACTATTTAATACTTGTTTTTTGTTAAAGTCAAAAAATCTTGTTTCCATAGAAAATACTATATTAAATCATCCCAAACATGTTAATGTAATCCAAAAAATTCTTGAATTGAATCAAATATATACTTTATTTTATTTAAATATTATTAATATTATTTAATTTGTTTTTTATCTAAAAATTAAATTATTTAATCATTATGGTGTGATAATTTAATATAATTAATTAATTTCTAAAATTTTAAATAAATTACTTTTATGTATATAAAAATTTCAAGTTTATAAATATTATTTATAGTCTACTACATCACTTATATAAACTCATATTAAAAATAATATATTTATTAAAATTAATATATGAAATACTTAACTCTTATTTAAATAAAATATAATAAATGTCCTAATCATACTAAAGTGGATTAAAAAGAAACATATTTTTGAAAAAAAATGATTTTGGATAAGAAAACCTATCCAGTTAATTTTGGAAAAGTTTTAGGGTAATATGATATTATTATAATATTATTTTTACATTAACATAACCAATTTACCATTACCCATGGTAAATAAATTCCAAAGGATATGATTCACTAAAAATTATTTTGATCCTATTAGACCTAATTCTTTATATAGACTGCAACCATTTATGTGTGTTTTTGGAAATTCAAAACATATAAGTAGTAAAATTATTTTTGATGATAATATCGTATATGTGGCTAGAAGGCAGGTAAAAGAGACGTTCAAATGTTAAATAATTTTTTTATCAAATTGTATTATAAAATAATTCCAATAAAACATATTGTATTAATAAATATATTTTTTATCTATTGTGACATTAAAATTAATTTGAATTATAATAGTTATTTAAATTGTAATGTTAGTTTTTACCACAATATAGTATTTTTCAATTTTCATCAATAATTGAAACATTTCAAAAAAATAAAAAAATGCACCATATTATAATTTTGATATAAAGAATTCCAAAGTAGAGTGTATTTTTTAAAATAAAAATTCTAAATTTCATTTTATGGTTAATAAAATTCCAAACCTTTTTTAGACGGCTTGTTTGGTAGATCATAGCATGCTAAATCTCAGTATTCTATACAATGAAATCCAATGAATTTATTTTTAAATAGTAATATACTACTAAATCATGGGGATTTAGAATCTCCCCTATAAAACTAATGTTTACCCTCACAATTTTCAAATTTGGGTTCGGTAACTACAGTTTAAATATTTAAAATTCATTTATTGGAATCCCGAATTGAAACAAGGGTCGATAAAATGTATAATATAAAATAAAGAAAAGGAATTATGAAGGTTTCATGAGATAACACATACAAGGTTTCCATGTTGAAAATAATGGACATGAATGAAAAATATAACCATCATTTTCGAATGTTTATTGATAGAGAACATGATTAGGATAATGTTAACAATCCCAAAGCTATATTCATGTAATGATATAAAAGACTATTTGACTCATCAGATGAAGAACTAGGATCACACTTTTGGTTTCAATATCATTTCTCTAGAGATGAAGAGTTATTTTACTATTCGTAAAAGCACTTAAACGATTTCTTTCCTGTTCATAAGCATAATCACAGCCTTCAGTTTCTCTTAGATCTATTTTCACATCATCCATTACTCCTAGAAATGAAACTTAAAAAATAAAATTTTCAGGATTGATTCACTTTTGAAACATCATAAGGCCCACAAGTATTTCGTTCATCCTCTAAATTTTTAATAAAACCAATAAGGATAGCCCATATAATGCCAAAAATAATACATTAACCTCAAAAAATAATATCTAATGCTCATCTTAATCAATTACTACCATAATAATCATCCAAAATACTTTTTACAAATTCACTATCTAACTAGGTCTCTAAATATCCAAAATCTATCTTAAAATCAGCTTCAAAAACAACATAATATAGCTCTTATTGTAACATACCAGGTATTTGATCACCTTTAAATCCATAATAAAAACTCTAATTCTTTCAAGTCCTTAAATAATAATTAATGCAGTATGATCCTTATATATTTCATGAAAATTATAACCATAGAACCATTTATATAATAATTCATCATTCCAATCACAAAATAACATTAACTGTTCAACATCACTCTTAAACCATTAACTAAGCATCGAAATCTTATTACTTAATACCTTATTCATAGGATTTTTCATTTTTAGTATCTTCATTATTAGAAGTATAACTATTGGTTGTATAACATTTCTCAATCTAACCATAGACCAAAAATTAAATTACACTCTTAGAAACACTAATCATAGTGATATAGTCTTGAAAAAATATTTTATAGGTTTTTAAAATTATTACATCTTCTTCTCAATCCCTAATTCCATATAATTATTAAAGGTTATGCATTAAAAATTATAATGGATGATATATTTTAAATAGACATGTCCATAAAGTCCTTCAAATGGTTGTTTTTTAAATTATTGATTTTTAAATATAGTTTCCAAGGATAATGAAAAACATCCATTGATCCCAACATTAACATCCCGATACTAGAAGACTTTAGCTAAGGCATTATTTAAATACATTGTCTTGGTTAAAAGAAAATCAAATCTCTAAGGACTGAACATTTTATTAGTCTTGGAAAATAGATAAGATACATCAACATTACATTATTACCCAAAACAAAAAATACAACATAGATAGTCCTTTTAAAATTTCATTATTCTCATAGATTAACCCTTCTTATCATTCATCAAACACTTCTTGGAGTCCTTGGAAAATAAAACACATGAAGGGGGTGAGATCAGATTCTTAATAAGGGTAAACAATACAGAAGAAGCTATTCTAAATAAGAATAAATTTTTATGGAATGTTATAATGATAAAACACAACCTTTTGAATAATAATCTTGATCATATTATGAGATGAATAAATCAAATAATTCATTTTAAACATTCACATGGATATTTTACTAGTGGAATAATAACATGTACATTCACAAACTAATCTCTTAATGAGAGAATGCATAATTTCGGATATCATAACCACACACTCAATTTCTCGTGCCAAGACAATACATATAAGGGAAGACGTCAGTCAAAACCCAAACCAGTTTGTCTCATTAGAACAGCCAATGCATCGTGGGGCTTTCATTGACTAATCCCCAACCTATAAGGATTTTATTAACCATTCTCCAACCTATCACTTACTATTTCTAATGCATTCCTCATATCAAAAGCATGAGATATAAGCAATATAATTATTCGTATTAAAACTAGAATATGAAATGTTGATATGTTAACTATAAACAATGAATGGAATAAAAATTCCAAATCCACAATCAAAAATAACAAGAACCCCTTTAATAAAATTTAGATGATTATATCATAATAAAACAACCATAATTAATAATAAAATCAAAAAAAGTATCTTGATATATTTTAAAATAATTAAATAAAATCATTAAAATTATTTTAGAGTAATATATTTATTACACTAAAATCATTAAAAATTTATGAACTTATAATTGAAAATATTGGTTTTAAAATTAATATTCTATGATTTTATGTAAATATTAAAAAATTTAATCCATAATAATGTAGGAAATATCCCCTCTTTCTATATATGTTTAAAAAACATTCTTTCCTTATTTTTTTAAAAAGTCCATAAACTACCTAGTTCAGAAAAACATGGAATGATTCCTTTGAAAATGTTTTATAAAAAGAAAAAAATGTGTAAATTGACTTTAAAAAATTTTCTATAATATTTTTTAATAAATTTTTATGAAACATGGACATGGATGTTAAATTTTTCCTATCATATACTTATATATAAACAACCTTGGATAACAATGAGATTGCTAAATTTACCATTACATTGCACTTTCCTCTAGTTGAGGGTGCGTTAACTACCTATATAATTGTTAAAGAATGTTATTAAATCGTAACAAGACCATATCCAGATTTATGATATCATATATGATCCCCTTATATCATTTTTTTGAGAATATTTTAGTACTACCATAGTTTCGGGTGTTAATTGCTTGGTTTTCCTACGCATGTTTTGTTGTGAAAGTCATTTTTTTGAATGGGATGTATTTTACTTATATCTAGAATGATATTAAGTTAATAATTATTATTTCTAATAATCATTTATATTTTATAATCATTTTTTAATTGTTAACGTGGAGAATTATTCTCATCATATTGTGGAGATCGTAGGTCATACATACGTATGAGTGAGAATATCATTCTTTTAATGGTCAAATGGTATTGAATTGTATTGTATATTATTTACTCATATAAATTATAATGTTATAGTAAATATTTATATTCATTATAATCAACATTATACATGTCCAATTAATGTAGTGTTGAACAAAAAGTGATACCACGGCGTGGAGATGATAAAATGTACATAAGCACACTTGGTGATTTTGTTATTCGTAGGATGGATAAAAAAATAATATGGTTTTATCATAATTATAATAACATCTCGGAATTTTTATTATTCTAGATTTATTAATTTCCCATTGACACAAATATATGAAGGCAAATTAGATGAAGATAATAACTTTGATAGAGTTTATAGTACAATAACCGTTTTAAGGTATCTTTAGGTTGTATTTCTGCCAAATTTATGGACTCCAGGATGAATTTAGGTATATTGAAGGGATAATTTTGTAGGGTTTCTATGATCCAATGTTCTTTTTGAGTTGTGAATAAATGAGAATGAGAGGATCCCTTTATTAAGATATGTGAGGGTCACTTTTTGAAACTCCAAAACTAATAATTTATTATGAAATGATTTTCAACTTCAAATAGATCCAAAGTGATATATTTTTAGGATAAGATTAGGATGGTTATAAATCATCTAAAAAAATATTTTTAGAGAATTTCAGGTCACAATAAACCTTATCTTTGGGATTTTACCCATACCTAAAATGTCTAACTCTTACCATGTCTACTTTTCTGTTCATACTATAGGGTTAATATAGTCAATATAAAATATCAAAAGTACACCATTTTTATAATTAATGAAATATTTGATACTATCCTTTTTAGTTGGATTATCCTTATATTTTTATGATTTTATACCATTCAATAAAATAGTATTTATTTTAAAATCAATGTTATTTTAATTATAACACTATTTAATACATGTTTTTTATTAAGGCATAAAAACCTTATTCTTTAAAAATTTACGTTTAATCAAAACTAACATGTCAAAAAAATAAAAAAAATTAATTGATGTCATCAAATATTTCAAATTATTTTTATTTTAACATTATTAATATCATTTAATTGATTCTTCCTTAAAAAATTCAATTACTACATCCTTATTATGCCACCATTTAATTTAATTATTTATTTTCTAAAATAATAAATAAATTACAATTATATATAAAAACATTTTAAAATTATAAATAATATATTTATTCAACCATATCACTTATATTAACTCATATTAAAAATGATATAGTTAATAAAATTAAAATATGACATTTTTTACTCTTCTTTAAATAAATTAAAATAAATGTCATAATCTAATAGAAGTCACTACTGGAAATATAATCTATACCAACAGTTTTGGGAAAACCGTTGGTATAGATCACTAATTTTGATCTATGCTAATGGTTTTTCCAAAACCATTGGGATAGCCCCCCCCCCTATAACAACAGTTTGTCCAAAACCGTTGGTATAGGTCCCTTAATCAATGAGCCTAAACCAACGGTTCTCAAAACCATTTCTATAGGTCTATACCAATGGTTTTGGGAATAGTTGGTATAGGTACATGTATTATTAATGGAATCTTCTTAAAACAGACATTAAATAAATCAAAATTTAAAATATGAATGATAATACATATATATATTTATGAAATTTTATTCACAAAAGTAAGTTAGGATAGGGGTTAGGTCATTCAATCATAAACAGGAAGTGCTGGGATAAAAACCAACCAAACGATTATTTTTTGAATTACATATACCAACAGTTTATGGAACCATTGGTATATATTTTCATCAATCACAAACAAGAGGTTCTAGGATCAAAACCAACCGAATAATTATATTTTGAATTACATATACGAATAGTTTATGGAACCGTTGGTATAGATTTTCATATTACTTATACCAACGGTTTTCAAAACTGCTGGTATAGACCTATCCTCATGGATTACTTTTAAATGGTTCTCCAAACTTTTGGTATAGGGTATTTTTCCTGTAGTGAGTAGATTAAAAAGGATCATATTTTCAACCTAAGTATTATTTTTGTCAAAAAGAAATTATCAATTGAAATTATGATTGGAGTTAGGGTAATATTATTGTAAGAACCCTTTTTTACTGTGAAAGAATTTGGAATATTCTTGATGATATTCCAGAGCAGCGCCTTCAGAATGAGTACGATTCCGAGCCCCGGAGTGGCCGGAATTAAATTTTCTATGCGTTCACACTGAAAATGCCAAATAAATGCAATAACTTCTAAATGGTTCTTCAGATCAGAGATCTGAGTGTACGGATGGGTCTGGAATAGGGTGTTAACCCTAGGAACGACATAAAGTATGTCGGCGCGGGGTGTTTCGACCCCTCGCCCGCTTCTGGAACGTTAAACGGATAAATTTATTTATTTATTTATACGTTTAATGATGAAACTCAAGTATCTCTTAAACAGGGGCTCGGATTGGAAAACTGAGGGCATCATTGAGTTCAGAGCAAGTCGTTTACCTTAGGAGGGGTATAAGTTTCACGGGCGCGGTTCGTTAGTGAAAAATGGTCCCAGGGGTGTTTTCGTAATTTAGCACCCTCAGGCGTTGAGTTTAATAAGTTTTGAACGGGGCCTCAGATGAAAATTTTGAGACCGCTGTTGTGCTCGGGAGGTGGTGTTTACCCTAGGGGAGGCTTAACCTGGAACCCGTCGGGTGTTTCGGATGGGGGTCTTTTCGGGGGTTTTAAATTAATTAAATCGTTAATTAATTTATTTAAACTCTCCCCTCCTCCCCTTCCTCCCCATTGACCCCCTTGGCGAAACCCTCTCCCCTCTCCTCATCCATCTCCGGCGAGACGGTCCGGCGAGGTGACTCCTGGGAGGTGCGGTGATGCCGGTGGATCGACACGAAGCTCCGGGTGAAGCCCAGCGTGGTAGGAGGTTTTGGTTGCGTTTTAATTTCCAAACCTTATTTCAACCTTAGTTATATAAGTTGATTGTTGTTCGATTGTCGAATCAAATCCCATGAGCACGTAGTAGTTTTCATGAGCTATCTGTCGCATCTTTTGGATTTGTTTTTGGAGTTCTGAGGAACCCGCAATCACTCGCCGATGATTGCGGGTTTGTGGAGGAGTTTTGGGTTGTTCCGGTGGTTTCCAGCGGTCCGTCGAATTCCCAGGGTGGCGCGGCTTCGGTCCGAGGAGGCGGCAGCGGCGACGACTCCATCCGGCCGCGGCGGCTGAGGCGGGACGACCCGCGGGCGAGGGGGCATCGGGCGAACGGGGCCGAGGCGGCTGCGGACGGCGCGCCGGCGGACGGAGGCGAGGCGGGGTTCCGGGGGGCGGCTCTGGCGTAGGGCAAGTGGCACAGGTGGGCCGCGAGGCGCGCGGCCCCGTGCGGCACGACTGCGACCCCCGTAACGCGGGTCACTGCGGGGGAAAAGAGACCAGCCTGGATGGCCGGTCGGCGGCGGTGGGCCGCGGCCAGCTGGTGGTGGCGGACTGAACCGGACCCGCGATCGGGCCACGGGCCGGCTGTGGGTAGACCGGCCGGACCGGGCCGGTCCGGTCCAAGGGGGGTTCCCCTTTAAATTTCCGACATCCGTAGCATTCGCTACGGACGTCCTTTTTGTGTGCCGTCTGCGGCAGCACAGACCTAAACGCAAGGCGGACGTTTTGAGATGGTCCTGGGCAATTATAATTCTCGAGACGGGAGACCTCGGTGGCGCGACACGTATGTCGAGCGGATTGACGTCATCCCGGGAATACTTGTTTTGAGCGGTGCGGACGCATCCAACGTCCGTTTTTAGCACCGTCAGTGGCGTTGGAACCCTTATACCAGGGCAGAGCTTTCTAGGGTAGTTTCGGGATTTGAAGCCAGAGTTGAAGCGTGGGCCCCACGGCCCGTCTTTTGAGCTGCGTGTAGCGTTTCACGACCTTTTCATCGGACGTCCACTCGGGGCGTGCGGGCAGTCGTTTCTGGATGTTTTTCCGAGGAGATTGAAATGGGGCAATTCGCCCGCCCTAATTCGGCATGATGGTGCGGGGCCCACGGGGGCCGTTTGGGCGTTGACGGTGATTTTTCCAGCTTTATAACTGGGTGTCGGATTTGGACAAGGGAATAGACCATCTTGTGTACTTTTTCGAGATGATCGCAACGGTTCGATCCGTTCGTTGTGTTTCGAGACTGGGTTGCGGGTCCCACAAAGCACTGCTCGTGTGCGGTGTGCCGGGATGCACATTTTTTTCTCCGGATATCTGTTGCACTCAAGTGAGTAGTGCTTTTGATGGGTTTTTTCGAGAGAATTGTGATGGCGCAGATCACCCAACCTTTCTTGGGGCGTGGTGTGGGTCCCACCCGGCTCGGCTACAGTGAATAGTACCTTTTTCACCGGGTGTCCATTTTGGGCGATTGAGTATTCAATCCCGTGTGTTTTTTCGAGGAGATCGTAGTGGTGTGATCCGTTTGTTCAGTTTCGGGATCCTGATGTTGGGCCCACACGGGTTGGTACGGTGAATAGTACATTTTTCACCGGTTGACCGTTCCGGGCGAGTATGTAGTCTATCACGCGTGTTTTTCCGCGAGGATCACAGAAGTATGATTCGTTCGGTTGTGCGGAGCCTCGTACGCAATTTTATTAAATGTTGAAATGTGAAGGTTCCCCCACGGCGGTTCCTCTACCGTGTTTGTAGCGGACCCTTGGCATGTTATAACGTGCACTCCTGGGAGAGAGTGATGTTGGTGGTTAAAGAGATGTGGTTTCTTGTGCCCCAGTCGTTGAGGCGGCATGTTGGAGATGTTACGTCATTCCTTCGCGTTGACGTTGGGTGTCGTGTGCACGACGACCCTTGGGCTGAGAATGTGGTATAATCTGGGAGTATACGGGAATTCATGGAGGAACATGTGGTTGTTCGTACCTGAGAACGCTTGTGTGCTTGGTTGGGGTTGAGATGGGGCCACACGTTGTGTGGGACCCACGTGTGTGTCGGGTTCTGCTTTACGTACTTTGACCTCTCGTGACGTAGAGGGTCCCTCTATGCTTGTTTGTTTGACTAGCAGGGTGGAGTTTTTTTCCCGGCTTTGTGCTCGTTTGTTTGGCCAATAGGGTTGAGTGTTCTCCCCCTGGTTTCATTCTCGATGGATCGGCCGGTAGCAGTGCTAGTGACACCCAGTGATGGAGCAGGCGATGAACCTCTTTTGTGTGAGTTGTTTTGGAGTTGGGTGGTTGCGTGATACCCACTCTGTGTTTGGTTGGCCAGTGTTGTACCCTCTAGTGGATATGGACAGAGCAGTTCTAAGTTTTACCCTCCAGTGGGGCTGGGCAGTGGGTTACTCATCGGCTTCTAGGGTCTACCCTCCAGCAGAGACTGGGCAGTGGGTCACCCGACACCTCTTAGGGTCTACCCTCCTCCAGAGACTGGGCAGTGGGTCACCCAACGCACTTAGGGTATACCCTCAGGTAGAGACTGGGCAGTGGGTCACCCGACGACCTCTTAGGGTCTACCCTCCAGTAGGGCTGGGCAGTGGGTCACCTGTCGTCTAGTTCTAGGTCTACCATCCAGCAAGGCTGGGCAGTGGGTCGCCTGTTGACTTATTCCAAGTCTACCCTCCAGCGGGGCTGGGCAGTGGGTCGTCTGATGATGTATCATGGTCTACCCTCCAGCGGGGCTGGGCAGTGGGTCGCCTGATGATGTATTATGGTTTACCCTCCAGGAGGGCTGGGCAGTGGGTCACCCGATATCTTATTATAAATTACCCTCCACTAGGGTTGGGTAGTGGGTCATCTGTTGGCATTCCAGACTCAGTCCTTGCTTCTAGGCTAGTTTGTGGCTTTCCTCCCTGATTACAAGAGCGGGACCCTTGGTTATACGGGCCAGTGTTGTGAAGACTTTGACTTTGAGAAGACCATTCGACTACAGGGCAGTGGCGAGGTGTGGTTTGACTTTCCCTAGAACTCCCAAGTACGAGGGCACTTTCCCCACCGAGATGAATTCTTGTGATGCGATCTAAAACCATGCGGGCAAGTCAGTACCGCCCAAAGAGGATAGTGTCGAAGTGAGGTGATTGAACCCATTGACTTATAGTTTGGGGCAGACGTACGGGATTCTGGGCATTGATGGATTTTTCTTCTGGGACTGTTGGATACTCTTTTCTTGGGCTGAGATATGGGATGGAGATCCCCTTACGATCTTGTTTGGGCTTCATGATTGGGCATATAGACTTGTATATACCTTGTTCGAGTACCACTTCTTGGGATTGGTTACTCTCCCTCTAGGAGAGGCGAAGACGCGCGGGGTATGCCACGTGCTTTCTGTGTCTAGCTTCTCATGGTTGAATGAATCTACTCTCTTTTTATAGGTAGCGAAGACTCGATGGGAAGTTCATCTTTTCACTATTTCCAGCTCCTTGTGCCTGGATGAGTCTACTTCCTTTCTCTTGTTAGGTTGAGCTGGACTCTTTACTGCACTCTCTGTTGTACTCCTTTACTTTTCCTATTCCCTCTACTCCTCACCCTTCCGTACATCCTTTGTTTCTCCCTCGAGCCTTCAGGGTATCCTACTAAGTATTTTTTTATACTCGCCCCAACTTGGGCTTTGCACACACTTGGTGTACCCTTGCAGAGGACGGAGAGGTTAGTCGTGACTTCAGTGGAGAACAAGATTTCGGGAGCTTGGACCGCGTGCAGTGGCCGTAGTCGGGTTCTAGGTGGGGGACCCTTCCAGTTGTTTTCTTTTGTTCACCTATTGCCGGGTTCTGGCACTTTTTGGTTGGGCACGTGTTTTTCCCTTTTCTTGTCAGTTTACTTTCATCTTGTACTTGTACTGTTTAGAGGTCGATGCACATTTGTGGTATTTATATAGAAGTTTCTTTTTTACAATACGCGTCTTTTCTCTTTTACTCTTCACTTATTCATTGAGTGTGCTGCGTGCGTGTGTACAGGTACTTAGGAAAAGGCATCCCCGAGTTGTTGTGCCTTCGGCGCTGGTCGCCAGCCCCTGGCCTATGGAGTCGGGCTTGGGGTAGTTGCGGCTCGAGCCCGGGTTGTGTCAGGTCGTGAAAAAGTGGAATCAGAGGTTGTTCATTCCTCTTGACGTTGTTCGGACATCCCTAAAATAAAAGGAATTGGTTGGGATATAGGGAAATAGTGTTAATGTGTCTCGAGAGCGGCTCTCAGGCCAGGGAGTCCAGTGATGGTGCGGCGGCCGACATATCCATTCACCAGGACCTTGATAAACCGCCTGTTGACTCAGCATGCTGAGACACTTGTTACAGGGAAAAATTGTTTTTTGCATCACATAGGATCGAGTCTTTGGTTGTCCTTCTTGAGTCAGCTACCCATCGTTGTTATTGGTATATACATATATGCTCATCTAACCGCGACACTCCTTGATAATTTTCAGGATGTCTCCGTGAAGACAGCCAGCCAGGATACCAGCTTTGGTTTGTGACGACGATCCTGTGAGCTACGATGCCACAATCCAGGACCCATCATGCGAGATCCTTTATCAAGGTGGTCCGGTAGCAGCACCCCCACCTGTTGAGCCGTAGACAGCTTCAGTAGAGCAGGCAGGGCTTGACCGTAGGGTGAGCGCACTTCGTGAGTTCCAGCGGCAGAGACCGCTGAGGTTCAGTGGTGAGCCATACCCTCAGGCATCAGAGGATTGGCTCGAGGCAGTGGTTCTCCTTTTTTTGCTTGTGTAGAGGCCAATAGATCAGAGAGTGGCTTTGGTAGCCACCCTTTCTCATGGAGTAGTGTGGCGTTGGTGGATTCTGGGGACTCGGTTTGTTGACGAGTCTTAGCTTTCTAGGGGTGATTTTCAGTTGTTGTTTCGTGAGGAGTTTTGCCCCTCCTTCTTGCACTCCGTTCGGATTCAGGAGCTCCTGCAGTTTCAGCAGGGAGGGATGACGGTGGCCGAGTACGCGGCTAGTTTTGTAGACCGTTCACGCTTTTACCCGGACATGGTCCATGACGACAACATCTGAGTGTGGAAGTTCGAGAAGGGTCTCCGCTGAGTGATTCGTGTTGTCATAGTACCCTTGGGAATTTACACATATTACGGGGTTCTAGAATAGGCACTGGTGATAGAGAGCTTCCTATCACATTCCGGAGTTGGTGGTGGCAGCAGACACATTGGAGCCCAGACGTCTGCCGCAGCTAGCGGGCGTCGGCAATCAGGAACTCGACGCAGGTGGATTTCTGACAACCAGACTCAGGGGCGTGTTCGTACAGCAAAGGGGTGCCTAAGGGACCCAATGCATCCTAGAGAGAGTCGGTGCTATGCTTGTGACGGGCGCGGTCACTTGGCACGAGACTACCTGACCCGAGTTGTTGAGAGATTCAGGTAGGCAGCATGTGCACCACCACAAAAGAGGCAACATCGTGATCAGAATAGTACCCAGTGAGGTGGTGCTAGCAGAGGAGCGGGGGGAGCTAGTAGTGGGGGACGAATTTACAAGGTCTTCCCATCACAACTAGGTGGTCCACGATAGGCTCTGGGAGCTGACAATTGGGACCACGGAAAACCGCGAGCCTTAGATTTCTATGATCCTGGAGAGCATGGGATGATGAGAGGTACCCCTTGCGGATCCTATAGTTTTTGCAATAGAATTGTGAGACTCTCTGTGTGAAATTATTTTCTCCCGGCTCCTTGTTTGAGTTGTAATAGTGTGGCGCGGGGCGTCAGTGTAACCCTGTGTTGGTAAGGTAAAAGGCGTGATACCATTTTCTTTAGTCGATGGTGTCGACTCCATCGCTTTCCGAGCGTGTAAGAGAGTCTCGGTTGAGAGACATCAACTGAGAAATCTCGCATAACCAAATATCCATGGGTGTTTCACCATATAGATATTCTGAAGGAGGGAATCACCGGGCCTTGTTCCAGGTGCTGGCGGTGATTCCAGTCGCGGCATGCGACGTAGAGGTTTGGTCGGGGACGTGAGATACCCCCGAGGTCCTTCGGACCGTTTGAGAATATGCAGAGGGATGACGAGGTTCTCTAATGCCTTGCCCTAACCCCAAAGTCTAGAATGGGAACACGACATCAGCAAGGGCCAACCTCACGTGAACGAATCAATCCTTTTGTCTGTGTGCGGTGATGCAGAGCTGTGCGTGGTTTCTTCTGAGTATGGGAAATCCAGGTGTGGGCTTAGTACCATGTGTTGCTCCCTAGTTTTTCTTTTTGGGGACGAAAATCTTGAATGAGGGAATGATGTAAAAACACGGTTTTTTCTATGAAATACTTTGGAATATTCTTGATGATATTTCAGAGAAGTGCCTTTAGACGGTGTGCGATTCCGAGCCCCGGAGTGGCCGGAATTAAATTTTCAGTGCGTTCACATAGGAAACACCAAATAAATGTGATAACTTCTAAACAGTGCTTCAGATCAGATATCTGAGTGTACGTGTGGGTCCTGAATGGGGTGTTCACCCTAGGAACGACATAAACTATGTCGGTGCGGGAAGTTTGGACCCCTAGCTCACTTCCAGAACGTTAAACAGATAAATTAAATAATTAATTTATTCATTTAATGATGAAACTCAAGTATCCCTTAAACAGGGGATCAGATTGGAAAACTGAGGGCACCATTGAGTTTAGAGCATGTCGTTCACCATAGGATGGGTATAAGTTTTGCGGGTGCGGGTCGTCAGTGAAAAATGGCCCCAGGGGCATTTTCATATTTTGGCGCCCTCAGGCATTGAGATTAATTACTTTTGAATGGGGCCTCAGATGAAAATTTCGAGACTGCCGTTATGCTCTGGAGGTTGTGTTTACCCTAGGGGAGGCTTAACCTCGACCCCGTAGGGAGTTTGGGATGCGGGTCTTTTAGGGGGTTTTAAATTAATTAAATCGTTTATTAATTTATTTAAACACTCCCCTCCTCCCCTTCCTCCCCATTGAACCCCCTTGCGAAACCCTCTCCCCTCTTCTCCTCCATCTCTGGCGAGACGGTCCGGCGAGGAGAATCCGGCGAGGTGTGGAGATGCCGGCGGATCGACGCGAAGCTCCGGGTGAAGCCCAACGAGGTAGGAGGTTTTGGTTGTGTTTTAATTTCCAAACCATATTTCAACCTCAATTATATGCGTCGATTGTTGTTTGATTGTCGAATCAAATCCCCTGATCACGTAGTAGTTTTTATGAGCTATCTGATGCATCTTTCGGATTCGGTTTTGGAGTCTTGAAGAACCCGCAATCATTCGACGAAGATTGCGGGTTTGTGGAAGAGTTGTGGGTAGTTCCGGCGGTCTGGCGAATTCCCAGGGCAGTGAGGCTTCGGTCCGAGGAGGCGGCGACGACGACTACATCCGGCCGCGGCGGCTTAGGCGGGACGACCCGCGGGCGATGGGGGCGTCGGGCGAGCGTGGCAGAGGTGGCTGCGGACGGCGCGCCGGCAGACGGAGGCAAGGCGGGGTTTCGAGGGGCGGCTCCGGCATAGGGCAAGGGGCACAGGGGGGACGCGAGGCACACGACCCCGTGCAGCGCGACCACGACCCGCATAATGTGGGTCGTTGCGGGGGAAAAGAGACCGGCCTTGAGGGCTGGTCGGTTGCGGCGGGCCACGGCCTACTGGCGGCGGCGGACTAAACCGGACCCACGGCCGGGCCGCGGGCCGGCTGTGGGCAGACTGGCCGGACCGGGCCGGTCCGGCCCAAAGGGGGTTCCCCTTTAAATTTCCGACATCCGTAGCTTTCTCTACAGACGTACGTTTTGCGTGTCGTCTGTGCCAGCGCGGACCTAACAGCAAGGCGTAATTTTTGAGATGGTCCCGGGAAATTATAATTCACGAGACGAGGGCCTCGGTGGCACGTCACATACATCGAGGGGATTGACGTCATCCCGGGAATTCTTGTTTTAAGAGGCGTGGATGCATCTGATGTCCGTTTTGAGCACCGTCAGTGGCGTTGGAACCCTGGCATCGGGGCGTAGCTTTCCAGGGTGGTTTCAGGCATTGAAGCCAGAGTTGAAGCGTGGGACCCATGTCCCGTATTTTGAGCTGCGTGCAGCATTTCACGACTTTTTCATCGGACGTCCGCTCAGGGCGTACGAGCAGTCGTTTCTGGATGTTTTTTCGAGGGGATTGCAATAGTGCAATCCGACTGCTATAATTCGGCACGATGGTGCAGGGCCCACGGGGGCCGTTTGGGCGTTGACGGTGATTTTTCCAGCTTTATCACCGGGTGTCGGATTTGGACAAGGGAATAGTCCATCTTGTGTAATTTTTCGAGAGGATCACAATGGTGTGATCCGTTCGTTGTGCTTCGGGACTAGGTTGCGGGTCCCACGAAGCACTGCTCGTGTGCGGTGCGCTGGGATGCACCTTTTTTTCTCTGGATATCCGTTGCACTCAAGTGAGTAGTGCTTTTGATGGGTTTTTCCGAGAGCATTGCGATGGCGCAGTTCGCCTGACCTTTCTTGGGGACGTGGTGTGGGTCCCGTTTTGCTCAGCCACGGTGAATAGTACCTTTTTCACCGGGTGTCCATTTTGGACGATTGAGTATTCAATCCCTTGTGTTTATCCAAGGGGATCGCAGTGGTGTGATCCGTTTGTTCAGTTTCGGGATCTTGAGGTGGGCCCCACACTGGTTGGTACGGTGAATAGTACCTTTTTCACCGATTGACCCTATAGGGAGAGTATGTAGTCTATCTCGCATGTTTTTCTGCGAGGATCACAACGGTACGATCCGTTCGGTTGTGCGGAGCCCTGTATGAGATCTTATTAAATGTGGAAATTTTAAGGTGCCACAGCAGCGGTTCGTCTACCGTGTTTGTAGCGGACCCTTGGCATGTGTTCGCGTGCATTCCTAGGAGAGTGATGTTGGTGGTTAAAGAAATGTGGTTGGTTGTTCCCCATTTGTTGAGGTGGCAAGTTGGAGATGTTATGTCATGCCTTTGCATTGACATTGGGTGTCATGTGCACGATGGCCCTTGGGGTGAGAATGTGGTGTACTATGGGAGTATACGGGAATGCTTGGAGGCACATGTGGGTTTTCTTACCTCACAACGCTTGTACGCTTGGTTAGGGTTGAGATGGGGCCACACGTTGTGTGGGCCCCATTTGCGTCCTGTGTTCTGCATTATGTAATTTGACCTCTCGCGACGTAGAGGGTCCCTCTATGCTCGTTTGTTTGACTAGAAGGGTGGAATTTTCCCCTAGCTTTGTGCTCGTTTGTTTGGCCAGCAGGGTTGAGTGGTCTCCCCCTGGTTTCGTTCTCGATGGATCGGCCGGTAGCAGTGCTAGTGACACCCAGTGATGGAGCAGGTACTGAACCTTTTTTGGGTGAGTTGATCTGGAGTTGGGTGGTTGCACGATACCCACTCTGTGTTTGGTTGGCCAGTGTTGTACCCTCTGGTGGATATGGCCAGAGTAGTTTTGAGTTTTACCCTCCAGCGGGGCTGGGCAGTGGGTTACTCATCGGCTTCTAGGGCCTACCCACCAGTTGAGACTGGGCAGTGGGTCACCCGACACACTTAGGGTCTACCCTCCAGCAGAGACTGGGCAGTGGGTCACCCGACGACCTCATAGGGTCTACCCTTCAGGAGGGCTGGGCAGTGGGTCGCCCATCATCTAGTTCCAGGTCTACCCTCCAGCAAGGCTGGGCAGTGGGTCGCCTATAAACTTATTCCAGGTCTACCCTCCAGCGGGGATGGGCAGTGGGTTTCCTGATGATGTATTAAGGTCTACCCTCCAACGGTGCTGGGCAGTGGGTCACCTGATTATGTATTATGGTTTACCCTCCAGTAGGGCTGGGCAGTGGGTCACCCGATATCTTATTATAAATTACCCTCTAGCAGGGCTGGGCAGTGGGTCATCCGTTGGCATTCCAGACTCATTCCTTGATACTAGGCTAGTCTGTGGCTTTCCTCCACGATTACCGGAGCAGGACCCTTGGTTATACGAGTCATTGTTGTGACGGCTTTGTCTATGAGAAGACCTTCGACTGTAGGGCAGTGGCGAGGTGTGGTTTGACTTTCCCTACTACTCCCAAGTACGAGGGACACTTTCCCCACCGAGACGCATTCTTGTGACACGATCTAAAACCGTGCGGGCATGTTAGTGCTGCCCAAAGAGGATAGTGTTGAAGTGCGGTGATTGAACCCCTTGACTTGTAGATCGGGGCAGGCGTACAGGATGCTGGGAATTACTGGAGTTTTCTTCTGGGATAGTTGGCTACTCTTTTCTTGGGCTGAGCTATGGGATGGAGATCCCCTTACGATCTTGTTTGGGCTTATTGATTGAGCATATGGACTTGTATATACCTTTTTCGAGTACCCACTTCTTGGGCTTGGTTACTCTCCCTCCAGGAGAGGCGAAGACGCGCGGGGTATGCCATGTGCTTTCCATGTCTAGCTTCTCGTGGTTGGATGAGTCTACTCTTCTACTATAGGTAGCGAAGACTCTACGGGAAGTTCATCATTTCACCGTTTCCATATCCTTGTTCCTGGATGAGTCTACTTCCTTTCTCTTGTTGGGTTGAGCTGGACTCTTTACTACAATCTCTGTTGTACTCCTTTAATTTTCTTGTTCGCTCTACTGCTCACCCTTCGGTACCGTCTTTGTTGCACCCTCGAGCCTTCGGGGTATCCTACTGAGTATTTTTTTATACTCACCCATGCTTGTGCTTTGCCCGCACTTGGTGTGCCCTTGAAGATGATATATAGGTTATTCGTGACTTCAGTGGATCACATGAGTTCAGGATCTTGGACCACGTGCGGTGGTTGTAGTCGGGTTCCAGGCGGGGGACCCTTCCAAGTGTTTTCTTTTGTTCACCTATTGCCGGGTTGTGGCACTTTTTGGTTGGGCGCGTGTTTTTCCCCTTTTATTTTCAGTTTACTTTCATCTTGTACTTGTACTGTTTAGAGGTCGATGCACATTTGTGGTATTTATATAGGAGTTTCTCTTTTAGTTTACTCGTCATTTCTCTTTTACTCTGCACTTTTCCATTGAGTGTGCTGAGTGCGTGTGTACAGGTACTTAGGCAAAGGCCTCCCCGAGTTGTTGTGCCTTTGGTGCTGGTTGCTAGCCCCTGGCCTATGGAGGCAGGCTTAGGGTAGTTTCGGCTCGAGAACGGGTAGGGCCGGGTTGTGACAATTATATTATTATAATATTGTTTCTACTTTTAATTACCTTATTTTCCTTTAATTGTGGTAAATGAAATCCAAAAGGCACTATTCACCAAAAAAGAATTTGATCTATTAGACCACATTTTTAAACAGACTACAACTATGTATATATTTTTTTAATAATTCTATTCAAATAATTGGTAAAATTGTGTTTAATGAAAATCTCATAGATGTGGCTAGAGGGCGGGTAAAAGAGACAGTCAAGAGATCAATAATTTTTTATATCTAATTCTTTTAAAAAATGATTTCAGTGAACTATATTGGATTAATATATCTATTATTTATCTATTTTGACATTAAAATCAATTCTAATTAAAATAATTATTTAAATAAAAAATCAGTTTTTAATAATAAAGTTGTATTTATCACTGTTAATCAAAAATTGAATCCTTCATCAAAAATAAATAAACACCCTAAGCTAATTTTGATGTCACAAATTCCAAAATTAATTCTATTTCGACATAGAAAATTTATACATTTCATTATTTGGTTAATATTGTTCATAACCACTATTTAAATGGCTAGTTTGATAGATCATATTGTGCTTGAACATGGTATTTCGTACAACGAAAGATATTAAATTTATTTTTAAAAATAATCATATTATGAAATCGTGGGGTGTTACATTCCTTCCTTTTTAATATGTTGTTTTTGTTTTTTTCACTGATATATGACTTTGGATGAACCAAGTTATTATTTTGATATTGATTCCAATGGAGCATGGTGTAGTTATATGAGAATGATGTGGATTTCAAGTGTCTTAGATATGAGATAACATGGATGGTAGAGTACAATCATTTTATTATAGTTTCATTAGAAGATAAGTTTTAAATTGTTTTTAATGTTATTTTTCTTATTTTAATTGAATATATTAATTAATTATAATTTATCTAAGTTATTATTATTTGTTATATGGTTAGAGGGATAGAGACGTTCAGGATCATAATGGAGCTTAGGTGAGGATTGACAGAGCTCATTGTAGTTTTAACTCTATTATTGAGGAAAATTTCCCCTATAATACACACTCATATATATGTTTATTTGTAATAGGATTTTTTTTGGAAGTATAGGTTTGTGAATGAGGAATAGGGATAGAGGGAACCATAGGGAAATTTATTGTAAATTTAGACTTATTGGAAACTATTACAGCAAGAGGAGAAGGGATAAACTACTTTAATGAGAGGATTTTTGTAGGTATAAGGGAATGACACATGACTTGGTTATCCAAGGTGTGATACATATGGCTGATTGGAAAGAATGAGGGGAACATAATTTTGTGGTAATGAGTGAGGAAAAAATATATCATATGTGTGATGATAAAATCACTCTAGAGGCTATAAGAGATTCTTTATGTGCCAGAAGAGTAATAGAGGTCCTTTAGGATTTTACACATGTGACATATATGATTTTCCCATTTAGTACAGTTCATAGGTCTCACTTAGGATTTGTTATATGAGACCTATTTTTTTTATAAGATGTTGGTTGTAAACATTTCATTGTGATGAAAAGGTGTTTGAGATATTTTTGGATAGAATGAGACCCCACCTATTGAGTATAAGGTCTGGTACTGAATATTTTCTATGAGCTCACTAAGCGGCACAAAAAATAATTTCATGACAACGATTAGAGATGAAAGGCTTGGTGCCAATTTTCTAGCACCCTATTGATGATGGGGTGAAAATTTTTCATGGTTTGGAAACCCTAATTTCTCTTTCATAGATTTTCTAGTTGTAACCCTCACCTTGAGTGTGGGGTGGGATATATTGATTGGAGCATACCCTGAGTGAGGGTGTAGATGTCATGTTGTGACCCCGTGATGTGTGAGAGGATGGTAGATTATGTGTAAAACCTCACTCGGAATGAGATGTAAGTGGATGATTCCGAATTCTATAATTGAGTAAGAAGGTATTGGAAGGGATCACCCAAACAGATTGGTTACATTTTCCCCACTTTTTGTGATAGAATACTTTGTGAGACTGTGTAGTGGTCAATTTGTGACCACATACTAGGTGAGTAGTCAGTGGATGTGATTTCTAAATTTCCTGAGTATGATATCCAAGTTGAGGTGTATTGTGATTCTATACATGGATATAGACCACATAATGGAAGATAATGTTGTTTTTTTGGGAATGTAAGAACTCACATTTAATTATAGGGTTTTTGTTTGAATTACATGATTTAGAGGGTGTGTCTTGTACTTGAATGCATGACCCTAATCCTTATTCTCTATTATAGGTATATGATTTGGATGATTCCATCCCTAGATTATTTATATATCAAATGTGATATAGTCTATATGGAATATCATGATATCTAGATTCTGGTATGGCATTGAATCTGGTGTGTTCAGGTTTCATGGTGACCTAGTTTGCACATGAAGACCTAACATAGATGTAACTCATTAATATTCAAAATTTATTGGTTATTATATGATTTAAAAATGATTAATTTTACCTTCCTATCTCTTATCCTCAATCATATGAATTCTAATTAATGAATATATTAGGGGTTATTGGTGTGGTACTAATGATTTATATTCTCACACCCGGAACAAATTTTCAAGTGTTCTTGTAGACACTATTTCCACATTAATTATAGAGCATTAGGTGTGTAGTGGATCATATTAGAGTAGAATGGTGCTATCTTGACACTAGGACATTGGTGTTTCCATAATATGGTAGTTGGTCTTGTGTGTTTTTTCCTTTTTCTTTATTTTTGTATATAATGAGTTTTTTAGGAAATTATTTGTTTTTTTGTGTGACTATATCATATCTATTATTGGATATATTAATAAATTAAGGTGTACTCTAATGTTATAATGTTGGTTATATTATTATTATTTATCATTATAATATCAAGGGAATAGTCTTACAAATATATTTTGTATTCCTTTACTACAAGTCAAAAGCCTCTGAGATATAGGGAGTCACACTGTAGACCATAAAGAATCTATGTCTAACACACAATTGAGGGACCTACAGAAAGGTGTGATATAAAGTGGAACTTGATATTTTTCATCTGATTACTATTTATGGAGATGTTTGACATGATATCTCTGAATGTGGTAGAATTTTTATTGTTCCTTATATTGGTGCATTGTGATCACCTTTTTAGCGGGAACTCTGTGTTACCTTATTAATGAAATTAATGGTTTTTTTTCGATGCTAATTTTTAAAAACATATTCATGTATATTTTCTGTAATCGATATCATTATTTTTCTTTTTAGACAAGGCTTTTAGAGGTAATAATTTACACACATTAATCACTATCCACATATAGGATTAACATAAAAGTTATTTTATTGTATTTTATTCTTTTACTCAAAAGAGGATCAGATGATTAAACTGCTAATAATAAATTATATAGTGTTTCCCATGTAATGTATTGGTGGAATTTTACTAAGATGAACTAGAATGTTTTTATTGATACTTAATTCATTTGAATAATATATTAGGAAGTTATACAATGATTTATATTATGTTCCTTCATGTGAGGGATCTATAGTGACCCATTCTTGGTCGGTGATAGAAATAATCCATTGATGATGTAACACTTTCTCGATAGGTGTTGGAATTTTTTCATAGTATTTGATCTAAGTATGAACAATGTTTTTGTGAGGATACATGTTTGATTAAATAATGTTCCAAATCTAATTTTTTATTTCTTTCTTATATAACATAGTGATGAAATTATACATAATGGAACTTCATGGATGTTCATTCCCCAAAGAGTGTTGTGGAGAGGCATGCGGAATGCATTGTGCTTTTGGTTTCAAGGTTGGGTGAGAGGGAACTATCTGTTAGCTTCTTGGACCTATTGGTTCTAGATTAAACTTTATGGAATGGGGGGAGACTGGTTATATTATAGTATTTTATTAATGTATCATGCATGATTGGTGTCCATGTATTAGTTATCATCATGAGATTTATTCTTCATCTATAGGGGATATAAATCATTGAGGATTAATTTTAGTTGGATGAGATTGACCTATGAGTTGATGGAGGTCTGTTGGTTATTCCTTTGATCCTAGTATTATAATGAAATGACTCAAGATAGCATGATTCGGGTTCTCAAAATGGTTTTTAAGGAGATTGTACATCTTTTGGGCATATTTGAGATATAATAGTATCGAGGTAAATAACTCATGACAGTGTTCATGGAGGATTACTATTTATATAGAGGTGAGTGGCCATTGGAGAGGGGTTTTTAAAAAATGCTTATTGTTATGGGGACTATGTGAACATGACTTAAATTATGCCCATTGATATGTGAATTAGTGAGTGGTCATGTGTGGACCGATGATTTGTAAGTTTTATGAGGTTCCTACGAGTATTGATGATTTACATTTAAGTGAGGATATAATGAATTATAGTATAGATGAATGTAATATTTATTATGGGTCAAGATACCATGGTAATTTCATTACGCATGGTCTATATCAGATATTTCATTTTTTGTTAGGATGAGGGAGTATGCCTTAGGAATAACGTTATGTAGGAGGTGTTAGTACCCACATGGGTTTATTACCTAGGATTTGTTCATGGTAAACCATATACTAGGAAGAACATTATTATCCATTAGAGTGTGTGACAATTATTTTGGATTAATTATAGGAAGACCATAGGATTATTTTAATGGTATCCATGAATGGGTATTCATTGATGTTTTATGTTTTACCTTGGGTATTAGCAGGATGGACACATAAATTAATTGCATACAGAAATAGATGACATGTGGTCTATAGTAATTAAATGCATGACCTATTGTCACCTATCGACTGGTCAATGTTTTGGTGCTCTTCTAATTTGTATAGCAGCACTCGGGTCGAATCTTCGGCGATGATACTTTGTAATAGTTGTTTGTTTTTAGTTGATTGTATTCTGATTGGGGGTTTTGTTTTCAAAGCTTAATCGAAATTATTGATTGATTAATATTGTTTTAATAATTTGATAAATATTGGGATGAGTTCATCATTAGGAAGTTAATCTTGTGATATCCTTGAGCTTTGCTTTATATTGCATTGAATTAACACCCATGCCAGAAGTTGACGTTGATTGGAATTCCTAAGTGTTAAGGCTTTAATCCAAGCCATAACTTAACTAGGATTCTAATCTCAATTAGTACTTGATTTTGGTAGTGTATTTATGGTTCCAATAATACATGGAATCCATATGTTAAACAAAACAAGTCATTAATCTATGTTATGTTAATCCAACATAGAAAATGTTAATTTAAAGAATATTCATCGAGAAAAAGATCTCAATCACTTAAAATACAAAAATTATAACTCAACCCAATTAAAGATTTACTCATATATTAAAATTATTACTACTATGGTTATAATTATTATTATGATAAATTAAGAAGATAAGATAAAGAAAGGGATAAGAAAAGATTTGTGCGTCGAACACACACACACAAACGATGATGAGAATTAAAAATGAACATTAGATTGAATTGGAAATAAAAATAAGTGAAGGGGAATAAACTATATTTAAAATATTTTAAGAAAATTAATATTATACTACATAAGGTGGATGAAAATCAGATATATTGAAGAAGAAACTTGCATTAAAACATAATTACAAAGGAAAGGACTTACAAAATTACGACAATGAAGAAGATAAAAGTAAATGAAAAAAAGAGAGGATGAAAGATATCTCAAGTAAAAACTTGAGTATTGAAGATCCTTACAAGCCTTTGGAATGGCTTTTTTCGTGCCAATATGATCTCCTCTCTTCTAAAATGCCAACCCCTCTCAATGAGTGAAGGGGAGAGTATTTATAGCCCAAGGAGTGGACTGTTTGCATTCCAGAATTATCCCTCCACCTGGCTCGCCGATTTGGACATTCATACAGCAGAATAATGAAATATCTCCTTCTTAAAAGTTTTAGACATAAATGTCCTCTGTTTAATGTGAAAATTTGGCATCCATTGGACTTATGTAACAATGGTTATGGCGGTTTCAATAAACAATTCTGATCTGTCCATTTCAATCCAGACTATTCCGATGGCCAAAATGTGAATTGATTTTGGAATAGAAGATGCCTTCAAATCTGAATTCTTTATTCCACAAAGTTGGCCGACTATATCTCCTATTTCACACTTCAAAATTCCATCTTGATGTGATGACTAGATCATGAGATATGTCATTAATACTATACTAATTTTAAATCCTATCTAGAATGGTGGGTTGTACTTCAAAGCTTCATTTGGGCCAATTTTTATTTGATTTGGGCCCAGAAATTTTTATCCAGGATTTTTTTGATAATCAAGAACACATGGTGGAGTTTTATAAAATATGGGATTTGGGAGTGAGGCCAGTAACTCAATCATCTTGGCTGGTCTAGTTTCGTCCCAAATTCTTTGGGTCATCTTGTGTGGTAAATGTGATCCTTAAAATGGTTGAATTGGACCACGATCCCTTATAATGAAATGTTGTATATTAAATTAAGAATCCTCAAAAACAATAAACAAACAATTTCAATAATTATGGTGAGAGTTATAAATAAAATAGTAAACTGACTCAATTGGACTACTTCTAAAAATGCTCAAAAATTATACTTAGTATTAAAACATTAATATTTCACACAAATTATGCACATTTCTTTGGAGAAGCTCAATCTTAGAAGGAAATATGCAAACTCTTCTAAGGAGCTCCTTTCTTTGGAGAAGCTCAATCTTTGAAGGAAGTATGCCAAGATTCTGAAACATTATGAATGTTCGGAGTGGGAATCGGCTACTGCGGAGGAAATGGTGTATCAGGGATGTGGCGATGGGTCTGACTTTTATGATATGTAATTGTTGTTCTCACCTTGTTGTGCTTGTCTGATGTACTTTTCTTTTTCTTTTATTTTAAATAAATGGTCGGAGGTTTGCCTTTGACTAAACATTCGGGTATGCACATTTCATATAAAATAAGTAAAGGGAGTATATAATAAGTCATTAAAATATTTATAACATCAATTCCCCCACACTTAGTTTTGTGCATGTCCTCATGTGCAACAAATATAAGACCATGAGAATATCATTTTCACTCACCAACTAATATTAAAGTTTTGTTTTCTCTAATCAGGGGAGGTTTAGACTATTTCCCTCATCCATTTTGAGTACCACCACAAGATTCTACAGAAACAATGTTCCAAAACTAATTCATTTTTTCATGCTTAAATTTAGAAATGGAAAATTTAGACACTCAAAATTCACACCTCTCAAGATGATAAAATTCATTTGTGGAGGTTCAATATTTCACCAACCAAAACTGAAAATCTTAGAGTTTGAAAGAGATCTAAACTTCCAATACCTATCCAAAGTGCACAAGAATAAAGTTGTCTTTTTAAGGAGTTTTTCTGTGGCTATGGTAAGGTAGGAATATGCTGTCCAGGAGAGAGAAGAAGAGGGTTAAAACACGGACATAGAAAAATAAATGAACATTTTTTTGAAATAAAACATGAAAGGAAATGAAAACACATATTTAATAAGGAATTATTGTTCAAAGAAAGACACAATAGAGGAATAAAATATGAAGGTACTGAGAAGATCAAATATTTACAAAACACAAAACTTCTCCCAATAATAATATAATGCAAGTGTCCTTTTTTTCTTTTCCTTTTTTCTTTGTTTTTTTTAAAGTTGACCTTGAAATAGTTCTCACAGTCATATCCCAACCCATGTTTGATCTCCTCACAACACTTATTGTAATAGTTATAACAAGGTCAAAGGATGAGGAAGAGTGATTTTTGACCTACCCAATACAGAAGCCATTTATTCATTTATTTTGGATTTTTTTTCTTCATTTTTTTTGAAGACTTTTCAAAAACATTTACAAAATTACATAAATGGAAGTACATTACATTCCCAAAAACACACTGAATGGAAACCTCTCCCCTACACTGAAATGGATTCTTTCCCTCAAGCGGATGATAACCCGTTGAAAATCAATAATAGGGTACCCAAAAAATGAAATCCATTCCCCCCACACTTTAATTTCCAAAATGTATGCAATGAAAATTCATGTCGATATTGGGTGGGAAAAGGTATTGGGATTGTAATGTGGCTATCAAAGAAAAAGTTTTCATAGGCTCGAATGAAATTTCAAAAGGAGGATTAATGTAAGGGAAATGGGAGGATATTTGGATATTGTGATTCTAATGTGGTTCATAAAATGCATCTATCATATTAATGCACACTATGCTAGGAAATTCAGGTCGAAGGTCCACAAACTCAAGACACACAAATGGGGGTGAAAACACACATTTTGAAAAGATAGCCATAGGTGGCCTTGGCATGAAAAAAAATGTTGTTACTCATGGTTTGGGAAAATCAATTTCCAAATAAAAAATTGAGCATTCAAAATTTGTTAATTTTGAAAAAAAATTCATTATCCAAAGTTATGATGAAAATACAAAAATTTTGAGATGAAAACATGTCTTATGACTCCCCCAAAAAGGTTGGAAAAAATTTGAAAATTGATGGTGAGTAATTATGACTCTTTTTGTTTTTTTAACATTTTTATTATTATTGTTTTAGTTTTTTTAGTGTTCTTTAAAATACACACCCACAGAAAAGAGAAATAGAAAAATAAAGGTTTTGAAAAAGAAAGTGGTAAAAAAACTTGAAAGAGAAAAGAAAAAGAAGAAGAAAGAGGCTGAGAGAAGAAGATATAGAGAGAGAGTTAAAGGGAAAGGGGTGCCCCTTGGTTTGGATTTGGTGGGTTTCCATCTCCATCCAGTGGTGGGTCAACTGTAGAAGTTGGGGATCTAGTGGAAGTTGATGTTGATCCAGGATTATGTGTCCTCTCATGGTGATTCTTTAACCGATTTCCATTAATTGTGAATGTACATTTGGAAGAGGGGTCTTGGACTTTCACTGCACTAAATGGGTAAACATTTGTAATAACAAAAGGACCTTCCCAACAAAAATTAAGCTTACCAAGGTGAAGCCGAAATCGATAATTAAAGAGAATTACCTTTTCACCTTCTTGAAATAACTTCCATATGATGTGTTTATCATGGAGTGCCTTGGATTTTTCTTTGTAGAGAATATAATTCTCATAAGAATCAAGTCGAAGCTCCTCTAGTTCATCCAATTGCAACAATCTTTCTTCTCTGGATATTTCAAGACCAAAATTATAAGTTCTCACTACCCAAAAAGACTTATGTTGGATTTAAACTGGTATATGACATGCTTTACCAAAAACTAGCCTAAAAGGAGACATCCCAATGGGTGTTTTATAGGCAGTTTGATAAGCCCAAAGTACTTCACCAAGTCTTTCAGGCCGGTCTTTTCTGGTGGTATTTACAATTCTCTCAAGCACTCTTTCCACTTCTCTATTAGAAAGTTCAGCCATGCCATTTGTTTGGGGGTGATATGCAATTGATGTTTTATGTATAACACCATTCTTTTTCAGTATTTATTTCATGGTTTTATTACAGAAATGGGTTCTTAAGTCACTAATCAAGGCATGAGGCATGCCAAATCCTTGGAAGATGTGTGTCTTTAGGAACTCACTAACAGTATGTGAATCATCATTTCTATTGTGTTTGGCCTTGACCCACCTATAAACATAATAAATTGTACTAAGGATGTATGAGAATCCATTGGAATGGGAAAATGGTCCCATGAAATTGATACCCCAAACAATGAAGATCATGCATAAAATTAAAGGCTTTTGGGGAATTTCATTTCTCTTTGAAATTGTGCCAAACTTTTGGAAACTGGGACATGATTGAAATAACTCATGTGATTCCTTGAAGAGTGAAGGCCAGAAGAATCCAAAGTCTAGGACCTTTCGATAGGTCCTATGTGGTCCAATGTGGCCACCTCCAAGAAGTGAGTGGCATAATTCTAATATGGAAGAATGTTCATTTTCATCGGCACATCTTCTTATTACCATTTCAGCCCTAGTTTTCCAAAGTTTATTTTCCTCCAAAAAATAGTATTTTGAATCACTTTTCAACTTCATTTTCTGTTCTTTTGATAAATTATCAGGAAAAACACCAGAAACCAAGTAATTTACAATTTGGGAATACCATGGTATTTTTGTAGTGAGGGATGAAAGGTTATCTGTAGGGAATTCAGGATTGATGATTTCAGATTGAGAATAATTAGAAATTCTACCCAAGTGATCAGCAACAAGGTTTTTTTTTCCTTATCTATCTTTGATTTCAAGGTCAAACTCTTGGAGCGTTTGGATCCATCTTATTAGTCTCAGATTGGAATCACTTTTCTTGAGTAAGAACTTTATAGAATAATGGTATGTGAAGATGATGATTTTGGCACATAAGAGATAGGGCCAGAATTTATCTAAGGCAAAAACCACTGCTAAAAGTTCCTTTTCAGTGACATTGTAGTGAGATTGAGTTTCATCCAATGTTTTTGAGTCATAATATATGACATAAAGAATTATTTCTCTTCTTTGACCAAAGACATCGACAACAACTCTATTAGAAGCATCACACATCAATTCAAAGGGTAAGAACCAAACTGGGGGTTGTATTATCGGGGTATATGTAAGATCAGTTTTGAGTTCAATAAAGGCTCTCTTGAAAAACTCATCGAAATGGAATGTGACATCATTTTGGAGTAACCGAGTGAGTTGGAGGGAAATCCTACTGAAGTTATGGATGAATCTTCGATAAAAACTGGCATGAACGAGGAATGAACAGATGTCCTGAACAGAAGTGGGTTCAAGAAGTTAGTGGATCACTTCAATTTTGGAATGATCAATATCAATACCATATTTTTAAACTATGTGCCTTTGATAAAAATCCCATTTGTAACCATGAATTGACATTTTTCAAAATTTAACACAAGGATGCACTTGACACACTTTTGGAGGACTGGAGAGAGTGAATTCAAACAAGATTCAAATGAATCACCATAAATGGTAAAGTCATCCATGAAGTCTTACATGTAGTGTTCAATGAATTCAGAAAAGATACTCATCATACACCTCTGGAATGTTTCAGGAGCATTGAAAAGTCCAAAATGCATTCTTCTATATGCATATGTTCCAAAGGGGAATGTGAAAGTAGTCTTTTCTTGGTCCTAAGGTGCGATTGGGATTTGGAAGTAGTTGTTGTATCCATCAAGAAAGATATAGTGTGACTTTCCGGCTAGTTTTTCCAGAATTTGATCAAGGAATAGAAGAGGGTAGTGATCTTTTCTTGTTTCAAAATTCAATTTCCTATAGTCGATGCACACACACCATTTTTTCTTTACTCGAGTTGTGACTAATTATCCATGTTCATTTGTAACAACAGTTATCCCACCCTTCTTAGGTACAACTTGAATTGGACTAACCCATTCACTATAAAAAATTGGGTAGATTATACCATCTTGAAGAAGCTTGGTGATCTCTTCCCTAACTACCTCAAGGATGAGTGGATTTAGTCTTCTTTGTGGTTGTCTAATCAGTTTGGATGATTCCTCAAGATGAATGTGATGCATGAAAAGGGAAGGGTTGATTTTTGTTTTATCATCGAGGGTCCACCCTAAGGCCTTTTTGTTTTCCTCTAACACTTGACCAAGTTTAGAATCCTCAGTTTCAGTAAGTGATGAAGAGATAATGATAGGATGAGAGTGATCATGGAAAATAAATGCATATTTCAGGTGTTCAAGAAGATGTTTTAGATCATTCTCATCTTTTATTTGTCGGTTTGAAAACTCAGGAATGGAGGAAGGGACTTCAGTTGCTTCAGATTCATTCTCCTTAATACTTTCCAAGGTGGAGCAGTATAGATCAGAGTTGATGTGGGATTTAAGAGAGTTTTCAAGTTTCACTATATTGATGGAGTCTGTGAATGAGATGTCCACATCAACTTAACCATTTATGACTTGGTTAATCATGGTGAAGATTCCACAATATCCTTTGTCATTTGATCATGAAGAACATGATGGAATTTGGTTCAATTGACTCTCAAAATTATCCTTATAAGAATGGATTTAGAATATAGAGTGATCCTCATATGGGTATCACATGGCTTGGAAAATGTTGAACTTGAACAGTTGGTCACCAAATCCCATGGATAAGATGCATGAATGAACCTCAATATTGGTTCTCGCTGTCTTTAGGAATGGTGTTCCTAGAATTAGGGGAGATCACTAAGAGTTTGTCTCACCTTCCATGTCATGGACATAGAAATCAACAGGGAAGATAAGATCATTTACACGAACAGGGACATCCTCAATTATACCCTCAGGACTGGCTGTTCTTCGATTGGATAATTGAATAAAAACACCCATTGGATGTAAAAGACCTAGAACAAGGATGGAGAATATAGATTTGGGCATGACATTAATTGAGGCTCCTAGGTATATGAGTGCATCATCAAAGTTGGAACTTCCAATTTGGCATGGAACCATAAAGCTCCCTATATTTTTGATCTTTATGGGAATAAAATGCTGGGTGGAAACATTTTCAAAGGTCTTAAGTTTCCTCTTGTGGGTGCACAATTCCTTAAGAAACATTCCATAATTAGGAATTTTTTGATGGAATCTAAGAGATGAATGTTGACTTTAACACGTCTAAACATGTCAAGCATTTCAGGATCAGGTTCAAAGGACTTCCTTGGTTTAGAAACAGCTTGAGGAAAATGAATTGGATTCTTAAGTGGAATTAAAGGAGATAAGGGAATTGTTTCAGGTTCCTTTTCAAGATTATTTTTCTTTTCATTTTCTAGGTCAACAATCAATGGAATGTGTGAGGAATTATATTGAGGCATATAAATTTTCTTTCCTGATCTTAGTGAAATTGTACGTACATTACCCTTGGGGTTGGGTAATGGTTGATCTGGGAGTTGGGAAGAATTGGATGGTTACTGCTGACTAAGGTGGGATGCATGTTGACCCATTTGGGTTTCAATGTTCTTGAGGCTAGAATGGGTGAAGGAGGTAAGATCTTCCACTGCACTTTCCCATGGTTTCTTTGAAGAAGAAGCTTGTCCCGTATTGGGATTACCTAGATTTTGGTTCTTGGGAAAGAGATTGTATTGGTTTTGGAATTGGGAAGGCTCACTAGGATAATGGAATCCAGGAGGAGGACTGTTTCTTTTGAGGTTTAGGAATAAAAGGATAAGGTTGTTAGAAGTTTTCGACGCCTTGATCATACTGAAACTAGTTTGGGTTTTAAGTACTGAATTGAGGGGGATGAGATATGAGATTACCATTCCTAAGGCCTTGGTTATAGGAAGAAGTGAAAGGCTCGGAGTGAGGTTGGTTGAAGTATCTAACAAACTAACCTGATAGTTGAGCGTTGGGGTGCCGGGGAGAATTTTCTACATTGATATCAATTGGTCCAGATGAATCAGATTGATCCTCTTGAAGTTTTGAACATGGGTCTTTTGGATGCGATGAAGAGTTGGAGATTCAACAGTTTTTGACAGGTCCTGAAAACAATGGTTGCGAAGAAGATGAGGTTGTTGATTTGGTTGCCACAGCTAGTTGTCGCACAAGACATATAAGTTCACTCATCCACTCAGTCATCTTGTTCGGATCAATTTATTGATTATCATGGGATTATTTGACTTGAGAATGTACTCGAGTATGGAATTGTTGTGTGTTTGCAGCCATGTCACTTATGAGATATCTTGCTGCTGTAAGAGTTTTCTCCACAAGATCACCGCCACTTGCAGCATCAATGAGAGTTATCTCCATAGACAATAACCCCTCATAGAAGTATTGGATCAAGAGTTGGTCATGGATATAGTGATGTGGACAGGTTTCCACAAGATTTTTGAACCTCTCCCAGTACTCAGGGAGTGATTCACTAGGTAATTGACGTATACCACTTATTTCCTTTCGGATAGAAGTAGTACGAGAAGCGGGAAATAATTTCTCCAAGAAGAGTCACTTCATGTCATTCCATGTGGTTATGGAACCAGGAAGAGGGTAGTAGATCCATGACTTAGCAGTGTTAGTAATGGAGAAAGGGAATGCTCTAACTTTGATTTGTTCTTCAGAAACCCTTTGAGGCTTCATGGTAGAGTACACTACTTGAAACTCTTTATGGTGGAGATGTGGATCCTCACCGGCTAGCTCGTGGAAATGAGGAAGAAGATGAATCAAACCCAATTTGAGTTCAAAGTCAGCTTCTATGTTTGGATATTGAATACCAAGAGGTTGGTAATTCATAACGGGGGTAGTAAGTTTTTAAGTGTTTTTTCCATAGGATTGGCCATATCTAATTCAATTGGTTGGACAGGGACTGGTTCTTGAATTATTTGATTATCTCTTATGTTCCTCCGAAGTTGACTAAGTGTTAGCTCAATTTCAGGGTCAAAAAAATCTGGGGGATTGTTTGGGAGGCTATGGGGCATTCAGAGTGATTCTGAAAGAAATCGGAAGATGGGTTTTTTTTATTTTTTCGGTTTAGGATTTTTATGAGAAGATGGGGGTTTTTTTGTGTTTTTTCTCATTTTTTTTAAGTTTTCTTTTTTTTCTTTTTTTTACAATAACCAAAAACTAATGGCTACTTAAAGCACCATCCATGGAAACAGATCCATTTGAAATGCACGGCCTATTGTCTCCTATCAACCAGTCAATGTTCCAGTGCTCTGCTAAAGTGTATAGCAGCACTCGGGTCGAATCCTCGGTGATGATACTTTGTAATAGAGGTTTGTTTTTATTTGATTATATTTTGATTGGGGGGTTTGTATGCAGAGCTTAATTGAATTGATTTATTGATTAATATTGATTTAATAATTTGATAAATATTTGGAAGAGTTCATCATAAAGTAGTTAAGCTTTTGATATCCTTGAGCTTGGCTTTATATTGCATTGAATAAACACCCATGTAACAAGTTGACGTTGATTGGAATTCCAAAGTGTTAAGGCTTTAATCCATGCCTTAACTTAACTAGGATACTAATATCAATCAGTAATTGATTGTGGTATTGTACTTATGGTTCAAATAATCCATTTAATCCATATGATAAACAAAACAAGCCATTAATCCATGACACGTTAAGTCCAACATACAAAATGTTAATTTAAAGAATAGTTGTCGAGCAAAAGCTCTCAATCACTTAACATACCTAAATTATAACTCACCCCAATTAATGATTTACTCATATATTAAAATTATTACTAATCTGGTTATAATTATTATGATGATAAATTAAGAAGATAAGATAAAGAAAGGGATAACAAACGATTTGTGCACCGAACACACACACACGAACCATGATGAGAATTAAAAATGAACTTTAGATTAAATTGTAAATAAAAAGAAGTGAAGGAGATTAAACTGTATTTAAAGTATTTTAAGAACATTAATATTAGACTACACAAGGTGGATGAAAATCAGATATATTGAAGAAGAAACATGAATTAAAATAGAATTACAAAGGAAAGGACTTACAAAATTACAACAATGAAGAACATAAAAGTAAATGAATTCAAAGAGAGGAGGAAAGGTCTCTCAAAAGAAAAATCATGTAAGGTAGATCCTCCCAAGACATTGGCAAGGCTTTGGTCATGCCAATATGATCTCCTCTCATCGAAAATTCCAACGCCTCTCAAGGAGAGAAGGGGAGAGTATTTATAGCCCAAGGAGTGGACTGTTTGCATTCCAGAATTACCATTCCACTTTGCACGCCTATTTGTACATTCATACAGCCTAGTCATGAAATATATCCTTCTTCCAAGTTGTATATATAATCTTCCTTTATCTACTATGAAAATTTGGCGTCCATTGGACTTATGGAACAATGGTTATGACGGTTTTACAAAAAATTATGATCTATCCATTTCAATACAGGCTTTTTTGATGGCCAAAAATGTGAATGGATTTTGGAATAGCAATATTCCGTCAAATCTGAATTATTTAATCAAAAAAAGTAGCCCGAATATATCTCCTCTTTCACACTGAAAAAATATCATCTTGATTTGATGAATAGATCAGGAGATATGTCATTAATACTATACTGATTTCAATTCCCTTCCATAATGGTGGTAGGGACTTCAAAGCTTTATTTGGGCCCCTTTTTCATGGAGTTGGGCCCTTAAATTTTTATCCATGATTCTTTCGGATAATCAAGATCACATAGTATAGTTTCATAAAATATGGGCTTCGGGAGTGAGACCAGTAACTCAATCATCTTGGCTGGTCCAGTTTCTTCACAAATTCTTTGGGACATCTTGTGTGGTAATTTTGATCCATAAAATGGCGGAATTAGACCATGATCCCTTCTAATTAAATGTTTTATATTAAATTACGAATCCTACAAATGAATATCCACACAATTTCAATAAGTAGGGTGAGAGTTATAAATAAAATAGTAAACTAGATCAATTGGACTACTTCTATAAATGCTCAAAAATTATTATTATTATTAAAACATTAATATTTCACAAAAATTATGCACATTTCATATAAAATAAGTAAAGAGAGTATATAATAATACATGAAAATATTAATAACATCAATTTATCATGTTTTTTATTTCATATGGTGATGATAATGATACTTATATGGTGGAAAGAATTAAATAAATCTTGTAAATATGATGCTTTGTTGACAAAATTATTGATATGGTGAGACTGGTGAATTAATGGTCATGATATAACTAAGATGGTAGAGTGTGGAAAGATCCAAAATGATCTGTTTTTTAGTAAACACTATATTCACGATTTGGAACCAATTTTTTTTTTGTAGAAGGGGTATTATCATCTGGTTTTGGATTGATTTTAGGTAATACACAGTTAAATCGTATTCGATATTAACTTATGCCTAGTGTGAGAGATTTATGGATGGAAAATGTAGTCTCTGATTCAACCTATTAATTTTAACCGGATTTGGGTTCAACCTTTTGTGTGGTTATAGAGACAAACTTTGAATATAATTAGGAGTTGAGGAATCATGACTGGACAAAGAAGCATGATGATTCTACAAAATATTAATTTGATAATTTTTAGAAAACTTACTATAAAAAGAAAGAAATAGTGTTTTTTTGTTTGGTCATATTCAGTGATTTTGAATACACATTGAGCACATTGATGGACCACATTAAGATAGTTTATAGTAGGTGATTCCTATGATGGGGAGAAAAAAGGATTAAATTTGATAATTTTTAATGGATTCACATAGTGGGGATCACTATTATATTCCTGAGTAATAATTAGTATATGTAATGGTGAATTTTGGTAAATTGGAGTGGTTGGATTTCATCACGATGTTGGTGATAGTGGAAAGTGAGTTTCTCGGTTTCTACTGAATTGTGGAATTACTTGAATGGAGTTTTAAAATTAAATAATATTTTGGGATCAATGATTTAACATGATGAAAATTCTATAAATTTATGAGAGAGGATGTTCAGGGTTTATAGTTTAAGGGTACCTTGAACTTCTTGAGGAAGCGAGCCATTATAATGTGGAGTTTATAAAGACATAAAATTGTTGGCTCATCATTTTAAGATGTATTTTTATATTAATTGTATAATGATGGTTATTTTATAAATTGTTATGCAATAAAGCACTTAAATATTTGTAACATCTCAAAAATGATATTTAGATTTTCTACATGGACCGTTTGGTGGTTCAGGTTATTAGGATGTCAATGTTTAAGGGTTAGGGTAACCCTAAAGTTGAAATTTCAATTGCATGTTGCCATTATGTTTCAAAAAATGGTAATATGAATTTTTTTCACACATTATTCAGTAAGACCGTAACATAATACTAGGGGGATACACCATTGATATTTAATGGTGTTTTGAGGTCTAACAATTTATTTTGGTGTTCGTTTCACTGCAACCAGGTCAGCCACAAGGAAAGACAATCTTATGAGGATGCCATGATTCATTGTATCGCTTGGCCCATGAGGAGGTGGTTCCTTAGGTTTTTGAAATTTATTTCCCCCTTATGGTGTGATTAAATGGGAATTTTTTATCTATGTTGTATGTAGATGCCTGAAGTTGTTTATTTTGTCACATCTTATGGGGTTTCACCTGAATGTTTTCACGATTGAGGGGATTATGTCATAGAACCTCTGGACACACCATAATCATTTTTGGTCATAATTTTATTAACCATGGTAACACCATTAATTTAATATTATATAACCTTTAGTTTTTTAGGGAATATGGATCATGAGGCATCACTTATTGGCTTACCCCACACCTATCCATCCACATTTTATCCCTAATGGTGGGGGATGGTTCATTTCTTGATTCAATGGTTATTTTAGGTATATTTCGCCACATTTATGCATACTTTTTGGTTTCCATCATCATCCACTGATATTAGTTGAACTAATATAGCATTATAGCCATGATTCCACTTGATCTAGGTAGAATTTTTCATGATCAATTAGGTTTTAATGTTTTATATCTTGATGTGATCATGAAATATAAAACACACATCATTGGGTGTAGTTTCTATTCAATGGAATTGTTAATTCCAATTCAAATTAAATTGATTGTTTCATTGTAGGTTTTTATAATTAATTATTTATATTTCATGTCATGATTTATGTAATATAGATTATTGTAAATCATTGAACAATATTGATAGATATTAATGAGTGGTTAACTCTGATATTAACGTATAAACGATTCTGTTCATTTTTATTTATAATGTTAAATGCATACATTACTTAATTTAATTATGTTTGGGGATTTGGGACTAAGATCACCATAGATAACATGATATTATGTGTTTGCGCTTCCAAATAATGTAATATTTTTCCTTTGTAA
Source organism: Viscum album (assembly GCA_963277665.1). Taxonomy (NCBI): domain Eukaryota; kingdom Viridiplantae; phylum Streptophyta; class Magnoliopsida; order Santalales; family Viscaceae; genus Viscum; species Viscum album. The sequence goes on from OY728156.1 coordinate 1,008,587,286, forward strand.
CATAAATAAATTGTCATCTTTTAGTAACTATGTCACTGAGGGGACAAAGTATCAACTAAGTGGATGAGAGGCCTTGGGTAGGTGTCAAGAAAAAATACATGGCTCTAGTAGCCAAGTTCGGTTAACTATGTCTGGAATGAAGACATGAGTATCTTGGGGAAATGAAAAATGAGAGATATAATTTTATTTGTTACATGTGATGTTAAACTACCACAAGAGGTTAGAAGGGGTCTTGGTGCGTGATATTAGTAAGATAATTACAATTGGAGAGAAAGTGTGTTCTAAGTGGGGTTTTACCAATGTGATAGTTGAGATTTATCCCATATGATATGTGATATGATATATGAGTTTTTTTAGGGTGGGGGTGAAAAAATTGGCCTTATTCTTCCAAGGGTTTAGATTGGAATATGATAAAAGGGAAACCCAACTTTTGAGGCTAGGGTTGGATATGATTTTTTGATTTTCCTTGAGAGATATAGAATTTTAAATGAACACCGTTAGTGGAAGGTATTTGGTCTTTTGGTTCTTGAGAGAACCTATGACAAGTGAAAATGTTGTGGCCTATTTCATAAATACATTGAGTGAAAGGGTGGAGGATGTAATGTGTGACCTCCCCATGTGATAGTGCTTGACGAAGAAATGATGTGGTCTGAGATATCAATGTAGACCCTTTTTTGAGAGTTATTTTACATGTAAAATCATAGAAAATATATCAATGGCTATGAAGGTGTTGGTATGACCTCCTTGAGTGAGAGGGAGACTACCAGACAAGGACGTTGGATCCAACCCTACAACATCAAGTTATGGATGAGGATCTCGATGTGGAACAACACTGAGTCCTTTGGTATGGTCTGGGATAAATTAGATACCAAATGAAGAGATGAAAAGATTGCATCTTAGGGTGGAAGTAGTATTGGTTATGGTTTTGGTGTCCTAGATAGAACATGATGAACTAATTTTTGTGCTTGAATAACTAAAATTCATGGATACAGGATTCAAAAAATACATGATCTTCTTTATATATGTATTTACTTTCTTCATCAAAAATAAATAAATATCACTATATACTATAGCTTCTTGGTGATACCAAACTGAGTTATATGACCAAACCCCACATGGGATCCCTAGTGAACATGGAATCCTTAAGTCTTCTTTTAGGGCGTATAATGAGTGGTTAAGTGGATCAAGATAGTGAATATGAAGTGTATGTGTATACTAGAGGTGTAGTGTTTTATATGGACAGTTAAGGGTTCACTGTTTATAATTTTGGTATTTTTTTAATTATTTATATGTTTATCTTAGTTGGTGATAATATATATATTTCTTATCAGTACATATCTTTTATTGTTAAATATATTTTTTCATTCTTACATGATATTATGGGATGATGTTTGTGATTTTATATTTATTTATCATTGAGATATCTAGTGAATTGTCCCCCAATCTAGTTTCTCAGCCCTCACATCTAGTTAAACATATGCAGAGGCATTACTGAGGTCGTGTACCTCTTTATCATGAGGCACCATCGATTTACACTATACTAATGAGTTACAGAATAAATGATAAATTTTTTTAATGAAAAATGATACATGTAAAGTCACAATACATATTAACATATTCACTATCCAAAATAAATAATTGCAATCCATGATCAAAAATCAACCAGATAATTCTTTTTTATTCATGTGTCATGAAATACTATCAAAAATACTAATTATTTTACTATATTCCATGTATTATAGTTTTAATTCAAACTCTTCAAAGTATTTCATCCCAAAAATCACCACAACCATCTAACAAAAAATAAATACGTATATATATAGTATATAACATTTCATAAAAACACAAAAGGTCCCCTTCAATAAAACACATACCAATACTTACACCAATAGTCCCAACACATCATGTTTTTAAGGAAATCAAAATAATATCCTCCCCCTTAAAACCACATCAACCACAAATATGAATCTTAATGGAAATAAACCTCATTACCTACTCCTAATGATCATAAATACTATATAAATAAATAAAATATACATAATCTAAATTACTTCCTCATGATGGGCCCCTTTACCACAAATTTTTGACCTAACCACACCATCAAATTAAAATAGAATTCTGTTTACATGTTTTCCATCACATTAGGCACAAACTAAATCTCGGTTGTGTTGCATACAAGAAAAATACTAAGGTTGTAGTTAGGTAGTGATTTGTACTTTAGTCATGTGAAATAAAAAATAAATACAATATACAATCACTCATTTGATTCCATGAAAATAATAAATCTTATAACATTATTCATTATCATCAAATCATTGTAACAATGTTTAACAAACCAATTCATGACCATATCGAGGTAATGGAAAAGACCTCATTGACATGTTAATTTTTTTATTCCAGGACATGCAGTGCCGGGAGAATAATGGAGAATGATTGGTGTATTTTGATCTATGATTTTAGTTTTGAATGTTGAATCACAACATGCATGTATTTTTAATAACCTTGGATGATTATTGGGGTGTTGTTTCATATAATGTGAAAGAGTCTTGGCTCGAATGCACAGGGTTTGAGAATTTTTATATGAATTAATATTGAAAATGAAATCATGGTCACATATTAGTGAGTACGGTTGAAATATGAATTCTATTGATGATTATTTCAGTAAATATCATTCCCTTCATTTTAGAGGGGTATTTTATAAATGGGTTTTATTACTAATACAAAAATTCATTTTCTAATTTTTTATTTGTTTATGGAAGACTTAGTCATTATGGGAGTAAATTTAGGGGGATGGTTTTATTTTATTTCTTAAATGAAAATTTTTGTGTGTTTATAGCTATCAAAACATGAATCCCAAAGGATCATATTTTTTTCTCATATTTTTCGGATTACTTCTCCATGATGATTATTTTTCCCCATGGTTTTATATCAAGAGCATAGGGAATTTTAGAAATTTTATATCACATCATGGTGATAATATTAATATCATAGACACCCATATTTATTATTATTTAACCTTCATTTATTTTGATTTAAATATGGTATGATATAATAGACTAGAAAATGGATATCAAGATTTCGATCAGCATGACCACATTTTGGCATGACAATAATCTGTCACATCAAAACTATATAAATTATATTGTTATAAGTTAATAAACAGAATATTATTATAATTTTGTTATTTTACATCATTTCCTGAAATCCATTGGTGGAATAAGGTTTGAATTTAGTGTGTTTCCTTTTCTCTTTAATTTTATATGGTTATAGTAATTTAGTGTCTAACATGTTATGATTTGATTTGAGTTTATTATCCTTGGTTTTGTTTCCAGTTTTCATCTTGATAAGACTGTAAAAATGGTAGTGTATTTTACCCTATAATTCCCACTGGAAAACCTAATATGGGGTGAATTATTGCAACTTTAAATTTATTCAGTGGATTAGATTATGTATATATTTTCTTCACATTGGAAGAGACACCATGAATCTATTTTTTATTTCACAATCATAATAAAATAATAAATATCATGCACAATAAATTATAACATAGCAATGAAATAAAAGGATTCATTCAAGAGAACATCTAACAAGATTTTATCTTGAAAATAATTACTACATCAATGTTACCTAAATAATATATTTTTGAATATCTCACTTCTATAACAAGTTTTATAACCACTTCCTTGTTTCCATGACCTAAATTTATGTGTGTTATAAATATGTATTCGACGCATAATATGATCTATCTATGATAAAAATTGATGTTTTAATATCAGAAAATATTATGTTCTCTATTATACTCAAATAATAAATCTACATGCCAAGGTAATATGAAAACACAATATTCTTGAAATATTATCTTCAATAAAAATCATTATAATACAGTCCAATTAAGAATTTTGTATACTAAATAATATTTTCATACTAATCCTATATTATTTTTTATATTAAATGATCTTATAATCATCCATGTTTCTTATCATCCCCCACTATTTTTTATTCGGAATTATTTTATAAAAATATTTATTTTTAGATTCAAAATAAAAAAAATATCAAGTTAATTACAGTTCAAGTTTATCCCTTTGATTGATTTCCAGTTATTATCTTCTATTGAACTTAGAAATTATATTTTATTGATTTTTAAATTATTACCAAAACTCTATAATATTAAAACATAATCATATTTTTGTAATTATTTTGATAACTAAATTCTTGGTGAAACCAGCTACTTCATCGTACAATTGAAATGTTTCTTTATAACTATTCATAACCTTCAGATTAGTTTTATTGATAACTATGTATTCACATCCCAATTATTAATTGGACAAAACCACTAAAATGAATTCAATAATTACAATAGTGTTTATTAAATTCCTATGTACGGAATTCTAAATCACAAAAAAATTTATATCTTCCGAGATTCCTTAATGGTTTGATCATTTTCCTCATATTTTTACCACATTCATTCCATAAGTAATTATATTCTCGTATGTCATTCATAGTTTGACATACCATTATGTGGTGCGTAACAAAATTATAATGTTTTATAAAGAACATTTCAATGTCTCTATCAAATTCATCATGGTTCTATGTATTGTTTCATGATGAGTATCAACCTTATAAACATTCACAAGGAACCTATATTGTTCCTACTCGAGATGTGAATCTTGGTTCGGGACATGAAAAACCCTTTTCTACTATATTCATAATCATCTCTATATTCATTAAAATATTTCACAATACTTGAAAAATACATCCAATAGTGAGATAATAAATGACACAAAAAATAATTACCTTGAAATATCTAATTGTAATAATATCCCTTTTTGTTTACATATATATTATCAACCTTGAACATCAAATCACTACCACAAAAACAGTTTTTCGCAGCGCCCCCCTTTATCAGCGCTTTTTTCGTAGCGCTGATAAAGGGGGGCCTTTATTAGCGCTTTTTTTAGCGCTGATAAAGGGTTGGCTTCAAAAAAAATTAAAAATATTTTAATATATTAATATATAAATATAGTTATAATGTTATATAAATATAATATAAAATTTTTAAATATATTTTAGATAAGTATAAATGTACATTTAAACTTATTATACTTAATATATAAGATATTTAGTGAAAATGACTTCTTAAAAAATTAAAAAAATATTTTTAATTAATAATTTTATAATCATTATGGATTAATAGTCATTTAATAAAAATTTGAGGACTAAAAAAATTAAAAAAATTAAAAAAAACATCCAAAATATGTTGAAAACGCAACTCAAACATGAAACGGCCATAACTTTAGATCCGGGTGTCCGTTTGAGCTCTACCACATATCAAATCAAATCCTACGACGATATATACGTCAGTATGACCCGAGGGGACCTTGGTCAAGCGTTTTTCTATTCCAAAAGAGGCCCATAAGGCCTCCAAAACTGAGTTTTTTGTCGGGGTACCCAGATTTTTTTAACATTTTGTGGGTTTTCAAACTCGTTTAAGGGGGTATAATTTGATTTTCTTGGCGGGGACTTAATTTATTCCAAGGTATTACATTCATATTGATATTATGTCTTTGAAATTTCATCCTTTTTTATAATGAACTGCTATTTATAATCAAATATATAACTATATGTACATATTTTTTATATATTCGCATCTAAAAATTAAATTTTTTAAATAAATATAAAAACCTATTTACATATAAAATATAGTAGCTTTATCTAAATAATAACTAATATCCATTTTATTTAAAATACCAATATATGAATATTTATATACCTATATATTAATCTAACTATATATATATATATTAATCTAACTATATATATATATTAATCTAACTATATATATATTAATCTAATAACTATGTATATATTAATATAACTACATATATATATATATTAGTATTACTATATATATATATATATTAATATCACCATAAATATATATATTAATATCACTATATATATATATATTAAAATAACTATATAAATATATATTCATATAACTATATATATGTTAATATAACTATATATATTTTAATATAACTAAATATATGTTAATATAACTATATATATGTAAATATAACTATATATATTAATATAAATATATATTACTATATGAATAAATATAACTAAATATATATATATATATAGATATTGATATATATTAATACCAATATATATATATATATTACTATACGAATCAATATAACTAAATATATATATATATATATATAGAGATATCATGAATCGGAAAGCAAATCAAAATAGAGTAGTGGTAAGGGCTTAGGCGCGCAGGGGGGAGGTCTTGAGTTCAAATCCTGGTGGAGGCAGGGGTGCGCGCGCATGGGGAATATTGGAGCAAGCGCTGTTAAAGGGTGGAGGGGGTGTGTGGGGTGCATGGGGTGTTGTATAGGGGCCGAAAAGCGCTGTAAATGGGGGGGGGGTTCAAGCGCTATAAAATCCCCCCCCCCGATTGGCAATATTTTTTAATTTTTTTTTAAATTTTTTTAATTTTTTTAAGTTTTTTTATCTTTTATTAACGCTGATAAAAGGGTCCTTTATCAGTGCTAAAATGAAAGCGCTGATAAAGGAAGCGCTGATAATAGGGACCCCCCCTTATCTACGCTGGATTTATCAGTGCTTTTCTAGCGCTCATAAAGGCCATTTTTTGCGCTGATAAAGGCCGTGTTTGTAGTAGTGAATGTTATATAATCCACTAAACATTGATATTTTAGTATCACACTACCTTTATTCTCCAATTGATAACCAAAAGTTATTAATTCCCACATTTTCATTTTATTTTCACATGAAAATCGTCGTCTAATCATTCCACCCCTTTCATAAATTCAAGGGGTTCTTTCTCATAAATTCAAACATTGATCTAAAATTTTTCTTCATGCTTCCATATTTCTAAATCTTATTATGGAGGATTCAATTATTCTCTATGAAACATGAGTAAATGATCAATTTAGGATGTAACTGAAATAACCATGTCAATAATTGATTTCCTATAAAGTTCATCAAAACATTAGAGTATTCATAGTCCCTACAGATAATATCTTTTTATAATTTATTTTTTCTGATAAAATATATAATCATAAAACACAAATAATAACAATATATAAAATTAAGTATAATTGTGATATAGAATTCAGAACATCCTTTTTTTGGAGATTTGGTTTACCTCAAATGTTTATCCTTTGCATATTACACACAATATCATGTACTGTCTTGGAAAATATATCCCACACATATTTTATTGTATAAAAAATTCCATCATGGAATAATTATTCCCCAACATTATCATTAATTATGTGAAAAAATATTCCAATTTTTTTCTTGAGGGAGTGATATACTATATTCTTTTTCAATTCAATCAAAAAAATTTCACCACAGTAAATCACTATTGTTATTCAGTGACTTCACGAATATCAATTAATTTTTTCTTTATTCATATATTATTTTTATAAGCCCTTTAAATATAGATTTAATTTTCTTATGTTATTCTTAATGAAATAAAATTATGTTTTTTACCCAAACATCGAGAACAAAATATCATGTATTAAATGATTCCCCAATCATGTATTTTTTTCCAAAATTTCACCAACCAATATATCATCTAAATAAGTTGAAAATTTGATTTTTTCCAACAATAAACATAAATCATATTTTAGCGTTCCCCAAACATTCTTCAAAATGATATCCTATAAGATGATTCTATTTCACTATAATAAAAAGGAAAAGTTAATCTGTGAATGTATCATAGAATATTTTAGTTCTGGTTAGATTAATATATATTAATATTGACATTATTCTTCAATAAAAGGTTGATTATACCACCCTACCATTTTATTGGTTATCAATATAGTTCTAACTACATTGAGAGTTGAAACATACGTTAACTCATCCATTTTGAATTTCATTAACACATCATTTGATATTTAAAATTTAAAATACATTACTCCAACAAACTTTTGTATAGGTTTCTGATTACTACCTCTGAATATAATGTTCTGTTCTTACACCAACACCCTAAACTACATAAATGATGACATTTTTACTTAGAGTTTCAGATAAAGTCATATAATATTTAAGTGTATATTTTATTGTATATTTTCTAGAAGTTGAATTCCAATAATATTTCTATTTATTTAGGATTTAGAAAATATATTCTCAACCTAGTTACTTTTAGATCCATATTTCAAGATACAAATATAATCACTTTTCAATATGTACCTGATCATTCAAAACTCTATTTAGAAATGTTTTCTTCACCTCCATTTGGAATAAAAGAGCTTTTTTGACAACCACTACCTAGAAAATACTAATAGGCTCTCTTAAATTAATATGTGTAAAATTCTATTTATCATTAGTGTCTTTAACTTATGCATACCCTATTGAAATAAAACATTCTTTATTTCAGGTTATTTATCCATTAAAATATGTTTTTTTCTCAAATATTCAGTAGGTATCAATCAAAATATGTTTTTTCAATATATTCAAAAAATAATTTTTTTATTAATTTGATGTAATTAAGACTTCCTAGATTTCATGGTAGATTCATCCTTTTCAAAATTTTCAAATTATTTTAGTTCAATACCAGATAATAGAGTAGTGTTTTTCATTTTATTTATCATCTAATTTAAAATTCCAATGAAGTTTTCTATATGAATTTTTATTTAATTAACGTGGACCCTATTTCTTCATAGAAGTGCTATAGTTTTTCTCAATCCTAGGTTTTTTTCTTAAAATGATTAAAATTGATAGTCATCATAATCCTAAAAATAATTTGGATTCATACTAATATATATATTTTGATCCACTTTCATCAAAAATATACTCTAAAATAGAAATTAAAAAAATCATATTTGTATTCAATCTTATAAATATTTAAACCAATTCTCAAAAAAACATTTCCCTTTTGAAAATATATTTAGGCCTTACACAGGGTTGAGTATCCTATAATAATACCTTCAACTACAACATCACTATACATTAACAGTTATATATATATATATTTTATATGAAACACTTTCTACCAAATTCATGCAATTCAGTGATGATGGTTTCCTTCTATGTCACATTTCATATGGAATATTCACTACCCACAGACATAGTTATTATATAATCATAGTATAGAAAACCATTTGTTCTACTTATTCTTATTATTGATGTGATATTACACTATCAATTGACATTGTATTTAACATGTTATATACTATGATATTTATCTATTCCACTACCCCATTATATTGGATGGTTCTCACTAATGATTCTTAATTTTTAAACTATATTTTTCAAGGTAATTTCCAAAATTATAGAATGTGAAATAAATTACAGTATCTGGTCACATACATTTCATGGTTCTAGTGGTTTAATATTTATATCTTCTATAGAATCACATTTTTTAAACCTTTCACATTAATTTTACAATGTATTAATACATTACATCCCATCCCTCAAAAATCAACGAGATATATATTAAGATATCAATCACCATTGATTATGCCTTAACTAATTAGAAAACAGATAAATATGCCTGAACCAAATTCTGTAAAACTAAATATCTATTCTAATTAAGTAGATATGGATTGGAAAACATAATTTCAAAAATAAAATAAATAAATTTTTCTGGATCTCATATTAAATTAATAATATATATTTCACCTATATATTTTTATAAGTTCTTCATACACTATTGGATAATATGTCCAATCCTATGATAAAATTTTTTTTTCTCTTTTTAAACTGAAATTAGGAATGTATTATATTGAATAATAATATGATATTAGTTTCCCAATATCCTATATCATTTTATTAGAAAATTCATAGTCTTTCCTTTAATTATTTAGACCTTCTGATGAAATGTGTCTTTTAAACCACGATCCAAAATTTAACTTCTGAACAATAAATATTTTTGAAGTCCCTTGATGTAGTTTATTTAAGAATTATTTAATAGGTATATAGTGATAAGATCCATACCACATAAATTGACATTCAAATATTGGTCATCTCTAATACTAAAATATTCCATAATAATTTCCCTTTATATTCAATAGAAAATTCACATTTTGTGTCATATCATATGAGCAACCACTCTCTAGATCCATGATGCATTTTTATTTTATGAATTCAATGAAATATTAAATAAATTTTTGTTCTCCTTGTTTATCCTTTCCATCCATGAAATTTCTAAATTTGGTGATTCTTTTGTTTATCACTTATTATTATTTTCAGTTGAATCAAAAAGATTAAATTTTTTAATCATTAATGGTGTATAAATCTTTATTCAATTGATTTGTTTTTTATTTTTTTGAATCTATTTTCATCTATATTCTATAAAAATATTTTTCTTATTTTCTTGAATTATATAAATTTACATTAAAAATTTTAGAAATAAAAAATAGTAAACATAGAAATAATTTTTATTTCGAAATGATAAAAACTTTCCAGATTACCACTTCATACTTCCATTTTTATTTCTACTTTTATAAAAACCATCCTTTATAAAAAATTACATTTTATGGCCTAGTAAAACATAAATTTGAAACATCATCAATGTAAATTTTTTGATGATGCCATTTCTACATATATCACCTTTAAAATATCATATAATTTTTTCCCTTATATATATTTTATTGTCCCATTATGGTCTAAGGTGTGTTAGATTTTTGATTAATTTTATTTTGGTTGTTTTCAATGGATTCTAATTCATATAGGGGTTGGAGGGTTTGGGTTTTCATTAAGAGATGTTCATTATAATAGAAAATAGTTTTAGGTCTATTGGAAAGGATTCATAGGTCCACCAACTCATCAGTGGATTGTCTCGTGGTTGGGGCATACATTCTAGAACCAACATTTAGAGCACGGTTTCTAGCGACATGCTAGGGGAACCACTAGGGATATTTTCAAAAAGGGTTCATTTTTAATTTTCACTCTAGACCCATTATTACACAAAATTATCCTCTCCACAGACACATATCTCATGTTTACAATGGGAAAGTATTATTTAGGTTGGAATTGTGTCTCTACCCCTCTTTTCATCAAAATTTTTAATTTTCTCGTTGTATTGGGTCTTTCTAGTTAAATATAACACTATACTAGATACCAATATTTTCACCTCCTCAGTTTCTTTTTTTTATAACCATATTACGAGGAATATGGTGATTTCTTTGTCATTTCTGCGTTATATGATTTTTTTACAAAATGTTACTTAGTTTTTTAGTACTTTATTACTAATGATATGATTGAAATTTTCATTCTATTATGTTTTTTGTAATGCTACATGCATGTATTTATGTGTGGGATTGTGGGTAGCTCATGAGATTTCCTTTTAAGGTATAATTGCATCTTATTTAGACCATGTATGTGTAGTGTTATGTTTATAAGGGAGAATCTATTTAATTATTAGTTAGTGTGAGAATTACCATTCAAATTGTGATCGATGTAAGTGCCATCCAATTGTGAATTTCGACATTACAGAAGATTACTAGGAAGGAATATTGTTGTTTAGTCTTGAATACATGAAAGATGAGATGGGGTAGTTTTCCCAATAATATTTTCCATATATTTTATTTAATATTAACATTTTTACTCTTATTTCTTATGGGGCCAACCCAAAACCATTGGGATGATTCATGGTTATATGTAGGGCCTACCAAGAACCTTCAGCATAGGTAGAGGTGACATATTGTGCATTTCGAGTACCTTTGGGATTGTATGGGGTGATATGGTTGGCCCCTAAAGAATCATTGGGGTGGAATGAGGAGTATATGAGGTTCTAAACAATGGGAAAGACATATACCATGTGTTATAGTTACTATCACGGTTCAAAATGTCTTTCCTTACAAAATAGTATTTATATAGGTAGGGATGAGGTTTATGGATAATTGGTTAGTTCACTATGACACTAAATTATTATGAGTTATTTATATATTTATTTCTTATCAATAAATTTAACTTCCTATACATATGGAATTTATGTTAAGGGACCATTGGGGTGTCCTACTGAAATTATTCTCACACCCTACACATGAATCATTATACACAGGTATAAATATTGATTTGGGATTTAAATAATGTAAAGGGACCCATGATTAATTTTTTTATATGTGATAGAGGATGGGGATTTAGGTGACACTAGGGCATACTCTAGGAGTAGTGATGACTATTTAATTATTTTTATTTTGTTTCTTTTATACATAGATCTCCCACTTCTTAGGATCTCTATATATAGGTTATATATCTTTGGATATTCTATTCCATCTTCTTATGTAATTTTATGATGATGTTATTGTTTTTATTTACATGGTTACATTATTACTTGCTTCATGTAGGTATTTCTTATATTTCATGGTTTCTATTATTTTGATAGATATTGAGGGAATAGTTTCTTATATGTTTCCTTGGCCATAATCACTAGTCAACAAACAATTTTATACAGAGAGTTATGTATTACGATCTATACCTCCTTGGTCTGAAGTATGTAATTCAGTTTTGAGAGTTATGAGATTGCTTATGATCTTTTAATTGATATAATCTTTGGGACTTTGTATAATGGGGATTGGATGGATGGGACTTTGATAGGGGAAATAACATGTTCCTTTCATCACTTGTGTACTGGACCTCTATGTTACCATGTAAATTAGTTTGATTCTAATGGTTGTGATAGAATAGTTCATGTTGATCTTAGTTATTGATTTTCTATTAGAGTTTATTAAAATATACTCTTATAATTTGGATAAGAGAATGTGAGTTTATGCATAATGTCTAGGAAGGTAGGTTCACATGTCTTATGTTAGAATGTTGGTGATTTATATAGGCCATGATTAATTAAATGTTGGTTAAAAATATATTCAATGTTTTCCCAATTTATTATTAAATATATATAATATAACCTAATAGTTCTTATTATATGACTATTATATAACTATAATTAATGTGTAGGTACGATCAACTTGGCATAGGCCTTATATAATTCTTAATTAGGTTATGCGTAGTTGTTGTTGGTAGGTATAGCGTTACTCTTAGTGTTTTTTTGACAATAGAGACCTACTATCTACTTGAGTTTTGTATGATAGGATATTAAAGAAGTTTGGAGATTTAGTTGGCCTCTAATATATTTCTTCCCCATTGAAATCACATGGTGTCACCTCAGCATCCTAGGGGAGGAAACATCCAATGTGGTAAAAGTTCATGTTAATCCACAAGATTTTTAGGAGGAGAATATTGATAATTTCTCATATGTTACTATTTTAATTTATTCTAGAGACCGCCTTAATCTGTCCATGTTTTGTGTCATACTGGTGGGGATGGGGTTCCCACTGAAGTGAAGCATCCACTGTGGACTTCACCTGGGACATCCAGCTAAACTCCACTCATGTATTTAAATGTATGGGTAGTCAATAAGACAATGATGACTGGGTTGAAATCCATCAAAGATTATTGACCCTATGGAGACTTAGACTAATCATTGTCTGATGTTGATGAAATTAATTTTTAAAGGACCTACTAGATAATAGTGAAGTGTGATGAATGAATATGGAATAAATTAGGATTTAACATTGTTCAAGTTCAGGGACCACTACATATTGGATTGGTTTTAAATCCATGGTCCAAGATATAGCATTTATTTTATGGATATTCAATAGGGAATAAAATTAGTGGTTTAGTATACATGTTTAATTGTAGATATGATGTCATTTTCAATTTTTTTCATGTATTTAGGATCCAAAGTTTGATACATTTGAGACAGGGATTTATGTAGTAGTCGGGTATCATGTTTAAATAGTTGACCTAACTAAGTACTCAATTCTGGTTCGTAATGCTCACACCATTTAATAGAGGTTGGTAAAGGAACGTGTGGTGGGATTTCCACCTTATTTTTATAGTCATTTTCTAACTGGTATGGGAGATCCTTTCAGAGGACGGAATAGAATACATACTGATACATTCTTTAATTACGAGGAATATTTTATAAAGAAAGGGGACTCACCTCATCCACCATTGATAGGTAATCCTCTAGTTTTATTCCAATGAGATATTCTAGGGAACTATTATAGTTCATGTGTTATTTAGTCAATGGATTGATAGTAGTACGAGATAAGGGATATAATCTATGTTCACTTCTTGTTTTCATCTGTTTCATGTGTGTAGAGTTTCAAGAATGGATCATGTACAAAGGGTCTAATCCAGAGTACCATTGGTCAATATTTGGGCTTCGTCAAGGAGATAGCGTCGATGACCAGTTTATAGATCTCATGAGTGATAGTTATAGGTTATGTAGAGTTCAGTCCTGTGGTTTGTCCATGGATCATGGTAATGGGTCCATTGATCCATTACTCTTTGCGTTTTGTAGAGGTGTATGTTCTAGCTTATAATATGGAGGGTCTACCAATATGGAGATGTATAATTCTGATTTCCTCCAAACTATCTATTTATTTATTTGACAATGGGGATTCTCATTAATTTTTTTCATCCCAAGATATTTATATGTTACGGATAATAGTGGATTTTCCCTGGTTTTATTATTTCTTATTACCCTCCATGGAAAATTCTACATTGTGTGTGCATGATTACGGAATGTGTTGTAGTGGTCATTGAATATGGTAATTTCCTGGTTTTCTTAGTCCTTAATATGTTGTGTTTAATCAAAATATTTGGGATGAAAATATTTAATTTATTTCAAGAACATATTGATTGATACATGATGCAGATGGATTTCACCTCCCCTGACAGAGAGGATTAATTCCATACTATTGAATGAAATAATGATATATTAATTTTCAGGATAGAACAATGAAGGATTAGTGTCATTATAGAACTTTTCGTAGGTTAGTTACTTGTAGTGTATCATTTGATATATCTAAATAGTTTTCCTCTCATCTTAGATCATTACCAGGATGGTTTTCTAGTTGATTTTTAGGCCTTCCTATCATAGGGGTTTTGATATTGAGATCAAAATATTTTTATTTTGTGATATGTTCTCCCTAGAGATATTGGGAATGGGAGTTATTCTGTTATGTATTGAAATATATTGGAAAAGGTCATAGTGTAATTGATGAAAATGAAAAAATCATGGAATAAATTCTGAAACTGAATTAAGATTACTTGTTAACATATAATGTCTTTTTGAACCCATTTGTTTTTCATTTTTTAATACATTATTAATCTATATATTTAGATTGGGAATGTTTTAGACACATTCGGTGATTTGAAAATAACAACCACTCACACCCTGCTCAGGCTTCTATTTGGTACCTGAATAGATTTCATGGTTACAGGTTAGGAAAAAAGCAAAGGGTATGCACTAGTGGGTTGATTCTGTATGGTATGAGCAGGTATTTGGGCTACAAACATAGATTCTAGACTTAATTTTGGATTATTCTATTATAATATTTTGTTTAATCTTTACACTAGGCACTTTATGACATGATATTTCATATTCATTGTTTGGTTGTGGCCATGTCCATAATATTCAGAAATGGGCGATAATTCATATTTATTGGATATTATACACTATTTATTGTATTTATTTATTGTAATATATTTTTTAATACACTAATATAGAGGGTAGAAAACTTTCACATGTTTATTTAGACCCCAACTAAAATTCGGTAGCCTCTAGTATAAAAGGATCCACACTTGAGGTCATGTGTTGACCTGGCTCAGGGCACCAGTTTACTGAAACCCGAGTTGGGGATGTTACACTCTAGGTTTCTTTCTATCCTTTTATAAAATGTTATTCTATTTTATGTTTATATTTATTTGGTTTCATTAATAAATGATTCATGTGGTGGTTTCTTCTATTGTATTCTTAATCTATATTCACATATAATGAGGTCATAGTCTCCCAACCTGCTACATTAGAACTCATGGCATGTTGATATCATCATGAATATTAGGATTCAATTATGAGGTTATGTAAAACCTCCTCCCAGACTAGGTGATTTAGGGTGTGTTGTTACACTGACCTCATATATTATTTACAATTTTTATTTAATTTTTTTTCTTCTAGATTTATAACAAATACCCATTTTACCAATTCCATAAGGGTTTTAACCCCAAATAATTTCATCAATGGATTGTGTACATTGGTTTTCTCCCTAATTTAATATTTCATATAAAAGCTTCTAAAAATAATGATTATTCTATAAACCATATGTTTTAGTTTTTATTTCAGGTCTCTTTGTCAAAGAAACAATTTCTTATTCAAGTATTTTAAAATTCTTGACCTACTTATTTATAGTGTTATCTATATCATGAATGATATTAATATAATTTTTACTCATTAATATAGAATTGAATACATTTTTATATATCACATGATTATTTTCAAAAAAATCATTATTTTCGAAAGATAATCCACATATTTTTTTTCTAATAAAAATATACTATGGAATCATTCATTAAGCCTTTTATTATTATATTAATAATCAAATATAAATAAAAATATTCTATATCCCCTTCAAATATCACTATATAGTATAAAAATCCCTCTAAATGATCATTTTCTTCAATATCTATTTTATACATATCCACGAAATCCATAATTTAATCCTATATATTTGATATAATCTGAACTTCAATACCTTTTAATGAATCTTCTTCAGAATCATCTTTATATTTTCTAAAAAAACATCACCATAAAACATATTACCCTTTGATTCACAATAATTCATGTTCATTGAAGATGGAAAATTTATATTTTGATTTGTTAAGAATTCTATATCATTATCCATTTCATCATATTACATTGGAAATCTACTAGTGTTGTGTCCAACGATTCTATAATAAAATCATTTTAAAGGTATGTTATGTTAAAAAATTTCCATTTCCAATTTTATAATTTCACGCAACAGGTGACAAGAAATTATCTGTTACATCATCTTCATTTTCTATATCTTGAAATTTATGCTTGTCAATATCCTTGGGTGTAATGTCTCGGATTTTCCGTGTATTATTTTAAATATTTTATGGGATTATTTCAAGACCGAGCACGAAGACAGCACATCGTTCCAAGGACCAGTGAGTCCGGAATGGTGGTTTGAACTTTTTTTTATGTTAAGTGAGTTGGCGCTTGTGCGAGGTTGTGGCGGTTTCCAAATGGAGGCCTGGACTAAAAATCTGAGGGCACCGTTTCGTCTGGGACGAAGACTTTTCCTAAGAATGAATCTAACCTCAGCCGGCGCAGGTCGTCTGCAAGGTTTAATTTTTGGCATTTTAAAAAGGGAATCTATTTAGAAGGAATAAAATAAATTAATGATTTGTTTTATTATTTTAAAACATTTCCTTTTTTAGCATGTCCTAATCCTCCCAGATAAATGCATCCTTATGGAAGATTCACAGAATTAGCCTCATAACCCTGCGAGTTGGGAGAGAGAGAGAGAGAGAGAGAGAGATTTTACTTCGAGATTGGGCGGAGGAGGACACGTTGGAGAACGACGACAGATCGAAATCAAGAATCATTGCGCCGACGTTGAAGGATCATGACGACAACGGAAGCACGGTTCCTTCATCAATGATCAATCCTTTCGAATGCTAGTGGTTGTTATTTCAGTTTCTTTTCCCCATTTCGGACTTTAACGACGAACACAGATCAACAACAAACAATTTGATCCACAGATTCTTACATTCTTGCGGGAGAGATTTTCTTTGGGAAGATTATGGGGAATTGATCCATGCATTATGTTGTTGTTGATTCATGCTCCGTTTAAGCCTATTAATGGGAGAGGATCACGGTGTGACGAACAACAACGGAGGTTCATTCCTCAAAATTGTTTATTTGTATTTCTTCCCCTTTTCCTTCCTCGCGTGTTCTTCGCATTCTTCGTGGGGCGACGAACAAAGGATCATTGGACATCCGTTCCGCGAAGCAACGATCCCAAGTCGAATGTTCGGCACTGCAACAACCTTTTGGATGTGCGGCGATGATGACAGATGACAAATCAGACCGGATCGAGAAAGGGCATTCTTCGAGCGTTCTTCATGAGGGAAGATAAAATCATGTTTTTGAAGCTACTCGGAGGCCCGAAAATGACAGAAGCACCTTCATGGTGTCAGGGAAACCAAAACCTGATGGTTTTGTGGTGATCGGATGGCTAAATCAATGATCAGAGCAGCACGGGAGGCGCGCCGGTGAAGAGTACCATTTCTGGAAATTTCCAGAATTAACTTGAGTGTACTTCCGAAGAACATTCCGTGTAGTACTGGTGGTGGTGGCTAAGATTTTGGGGTCAGAGAAGAATCACACGTCATGTTACCCTGGTCAAACAAAGTGTTGGACCTTCCCCGAAGCTCGACATGTACTTTGGGTAGTACATGGACACAGGATGATCTACACGACTTCAGGCGACACGGTGTGTACAACTTGGTAGAAGCAGCTACGTGGGACTCTACATGTATCTTGGGGATACGCAGACACGGGATGGAGTACATAACCGTGTACTCCATCACACGGCCAGGTGAGTCCACCAGCGCGGGTCACCCGGTGTGCGGATTACACGGGTTGGAGTACACGGGTTGATAACCGTGTACAAGCACATGGCCAGAGTACATGAAGCCCACCCCAATTACCACGACATGGCATTTAAACCATACTACACGCCATGTACTTAGTTTTTCTTACATGACCATCCTATGACACGGGCCATTGAACACGGGCAGTACCCGGGGTTAGACAACACGACGTGTATCTTTCTACAAGCTGTGTACTTTTTTGAAAATGGCATGGTCCTTTCATTCACCGTACCTTTGAAATCTTTCATTTGTTTTAGTGCCCCTTCTTCGCATTCCCCTAAAGGTTAGGCATCATTTCCCACTCAGGAGTATGATCCCTTCAGAAAGACTTTCTGTGATTGAGTCAGGCATCCATCCGAGAGGCCCAGATCGAGATCCTCTATCCATTATGGACACTAGGTTGAGTCAGGAATCAATGTGACCAACCTTACTAGGCCATGATTTTCTAGCAAGCTGGTGTATCACCTAACTGGTGAATCTGGATGAGTCGTGGTATCCGACATGGCCCTGGAAGTGATCCTCTTCTGTGTGTCACGATCTTTCCCACTCAGGAGTGTGTCTCCCGTAATGAGTGCTTCTATCTATCGCAACCTTTCCAATCAGGTGTGTGTCTCCCGTAATGACTGTAGCTATCTCTTGTGATGGTTCCCGATGAACATCACTTCTCGGACGGACGTCATCGGAGCTAAAAGACTCGTGGAGTGTGTTCTCTCGGAATGAGCGCATCACGGAATCTTCGAACAGAATCCCTTATGGTGGAATGCGGTTGTGTGACTTGTATCTAGGCCACGAGTCTGGGTTTTTAGTATATCTAGTTTGTTCTATATGTTCTGTAGACATATACTGTGCATATCTGACTTTACCTTGTGTATTGGTTTGTGGTTTTCGGGGTCCTATACTGAGTATTTTTATACTCACCCCTGCACGGGCTTTGCCCACATATCTGCTGTCTTGTGCAGATGGGCATTCTTTTGACAGAGTCCGGGGTGGACTAGGATAGGACCGAGCTTTCTGAGTTCCCTAGATGCTGAGGTGTTCATACGGCTACGAGTAGCATTCCCAGTACCTTTTCAGTTTACAGGTTGGACTTTTCAGTTTTCAGACTCTTGTTTGTTTGCTTTTTGGTGGGCTTGTATTTTTGGCCCTGATTACTTTTACAGTACTCTACCATTCATCATACTCTATTGGTTGGGGTTTAGTTGTATGCATGTATTCTTTTTTCCTTAGTGGTTTTTACATTTCAGCATTTGTGGGATTAGAAATGTGTGCGTGTGTACAGTTACATTGGCAATGCCTCCCATGTTAGTAATATGCCTACTCGGTGCTAGTCAGCAGCCCCTGGCCTATTGGAGGCGGGCTTGCGGAGTCATGATGCGGGCCCCACTCAGACGGGTCGTGAAACAGTGGTATCAGAGGCGGTCGGTTCTACCTTAGGATGAAGAGTCTCTGAGTTTGGTTTAGGGAAATAGTGTTACATGTTTCGAGTTCGGCTTTCAGGACAGAGAATCCAGTGTTGGTGCGGCGGCCGATGTATCCATACACCAGGACTCTGATAACGTGCATTTCGACTCGATACATGAAAAAATTGGTTGCGTGGAAATAAAAGGTACATGATTCATATTGGAATGGGTTGTGTTTTCGAGGTCCTTTTTGTTAGCTATCCAGATATACTCATTGACCATGATTGATCTTTTTTCTTTACAGGATGCCTCCACGACACATACTCGCTAGGGTTCAGCAACATGATCACGAGGATGACCCCCTCAGTGACGAGGCTTCGATATAGGGACAAGCTCCCCAGGAATTGCCACCAGGTGGTGCACCTGCTATACCACCACCAGTGGAGAAGCCAGTGGTACTCGCGGTACCGACCGGTGAGGAGCACAGGCTTAGTGCGCTCCATGAGTTCCAGAGACAGAGACCTCTCAGGTTCCGAGGCGAGCTCGACCCTTAGGCGTCTAAGGACTGGCTTGAGGCGGTGACCAGAGTTTTCCGTCTAGTGAGGACACCAGCAGACCAGATGGTGATCCTATGAGCGAGACTTCTTCAGGGTTCGGGGGGGTGATGGTGGAGTCTGACCACAGAGACTCAGGATGAGGAGACCCTTTTGTGGACGGAGTTTGAGAGACTCTTTAAGGAGGAGTTCTCTCTGGTTACGCTGAGAGCTATACGCATCCAAGAGTTTCTTCAGCTCCAGCAGGGCAGTATGATAGTAGATGAATATTCATCGAGGTTCACCAACCTCGCCAGGTACTCGATGGATATGGTAAGGGATCAGTACTTCAGATCTCAGACCTTTGAACGAGGTCTACGGCATGACATTCAAGCTAGTGTTGTGCCTCTATGCATTTCCACTTGTGCTGGAGTGCTCGAGCAGGACTTGGTGATCGAGAGTTTCCTGGCGGAGCAGAGACAGCCACCGGCAGTCAACAGCAGACAGACAGGTGCAGAGACCCCCGTAGTAGGGAGCCGACATCAGTCATAGGGATATGAATGTGGGAGACATCATAGGAGGACCCAGGACAGGGGATGGACAGTCCAAAGGGCACGCTTCCATCTGGGTGATCGTTGACCGTCTCACCAAGTCAGCCCACTTCTTAGCTATTAGGAAGCAGAGTTCTGTAGAGAGCTTGGGACGTCTCTACATGTAGTAGATATTTCATATTTATGGAATCCACTCAACTATAGTCTCAGACCTAGATGCCCACTTCACATCCCAGTTATGGAAGGGATTTCAGGACGCTTTTGGGACTCAGCTACGCTTGAGCACAACATTTCATCCCTAGACGGATGGTCAGACAGAGAGGACCATTCTGGTTCTGGAGGATATGTTACGAGCCTGCGCCTTAGACATTGGCCACAATTGGGAGGACCACCTACCACTGGTAGAGTTTTCCTACAACAACAGCTACCACTCCACCATTGGTATGAAATTGTTTGAGACTTTGTACAGGAGACCCTACTGGTCACCGCATAGCTGGACCGACCCTGGAGAGTCAGCAATCATGGGTCCAGAGTTAGTGCGAGCCACCACAGAGAAGGTGCAGATCATCCGGGAACGGATGAAGACTGCACAGATCTGACATAAGTCTTATGCTGACAGACGACGGAGACCTATGGAGTTCTAAGAGGGAGACCACGTCTTTCTTCGGGTCTCACCTCGATGAGGGTTGCAGATATTTCGCCGAGGCGGCAAGCTATCTTCGAGGTTCATCAGACCTTTCTAGATTCCTTTCAGAGTTAGAGAGGTTGTGTACCACCTAGATCTACTGCCACATTTGCATTGGGTACGTGATGTCTTCCACGTGTCGCAGCTGAGGAGGTACGTGCACGATCCGTCGCACGTCATCGACTAGGGTGAGCTGGACATCAAGGATAGAGTGACCACTGCTGAGTACCCGGTGGAGATCGAGGATCGACACTAGAGGATCCTTCATGGGCGATTGATTCCAATGGTGTGCATTCGGTGGCAGCACGAGAATCTTCAGGAGAGCACGCGGGAGTGGGAGGCTCAGATCCGTGTCCAGTACCCTCATCTTTTTGAGTAGCCATTGTTTTAGCTTTTCAGGGATGTAAATCCCCAAGGTGGGGAGAATGTAATGTCTCGGATTTTCCATGTATTATTTTATATATTATATGGGATTATTTTAAGACCAGTCTCGTAGACATTACATCGTTCCGAGGTCCAGTGAGCCCGGAATGGTGGTTTGAATTTTTTTTATGTTAAGTGAGTCGGCACTTTTGTGCGGTTGTGGAAGTTTCCAAATGGATGCCTGGATTAAAAATAAGAGGGCACCGTCGTGTCCTGGATGACGACCTTGCCTAAGAACGACTCTATATTCGACTGGTGCAGGTCATCTGCAAATTTTAATTTTGGGCGTTTTAAAAAGGGAAGCACATTAGAAGGAATAAAATAAATTAATGATTTGTTTTATTATTTTAAAACGTTTCCTTTTTTTAGAACAACCCAATCCTCCCCTACAAATGAATCCTTATGGAAAATTCACAGGGTTAGCCTCATAACCCTGTGAGTTGGGAGAGACAGAGAGAGAGAGAGAGATTTCTCATGGAGCTTGGGTGGATGAGGACGCGTTGGCGAACGACGACGGATCAAAAT
The DNA here is from genome assembly GCA_963277665.1 of Viscum album. Classification (NCBI taxonomy): domain Eukaryota; kingdom Viridiplantae; phylum Streptophyta; class Magnoliopsida; order Santalales; family Viscaceae; genus Viscum; species Viscum album. The sequence continues at coordinate 1,008,609,916 of OY728156.1, forward strand.
AGAGATTCGTTGCGCTGATGTTGAAGGATCATGATTACAATGGCAGTGTGGCGCCTTCGGCATAGATTTATCATTTTGAATGGTAGGTGTTGTTATTTCAATTTCTTTTCTCCGTTTCTGACTTTATTGATGAACGTGGATCAACCACGAACAAGTTGATCCGTGGATTCGTACGTTCTTGCAGGAGGGATTTTCTTTGGGAAGATTATGTGGAATTGATCCATGCTTTATATTGTTTTTGATTCTTGCTCTGTTTAATCCTATTAGCAGGAGAGGATTACGCCGTGATGAACGGCGGTGGAGGTTCATTCCCCAATTTGTTTATTTGGATTTCTTTTCCCTTTCCTTCCTCATGCGTTCTTCGCGTTCTTTGCGAGGCGACGACCAACGGATCATTGCACATCTTTTCCATGACACAACGATCCAATGTTGAAGGTTCGTCACCAAATGACCTTTTGGAGGTGCGGTGACGATGGCGGACGACGAATTGGACCGGATTTGGAAAGGGCATTCTTCGTGCGTTCTTCGTTCAGGAAGATCAAATCATGTTTTCGGAGCCGATCAGAGGCCTCAAAACTACAGAAGCGGATTTGTGGTTTTGGGGCGACTAAAACCTGAAGGTTTCGTGGTGATCGGACGGCTGAATAAATGATCAGAGCAGCACAGGAGGAGCGCTGGAGAAGAGTGCCATTCTTGGAAATTTACAAAACACACGACGTGTACTTCCGAAGAACACACCCTATAGTACTAGCAATGGAGTCTAGGGTTTTGGGGTTAGAGAAGAATCACACGGCGTGTGACCCTGGTCAAACGGCGTGTTGGACCTTCCCCGAAGCTCGACGTGTACTTTGGGTAGTACACGGACACGGGATGATATACACGGCTTTAGGCGACACGGCATGTACAACTTGGCAGAAGATGCTACGCGGGACTCGGCGGGTATCTCAGGGATACGCGGACACAGGATGGAGTACACGACCATGTACTCCATCACATGGCCAGGTGAGGCTAGCAGCGCAGGTCACCCCGTGTGCAGATTACACGGGTTGGAGTACATGGGTAGATTACCGTGTACAGGCACATGGACAGAGTACATGGAGCCAACCCCAATTACCAAGACACAGAATTTACACTATACTATATGCTGTGTACTTAGTTTTTTCAACATGACCAGCCTATGGCACGGTCCGTTGTACACAGGTAGTACCCGGGGTCAGACAACACGGCGTGTATCTTTCTACACGCCGCGTAATTTTTGGAAAACGACAAGTTCCTTTCATTCACCATACCTTGGACATCTTTAGTTTGGGTTATTGACCCTTCTTCTCATTTCCCTGAAGGTCATGCATCATTTCTAACTAAGGAGTATGATCCCTTCAGCAGGACATTCTGTGATAGAGTCAGGCATCCATCTGAGAGGCCCGGATCGAGATCCTCTATCCATTCTTGACCCTAGGTAGAGTCAGGAATCGACATGACCAACCTTACCAGGAATTGATCCTCTACCAAGATATAGTATCACCTAACTGGTGATTCCAGATGAGTCTCGGTATCCGTCATGCCCTGACAGTTTTCCTCATCTGTGTGTCGTGATATTTCCCACTCAGGAGTGTGTCTCTCGTAATGAGTGCTTATATCTATCATAACCATTCCACTCAAGAGTGTGTCTCCCATAATGAGTGTAGATATTTCTCATGATGGTTCTCGACAAACAACACTTATCAGACGGACGTCATCAGAGCTAAAAGACTCGTGGAGTGTGTTCTCTCGGAACGAGTGAATCACAGAACCATCGAACAGAATCCTTTATAGGGGTATGCGGTTGTGTGAATTGTATCTAGACCACGGGTCTGGGTTTTGAGTATATCTGGTTTATTCTATATGTTCTGTAGACATATATTGTGCATATCTTACTGTACCTTTACTTGTGTACTACTTTGTCCTTTTCGGGGTCCTCTACTGAGTATTATTATAATCACCCCTACACGGGATTTGCCCGCACGTCTAGTGTCTTGTACAGATGGGCATCCTTTTGACAGAGTCCACGGTGAACCCGGAAAGGACCGAGCTTTCTGTGTTCCCTACCAGATGAGGTGTTCCTACGGCTATGAGCAGCAGTCCCAGAACCTTTTCTCTTTACATGTTGGACTTTCCAGTTTTCAGACTCTTGTTTATTTGTTTTTTGGGGGGCTTGTATTTTTGGCCCTGTTTACTTTTACAGTACTCTACCTTTCATCGTAATCTATTTGTTTGGTTTATTTGTATGCATCCATTCTTTTTTCCTTATTGGTTTTTACATTTCATCATTTGTGGGCATAGAGATGTGTGCATGTGTACAGGTACATAGGCAATGCCTCCCATGTGAGTAATATTTCTACTCGGTGCCTGTCACCAGCCCCTGGCCTGTTAGAGGCGGGATTGGGGAGTCACGGCGCGGGCCCCACTAGGACGGTTCGTGACATTGGGTGTTATATCATTAGAGGAATTTTCAAAATATCTCTTTGGATAAAACAAGATTTTATATGGAACTGGAATACTATGTATGTCATGAAGTGAAAAAACACTATGAATCAACATCTCAATAGATGGTGATTTTTTATTATAAAATTGACGTAATCTTCTAATAATCATATTCACTATGTTATAATCATTTATTTAATAATTAGGTCAATGACTACATCTAGAAATACTATTAATATTGTTAAATAAACCTTTAAAAATTCCACTAGAACACATCTTATGATAATAAAATATATTATATAAAAGCATCCAATTCACTTCATTTACTTCATATTAACATTTAAAAACATTAGAAATATTATCCAAACTATCAATGGTTATTGAAAAATACATCACCAATATAAAAAAACAATCATAAAATTTTCTCAATAAAATATTCCAAGCCTTCAAATAATCATTCATCATGTTATATTCTACATTGATCATAATCCTATCAGTGGGATCAATGACTTGATTCCAATCTATTGGGGCTATGAAAACATCCATTCAATGAGATTTATATTGTGATACCATACATTTATTCCAAATATTTTACATTCACCCATAAAATAATATTCCTCACAATTCATTTAAAAATGTCTCCATTGTTTCATTATCTCTCAAATGATTCATGAAAATACATATGGCACTAATAAAACATGTTTTAACCTGGTGGACCAATTGAAACCCCTATTTGGTCAGTTTGAGAATATGTATATTTATAATTTTCCATTGATTAACCAAATATTGTGTTCATTTTTTAAACTAAACATTAATCATATTTATTGTACACAATTTGATGTAAAATATTTAATATTGTGGATAAATATTTATTCATCGTTCACTCATAAAAGGTTACAACCAATGACCATATATCTATTATGTATTGATATTCCAAACAACCACAACATTTCTAGTATGTGATAATAATATTTGAGAAGAGATAATTAATCAATGGAGGACTATAGACTCTTGATGTCTTAAATTGACTACTTTTACGTGGGTTACAAAGATATAGTTGAAACATAGTATGATTATTCAAAAATAATAAACCATGGTTCAACAGCAAATAAAAATGGGGTTCATTATTATTATCTTATCACTAATATCAAGAACATTAGATACATGCATCAAACTCTATTTTCTAGTAATGGTCTTTAATATAGTTGATTCATAACAGTTCAATTCAAAATTTCATATATTCAATAATTTTCTCATGAAAATCCACTTTTCTTTTCGTTATTCAATGATATAATATTTTCCTATGTTTGTTCTTCTATTTTTCAATGTGGATTTAACATTTTTTAAAATTAAATTTTTAATTTCAAATTCAAAAAATCATCTTATTGTAAATTAAATCCTATACATCATATTTATTTTTTGTTTATATGTAGAATTTAAAATTTAATGTGTTGTTTTAAGGTGTTAAAATTACAAAAAATACACAATAATATTTACACATAACCACCATTTTTCAAAATATTTTGACATTTAGAATCACTGGGAAACTAACTTATTCACAATATAATTGGTAAAATTCACTGTAACATCCCTCAACTTCTAAATAGGGTGTGATGTGACCAATCTCTTTTTGTAATGAGGATTTCATAGAGGGAATAAATAAAATATTCCCTAATTTTATCACGATGTATTTTAACTTCACACAATATGAGTCTTTAAACACTAAAACACTTGAATCTACCTAGATTTATTCATATCAAGATCGTTTCTTTTATGGTGTCACCACATAATTTCTGAATACTCGTAAAATCTTACATATCCATTATGAAATTACCTACCATGTCACAACTTGTTATAAGCTTATAAACTTTTTCATTGTACCATATGATATGTCTTACATATCATTAATGGAATGAACTACTATGTTGTAGAAAATAGAAGGATTATAATGTTACCAACAAAAAATTATGATGCTTCTTCAAGGAGAATGACTCATAGTAAACAACATGAACAATCAATCTTTTATCTATTCAGAATTATATATTGAAACATGAAACTAACTTGAATTACATCCACAATTATTATAATAATATGTCATCTTGAGTAAAAATTCAGAAAAAACAATATATAGACATAATTTAGTTGTTTTTATGAACCTCTATTTACATGAATTTATAGTGAGGACTATTGTGTTCAAGGATGTTGAGGATTTATTAATTCCCCATAGTTTTACATTATATTATTACCTTAAACTAAATACTATATTAAATAGAATCATTCAAAAAAACCACCAAATCAAAAAAAAAACATGATAAATTTTATTGAGATGAAATATTATAATTAAATATAAACATGAATAAATTATTATAATATTTTATAAAACACCATTAAGAAATTATAAGATAATAAATAAACAAGTAAATAAAAAAGTACCATGAGCATAAAATCATTATATAAATTTTTCTCCATGAAGAATATAGAACTGGTTTTAAATAGGAAACTGAACTAGAAAAATAATTTAAATTTAAATAGTGTTCTAAATGAATAGGTAGAATTATTAAATATATTTACGGTGGGATATATATAAAAAAATCATACCATTGTATATATGTTCATTTGTAATTTTCCATTATAAACATGATTATTGGATATACAGACAATAGCTATATCCAATGGTTGTGTTCTGTAAATAAATATAATATAATTTCAAATTTTTATTTAAAATATTTTATTGTAATAATATTATATGTTACATATTATTAGTTTTTTTTAATTAATGATTTAAATCATTTTTAAAATCTATAAAAATGATTTTAGTATTAGTGTTTTGAGAAAAAAAAGTTAGAATATGAAAAATTAAACTTAATAAGAGGTGGTTAAAATTTTTTATTGTTAAAAATGATATTTTTCAAAGAACTCTTATTATTAATATTGGTTGTTTTTATCAAAATCAATTAAATTGATAATTTTTAAATGATGAATATAATGTTAGAATTTAATGTATATGAAATAGGTTAGTAATAACATAATTATTCATTTATTTGAAATATGATTTAAAAAAGTTAATGAAAAAAGTTATTCTTATAATAATATATTTTTATATGATTTTAAATTAAAAGTATAATTATAATTTTTAAAAATTATATAAATTAAACTTATTTTAAATTTAGAATTATCTCATTGAAATTTGGATTACATTGTTCATCTTATATTTTTTATAAAAATTATTTAGGTATATAAATAAATAATCTAAAATAGGTAAAAATAGTTAAATTCATGTGGGCCAAGTTTTTTATAATTAAAATTTTATTTATATACTATATAATTTCTTTTTTATTTTTAAATGTTAAATCTATATTTCATAATAACATTTCTGCACCAAAATTATCTGATTCCTTTGGAATTCCATCTTTACCCATTATCTAACATATGTTTCCAAATAAATATCCAATATATTCACCTATAAAAGTATATATCTTATAAAACATCCCAAAAGAACTATATTTATTCCAAATACTCTTCAAAAAAGTAATTATTCTCTTGAATACATCAATTAAAAATGGAAACATTTATTTCAAATTTGGATGCCTAACTCCTTCATTCTTAGGGAACCCATGTTAAGAAGCACTGAACTCATCGATTATGTATCTAAGATCTTATATTTAATTATCAATAATAATATAATATCAACTATATTTTAACTTCATCTTTAAATTAAATGGTGTTATAATTAAATAATATATTATTTTCGTAAAATAATACTACTATTATATAACTCAAACTCATACTCATTGACTAGTATAACATTTTCCGGTTTAAGTTGGATCATCCACCTACATGAATTTTATTATACCAAATTAATAATATTCACCATGAATAATTATCAATACATTAATAATAAAAATATATGATTTTAAATATATATATATATATATATAATGTAAATGTTTCTAAATGGTGGATGAAAAAATTAATGATGACTAGTGAGTAAATTATTATTATTGGTAAATTACCAAAAAATGTTCAACGTGGATTCCATTATAAAAAAACCATACACATATATTATTTCAAATGAATAGGGAAATAAATAAATAAAATTGTAAAAAAATAATCACATTACCTCGAATAATTTAGGAATGATGAGTTTGGTATCAAATATCAAGGACATAAATTAAGATTATTAAAGATGTATGAAATAATTATTATGATTATAATAACTTGAGGAAATTAATGTAAAACATACTTAAATATTTGTAATTAATTATTATAATGGAAATTTACAAAAACAAATGTGTATAGGTTTATGATATTAGTGATGATTATTATTAAGATTATTAAAATGATGTTAAAAAAATTCCATGGATGTAAGAAGTAAAGGTTGGTTTATATTCTAAAATTAATTTGAAATTGATATTTTTTATGTTTTAGACTTCCATATATGGAAAAAATAATTCTCTATTAATCCCCATATATTTCTTAATACTTATGTTATTTAATTGTATTACATTTCCTCATACCATTTATCTGATATGTGGTTTATAATTCAACCATATGTACATTTGAAAGCGGAGTCAGCCCTGTCTCCTCATTTGGGTCACGAATCATTATATTCCATGTCCATTTTATCTCTTTTATTTTATAGGCATAATTTTCTCTACTTATATTATTTCATAAGGTAGTTTCCCATTGAAATAACTTTTTATACAAACAATACATCTTTTAATTTTTCTAGTCCTGTCTATTTCATCAATATTTGAATCAATTTTCAAAAGTTTGAAAAGAATACTCCTTTTTAATTATTTCATGACAAACTCCATTTTTTAATTTATTATCATGTTAATAATTAAGATTAATTTCCTTGATTTTCGTTGTTTTTAAAATTAATGTATAATACAAATATTTTTTGAAATTTTATTATTAAAATAGTAGTTATCAGATTAAAATGATATTTATTATTCAATAAACTTTTCTAACACTCTTATAAAATTTTATTGCATCTATGTAATCTACCTTTTCTATTTATTATCCTTAATTTGGAGATATTATATTACAATAACACACACCTTATTTTTCATGATGAATTATCGTCTTATTATTATAATTTTTTCATGATATACATTTATTTCAATCATTAGTTAATCTGTGTTGAAATTATCAGAGCATTAATTTTCATGTGGCACACCTATATTATTCTATATGAGATAGGTGGGATAAAAATTTCATAATCCTTTGGTTCATTTGATAAATAAGTTTCTCATGATATTTCATAGAATGTGTAATTAACCCAAGCTCTCAATGGTATCTATAAACTAAGTGATATGTGAAATTGAAATTATACATCCCTTCAACATGTTGGGTATGGACATAGATTTCATGAGTTCAGAAGTCTAGGATTTTTGAGAAAAATTAGTCCACTATATAACCCTATCCAATATTTTATGATGATCTTGGATGTGGTCCTTGATAAATGGATTGATATTATTCAATTATTTTTATGAAAATATTTTTTTTATGATTTCATGGATCATGATTGTTGACCCATGTTTCCACTATTCAATTACTCGTGTCTTAAGTCATGCCAAAATAATTATTCAATAACACCTAATTTATAACTTATAAAATATTTTTTCTATTATATATATCCATAAACATGGATTATATTATCATATCCACATGTTTATCCTATTTTCACATTCTATCATCTATTTTTCTCTCTTACATGCCCTTACTAAGCATCTTTGATCTCCCATTTTTTTAAATCATTTCTCCCAAGTTATGATGAGGATTATATTTTATGAAATACCTTCCGTTGTATAATTTGTAAATAATATTTGAGGGTGATATTGAAGAATGGTTTTATAATATGATTAATATTTACCTAGTCACTATGTCACGAATCCATCAGGTTCTAGGATTTGATATATTTCAATGTAAATATTATTAATATAAAATTATTTATTATACACGTATTTTGTGCTCAATCCACCGTAGTTGGTATCTAAGTGGGGTATAGATACTTGTGGGGTTTATTTTATGACTAATGATAGTATATAACCAAAATTATTATATTATGAACCAAAATTAATGTAGGAAGAATGTATAATGATATCATTTGAAATAATAAGGCCGTTACTTAAGAAATATTTTGATTGATTTTATTTACCATGTGATTTCTTACACAGATAATTATTTTCTCACACTCAATATAAATTTTTTTTATTCATTCAACATACTAATCCATGAATAATAATGTTAAAAAAAGTGTGATTGGAAATGAAATTATTTAAAAAATGTGAAAACCAATGGAATGTTAGCTGGGGTGAAAAATCGCACGACCACGATAATGACACTCTCTCAAGCTGTGAATAATAAAATGAATCATGCTGAAATCCACCACACATTAAGGTTATAATAAACAATCATTGAATATATTTTTAAAAAATAACCACCCTTTTTTGGGTCTTTCAATCCAGTTATTTATAATAAATGGATTAAAACAATAGATAGCGTACTATATGTTCTCTAGTTCCCAAAGCATGAAAATGATGGTTTAGTTGTTTATAAATTTTATCGTGATTTTGATAAATGGTAGAATCTCATTATGAATATTCAGAAGAATGGTGAAATAATCTCCATGGAATGAGAGTAGAATAAGAATGTATTATTTAATAAATACACACCCTATACTATTCCCACTAAAATGGAGAGAGATTTATTATAGATAAATTGTTCATGTATTTTCTTCAAAATGCTCCCCCAGTTTCAACATTCCATGTTTCAGAATGTGATCTCCATTCTTAAAATGGAGTTTTCTTGTTTGTCAAATGGTGTGGTTGTGCCACGGCATCCTCGGGTGGATGTAGTTGTAATAGGGGAGGAGATCAAAAACAATTGTGTGGATCGTTCCCGTATAATGAAATTCAATAACTATTTGAGGTAGGGGATTCATTGCTTATCTATTATTTTTCATGATACTATAGAGTTAGAATGTTTTATCCCACTAGATCCCAATAAAAATGAAATAATAAATATTTGAACCTGATAAATAAATTGATACCAATCCTATGTTATTGACCCTTGTTTTAATAGATAGTGTGATATCAATGATTTCTTTGTTTAGATATTCATTATTTATGGAAATTGGTAAAGATCACAAACTAGGATTAATTTTAATTAGTTGTGAATGATAAAGAGGAATTAAAATGAATCTGGTTGTTGGTGTTTTAATTTGTTGCTAATAAAATTGATGTAGAAAGACTTTAATTATTTGCGATAGATTACTGTTTAGGTTTCCCGTAGTTGAAAACTATAAATAATAAATTATTTAATTCTGGATGGATTAACAAACTAGCTATTTTAGGAAAAGATAATCCATGATAGGGTTTTTAGTTACCCTCTTTCTTGTAAGGGCAAGAGCCTTTTGATTTAGAACCCTAATTGCTCGTTATGTTTGATGGTTGTATACCTTTTTCAAGGGCTTGGATCCAAGTTTACATGATGTTTGTTTTCATACTTCATGTGTTGTGATATGAGCTTGGAGGGATATTGTGATATGTGGGGGTAGGGAGGCCCATTTGTTGTGGCGAAAGTTGAAAACTAGAGTGGCTAGATGCTTTGGTTTATGCATGTGGGTGTTGGGGAGGACATCGAAGACGATGAAATAGGTTAGAATTGAATGTTTGGATGTTAGCTAAATCTTGGTGGTTTTTTATCTACATTAATTTCCCCACTACTCAAGGAAACTAGTCTTGCTTACCCTCCATCAACAAAGGGTTGAAGACACATAGGAAATGTCATGTTCTTTCTTTGTTTAGATTCTCGAGGGATGATGTGTAGACACTCTGGCCATAGGAGGAAAAGTATCGATGGGTAGTTAACCTAATAAATTTGTTAATGCCCCTTATGTTTAGTAGATTAACATGTTTTCTAAAATTCTTAGGAATATGGGAACGTAAAAATTATGTTAATAAATGATTTCATAAATGATGTTATCTTAGGGGTCTGGAGCTTACTCAGACGCAATGCTGAGGTTTCAATTTAACAGAACAATTGGACATTAGGTGTGATGATAATGAAATGTAATGCAGAATTTTTAATGGTTAGTTAATGTTTAATAATTTAATTAATGTAAATTTCAACTTATAATAATGGAATAAAGAAATAAAATTAAGCTATTTAAATGGTTGTGTGCTTATATGATACCTAGTATCAACACTGGTAGTCAAGATTCCCAAAGAAGTTAGCTACAGTTGAGTCAAAGACATGGTTTTTCACATAGTGTGGTTGTGAGATATACTATATATTGTACTTTTGTGTTTCAATATGCTATCCCACCCAATCAGTTACTGAGACTGACACCCTTGGGATTCTGAGCCCTGGGGGTGCTTTCCCCAACATTAAGGTGGGAGGATGGATGGATGACTACCCCCTTTGGCCCCTGCTCTCTTATATTGGTAGATACTTGTGCTTGTAGGCACAACAATTAGTTTTACCCATATATGTGTGTATAGGGTTGTAATGTCTTATGGTTATTCACACAAATATATTCCAGATATAGTTTCTTATGTACTACTATAGGTGTAACAAGTATAAGATGTGATGGATTAGGGATCCTTGCTTTGTGTATGGGAAATAATGGATTGAAGAATTAATACTTGATGTATGATACATATTATTCAAGATTTAGTGGCTCCCATAAACTACCTGGTGACTTTTGTTACATGGACGTGGGTTTTTTTTGCATATGGTCTCTCTTGGGATGCTACGCCCAAGTATCTGTGGGCACCATTTTTGGGGAGAGATTCTTAGAATGTTAGACATTGGGGAAATGAGGAAAACCAATGGGGAAGTGGTAGCGTGGTACCATTTATATTCATTATCATATTATATACTCTTGTTTGTTATACTTGGTGAGAGTACCCATGGTGAGTCTGGGAACATAGTATACATGTTTAGTTGATGAGTTAGATTCACTTGTTGTTCACTATTCATTAGCCTGATTTCTTTACATTTGCACGAGAGGTTCTCAGGAGGATCCTAATGAGTATATTGTTATTCTTAGCCTATGTATGTATTATCTGTTTCTCAGGTGACTTGGATAAGGTTAGAGGTCAAACTGGTATGTTCAAGATTGGGGTTGTAACAGCTGTTCAAGATTCATGGTTATTGTTGTATTTACTTTACTTGGGTACTAGAAGTTTTTCCTTCTAGTTTAAGTAGTTCTTGCATTAAATTACATATGTGTACTTGGGGTTTCTATTATATTTATCTTTGAGTAGGATTTGGTTGGTGTCTATCTTATATCGCTCTTTCTCATGTGTTCTCTTAGAGATTAATGCCTATTATTTGTGTGTTTTCTATACCCTTGGTGCTAGTCTTCAACCCAGGGCATACCGGAGGTAGGAATCGGGGGTCACAATCTCTCTTCTCACATTGCCGACCCATGAGTGGTATACCTTGTAGGGAGGGGGCATGCCAATGTAGTATCATTGGTTTGGTTGAGGGATTGGGTGGAGTTTGGTGTTAGGCACCGGCGAGGTTGTATGGGTTGGTAGGGAAACAATTTCAGTCATGTTTAGAAAATGATGTAAACACTGGATAGAACCCAGTACATAGGAATTTAGGGCCCCTGTGATTTGATGCATGGACCTTTATGTTTACAATGGCTACTAAACGAGGTGTTACTAGTTGCTGGGTAGAGACCTAGGAAAGGATAAGGTATCATTCATCTTTAATCCTGTATTTGAATGGGTGGAACATGGAATAGGTTAACAAAAAATGAATAAAAGAAAAAAATTAATTAATTAAACTTGACTCTTGCATATTCTAGGTTTAGGATTTCTAACTATTTTTAATTTTTCATGTATGTATCTGGGTCGACACCCTCATTAGTTTCACAAAAAATATGTCAAGTAGGTCGTTCCAGCAGATCACTGTAGGGTAGAGGTTGACGACGATGACACTTGGAGGGGGACACTCTACAAGTGACAGTTCCAGAGATTGCATAAGTACAAGGGCTCTGTTTTAGATGTAGTCCCAACAGACTGGTTGGAGGAGGTTGAGATAGCCTTAAGTTTGATCCATCCTCAAAAATATCACATGGTGTATTTTGTTGTGATGATGCTACATGGAGTGGTGAGGTAGTGGTGGTTCTTCATTATTGAAGATCCCGATGAGTCAACAAATTCATGGGAGGAGTTCCGAGACATGTTCAGAGTCTAGTTTATTTCATCGAAGGAAAAAGAGATCCAGACATTGTCGAATGTACAATTTTCTTGTTTTCTAATTGGGTGTATGAATTTTTTGATTCAGGAGTGACACACTCATATATATCACCTACTTTAGCCCATTCTTTGCGACTTGAGGTACTGAGGCTTCCAGTTCCCTTGGCATTGACTATTCTAGTTGGAGGTCAGGCTGACTTATTTGATGTATGTAGAGACTGTGAGTTAGTGCTGTGGAAACAACTCTCTTGGGCACATTTCCTATGTTTAGTAATACAACCATATGATGTCATCATTGACATGGATTGGTTGTATTTGGTCAAGTCTATCATGGATTTATTCAGGAGGTAGGTGGTGTTCTTCGATGGAGATGGAAAGCTAGCGGTGTTTGTTGGTGACCAAGAGCCTCATATGGGTCATTGGGGTGTTCCATCCTTATCAACCTTGACGAGTGAGTTGATGTAGCTTTCTTAAGATGTTCAACATTTCGAATTTCTTAGGGTCATAGAAGAGTGCCCTGATGTCTTTCCAGATGAGTTTGTAGCATTACCCCCATCGATGAGAGATCGAGTTTGGGATTGATCTAGAACTAGGAGTTTCTATTTTCTCTATGTATCCATATAGTATGGAACCTTTTGAGTTACAAGAGTTACATATATATCTTCATGGTGTATTATAATGTGGTTTTTTAGCTATGTGTGTCACCATAGGGTTCAACAATTTTGTTCATAATGAATGGTGGTTGCAGTTTTTGGTTGTGTATCAATTATCATCGCTTATACAAAGTGACATTAAAGAATCTCTATTCTCTCCCATGAAATGATGATTTATTCTATCAACTGAAGGGTGAAATTTGGTTCTCATAGATCGAATTGTGGTCAATATATCATCATATGCATGTAAAGGATGAGGATATCCTAAAGACCACTTTTCGTTGTTGTAACAGACATTATGAGTTCGTTGTAATGTCGTTCGGTGTGAAGAATTCTCCAACTATGTTCATGGGATTGATGAACAATGTGTTCCCTATGTTTCTAGATAAGTTTCTACTAGTTTTCAATGAATACATCCTTATGTATTCCACATCTGATGAAGACCATGTGAATAATCTACACGCTGTTTTGGGAGTTCATATTCAACAACATATGTTTGGTGTGTTTTCAAAGGGTGAGTTTTCAGCTCGATAAGTTCATTTCATGGGGAATATGGTATCATAGTAAGGAGTAGTTTTGGGTACATTGAATATAGAAGCATTTGTGTCTTGGTATATCCCCATGAAAGTGGAATTGGTGTGATGTTTCCTTTATCTCGCAAGATACTATTGAAGGATTGTAGTTGGTTTTTCTCAGGTTGTGAATCCTCTAATAGAATTGACCAGAAAGGATTAGGTACTCATGTGGACTGATCAGTTTCATACAACATTCGAGTATCTAAAAGAAAAATTTGTAAGTTATCCACTTATTTTCTTCTAGTAGAGGGAGTTCAGTTTGATGTTTTTTTTCTATTCTTCACATCTGGGGTTATATTGTATGCTTATTCAGTAGGTATTAGTTTTTTATTTTGGGTATTGGATGTTGCATCACTATGAACATAGCTATGCCACCCAGGATCTTTAGTGGGCATCCGTGGTGTTTTCTCTGATGTTGTTGATACATTACCTTATTGGAGAAAAATTTGTGGTTTTCACCGATCATAATAGCTTGAGGTATGTTTTCTCCTAGCATGACATGAACAAGTAGAAGTGTTAGTGGAAGGAGTTCCTATAGGAATAAAACATTGAAATATAGTATACACTAGGAAAGGGGAAGGTTGTGGCTGATGCACTGAGCAAGAATTCATGTAGTGATGTAGTGCATGAATCTGGTGATTCCTAGAGAGGTATGGAATAATGTTTATCACTACCCCTTTATATTGGAGAAGTTGGAAACAATGGTTTTATTTTCTAGATGAATGTGTAGTTATCTCTGGTTCAGAAAGAGGAAGGGTCCCAGTTGGGGGGTCTAGAGGTGGAGGCCCGGAGAGACAGATTTGTTTGTGAGGCCTATAATGGTTGGTCTGATGATAAACAACATCGGTTGTGGTATCAGGGAAGGCTTTTTGTTTCTTTGGGGATGCGTGAGATGGTTCTTAGAGAGTTCCATAGTTCAACTTTAGAAATTTACATTGTCTTGATAACGATGTACTTGGCTTTGAAGATTCAGCTTTTGTGGCCTGGGATGAAGCATGCAGTTGCAGAGTTTGTGGCTCGAAGATTGGTCTGCCATAAGGTGAAGTCTGAGCACCGTATCCCCGATAGTTTTCTCCATCCATTATATATTACTCAATGTAAGTTGGAGGACATCTCAATGGACTTTGTTACTCGTTTACCTTGAGCACATGGAAGAGATGAAGTTATTTGGGTGGTAGTGGACCTTTTAACGATATTATCCCACTTTATAGTGTTCAAAGAGTTGAGATCGGTGGAAGTTTTATCAAGGCTATATCAGGAGGAAGTGGTGAGACTCCATGGATTCCCGAGGAAGAAAAACTATGATCGATATCCTTGTTTTACTTCTAGGGTGTGAAGAGGTCTCTAGTATGTTTTTGGTTCTCAGCTATGCCTTAGAACTTCTTTTCATCCATAGACGGATGGTCAGACAGAGCAGACCATATAGAATCATGATGTCATGTTGCGCTCTTATGTCTTAGATTTTGGAGGTTCAAGGATGAGGAACTTACACTTGGCGGAGGTCACTTAAAACAATAGTTTTCAGTACAACATTGGTATGGATCCATTTGAAGTAGTGTTGGTTTGAACTTTCCGTTCTTCGTTTTGCTGGACCTGGGATAGGGAGTCAGCAATTCTCAGACCAGAACTAGTGCATAATATGACATAGATGGTTCCGATGATTCATGAGAGGATGAAGACATCACATGATAGTCAGAAATAATATGTATAAATAAGGAAGAGACCATTGGAGTATGATTTTTGAGATCACATGTTTCTAAAGGTAACTCCCCATCGTGGGCAGTGAAGGTTTGGTCGTGGTAATAAGATGTCTCCCAAGTTTGTTGGGCCTTTCAAGGTGTTGGATCAGGTTTGAACCATGGAATATCGAGCAGGACTTCTCCCAGAGTTGAGATAGAAATATGATTTTTTATGTGTCATAGCTATGTCAATATTATCATGATGACTTCACGTCATCGACTGCTAAGAGATCAATGTTCACAATAATGCGACCTTCGAGGAGTGGCATGTAGAGATCCAAGACCATAAAAAGAATGTGTTTCACGGTTTTTTTATCCACATGGATTGGGTATTGTTGCAACACAGTGGTGTGGATGAGAGTACATGGGAACGTTTTCCACATATATATGCTTAGTACCATGAGTTGTTGGATGTCTAACCCTCTTCATGTGATGATGTTGGATTTGTGGTTCTATACCATTTGGGTTTATGATATGAATTTATTTTGATGATTCTTCTGGATTATTCTTTTTTGAGAGGTATCTCGATGGTAGGATGTTCAGACCCCTTTTCTTCTTCCCTTTAGATGGGATTTTAATTCAAAATGATAAGAATATTTTGAGAGGTTTCTGATATAAGGGCACAGACCTCACCTGTCCACTCCATTGCTGAAAGCTGGTGTATGAGGTGTTCTTAGAGGAGAAGGTGACTTATCCCCAACAATTTTTAAAATTTTTTATTTCGTGAACAGTGTCATCGGTGAGACTAATGTGAACCATAAATCAGTGATACCAGTGTAAAGAGTTTTATCAGTGAGACATATTTGAACCATGTATCGGTGAGACCGATGTGAAATGTTCAATCGGTGAGACAGATATGAATAGTTCAATTTGTGAGACTGATGTGAATAATTCTATCACTGAGACTAATGTGAGTAGTTCCATTGATGACACCAATGTAAAAATGTACATCCCTAAGACAGATGTAAATAATTCCATCAGTGAGACCGATGTGAACAGTTCCCTCAGTGAGACTGATGTGAATCATTCAATATGTGAGACTGATGTGAACAGTTTCATCGGTGAGACAGATGTGAACAGTTCAATTGGTGAGACTTATTTGAATAGTTCTATTAGTGAGACTGATGTGAACAGTTCCTCGGTGAGACCGATGTGAACAGTTCCATCATTGAGACCTATGTGAACAATCCCATCAGTGAAATATTATGTGTACAGTGTTTCTAGGATTGATTGGTGTACATTGTTTCCAATATCGTGTATATTGTTTCCAGGATCAGTAGGTGTACAATGATTCCGGAATCGGTAGGTGTGCAGTGTTTCTAGCCTCGGGTAGGTGTACAATGTTTCCATCTTCCTATAGCTTCTCCCATTTGATGTTTTTTTGGACATAAAACACATTCAATGCCTTGTTTCAAAGAATTAAAGGCAGATTCAATTCCCATAACTCCTATATTAATTTTCTTAAAGATCCAGATGCTTTTAATTGGTCATACAACATGATTTAATGTGATCCAATATTAATGTAAAATCCATCATATCTTAATCCGCTACTCTGTTAAATATTTTAAAGGTACGAGATATATTCCTTCCTTATTATACCTTCTGGTTCTCTGGTGCAAGATTCTAAAACCATTGGTTTTTCCTATCGGATTAGTGTGATCAAACCTCAATCCCCAGATAATTTCCCCTTTAAGTTTCTTCATGTTGCATGTGCGCCCCCTATTTGGGTTCAAGCAGCAAGTATCAATCCTTCATCGATAGAAGGTATGATCTAACTATGTTCTTGTATTGTCTTCTATTATTCTCCCCCTATATCTCTTTCCATGTTATGGAATGTGATCTCCATGCTTGTGATGAAGTTTTCATGGTTGTCGGAAGGTGTGGTTGTGTCGCGGCAACGATGGAAGGATGCAGTTGCCACAGGTAAGGATACCGTAATACATTATATGGATCATTCTTGTATATAGAACGTCAAGTACCATTTGAGGTAGGGTATTCGTTACTTCTCTATTCTATCATGTTCAACTACAGAGTTATCATATTTTATCCCACTGGATGCCACTATAATTTCCATAATAAATATTTCAACCGGATAAATAATTTGTTATTGATCGTATGTTATTTCCCCTTGTTTTTCTAGATAGTGTGATATCTATGATTGGTTTTTTATCCTTTCATTCTTGATATAAATTTTTTAAAGAATGTAAAATGTGATTAAATGTAATTATTTATCCAAGATAAAAAGGCATGTAAATTAATATGGTTGTTCTTGTTTTAATTTTATGTTAATCAGATTGATGTAGTAATCATGTTTAGTCATTTTTGATTGATTACTATTTAGTTTGACCATAGTTGGAACCTATAAATCACAAATAAGTTAATTATAGATGGATTAAAAATTTGGATGATTGATAAAAAGACAATTCCTATTTGGGTTATGACTTACCCTCTATCTTGAAATGCTAAAGGCCTTATTCTTTGATTCTTTGAGAGCTCGTTATGTTTGAAGGCTTGATGCCTCGTTTATGGCCCAAGATCCTAGTTGATATGATGTTTGTTTTCCTGCTTCTTGTGTTTTGATATGAGCCTGGATGGTTTTTGTGATATGTGGGGGTAGGTAGGTCCATTACCTATAGTAGTAGTTGACACATAGATTGATGAGATGCATTGGTTTATGAATGTGGGTGTCGTGGAGGACACCATAGATGATGAAATGGGTTGGATGTGAATGTTTGGATGTTTACTGAATCTTGTGGGTTGTTTATATACATTACTTTCCACATTGATTAAGTTATCTGGTCTTGTTACCCCTCCCTCAAAAAGGGGAAAAGATATGTGGGGTATGACACATGCTTTCTATGTTTTTATTCTCTAGGGATGATGGGTCTACGCTCTTGTTATAGGTGGAAAAGACTCGAGGGGTTGTTCACATACTCACCGTGCTGATCCCCCTTATGTTTAGTAGATTAGAATTGTTTTCTAAAATGATTTGGAATATGGATTTATAATAATGATGTTAATAAATGATTTAATAAATGATGTTATTCCATGGGGCTGGAGCTTGCTGGGATGCAATGATAATGTTGTAATTTAACAGAACAATGGACTTTGGGTGTGATTCTATTGAAATGTAAGGTGTAATTTTTTATTGTTAATTAATATTTAATGATTTAATTAACTTAAATTGAATCTTATGAAATGATAATGAAGTAATATAATAATTCTATTTAAATGTTTTTGTTATTATAGGATGCCTAGTCTTAGTAGTGGATGTCGGGAGTCCAAGAGACATTACATTCATTTGATTCTAAAACTATATTTTTCTCAAAGTGAGGTTGTGATATATACAATATCATGCACTTTTCTGTTTCTATATACTACCCCACCCTGTCCATAAATGTGACTGACACCCTAAGGATTTTGAGCCATGGGGGTGTTTTCTCTAGAATTCATGTGGGAGGATGGATGGATGACTACCCCTTTTATTCCCACTGTCTTCTCTTGGTAGCTACATGTCCCGGTTGGCACAAAGGTTAGTCTTACCCATATATGTGTGTAGAGGGCTGAAATGGATTGTATTTATTTACATACAAATATTCTGGATATAGAATCCTATGCACTACAATAGGTGTTACCTGTATAAGCTGTGATGGCTTGAGGATCCTTACTCACCATATGGGCTATAATGGATTTAGTTTTAATACCAAATGTATGATAGACATTATGTGAGATTTAGAGGATTCTAGAAACATCATGGTTACATGTTTTATATCGATATTGGGTTTTTTTCACTAAGTTCATGTTGGGGTGCTACGCCCAGGTGTCTACGGGAAAACCTTTTTGGAGAGAGATGCTTAGGACATGCGACATTGTGGTAAAGCGACATACAAATGGGAAAGTAGTAGCTGGTTAACATTGATATTCATTATCATATTATATACTCTTGTATGAAATACATGGTGTGAGTATCCATGTATAGGCTACAAACATTATATATCTATTTTGGTGAAGAGTTAGTTTCACTTGTTGTCCACTGTGCTTTAGCAATCTTTCGTTACAATTTCACAAGAGGATCCTAATAAGTATACTATTATACTCACCCTATATATATGTAAACTAATTTTTAGGACACATGGATGAGGTTGGTGAAAAATATGGTTACTAATAGCTTGTGGTTGCAGGAGCTCTTCGGGCATTGTGGTTGCCGCTGTTTTTACTTTCGTTGGGTACTTTTTATTTTTCCTTCTAGTTGTAGTAGTACTTTTATGACATTAAATGTGTGTACATAGGATTTATTTTATATTGCAGTCTAAGTTGGAGATAGTTGGTGTCTGTTTTATATCTATCTTTCAAATGAGTTATCTTAGAGGGTAATGCCTCCCATTTGTGTGCTTATTATACCCTCGGTGCTAGTCACCAACTCAGGGCCTACTGGAGGTATGACTTGGGGGGTCACTATCCCCATTCTCACATTGCCGGCCTAGGAGGGGTACACCATGTGGGAAGGGGGTCATGACATAAACTATATTATTTAATTGTATATTAATACACTCCATCATATTCCGATTCCATCTAATATCATGAATTCATTATCCTAATGACTATATTTTTAATTTTATTTGAAAACTCTTATGGTATGATGAATACATCTCAATTCAATAACTAATATCTAATAAAAGTTTGTGGGAATTTTCATGCTAAAAATTTTATAACCCTCCCTTGAGTAGAATTTGATGTGATATAGAGAATTGTTTGTATATATCTACAAATATTTCACATGAAATATTATGAAATAGAAGTCAAATTTAATATACTTAATAAACCTATGATCTTCTATTGATGAAATCAAAACCATGAAATTATTATCGAAACTAAATGCATTATATAGTCCCCAATAGCTAATCAAGAAGTGTGTTTTTCACAAATTTTTGGAGAGAAACAAAATATTGAAGATGTGACAATTTTTAATTAATATATTTATGTTCTTTATATATATTTTTCTATGCTCTCCCCAAATCGTGAGGTTGATTTTTCTATAGATCCCTAACATGGTACTATTCCAGTATTAAAGAATCTATATAAAATTTACCTAATAGAATTTGATGAATTAAATAACAAACATAAATATTATCAACATAATTGTATCATGCACCCATGTGCATCACATTGAGGTGGAGGATTCTTATTTTTTAAAACATATATAGATGAATTCATATTTTTATTGATTATCATGAACATTACAAAATAATGATCAATAACAAGTATCCTCTACCATGTATTGATTTATTATTCAATAATTTATTAGTGGGTAGTTACATCTCAAAGACTATCCATCAACTTTTATATCATCAATGAAGGGATACAAGTGATGATATACTGAATATATCAATTCATATATGATATAGGAACATTGAATTCATAGTGATGCTATATGGACCAACAAATTCCCTTTACTATCTGCATTGATATTATAATTAGAGTCTATAGATATTACCTCATTTAATTTGTGTTAGTTATTATAAATTATATTTACATATAATATATTAATTGAGGAATATGAGGAAAATAATTTTTTCATTTTTTAAAAATCTATTGAAAAGGGTTGTTTTATTTCATATTTAGAAAATGTAAATTATTTATATGGAGAGTATTATTATTGGGACATGTAATCACATTAAATGTCATATTCATGGGTCCTTGAAAGGATTATTTGATTGAAAAATGGTCTTGGAAGAAAACTATAACATATATATTATTTTTTCATGTATTAGAAAGATAATATCAATTATTTATATAAATTTTACCATGGAGATCAAATCGAATGACCATGATAACTCTGATGGAAGTCATGTTTTTCATAAAAATTAATTTGATGAAAATTTCAAGGAGATAAATGTACGGTTGGTCCCTACACTTTTACTCATATTACCATGTAGTGGGGAAGGTTTTATTAAATATTTTTATTATTTAATGGGTATTTTGGGATGTATCCTTATCCAAAATGAAATGGTGATATAGTATACCATACATGTATTAAATATTTATGATTAAAATTACCCAAAACATGATATAGAGATAGAAAAAGATCATATATTCATTGATTATACGGAGAAATTATCTGTGTGGTTAAATTTGTGAAACATATATTAATCAGTGGATATTAATTTATATATTAACACATATCGATTTTTACATTTTCAAAAGGATGTGGTCAGAGTGGATCAAGTAATACAACCACACAATACATTGACACCATAGGATAGAGAACAAACTGGTTGCTCCTCTGAGAAATAAGGATCATGATATTATATCCCTGAGAAGGGTGAAAAGGCACCTAATACTCAAATATTATAAAATCATGGACCTTGAAATTAATGGGGTATTTTATAATTCCCATATTATCCCAAATAATTCTCTGTTATCAATCCATGTTATGATCAAGGAGGTAGATAAGGAAGATATAAAGTTGTAGAATAATTTATATAATATTTTAGAGTTATACTTTTATAGTTCTAAAATTATAAAATTTGGGGAACATATATGTTACCATAACACATATTTGTATAATTATTAATTGTACGATGCCCATATCCCATAATACCCATACCATATAAGAATATCAATGATGTATAATGATCTAAAGAATAATTTTATGTGGGATAACATGTTTATAAAAAATTTAGATTATATATATTGATGATTGTTATTATAATAGGTTAAGGATTAATGATAGGATTATAATCTAACAAAGCAACGATTACAAATTCCTAAATTGATTTGGGATAACATTACCATGGATATCATGTCAGGACTTCTGAAGATCACTAAAATTCATAGTTCCATTTTAATTATCGTTGGTCCCCTATCAATTTCATCATATTTCACATAAATTCTAAAATATTTAATTCCTAATAAAAATTCTACAATATACATTAAAATGATTAAAATATTTATGATATTCCGCTCTTAGTTTTATTTTTTCATGATCTAAGATTTACCCTGAGTTAATTTACTATTATTTAATAATAATTGGTTCAAAGTTATGTTTCATCACTATTTATCATCCCTAGGATGATGATAAATCTGAATAGATCCATTCAAACATTACAAGATATCCAGAAATATTATTCAATCATATTTAATATGAGGTTCAGATTAAGAACTACCCCAAGAAGAGTTCTCAAATAACAACATATTCCACTGTTGAATTAAAATGGAACCAAATGGGGGTCAGTATGGTAAGAGAATTATTACTCCATCTTCTTGGGATGTATTTAGAGGGGATAATATGTTGAGAATAAATCATTCTCAAAACATTAAAGAACAATTTTTCAAACCATTATATTTTTCATTAAAACAACTCAAATTCAAAAAAAGAGTTATAATGATAATGATCAGTGGTATTTGTAGTTTAATTTTTGATGGAATGTATTCTTTCAAATTTTAGCACAGAATAAGGTTTTGAGAACCAGGATAAAAATATTTTTTAGACAATTATATATTTTCTCTTCAAAATTGTCGACCATATACATAATGTATCATTTCATCATTATATTCCTCCAAACCTCCCAAAATTTTATGATGTGTTCTACATATCACATTCAAGATAGTAAATTCTTGATCCATCACATCTCTAAAACTCTAATGATTTTTAATTTTTTTATCATATTTATTATATAAAATATTATAAATCTTCGATAATAATGATAATGTACTCTAAAATAAGTTAATTAAAATGGGTAAAATTATATGGTGGAATAATTTATTTTAGAATCTAATGTGGTATCCCAAAGTTAAAATTTGTAAATATAAATATCATTTTTTATATTGGTAACAAAAAAATATATGGTAAAATTATTTAATGGATATGAGTAAAACACAACACTATTTTCTTGTGTATTGTATAATTTAAAAAAAAAATTGTTTTATAGCTTCTTTCTGATAATAAAATAATAAAAAAAACTTGATACATTTTATTCAAATAAAATATTCTAATTTATGATAAAAATTAATACATAATGGGACTAAAATATGAAATATCATTAGTAAAATTACATGAGGACAATTAAATTTTAATGTTAATACAAAAAATAGAAAATATGTATCTTCGCGGGTTTCCATAAAGATCATCACCAATACTACAATTATTAAAATAAGGAAAATAATTATATATAGTATATATTTTGAGAGAGAAGTCAATGAATAATATTAATTATTTTATAAGTGTATGTAAATAATTATTTGTGAACAAAATATAAAATTTATATATATGGTTATCTGGAATATGATTATTTAATATATTTTCATTTTAAATATTTTTGTTGGAAATATTATAATTGGGTATGTTGTGCATTTGAAAATAATATAATTCACAATAGTGACGAATGAAAAAAAATATAATATTTAATTTAAACATTATAATAAAAATATATTCTTTTAGAAAAATATTTTGATTATTATTAAAATACAATTTAATGTATTTATAGAATTCAATAAAATATTTTAATACCAAAATATTAAAAAATTATATTTTTTAGATGAATAGTTAAATTTAATAGGATGTTGTTAAACAATTTTAATGATTAAAAATGTTATTTGTTATGATTTATTTAAATATGTAATATTTTTTTCTAAATAAAATTAACAAATCATATTTATGTGATAAATATAATTAATTTTAAAATTTCTCACAAAAACGTTAGAAATTATTTAATTATTAATTAAGACGATATTACTTTGAGAACACTTAATGTTTTTAAAAGTAATTTTCATACGATATTCAGTTTCTTATATGTTATGTTTTGGTTTAAAAGTAAAATTTATTAGAAATTTAAATTTAATTATATTCAATGGAGTAAAATTTTAAAATCATAATGCTAAAATTTGGTAATATGGGTCATATATTATTTTTATGAATGATTAATTACCATTAATAATACATAAATATGGTAAGTTGTGAAAAAAATAGGCAAAATAATTTGTCTCAAATTTTGATAGTTAAAAAGATATTTAAAAATTTTAATAGTTCATTAATATGTCTCAGGGTTAAAACTAAATGTTTTTCCAATATTTCCAAACCTAACATACTAAAGTCCATAGTGATTGCGTCTTTACCCATCACCTAAATTATGTTACCAATGAAATAACAATCATTTTCACCAATAAAACGATCTATCATATACATCATTCCAAAAAAATATATTATATTATATATCTCTCGAAACCTTAATTCGCTTTACTCTCTAATTCCTTTTACAATTTTTGTAGATTCTTTTTTCCAGAAGGAATCTTTATTCATTTCATCCTAATGAAAACATATCAAGGTGAAAATTCATCATGTGTGTGAGTTATTCTCTAATTTGTTCAGTCACCACCCACTCTACACTCTATCAAAATACCATAAAACAGTATAATGATTTATATTTACATAATTACTCTTTTATGAAAGTTATTCAACAATTATATAGCTCTCAACAATTACACATTATCTTATATAACATGTTACAGTTTGTATTGGATCAATCACCTAGTTGAATGAAAAGACACATAAATCATCATCTTCTCCATTAATACGTATCGAGACATTAATATTATTAATATATTATACATATGATTAATATATCTCATTAATATGTTTTTGAATGGATGTAATAAAATTAATGATCAATATTATGAAACTCATTATTATTTTAAATTATAAGAAAAATATTCATCATGGATTATATTCTCATGAACCATACCCACACAATCAAAAAACATGGATAGTATAATTTTTAAACCATTGGAAAAAAATGACAGAATGACTTTGAATAATTTTAAAATGATGAACTTGACGTCAAGAAATGAGGATGGACTTTTCAATTATGGTTCTAATAAGAAATAATTCATTTTACTTACATCTAATGAAAAAAATGAACTAATTTTTTTAATACATATAATTTATTATAATAATGTAACTATATAACTATTAAAATTTATGAATAATTTTTTTAAATAAGTTATTATCCTGATAAATATTATTATTCTTGAGATTTAAATAAGTTCATGGATCTTTAGAGTAATGGTAGTTCTTTATTTCTCATTCCCACTCTGAAATCAATTTTACTTATGTTTAAATTTACATCTATGAAATTTTTTAATTATTTATATCTTAAACACCATATAATTTACTTTACTCATGTTACTTATAGAATTTATAACTCTCCATTCTATTTTATGTCTCTTTTGTCACAACAAAATTAAAAAAATTTAAATTAGACTCAATCATATATATTTTTTAGTGTTGGTATTATTTATCATCCATATATATATTATACAATTTGTTTTAGGAATTTTTTTACAATTAATTATATGTTTTTGAGATAATTTTTTCGAATTTTTTTGGTTTCATTACAAAATGAATCGTCTATTATCATTTTCATTAGATATGTTTTCTTCTAAAATTATCTATCATAAAAATTTATTAAAAAAAATATTCATTTTAACCCTTTCTAAATTCTTTTTCTCTTATACAAATTTTAATAATGAATATTTCTTCCCAAGATTAAATGGATTTTTTATGTAAAATCAATTCGAATTATTTTTTTCAATTTTTTATTTTAAAATAAATTTTATATATAGAAAATTATATTTTTTGTTCGGAGAATTTTCATAGTTCTCATACTAAATTTTTTATCTATATTTTCATCCTTTAATATTAAATATTATTCACTTAGCATATATTATAACATCCTGATATTTTCAAAACATTAAATTAATACCATCTAAGATGGAGTGTGTCACCTGCAAATCCAAAATAAAGCATCATTTGAATAAAAATAATTGAATCATATCAAAATTACATGAAGAATATAATCATTATTAAATAAAATGATAATAATAAATTAATATAATTAATTAGGTTTATTTTTTATTTATTAATATCTTTTAAAAAATGATTCCTTTCAATGAATTAATTGAAAAAGTAGGGTAATTATATTTTATCATATCGGGTTAAAATTTTTACATTCAAATATTTATTATAATAGGTAATATTTATATTCCAAACAAATTTTTTCAAGATTAAATTATTAAGAAATCAATATGAACTAATAATAAATATACTTAATTTTCAAATTATTTTTTAATAATAAGTATTTATTTATATATTTTATTCTCTTATAAATTTATTAATATAAAAATATAATAAATATAATTTGATAAAAGTATATTTATATTTATATTTTGAATTTCAAAACTAGAAGGTTGTTACTTTTTGAGATTCATTGGTTATATTTTATTTTCTATGAATATTTAAAAATAATGGTTTTATTAAAATCGGTGTGTTTATGGTAAAATTAAGATGTAGGTATGATATAAATTATTTAAAAACATTTATCATAATCAAATATGTATTTTCAAATTTTTTTATGAATTTATAAAACATATTTTCAACAAAAAAGTTAAGTTTTCAAAAAATAATTTGGCCTTTTATCATAAAAAATATTATTTAAGTAAAATTTATTTTGTATCACATTGAATGAAATTTAACAGTTTTTTTATAATAATAAAAAAATTATATCACTATCATCTTTTACATTGATAATTTTATTCTACACATATTTTTAATATAAGGACAAAGCCTTAAATATTACTTGATCATGAGTTATGTTTATAATTTGAATTTATTTCACATTGAGGATCTTTTCAAGTTTAGATAATTAGAGAAATAGGCCATAACTCATACATAATAACTTAAATATCACAAAGTAGACACTTCTACTCAAAATCCTTTTTTACATAAAATAAATTTTTTAAAAAGAATCATGGTTTTTTTTCTATTTAAACTTCATAACTTTTCACTTGATTCCATCATTGCCTCTATCCACCCATAAATCTTATGAATTAAATTTTAAAATATGGGATGATCTTAATAATCTGATTATTGTGTTCTCAGAGAAAGAAAAAAATTATTCATCTGAAAACATGTAAACTATTAATACTTTATCATAAAGTAATTCTTTTGAACATTAAGAAGTATTAAACACCCTTCACTGAATATATGCTCATTGCTTACCCTTTTTTTGATCAAAAGGTTTCCTTAAATCCTAAAGAAAGAAATATATAACATGTGATGGTAAAATGGGACATAATCATACATAAATAGAATAAATGTATGGTCTAATTTCATACTTATCACTAAATGGGATAACTATATGGTCGAATTATATACTTATAACTAAATGGAATAGCCATATGGACGACTTCCATAAATAATTTATTGTAAATTATAATGTAAGCACCCATATTTGGTTTATCACCAAACCACCCATCTGTGGTTTATCAAGTAACCACTCATATTAGTTTTACCATGTAACCACCCATCAAATGTACATGTACCATTATATATTCATAACACATAAAAGATTTCAATTATCAATATTTCACTCATAAAATTTCATTGGAAATCACTAAAAGTCATTCTTGATATTGAAATAGTCTGTACATTTTCAAAGCTATTTTAAATACCAAAACACCCAAAAAAGGAATAAAAGATTTATATTCCTTATAAAAACATTTGTATTATAGAGGAATCCAAATATAAAATAACAATTAAAATGGAGAAGAATTCATTGTCATCACATACATTAAAAAATTCCTTTTGTAATTTTGTGAAGAATGTAAAATGATTCGTATAAAAATATTCCTATTGAAAACTATAACATCATGGTTCTGGATGCCTCAAAATTGTGCCACGTAACATGTTGGTCACTTGGCCTCAAGTGAATTTCCCTGAATCCCAGAGTATTTCGACTAGAAACGAGTTCCTTATGTGTGATAGTGGGGAAACTATGCCCTCGTTGGGAAAAGTAACACAAAAGAAGCCAATAGTAAACCATAGAAAAAGTAGTAATACTGTACAATATTAGTAAATAATGGAAGACTAATAGTATAAACAAATACAACATATATAAATAAATTATTATTGTCACATGTATCTAGGAAATAATCCGAACAAACCACAATACTGAAAATACAATACTAAATACAAAGTACATAAAACAGTAAACTCCAACCACATCGCAATCCTCACCTTGGTCCCATACTCTCCAGCCCCAACAACAATCATGTACCTAATAAAAAAGGGAATTTTCCCTTATCTATACATGAAACCATATAATCTGTTTGGGTTCAAAATAATGACCCAAATAGGGTGTCAGATGAATCCTATTAAGAAACCACCAAAATATTTGTGCCAGAAAGTTAGTGAATATATATAGCATGAAATATGAAAAAATGAAGCAATAAACTAAGAATTACTCAAAAGTAAATACTTATACTATTTAATTAAATTCATTTTCATTTATTAATTATTTAAATAATTGAATAATGAATTTTTGGATCTAGCCTATGCTCTGTATCCCTCCACATAATAGCAACAACAGACTTATCAGAAGTCCATCTAAACTACAATGTAAGACTGAGTCCCTATTTGTACTATGTCTTGGTAGACTATTCACAACCATTCAAACATTAATAAAGAACCCTCTAAAAAATCTCCCACATTCTAACCCCTTTAGTTTAAAAAAAATAATAAATTTCAATGGACAACCTTAGAAGCTCTAACAGTCGATACCAGTAGTTCCACATGGCGTCAATAATTTATACAGAACCTCTGGGTAGCTCTCACGGTCAATACCCCTTGGTCAATATAGAATAAATGATCAAAAACAACCTATAGGTATCTCTCACTATCAATAAACCCAAGGAAAAATATATATATGAAGGCTCTTATGGTTATATGTAAATAATCTTTGAAACCCCCATTGTTTTCTTTGTCCCAGGCTCTCATGGTTTATTAGAAGATCATCGTGCATATCACATTGAAGCACCACATGTAATATATAGCTCCTTCTTGGAGAAAATTCCAAATAATAACACATCAGATTCATATAATCAACCAAATATATCCTATGCCATTAAATTCATGGAAACGCGGTATTCTTCATAAGGAGCCTTGGCCAAATTTCCCTAATCTGTCAAACAATGGAAAACACTCAATGGGTGTCCAATAAAAAAGGTATTTCTTGAATGGCCTGAAGGCCTTCATTTTAATTGATTTTTGATAACCCCACTTTTAATGGATGAGGGGGAACACTTACACGTTTTGTAGGATCATAGATTACCTGGACCATAGGCATAAGATATTGCATGACCCAATGATCTTAGGGAATTCAACCACACTACTTACAAAGAACTGCCCCTCCACAGTATCTGTATCATGATAGTAGCTCTCCACCTCCGCACGTCCATCTTGATAGGCTTCCCATGCAAGAAGAGGCTAGTCCCAAAACATGGGTATTCATCACCATAATCATATATAATTGAAATACTATCATTTAAAGGACCAAACCACTTACGTCAATGTTTTACAATAAACACTTTGGAATGTCGTCCCTCGAATCAGCCTAGAACAATGTAGATCTATGAAAATGGAAAAACGATCAACCCATTATAACATATTAAATATAGAAATCATGAATATAGTCTCTAGGGAAGGAGAGATCTCCCCGGTGGGAATCCAACGCACCTGGTGACATCTCAATCAGAGCATGGATATAGAAACGATATGGGTTTGAATTTATTGGTAGTCTCATTGCTCACCTATACGAAAAATGAGATGAAGAAGCTTGTTCTAGAGATTAGATTATTACCCATTCCAATTAATAAAATAAAAAATAAAAGTACACATCTTGTTCATTTAATTTATATGCCCTTTATTAGCATTAACCGGCTTCCGTAATAGGCGGTCAGCCAGCTCACCCAAATGGCCATGTACTCGGCTGTTAAACGGCTACCCGTGGAAACGGGGTACACGACGTGTGCTCAAGAGTGTAATACATGTACTTATTAAATTCCCAAAACATATTTTTTCCCGAAAAACAACCCAAAATAAAGATACATACTCGAAATGAAAATCTATGTTCTTTCAAACTTCCACCCTTAATGAAATTCGTCACCGAATTTCCCTTCCACGGTTGGTGAAGAAAAAACATCAAAGAACTATGGCCACTGGGATCATACATCAGCATCCCTCTCCCATGTCTCATTCTATACTCCCTCATGATACCATAACACCCATACAAAAGTAATAGACCATCCATAGAGAACCTTCGTGTTGCGATTCACAATCCATATAGGGTTCTCCACGAAGGATGAATCCACCTCCAACTCAACCTCCTCTAGTTAAAAAACGTGATATGGGTCTGAAAGGTAATTTGTTAGCAGAGAAACAGGAAAGGCGTCATTCATAACCTGGTAACTCTGAGGTAACTGCAAAAGTTAGGCAACCAACTTGACTCTCTCCAAAACCTCAAATGGATTGACACATCTCATTGAAATCATTCCCTATCTTCTAATCCTCCTATGTACCGACCTAGGTGTGACATGTAAAAAAACATGCTCAATGACATTGAACACCATTGGTATTCTCAGTCGGTCAACATAAGTATTCTGGAGATACTATTTAGTATCCATCTTACTCTAAATAAAATCCACCTACTCAGTGGTATCCTAGAAAAGATGAGGTCCCAACATAGTTTCCTCTCCTACTTCTTTACAACATAGAGGTGATAAACATAGGCTACCTTACAATGATTCATAATGTTCCATCTGAATATTTTCCTAGAAACATTAGTGATGGAAAACTCCACTAGGGTTATGTGTCTCTCCCAAGAACCCCCGAAATCCATGATGCATCCTCGAAGCATGTCCTCCAAAACTGAAATCATGTGCTCAGATTGGCCATCTATCTGGGGATGGAAAGATGTACGTAGAAGTACCTATGTACCCAAAGCACTATGTAGTCCCTTACAGACATGAGAAGTAAACTGACCATCTCTATCTGAAATGATAGAGTGCATAACCCCATGAAAATGTACAATCTCTTAGATGTACCACATTCCTAGCTCATTAACACTGAAGGTTTTCCTAATTTGAAGTAAGTGTGAAACCTTCATGAGTCTTTCAATAACAACCCAAACCGCATCATTCCCTAAAGGAGAACATGGTAAACACTTCAATAAATCCATTTCAACATCATTCCAATTCTATGTGGGAATGGGTAAATGTTGCAAAAGAACTTTTGGACTCAAATGCTCTACCTTCACCTGATGACAGTTGGAACATATCACAAAAAAAACTAGCAACATTTCTCTTCATACATGGAAACTAATAGTAAAAGTGAAGATCTAGATACATGTTGGGGACACCCATATGAACTTCACAAACTGAGGAATGAAAATCCAACAACAGCTCCTCACGTATGTCTGATGACACCCATATGCTCCCATGAATTCACCAGAACTCATCCTCTATAATGGTCCATCTATGAGTAGGGTACTCTCCTAACAAACTCTCCCATAGGACTAGGCCTTTAAATTTGATAGTTTCCTCATTGTCAAAAAATCTAGTAGTATAGATGTAATAGCAATAGAAGAAAGAAAACTCTTCCCCTATCTTTCGTGCACCTCCAAATTCTTCTAAGAGAGATAATCCATATTTTTTAACTCACTGATAGCCTGTTGAACTGCCCATATCTTAGTCTTCATGTTCAATGCATTAGTCATTTCATTTGTATTCCCAAGTGTGTAGGAATGTTCAATGTAAAAATACCGATGATAATCATCCCACAAACACTATCTAAAATTAGTATCACGCTGAGTAAAGACATACTTGAGTCTCTTGTGGTAATATAATACCAAAAAATGATATCCCAAAAGATAATGTCTCCAACAACGTAAAGAATGGAAAACTACAACTAATTCAAGATTTTGTATTGGGTAAATATTCTCATATAGAATTAATTATAGATACACATACGCAACAACTCCTTCCACTATATAAGAACTACTCCCAACCTAATACATGATGCATCACCTTAAACGGTTTAACTCTAGTCTGGCTCCGAAAAAATCAAATTCGATGCTGAAGTCAATCTTCCTTTCAGCTCCTAAAAGGGTGATTCATATGAATTTCTCCACAAGTACCTCTCACCTTTCTTATTCAATCCCATCAGTGGTGCATCTAATAATTAATAGTCATGTATAAAATGAATTTAGTAACTAGATAGCCCTAGAAAACTCTGTACCTCAAATACGTTCTTTGTATGCTCCAAGGAAACTACCATTGTCACTTTCTCTAGGTCTACTGATACTCCTGTATTTGAGATAACATGACCCACAAAATTAGTCATATCCATCCAAAAGTGTCATTTTGAGAGAGTGGAATATAAATTATTCTCTCCTCATGTACTCAATAAGATATCAAGATGGGTTTCATGGTCGTTTCGAGTTTGAGAGTACACTGTGATATCATCCATGAAGACTACCACAAAATAATCCAAATTAGTATGGAACCATCAATTATTCTGTTTTATAAAATATACTTGTGTATTAATGAGAATGAATGGAATAACCAAATACATGTATAGACCATACCTCCTCTGAAAGGACATAAGAGGTACATCTGAAGGTTTAACCTGCAACTTATAATAACCATATCTCAATTCAATATTTGAGGAAACCTGGGCTCTCAAAATTTGATCAAATAGATCATCAACCCTTAGCAAGGGATATTGGTTCATGACTTTCAATACGTTCATCTTCAGATAATCCACAAAAAGTCTGAGGGTACAGTCCTCCTTCTTCAAAAACAAGACAGGTGAACCCTAAGGATAAGTATTGGGTTGGATGCAACCCTTTTCCTATAACTCCTCAAACTGCTTCTTAAGAACCTATAACTCTAGTGTAGACAACATATATAGAGGAATGGACACCAGTTCTGCCCCTGACACAAGATCAATCAAGAAATATTACTCTCACTCTGGAAGAAACCCTATAATTTTTTTGGAAAGACATCTGTGGAACGATCTAACACTTGAGGAAAGTCCATCTATAAATCCACTAGTCATACAGATGTAGACCATAAATATGGACTGTAATTCCTCCCAATCCATGACAAATGGGTCCTGCTCTACTCTCCTAGACATCCCATTCTACCTTTTGTAGAAAAAAACCCTTCCTTTTGTGTCATAAAACACACCCTTCGATGTTAGCAGTAAAAAAAGGCCTGAATGAAGACCAACTAGTCCATTCCAATAATGACATCGAAGCTAGTAATCTCTAAGACATAGATGTCCCACAAAAAGTGACACACTCCATCCTCAAGAGGTAACTCCTTCCACTAATGAACACTAGAAATCCTAATCCCAAGGGAGTGTCTTGCACTATAACATCTAATAAGTAAAAATACAGTTCCTGAGGCTCTCCACCATGGCAACAAATTTAAAACTATGAGAAGCCACTGTATCAAAAATAACAGAAGCCTAAACCAAGGCAACTAGAATGTACCTCGAACTGTTGAGGGTTTGGGATATTTCTTTTTTTGGGTCTTCTCCATTGCAAATTTTTGAACTATACCACAACTCTACAACCCTACCTAACTACACTGAGTTGTACCACCCTTCTGTTGCTGAAAGCCAGTCATTTGGATACCATAGCCACGACCACCACATCATCCTGAACAACCTAAAAGAACTAAAGTTTCCTGAGGGTGGAGAGAATAGTGGTCCTTCTCTTAAATGAGGAGTCATGACTGATCACCTCTCACTAGGTTCTGGTGAAAATAACTGGAAAAAAATTCTGAAGATGGACCATATTTCTGCAAGCTTGGCACTCAACTGGGTCTCTCGAAAACAGAGGTCTCATGTCCCAACTCTTACCGTAATGGTATCACCTTACCTAGTAACCTATAGATACATAAATACTTCTAGAATCACCACATAAAGGCTCCCTATGGTGCTTCATACTATCGGTTGAAGGAGTACCATCCCCACATGATGAACCGTTGTGGCTCAAAACTCCCAACTCCATCAGATTGTGAATAGTAATTAGCGCCTGATTAATTATGTTCATCACTAATTCCAATTTGAAAAAATTCACCTTTGATCAAATGTAATACCTAAAACCATACTCAAATCTTCTAGACATGTATAACTTTTCACCTCCAAAACCCAATGTGAAGCATTAAAGCTCTGTGAAAAAAGATTAGTACTCCATCACCAAAAGAGTACCCCACTCCAAATGCATGAACTCTCGGGCTCGATCAACCCTCAATGTATAAAGAGTGAAGAAGTCAAAGAAGGTCTTCTAAAACTCCTCCTAAACCATATCTCTATGACATTCGAAAAGTGTGACAACATCCCACTATCTCTTGGAAGAATCATTGAGCATGTACATAGAATGATTCACCATCATTTACAGAGGCATATCTAGATGCTCAATGATAGAAATAATCGCCTCCAACAATGAATATACAACCTATAGTCCTCTATCCCCTAAAAAGGGAGGATTATGCTTTAGGAACACCCTCATCAACTCTTCAATGGTTGGGGAAGGGTGTGGTCCCTATTAAATATGATTCATCCTCATAATGCTTTCACAGAATTGTGCATCAGCACCAGCATCCAGTATAACAGTTGGTTCCAAAATGGGCAGGGTGGGAGTATCTGATGGTAGTCCCTAATCTACCATTTCTGGTGTCTGATCGTTTCCAATCATCTAGTGTACAACCAGATGGTTTCTTGGTTGTATGACTTTGCAAGATCAAGCACACATCTCAGTACAAGATTATAAAGGACAACAACATAAAAGTTAAATAATTGAATAAAAGAAATAAAACATTCAAATTTTACAAAATAATGTTACACGGTGTATAGAACCACTACACAGTGTCTTCCCTTAAGATTCAACATGGGTGTGTACTTCTTCCAACCCTGGTCATGAAATACACTTACACACATGCGTGTTTCTCTTGATACATGGTGTGTACTTAAATTTTCCCCTGTCCATGTACTTCTACATGGCTCAATCCATGAGTATATCTTGGGGGTAAAACTACATGGGGTGTTCACCCAAGATAAGACATGAACTATATAAGTTATAACCACTGTGTCCTTAGTCACACGGTTTGAGACACAATCAAATCTACACAACATGCATGAATGGGACACTGCATGTACAACCTATTTTTTATCCACCTGCGTCGTTATTCACATGTCCCTTATGGAACAACGTGTACTCCTATTACATGATTTGTTCTACCAATGTTTTCCAACCCTATGACTCTACTCACATAGTCATAAACACGGTTAAATACTAGAAAACATGTACATATGGTACATGAAATGTACTTAAGAGAAGTTGTTTCTTATAGAACAAAAGAACACATGGTGTCTGTTCATAACATCACAGGCTGTGTTGTTTGATTTTCCAAATAGTAAGCCATTGAAAAATTTTCAAAACCCATAAAAAAATAATATTTTGTCTAAGGAATGCCAAATTTCAAGCCGTGAGAGCCCATAATCACATGAATTATTGTTTATCATCCTTATTCTCATCCTAACAAGAAAAAATTCATATAAAGTTCAAACATGATCGAACAAATTCTGATCAAAGAGGGCCCATAACACCTTAGAGACCAATGATTGGCATCCATCCAAAAAAAACATTACATATTAAAATACACTATAAAAATAGCAGGTGTTCTATCACGGCATCTATCATAACAGCATGCACAACTACTACAATATCAATCACAACAACTTGCAACTAGTAATGCACCCTAAATGGCATGACAAGAATGAATGACATGTCATCACTAACAAGTGCATAAGTGATGCATGAGATGAAATACTCTAATCTCATCGAGTTTTAATAGAAATTAAACCACAAGATATCAATTGTAATGACTAAAAATTAGTGAATCACTCAATGGTAAAATAAATCAACTGTATCAATTGAAAAACCAGAAAAATTGTAATATTTGAGATAACATAGATATTCCTTGTACGTGGGTTAGATACTTCTTGGAATAACTTATTACCAACTACATATTCCTTCCTATCCTCGTACATAGTCTCCAAACAGTAAGACAAACCAAAAATGAACCTTCCACTTATACCACTTTGAAACATCCCGGTTCCAGGGACCACCCAAAGGTGCCTTGTACCGAGTTGGTCACATGGCCTCGTGCACATTTCCTAGAACACCAGAGGCTAGAAACTAGAATTGATGGCCTTGGGTGTGTTAGTGGGGAAAATATTCCTTCATTAGAAGAGTAACACAATGAAAAAAATAGTGAATAGTAGAGGAAGTAGTAATACCATAAAACAGAAGTAAACAATAAATGGTAGATAGTATAAACAACTGCATTACATATAAATAAATGATGCATGTAACATGTAACTAGTAAAGTACCCAAACAAGTCACAATGCCAGAAATAAAATATTGAAACCAAGTTATAGAATATAGTATACCCCAACAGTATCAAAAACCTCATCATGGTCCAATGCTTTCAATCTTCTACAAAAATCAAGTATCTAATGAAGAAGGGTGCTTGCCCTTATCTATACCAGCAATTATGTAATCTCTATGGATCCAAATGCAAGACCAAAAAAGGGTGTGAGATGAATCCCCGTAGGCAACAACCAAATTATCTGTACCTAACAGTAAGTGAATATATATAGTATGAAATATGAAAAAATGATGTAATAAACTAGGAAGTACTCAAAATAAAACAATCTTATAGTTTTAAATTACATTAATTTTAATTTATAAATTATTAAAATATTTGAATAATGAATTATGGTATCTAGATTAATATTTTAATCCCTCAGTGTAATAGCAACAATAGGCGTCTCAAATGGCCATCAAAACAATCAAGTAAGATAATGTCCATGCTTGTGCTTTGGATAGGAAGTATCTTCACAATCATTCAAACATTAATAAACATCCCTATAGGAAATATCCGATAGTCTAACCACCTTGGTTTAACATTACACAAATCAATTTCAAACAACCACCTGAAAAGATCTCACGGTCAATAACCTTGGTTACACATATCATCAATAATTTATACATGACATTCAGGTAGATCTCATGGTCAATACCCCCTGGGCCAACATAGCATAAATAATCATAAATGTCGTTCGGGTATCTCTCACAGTCAATACCCCCAGGGTCAAAATCTACACCAAGGATCTCACTGTCCTCTATAAATAAACATGGAAACCACCATAGTTTTCCTAGTCTAAGACTATCATAGTTCATTAGAATATGAGCGCGCATATCACCTTCAAGAAACACATGTATTATATAGTTACTAAATGGATAACATTCAAAATCATAGCACATGAAATTAATATAATCAATAAACTCAATCCTAAAACGTTCAAGGCATGGAAATAGGGTATGCCGTATAAGAAACCTAGGCTAAATGGAAATAATCAATCATACAAGGGAATGCACCAATTTGGTGTCCCATAAACAAGGTTATACAATCTTGTTCATAAGAAACAACCATAAATCAAACAAATAAACCATAACAAGTCTTAACAGGGTCAAAATCCCAAAAAATAAATAACCCAAACATGTTTATTCATTCCTTTATGCATATATAATCCATAGAATATCAATGAAATGTACAGAAAACCTACCTTGATGTTGTACGATGAATAATCTTGAACGTAGGCCCTTGTATTTCCCAAGAACAATGTAGATCTGCCAAAAGGATAAAGTCAATCAACCCTTGATAACTAAGGAGAGAAGAAATCAAGAGCTAAGGCTCTAGGGAATGAGAGAACTCAGCAGTGGTAATCCAATGCATCAGCAGCATATCAATCAGGGCTCGGATGGATGAACAGTAGGGATTAGTATTTCTCAGTCATCTTATCACACTTTAGTATGAAACATATGAAGAAGATGTCAGTTCTTGAGATTAGACAAAACCTTGTTCTGATTAATCAAATAAAAAAATTACATAGCATGTTCATTTAATGTACACGATGTGTACTAGCCTCAACTAACTCTTGATTTAGGCGGTCATCCTTGTCTCCCACATGGCCATGTACTCGGCCATTAAATGGAAAGTACATGGCTACCCATGGCAACTGGGTACATGGTGTGTACTTAGAAGTACATGGTGTGTATATAGAAAATTCCCTAAACATCAATTTTCATAAAAAAACCACAAATTAGAATCTATACATGAAATGAATATAGGGGTTCTTAAAAACACCATTTATAATATATATATAAATAGAATGTGTAATCCTTTTATATCTATATATATTAATATTTTAATTAATTTCATGAAGAAAATATTTTATAATTAAATCATTATATGTTCAAGGTATCCCATAAAACAATGACCATTTAAATATTAATCCACATGCATTAATAATTTTACCAAAACATTAATTAACATTTTTATAGATAAAATAAGATTACGAAATTACATAGTGATTGTATACACATATATTTTTAGAATACAAATGAATATTATCAAGAAATTCCTCAATCAAAGAAGATTGAGACGAAGTTCCTTAGAAAGATCATTTTTTTATTAAAATAGTTTTATTGATTATTGTAAATATAAAGACACATAAAAATTTAGAAAAAAATATAAGATATTTGAAAAACATTTCACACAAAACAGACAAACAACATAATCAAGAAATATATGTTTAACCTAAAGAATGATAATTAGGTTAAGAAATTCACTTACCTCGAGTCTAAATCGTCTCGTACGTTCCTTTTTCTTCTAGAATAATAAAATTATGTTAATTCATACATTATTCATAACTTTATAATCTTTATTATTACATTTATATCATTTATTAGCATGTTATAACAATTAGATAATTATTTATTCTCATATCGGACGTTATGTTGATATTCGGTAGTTGAGTCGAAAATGAGAATTGTATGATGTAAATAGTCCATGAGGTCATATGTACATCATATAAAATATATAAAAAATGATATAAATATCTTATATATTAATTATAAAATTATTTATAACAATCATTGATGACTAACTGAAAAAACTATTCATAGAGACGGTAAGTCGTACGTATGCATGGACACTATTTATGTTTTTTCCTTTCTTATTGAAGGAATGAATATTAAATTAATTTTTTTTAATTATGTATACGTATATAATATCATTAAATTATAATTTATAATTAATTTATATCATATATTATTACTAAAATAATCATAAATACATTCCATGTGATATGTGAATGAATCACATCATTTGGAGGAGGTGGTAGTCCAAACGACCCCCAAAGAAGTTATCGTATAACTACAATATTGAAAGCATGAACTCATATTTAATATAAAATTTAAATAATTTTAAACAGGTTATTATATACATATTTAAATATTATTTTTGAAAAATAATATTTCTATTACTATAAATGAATGCAGTAATGAAAAAAGAACAAAAAC
This sequence comes from Viscum album, assembly GCA_963277665.1. NCBI lineage: Eukaryota > Viridiplantae > Streptophyta > Magnoliopsida > Santalales > Viscaceae > Viscum > Viscum album. The sequence goes on from OY728156.1 coordinate 1,008,649,899, forward strand.
ATTATTCACAAATGAGATTATCTGGCATAACATATAATTTTTTTTGTTACTTTTAATAAGAGAAGGTCATAAATTAAAGAGAAATTATATATTCAATTAGAAACATAAAATTACAGATTATTTATGAATTTATATATTAAGGAGGCTGGGATAATGTATAAAAAGAAATTATATTAAAAGAGGTACTTTGAGAAAATTACCAATTGAATATCCCCTACTTGAAAGACCCTTGGGGACCTTAGATTTGGTGTTTTAGTGATAAAAAAGCACATGAACGTGTGTCTTGTTAGGAGGGTATGTTTGGGAAGAATTTTAGGAGCTACAATGTTTTTTTGTCGAAATGGGGAGGTGAGGATGTAGTACTTATACTCAAGGAGAGGTGGTTTCAAGTGGTTAACTTATCGATTATTTTATATTAAAATCTAACAATATAGAGGTTGCATTAAATTACATAACATTGGATTTTAATTAATGATTTTTATGATTTTTATGTTAGAAGAACACCTAAAACACCCTTTTAGTGTTTATGTTTTTAGCTATGTTATGCTTTTAACTTTTAAAACTAACCCTTGTCAAAATTTTACTTTTACTATGGTAAATAATTTTTTTACAATGGAATGTTTTTTATAACTAAAAATTAAATTGACATTAAAACCTAATTTTTAGTTTATTATTTATAATTTTTAATCTAATTTAGTTGATTAAATTCACATAATTGGGAAAATTATATTTAAAATAAATTATACCGACAAAACTAAAAAACCTATTTTTAATGTGAAACAATCAAATGTTTGAAATGTTTTTATATCTAACATCAATTTGAATTGATTAAAATGAACAAAACTATGTTATATTATTTAAAAAATTATCTAAATATAATTTAAAAAATATTAAAATTATCTTATATAAATATAAATGAATTTGATGAAAAAGTAGTTTTGAATTAAACCCAATATTTTAAATTATTAATTAAAATAAAAGTTTTCTCATGAAAATATTAAAAAATTATCCAAAATATATTTTTTTGAACTATTTGAAAATAAAATGTTCATTTTTTCAAATATAATATATTAGTATATCAAAATTTATACATAAAATTTTTTCTCCCTCAAAAGGCGACAAAATTATATTGTTTGTAAAAAACTTCTTATATACAAAAAAAATTAATTTGTTCTAATATAATGTATAAAAACATATAAGATTAATTTTATAAATTAAATATAAAATATTAAATTTATATTTAATAAATAAAATCTATATTGAGTGATTTTATTCTTTTATAAACTCACCAATTTTTATTTAAATTCTTTATTATAGAAACATATCATTATATTGAATTGTTTTTTTAATTTCATAATTAATTCAGTAACCAATGAATCATTAAATAATAATTTGTAAACCATAAATTCATTATTCAGTTAATATTTTTCATTCCCATAATTATAATGGATCTGTGATAATTATGTTATTAAATAATAATATTACTTATTTCATTAAAGATAAACTGTGGCGTATCATGTATGCTATCCATCAAAATGATTCCTTTTCAAAATACTTCGTATGTTACATTATCCCCCATTTTAGATATTTCATCATTGAAATTTAAATTTTTGGTAGGTAACTATGGTATGACTATTCAAAATACCTTTATTACAATCATACATCACAAAAAGGATTAACAAAAAAATTCAATTTAATAGAAATAAAAAAAAAATATAAAGATCACCAAAGAAAACCAATTCTGGGGTAACATGTAGGAAATACAAGACATGGAAGAGAAAATTAACTCTCATTGACTAATGGTGTGTTATATCGAACTTGATCATGGAAATTTATCCATGAAAAGATCAGAAATATGATATAGAAAAGGTCTATTCATAAAAGATATAGTATAATGTTTTTGATTGAATATATTTTTCAAAGAGTTATATAATTCTATATCTTTTTTGACTAAGATCATAAGTAAATACACTAATTTGACATATAGAGTTTCACCCATTAATAATATTCCACAAAAAACATTTTTTTCTCTAAATGATGTGTATTAAATATAATTATGTAGCACCTGAAGCACTAGAAACAACTTCTAGAGAATAACATAATCCACAAAACATGAAAAATATATTTCTTTTTTTTAAAATAATTAACCAAAACCAAAATATTTAGTAATAGAGAAGTTAATTCACACAAATAATAATTTTTTTTATGAAAAGCTACTTTTAATCCCCAAAATTCAGTAGTAATTCCAAATTTCAATATAGACCACTGAATAAACAATTGTCCTAAATATTGACCAAAATAAACCAAACTAATACAGACACCCAAATCAAAAAGATTTTATAACATAGTCTCAAAGATAAATTTTAATATTTATCCCTAAATAACATCAATCAATCTTAATTACTCATACAAGAAATGTAATTTCCAAAATCACATATTCTCTAATATCATTTAATAATTTCAAAAAATAACTCAAATCTTCATAAATACACAATAATAAAAATTTATTCATCAATAATTATATACAACCATTGCGTCTAACATAAAACCCCATAGTATTCAATTTTACATAAGAATATAAGTTTCCCAAAATAGTGAACGTATTCTAAAATAACATTTATCACTTGATTCCCAAATAATTTTCAAATTCCAATGATAACCATTTGAAAAAATATAAGTTACCAATAATAAATTTTTTCTCATTCCATCAAATCAATTAGCTAATTGATTAAAATAAAACTAACTAGGGACTTTATATTTTCTAGTGGTTGGAAATTCACCCTTGTTACCCTTCGATTGTGGGTTGGATTACCACGACCTTGATAGACGCAATGTGTTGTCACCCATAACGTGGGTTTTCATTTTTATAAAACTATATAATTCCTATATCATTTTGAAAATGATATAAAATACTCAAAAATAAACAAAACATAATTTATTCTGAATTTATATCTATGAGATTTCATTTTGCATCTAAAAATGAAATATCCCATAATTACCTCAAAATCAATGATCATATAAACCCTAAAACTAATTCATACCATTATAATTATGTCCACATAATAAAAGATAATTCTTACCCGAATAACATTTTCACATAAAAAACATCAGGGTTACACATACCAGAAAATGTCTTCCAATGTAATCTGATCATTAAAAGAGAATTAATACTTTTAAACATTTAACCATTAATAGATCTAACATAATTATTAAATCCCTTATATTTATAATTGATAATCATTCTGCATTATTCATGTTCCCCAAACCAGAATTTTAAATCGTATTACTTAATACTTAGTTTATATGAAAGAACACATGAATGACATCCTATGATTTAATAATGTCGAAACATGAGTCAATAAATAATCCATTTCTTTCATATTCATTTTTCAGTTTCTTCATCTTAATTTGGAATAGAAATAGTTATTGAAAAATGTAAATATATATGGTCTTGCTAATCGAATTCTCAAACCTTTTTTTGTAGGAAACATATTTCCTTAATTTTCATACTCTCTATATTTAAAACATTCAATTGATAAATTAAAAACAACATCATTCCCCTTCCTGGAGTCAACTGAATTCATCCTTTTTCATCTGCTGTTTAATTATTTATGACCTTCATTACAATGTAAATATCACCTTCTATTCCATTTAAAATATTTTCTTATGATTTTCTTTCCACATACTTGACACACATGTTGATGAAAATTATTACCTATATGATCATTATTACCAAAATATCCATAGGGATTTGTTTCTCAAATATATGATGTATCATAAAAATCACCAAGGTTCTTGTGGTTAATCATTACATTGATAGTTGGTTTATAATAACCAAGGGAGTTCTCATTGTATCTCCAATTTAATTTGGTTTATTATTCAGAGAACCGCCACATTTTCCTTCAAATCCATTGTTACTTTGGTGCCTATAAGATATATCAATTTACTAAAACCAAAATGGTTTCTATGAGTGTATCAATAAAATCATCAAATATTATCTTTTGAAGATGATAAACACTAAGATATAATTTTTGATGTTATCTCAAACTCATTCATGTTTTTAAAATTTAAAATGATTTTTTATTATTCTATCCATTGTGGTTATATATAACTTGTAACTTATGATTAAATATCACTGTAGCCTCTAAAGTATTCTAAAATATCCTATGATACCAACTATAAGGCCTTATTCATATACATGACTTAATCCTGAGTTATGTCTATAATTAGACGTTATTTCACATTGAGGATTTGTTCATGTCTATATATTTAGCTAATTAGGACATAACTCATACATGAAAACATAAATATTACAAAGTAGAACCTTTTACTCACTATCCATTTTTTATAAAAAATGATTAAAAAACATGGTTAGATTTCATGATTAAACTTCATAACTTTTCTCTTGATCCCATCCTTGCCTCTATCTTCCCTTAAATCCTATGATAAAAATTTCAAAACCTAGGATGACCATAAAAAGCTCAGTAAGGGATAAAAAAAGTAATAAATCTCTTAGTCTTGTGAAAACATGTAAACCATGAATACATTATCCTAAAGTAATACTTTTCACCCTTAATATGTAGTAAATACTCTTCCCCAAATATAAGCTCGTTGATTACCATTTTTTAGTAAAATGCTTACCTTAAAACACATACAAAACAATATATAACATATAAAGGTCACTTGGAACATAATCATACTTAAATTGAATAAGAATGTAGTAAACATCCACCGATATCACAAAATAGAATAGCCATATGGCAGAATTCCATACATATCTCTAAATGGAATAGCCATACATCCAACATCTATACCCAAAGCATTAGATGTTATAATGTAACCAAATGTCATTGGTTTATCACAGAAACTCATATATTTGGTTAATCATTTAACAAACCATCGTTGGATTATCACATAACCACCCATCATATGTCTAAGTACAATTGTATAATCATAAAAAATAAAACATTTCAATTATCAATATTTCCCTTATAAAATTTCATTTGTAATCACAAGACATCATTAAATATATTTTATTTTTCAATCCACATTAAAAATATTTTTTATTAAAAAACACCCAAAATGCAATAATGGATTTATTTTTCATTTAAAAAAATTAAGGCTTATATAAGAAGTCAAATATCAAATAATGGTTATGGTGGTGGAGAAGTTGTTGTCACTACAAAAATTAAAAAACATACCTTTTATAATTTTGTAAATATAGTGAAACGCTTCATATAAAAAATAATTCATTTAAAAAACCACTAAAATATATAATAAAATGTCATGTATAATATGTTTATATAAATATAAATAAATATTATAATTAATACCATGATGAAAAAATTTGATAATTAAATCTTTAAAAGTTCAAGGGGTCTCATACAACATTCAACATTTATATCATAATCTAAAATAATAAATAAATTTACAAAAAACATTAATTAAAATTATTATTGAAAAAATATGGATAATAAATGTCTTTGTGTCTTTATATACACCTAATAAAAGAATAAAGGTGCATATTATCAAGAGAGGGATCAATGAAAGAACATTGAGACAAAGTCCCTTAAAAATAGCATTTTATATTATAAAATATTTTGATATTGTGTTTTCACAATAGAACCAAATAAAAGAAGTATAAAATAATATATGATATTAAAAATTCAATACACACATAACAATTTAATGACCTAATCAAGAACTATAATATTAACCCTATTATTTTAAATTGGGTTAAGAAATTCCCTTACCTTGAGTCTGATTCATCTCGTATATTTTGTGTTATTCCTAAATAATAAAATTATGTTAATTTATACTTTATTATAGAAATGTTTCAGGTTTTTTATTTCTTTTATATCATTAATTACCTTGTTATAATCATTAAATAATTATTTATCTTCATATCATATGTTTTATTGATATTCGGTAATTTAGTAGAAAATGATTATGGTATGATGTCAATAGTCCATGTTGTCATAAGTCCATCATCTACAAAATATTAAACAATATATAAATATCATATTTATTAATTATATTGGTATTTCTAATAATATTTTAAGGAAACCTAAAAATATTTTTCATAGTAATGGTTGGTCATACACACGCATGAATGTTATTTTAATTTTTCCTATCATATTGAATGAATAAACATTAAATTAAATGTATATAAAAATGTATAAATATATAATATGATTAAAATAGAATTAAAATTTTATTTATACTACATATATTTACTAAAAAATCATTAATAAACTATATTTCATGTGTGAACGAATAACATCATTTTGAGGTGGTGGTAGTCAACACGTCCCCAAATAAAGTTATCTTATAACCACAATATTGAAATCATGAAGTTATGTTTAATATAGAATTTCTGGAATATTTAATATTTTATTATATAAATATTAAAAAATTACATTACCAGAAAAATAGTTTTATGACCTGACATGAAAAAGGTAATGGAAAAGGAAAAAAAATTATTCACAGAGGTAATTAACTGACATAACATGGAAAACAATTTCTTTTCATTGAATTAGGGGAGGTGAGAAATGAAATAGACATTCTATAATCAATTGAAAACATATAAATCTAGTATATTCATGATTCTAGAATAATCATTCATTTATGTATGAAGAAGTTGAATAGGGTTTATAAAAATAAATGAAATTATGATAGGTACTTTGAGAAAATTACCTCTGGAATATCCCCGTTTTAAAGACCCATGTGGGATTTGTATTTTGTGTTTTTGTGAGATCAAAAGCACTTGGACGTGATTAGATTTAGGAGAAGGGATTTGTCCTTATATTTGAGTAGATAAAAGGCTTTGTGGGTCGAAATGGGGAGGTTATGGGTGGTATTTTTACGTGAGGATAGGTGGGTTTAGGTGATTAATTTATTGATTATTTTATAATAAAAGATAACCATATAGAGGTGGAATTAAATAACAATACTCTTTCTTGAAATTAATGATGTATAGTATGGTTACCATTAATTAACACCTCAAACACCTTTTAAATTTGTAGTTTTTAGTAATGTTAAGCTTTTATCTTTTAACTTTAACCCTTCTCAAAAGTTTTCTTTTACTAGGGTAAATAATGTTTTTACCATAGTAAAATTTCTATACCAAAAAATATTGACTTTAAAACATAATTTGGATATTATTATTAGAAATTTGGATTTCATTTTTTCTAATTCAATTCAAATAATTAGGAAAATTATATTTTAAATTAATTATTTATAAAAAACTAAAATTAGTGATTTTGAAGTTGAATGTTCAAAAGATTGAAATGTTTTGAAATATAATATCTATGTAAAATTTATTACAATGTCCAACATTGGATTAAATGATAAAATTTTTATCTAAATATAATTTGAAACTTACAAAAAATATATTTTAATAATGAAATTAAATTATATGATAAATCAATTTTGAACTAAAACATATTATTTTTCACAACTCTTTAAAATATGAATTTTTTCATTAAAAATAAAAAACATAGTACTAAATAAATTTTATACACATTTTCAGAAAATATGTTTATTATATCATATATAAGTTATTAACATATCAGGAACTAGATTTTAAATGGGTTCACCTTCAAAATATAGCAAAATTTTCTTTTTTTCAAAAATATTTATTTCATATAAAAATATGAATTTGTTCTTATATCATGTCTAAAAATAGATCAAATAAATATTAAAAATTAAATTAAACATATTAAATATATATTTCATCAATAAAATAGATAATAAGTGATTTTATTTTTTTATAATCTCACTTATTTTAATTTAAATAGTTTTATAGTAAAACACATCCTTTGTATTCAATTGGTTTTTATTTTATTTTCTAATTAATTTAGTTACCAATGAATTATTATATAAACATCTATAAACCATATTTTTTGTAATTCAGTTAATCCTTTTCATTACAGAAATTGTAATACTTATTTGATAACTTTCATTTCAAAGAATAATATTAAGATGTTCATTAAAGCTAAATGTGGTGTATCATTTATGCTATCGAACATAGTGTTTCCTTTTATAAAAACTTGAGACATTACATTTGAAGTGAAAGAAATACAATTTTTATATAATTGGTATTTTATGAATTACATGTGATAATTTTAAGAATATTTCTTCTTACACATATAATTCTATATGAAAAAATGATTAAATATTTTAAGTAAGAAGTACATATAATGTTAAACGGTCCATTTTAAATTTGTATATGAAAATAAATTACTCAAATAGAAACCGGTTAGCACAGAAAAATCTAAAATAGTAAAAGTAATAAATCTAGTGGAATAGTATTGAAACATGAAAATTAACATGTTTCAAATTACATGGTTAATAGATTTCCTTCCATAGCACATCATATGGTTCATGTCCCTAGCCTTATCATCCTGGATTCAATGGTTGCATTAATATATTGGCACTAGAATCAAAGAATCACATCATGAAGGATTGAGAACTTTTGGGGACATGGAAAACGAGATACATATTTTAATATCACATTACATTTGTAAACAGAAATACAAAAATGGTATCATCACTGATATCACCATTATTCCTTTTAGAAAATCATTAAATATCAAAAATAATATATTTCATGGAATAATAGGGAAGGGAAACATAATTCTGTAGTGGTATCTAACACTTAGTAAGGATATTCATACAATAGAATCTATCAGGCATAAATAATGCATAATCGACATGAAATATTAAATAAAATAAATAACATGACATGAAATTAATAACATTTACACAATTAATAATATCAAATGAATAAATAGGGATCAAAATAATGTCATATAAATGATCACATGAGAAAACACATCGATGGATATTATAACTAATTGAATAATAAAATGGGAATTAGTAATTTATCTCATAATGAGTAAACACATAATATTTCAAATCAATACCCAACCATCAAGGCCTTGTGTCATGAAATCTCAAATTAATGGGTAATAACTTGTCTAGAAAACCAAGTTGGTTTTTCTTAAAAGACGTACTGATGAATTAGGTGTTATAGGAGTCCCCACCTATTACTCAATATGTCCATTATATTCATCATATGAAAGGGGATAAATATAAAAAAATTTAAACATCCATATTAAAACACGATCATATGAAATATAAATAACATCCCCAATCAATAGACATAATCAAAATACACATTCATATTGGAAAAATTTCATATTAATGTTAATAATGTCTCTAATTAATAATCATAATCATATACAATTCATAGATGTATGGGTAATGGTAAAAAAATACAAAATCACTGTAAAACTACTCAAAAGAAATAGAAAGAAATAATAAATACTGTATCATTAAAATATATTCCAAATATACTATAAGAGAAAAATATTTTTATTTTTGATGAATAGATACAACAAAAAATTAAATTAAAAACCTTCTTGAGGAAGGTATCCGTTTTTCATTGAAAATAAATTTCACAATCTAAAAACATACATAATATTAGGAAAAATAATTCATTTCAGAAGATCCTTTTAAAATTGTAAATAATTCTTCAATACAATAAGCGTTCATTATGGTGGGTAATTAAATAAATTTCATATAGGTTATATAAATATATTATTTACATAGTCTTTTAAAAAGGTTAAAATGTACATCATTTAGAATATTAAAATAAGATTAATTTCGATGAAAATTTCAAAAATTAATACTTGGGTAATTATTTCTATAATAAATCATTTTTGGTTGTTTTAAAAATATTTTTAAATCATTTTTTGAAAACATTGATATGTAAGAAAAAGTATTTTCATTCGAAGAGATAAATAAATTCGGAATTTCCTAAACAAATTAATCATTTTTCATAAAAATTTGTGGAAAAAATTACTATTACATGAAAATTTATTGAATAACTATATGAAATTAGAATATATTATTTTTAGTAGAGATGTATAATATTATTCCTCCAAGGGAGATTTGAACATAAATAGTCTAAAATAATGATCCGATTGTGAAATAAACACTTACCACTTTGGTGACTTTTCAATTATTTTACATATAAAAGAAATAACATTAAATAAATATTTAGATACAATTAATATTAAGGTATTAATGATATAACATGTGAAAAATATATTATTTACACAACAAAATATAAATAAGTGGAAAATACGGAATATGCGTTATAGATGTAATGGTGAGATAAGAAATCCAAACCTTAGGGCCTATTTCCATTTTCTGTGTCCTAACTTCCTATATATAAGTACATATATATTATAAATATATTAAAATGTAAAGTCTCAGATTTTCCATGCATTGTTTTTAATTATATGAATATATTACGAGACTATAAAAATTTATGGTGCCTGATTCCAGGACCAAGTGTGCTCAGAATGAATTTATACACTTTTTTAAGGTACGTTCATAAAATGCATGAGTAGTATTTTATAACTTTTGAACCAGTTCTTGGATGAAGAATCTGATGACACCGTTAAGTCTACAGCACCAGGATTCTCTTACAGGAGACTTTACTTTGACTGTAGTAGGTCTGGAGAAAATGTTTTGTTTTGTGACCTTTTAAAATAAATGAAATAAAATTATTTTTTTATTTTATTTTCTTTATTTTCCACCAATGTACAAGCGGAGTCTAGGACCCTCCAATAGTCAAGACAATAAATTTCTTGACCTATCTATATTATGTAATGACATCATTGGGGAATTTCTAAGTTTCCTAATTAATGAGCCCCCATTAATTTACCACGATATTACATACCCTCCCCTACTTTTATTTATATGGAGCTTGGGGAGAGGTGTTGACACAGCTTCGCCAAGAAACAAAGTTCTAAAAGAGTTTCATGATGCCGAACCCTTAGATGATAGAGTCGATCCCAGTGGGAGGTGATGAGTGACACTGAACCACGAACCGAAGGACAAAGTACGAGTGGCGTCATTGGGATCCTTGTGCGGGAACGAAGTACATGAACCACCTTTAAGCACATACGTTCTCCAATGGTTTTACAAGGTAGGGGTTTAATTCTTGTTTACAACACATGATTTCATGAACCCTTTGTCCTTCCTCATGTTAAGAGCTAACACGGAGGGCGTGGGCCTAATGAGCCCGTCTTGAACCCTTCGCTATCATGCTACCCTTGTGCCTCCATGGAAGACCCCTGATGTAGTGAAATTGACTGGATATGAAGAAGGTAGTGCGTTCACATACATTGCAAGAAGTGGTCGTGGAACAATGTCATGGTGGTCATTGGTGCAGCCCGTACAAGCTGGCTGTGGAAAAGGTGTGGAGTTCCGTTACATGCTGCTAGTGAGAAAGGGGTCGTGGCTCGTTACCCACGAAGATCAGAGGAGGGGGACAAACCATCGGCCAGTAACAGAAGTAGAGGCGGCATGACCAGTGCACTTCCTACGAGCAGAAGCCCCAGCTGAAGTCGTGGTGGAGGCATAACCCACGACATTGGTGGGTTCAATGTTGATTGGGTGACACACACGTGGCACAACCATTTAACAAAACCTAACGTCCTATGGGCCGTTCGGGATACCGGGGTGGGGGGATGCTTCCCCCCTCTCCATCTTAGGCAAACAATGACAGGGATGCCCCTTGCAGGCTACACCCTACGCGGACAGACGACCCCTTGCGTGCTACTCCCTATGCGGCTGGGGCGACCCGCCTTGCGGTCCACGACCCACGTGGCCAGGCCACCCTTTGTGGGTCACCCATTACAGGTCGACCCGACCTTTGCGGGCCAAGACTCCATTTTCAAGCCACCCCCCGCCCCCTTGCGGGCTCGACCGAGCCCATCGTGGCCCAGCCCAGATCGGGTTGGGTCGGGTCTGTCTGACTGTGTCGGGCTGGGATGGACTGGACTCATGCCCAACTAGGCCCTGAAACACATAATGATCCATATCATGAGAACCAGACATCAGTTTTATGAACCGTCTACGACATTAGGATCCTTGGTTCGAGGCGATCCTTTTTGTATAATCTTCTTGAGTTTTGGAGACAATTGGAGTACAGACGGGTTGGATCTATCTCGAATCCAACTAGTGCACCAGAACTGAAACGCTTATAACTCACAGACCGGGTGTCTAATTGGTGCAACATACATCACATTGAAACCCCTACGACATTGGGGTCCTTTGGGTTACTACTTTTTGGAGATTAATGGAAATAGAGGTATGAATGATATCTCGGGGGTAGATTCTACAGAACTCAAGTGCACTGGGTGCGATAAATAAAGTGGCTTGTAGTGAGGCAAAGGTTGGAGACAAATCATACAGTGGTTAGAACTGACCGATTCTATGTGGGTCAACCCCAATCCTATGTGGGTCAGATCCTATGTGGGTCAACTCTTAGCGATCCTGTGTGGGTTAGTTCATACTGATCTTATGTGGGTTAGATCCTGTGTGTATCATTGTGGGGTTCGTTACCTATCGATCCTGTGTGGATCAGATCCTGTGTGGGTAAGTGGGGGTAAGTTACCTATCAATACTGTGTGGGTCAGACTCCCTATGGTCTAATGCAGTGCATGTTGATTGAATAATATGATCTAGCTTCGTGACTAATCATGTATACTTCTTTACTTCACTAATACCTGGTTTGAGCTGAGGCTCTATTTGAACTAAGTCTTTTACCTGTGTGGTACTTCCTATCTTCATGGGGTTACCTTTATGGTATTATTCCCTCATGTATGAGATGACTATATCTGTATAACATAGGTATATGTATGGGCATATACTTAAGTAGGGTGGAAGTCATGATTTGTGGGTTTTCCTTTGTGGAACTTTAGGATACCTACGTGGTCTCAAGGTCCCTACTGAGTATCTTTATAATCACCCCGTCACGGGATTCACCTGCACCTGGTTGTGTCTTTTGAAGACGACATACAACATTAACTAAGGCTGAGGGATCCAGGACTGGACAGTGCTCAGAGGTGGACCATTTGGCTTGACGTGACATATGAACTACTAATCATGAGTTGTACCTACCCATAAAGTAGGGTCCGTGGTGGATGATACAAGAGCTACTATTCTCTTTTTAGCTATTTTTAATTTTCATTTGTACATGTATTTTTTTAGTTGGGCTTGTATTTCGGCCCCCTTCAAATTCAACACTCCTTACGACAGCTGTTTACTTTTTGGTTTCATCTTGTTGTCTTTTACACTTTGTGTTTGTTCACGTTTAAAGTCAATGACTTCCCATTTTCGGGATACGCCTTAACGGTGCTAGTTTCCAGGTTATGGCCTATATAAGGCAGCCTTGGGGAACTTATGGCACGGGCCCCGAGGAATGGGTCGTGAAAATGTGGTATCAAAGGAGTCGGCTCTACCGAAGAACAAATACTATTATCTTTTCAATGTGGCAATATTGTTAAGTGTTATGAGTGTGATTTTTAGTTTGGGGAATCTAGTGTTGTTGTGGTGGCCATCATATCCATACAACATGACCCTAAATTATGATTTCCGACTCAGTGCAAGAAAACTCTAATTTTTAGTGTTTTTGAAGAGTTTTTCATGTGATATGATTTAGTAATCTCACCAGAGATTACATATTGACCATGGAAAACCTGTATTCTTTCAGGATGTCGCCACATAAATAGCCATACAGGATTTCTGAGAGAGTATGCGATGATGGGCCACTGAGCGATGAGGCTTCGGTGGAGGGACCTCTTACGGCCTTAGCACCTTCAGGTGGTGTACCAGCAACACCAATACTCATTCAGTAGCCATTTCTTCCAGCCCCACTAGCAGAGGGTGCACGCCGACTGGGAGAATTGCACGTGATTTAGAAAAAGAGGCCCTCATGGTTTTGACACTAAACAGACCATCAAGCGGCTGAAGACTAGCTAAAAGATATAGTCAGAGTTTTCTACATGGTTAGGACACCAGCTAACCTTATGGCGATTCATGAATCCAATATCTTTTAGGGATCATCATGAAGATGGTGGATCCTGATGTTCAACATACACGATGAGGATACTCTCATCTGGGCAGACTTTGAGAGTCTTTTCAATGTAGTGTTCATCCCAACGACCTTGTGGTCTGTGCATATACGAGATTTGTTACACCTACAGCAGGGTTGCATGACTGTGGCCCAGTACTAGATGAGGTTAACTGATCTCTCTCACTACTCCACTAACATGATACGAGACCCTTTATTTAGGTCCCAGAACTTTGATCAGTGTATTAGACGGGAGATCATAGCATCGATGATATCGCCCAGTATACCGATGTAGGTTGGGGTGCTAGAGAGAGCACTTTTGTGGAGATCTTCCTAGCGGAGATGGAACTAACAATGAGACCCAACATTGTGGGACACATAGAAGATTCATCTATGGCAGGTATTAGGAAGATGACACAAAGGTCCAAGAGAACTAGACCTTCTGGTGGACAGCATCGGGACGCAGGGTCGGAGGTGCGGGGCTTGGAAGGCAGAAAAGGCCAGACGAGGGACAAGCAGTGCTACACGTGTGGCGGGCAGGGCCACATGGCTCATGATTGCTCGACCCGCCATACGGATGACCAATTGATGGTCGAGGGGTCATCGAGGTAGAGGTAGAGGTTTGATCGAGGAGGTATGCAGGTAGTAGGCAGACGTGGAAGTGGATCTGGCTATGTAGGAGGTGGAGGGAAGCTATATGAGGTGTACCGCCACCACAACTAGGTGGTCCACCCTCGACCACAGGGATCAGGTGGACTAGGACAAGCTCATCTCCAGGAAGTCAGGGCCTACGATGATGACACTACAGAGATGATTAGAGGTTCGATCTGTGTCTACTCCACCTTAGCAGCATTACTTATAGACATAGTTGTTAGTCACTCTTTTGTTTCCACTTCCCTCGTTCAGAGCTCAGTGATTCTTGTAGAGTCGTTGGCTCGATCCTTACGACTAGAGACGTCTACGAGAGAATATTTAATGATCGAAAACTAGTGCCACTAGTGTGAGTTTACTCTAGGAGGCGAGAGATTTGACTTGGATCTCTTAGTAGCTTTTTCATGGACATACGATGTCATCTTGGGTATGTATTGGTTATCCATAGCCCATGCACATATTTACTATATTTGGTGCAAAGTGTGGTGTGTCCGTGCAGAAGATAGTGGGTTTTCCTTCACTGGTGAGAAGGGAAACTCTGCAGCAAATGATGGACTTACCTATAGAAGGTTAAAACCGATCAAACATTTGTTGGCTAGCCATACCATCAGGGCATTAGATGTTGAGAGATTAAGATATCCTATAGTGGTGGATCAGTATGCCGATGTCATTCCTGAAGATGTTCTGGGACTACCTCCATGTAGATAGGTAGACATTTACATCAACATGTACCCCAGGATGACACCGATATCTACACCAGTATATTGGATGGATCCCATGGAGATTTTTGAGTTACGGGTATAGTTGGAGGACATGTAGAGTAAGGGGTTCATAAGGCCCATCATTTCTCAAAGGGTAGCCCCAATTTTGTTCACTAAAAAGGAAGATGGGAGTTTGAGACTCTGTGTAGACTACCGACACCTGAACCAGGTGACTGTAAAGTACAAGTATCTACTTCTGAGGACTAATGATATTTTTGATCAGCTAAAGGGAGATAGTTTTTTAGCAAATAGACCTCAGGTCAGGCTATCAGCAGCTTAGGGTACGAGACGAGGATTTGAAAAATTATTCCTTTAGATGTTATTATGGACACTATGTGTTTTGGTTATGTTGTTCGGTGTGACCAATGCCCCAGTAGTGTTCATGGGACTCATAAACAAGATCTTCCTACCATTCCTCAATCGATTTCTAGTGGTCTTCATTGATGAAATCTTGATATATTCAGCAATGGAGGAGGAGCGTTCCTATCATCTGCAGATAGTTCTAGATACACTCTGAGAGCACCAAATTATTGGTAAGCTCTCGAGGTACCAGTTCTGGAAATGAGAGGTCCACTTTATAAGAAACATTATCTTGGAGGATGGAGTTGCAGTGGATCTGGAAAAGATAGTGGTTGTTCATTCTTAGGATCCACGTAAGAGTGTGAGAGAGGTGCATAGCTTCATGGAGTTGGATAGATACTACCATAGATTCATTCATGAAATTTTCAGTTCTGCAATACCATTTTCAGCATTAACGAAGAAGGGACAACCCTTCGTATGGATAGAGATATTCCAGTGGAGTTTTGAGGAGCTGAGGAAAATATTGAAGAGTGCCCCCATCTTGAGGATACTAGAAGAGGGTGTTGGGTATTTAGTCAACTGAGATGCATCATGGACCGGAATTGGGTGTGTCCTGAGGCAAGAGCGAGTAGTGATCACTTATGGATCACAAAAATTGAGGAAACATGAGCAGAAATAGCTACCCATGACCCAGAGTTAGCGGCAGTGGTCTTCACCTTGAAGTTGTGGTGACATTACTTAATGAGAGAGAATTTTACAGTCTACTTTGATCATAAGAGTTTCAAGTATATATTCTCTCAGAAGAACATAAACCTGTAACAAGAGTGATGGTTAGAGTTCCTCTATGACTATGAAAATGAGATAGTGTATACTCCTTTGATGGGGAACATGGTAGCAGATTCACATTGTAGGAGGTCTGGTCTACATTTGCTGAGTGAGTTGAAAGAGCTGCTAGCTATGTAGCAGATAACCTTAATGGTTAGAGATGGATCAACATACCTCCAGTCTATGACAGTCATTCCCTCACTCCTTCAGTGAGTCACAGAGGATTAGCTTGAGGAATTTTTCTTTGAGTCTCTATGTTCTCAGATATCCTCAGGACACACACCTGATGGATTTTTTGAAGGTGTTGAGCACGTAGTTTTAATCAGAGGATGTACCTTGGTACCAGTGGGGCTACGGGAGGAGGTGTTGTGGTAGTTCCATACGTCCCCTATAGTTGTACATCATGGTGCAGTGAATATTTACGAGGACATTCGGCATCCGCACTGGTGGCCAGGGATGAAGAATGTAGTGGCCGAGTTTGTTTCTTGATGCCTCACTTTTTAGGAAGTGAAGGTTGAGCATCAGGTTCTACCATGGTTAGCACATCTGTTAGAGGTTCCAGTGTGGAAGTGGGATGATAACTCCATGGAAATTATGGTAGGTCTCCCACATACATCTAGGGGATATGATTCCACATGGTCGATCGTTGAATGACTCCCCATGTTGGTCCACTTCCTACCCATATGATACGAGGGATCATTAGAGGGATTGGGATTCCTTTACATACAGAAGATTGTACGACATCATTGGGTTCCATTGATGATCATCTCTGACCGTGGCACACAATTTATATCCTTGTTGTGGAATGTATTATAGGATGTGTTCAGGACTCAAATAGGTTTGATTACCAACTTTCATCTTCTGATAGATGGCCAGAGGGAGAAAACCATTCAAACGCTGGAGGAAAATCTTTGGGCATGCATCCTAGATTTTGTCCGCTGTTGGGAGGATAAATTTCCCTTAGTGGAGTTTTCATATAACACCAGTTATCACTTCACCATAGGTATTAAACTATTCAATTCCTTGTACGGTTGACCTTGTAGAGCAAGACTATACTGGAAAGACTTAGGGGAGTCCACGCTTATGGGTCCAGAGTTGGTACGGGCTACCACTGAGGAGCAGATCATCCAGAAGTGGATGAAGACTACACAGAGCAGAAAAAATTCCCATGCTGACAAGAGACAGAGACCATTGGTGATTCAGAAGGGGGACCACATATTCTTGCGAGTCATTCTTCAACAAAGACTATGAATATTTGGTCGAGGCAGTAAGTTATCACTAAGGTCTATCAAGACATTTCTGATACTTTGGAGGATAGGCGAGGTGGTATACCTCTTGTCACTTACACCATAGTTGGAGAGGGTGCATGACGTCCTCCACATATCCGAGCTGAGGAGATATGTGCATGATCCATTTCACATCATTGACCATAGCGTGCTCAATGTCAATGACGGGAAAACGTTTACAGAGGTTCTAGTAAAGATTCTGGATCGGTAGAATAATGTTCTTCGTGGGCGGTCAATACCTCCGGTGCACATTCGCTAGTATCACAGGAACCGCAAGGAGAGAAATCGGAGTGGGAGGCTAAGATTCATGCTCAGTACCCACATTTGTTTCCTTAGTCTATCTTGTGGATTTTGGGGATGAAAAGCCCAAGGTGGGGAGAATGTAAAGAACTGGATTTTCTATGTAATTTTTATAATTATATTGAATTATTATGAGTCTGAAAAAAATTTCAGTGATTGATTCCAATGCTCGGTGTGCCTAAAATAAATTTATATTAATTTTTGAGGTACATTCAGTAATGGTGTGAGTGACATTTTCTATTTTTTGATCTAGTGCTCGAATTAAAAATCTGAGGCCGCAGTTGAATCCACATCGATGGGATTTGCATAAAAGAGACATTAAATTGATCACAGTAGGTCTAGAGAAATTTTTTTGTTTTCTGTCTTTTTAAAATAAATGAAATTAAATAATTTTATTATTTAATTTTCTTTCTTATACACCAATAGACATGTGGAGTGAGGGACCCGCGATGTGTCAAGCCAATAAATGGATTGACCTTTAAATCTTAAGCAATGATGTCATTGGGGAATTAAAAATGTTCCTAATTAATTAGTTCCCATTAATTTATTAATTAGTTACATACCCTCCCCCTATCTTATTTATATGGGGGTTGGGGAGACGGGTCGACGCCGAATTTCCAAGAAATGAATTACTGAAGGAGTTCCATGATGCAAACCCTTAGAAGACGGAGCTAATCCCAGTAGAAGGTGACAGGTGAAACCAAACCACGAACTGAAGGACGACGTATGAGGGTCATTGTTGGGAACCTTTTGGGGGAACAAAGTACATGAACCACCTTCAAGAATAGATGTTATCCAACAGTTTTACGAGGCATGGGTTTAATTATTGTTTTCATCACATAAATTCTTGAAACTTTTGTCCTCCATCATGTTATGAGGTAACAGGGAGGGAATAGGCCTAAAAAACCTCGCATGAACCCTTAGATACATTTCTACCCTTGTGCCTCCATGGAAGACTTCCATCACAGCTGCACCAACAAGATATGAAGAAGAAAGTGTGTCAATGCACATTTTAAGAGGAGGCTGCGACACAAAGATGTGGCGGTCATCGGAGCAGCCGACACCGGTCGGCCACAGAGGAGGTGTAATGAACCATCGTGCACTGCCTATGAGCAAGGGGTAGTGGTTCGGTAGCTGTAGAGATCAGAGGAGGTGGTTGGAACTTCGTCCAGCCATGGAAGGAGAGGCGGCGTGTCCAGTGCACTACCAGTGTGCAGAATCTGCTACCGAAGTCACGACGGATACAAAACCGTAACCTCAGGCAGGTTATTTGATGATCTCATGGCGCCCACGTGGCACTTCCATTTTAGAATACTGAAAGACCTTCTGTCCTTTTGGGATACCAGGGGGAAATACTTCCCCCCTATCCAACTCGGGTGGACAATGGTAAGGCCGCCCTTTACGGGCCACACCCTATGTGGCCGGGCCGCCCCATGGGGGCCGCGTCCAATGAAGCCAGGTTGCGCCCTACGTTGCCGGGATTCCCCTTGAAGTCCATGCCCTTTGTGGTTGGGCTTCCCCCCACCCCCCTTGTGAGTCTCACCACACATGGCCAGGCTGCCCTTCGCAGGTCTCCCTTTATGGTCGAGCCGCCCTTTGAAGGCCACCCTTTGTGAGTCTCCCTATATGGGTCGGGTAGCCCTTGTGGGCCGTCCTTTTCACCCCCCCCGCCTTACGGGTTGGGATGCCCCCTTGTGGGTCTGGTCGGACCCTAGAACAATAAAGAAATAATGCTATGGCCCAGCCCAGATTGGGTCAGGCCGGGTCAGTCTGACCAGGGCTGATCGGACCCGGGCCCAACCAGACCCAAAAACACTTTAAGGCCCATATCTTGATAACCGTACATCCCTTTGACGAATATTCTGTAGTGTTGGGATCATTTTATTGAGATAGTCCTTTTGGAATACAACTATTTAGTTTTGGAGATAGTTGGAGTATGGTCAGTTTGGATTGTACTTGAATCCAAACAGGCCCCCAAAACTAAAATTCTTATAACTCACAGACCGGGCGTCCAATTGACGCCCCATCTCTCACATTGGAACACTTAAGACATGGCTGTCCTTTGGGTTACTTCATTATGGAGATTAGTGGTGATCGATGTATGACTAATATGTTCAAGGAAAATTCTATGGAACACAAGCTCACTGAGTTTGAGGAATCCAGTGGCTGACAGTGAGGCAGAGGTTAGAGACAGATCATACGGAGGTTAGTACTGAGTGATCCTGTGTGTGTCAGCACCGATCATGTGTGGGTCAGCGCTCAATGATACTATGTGGGTCAGTGCATACCAATCATCTGTGGGTAAAATCCTATGTGGGTCAACGCTCAGTGATCCTGTGTGGGTCATCACATATCGATCCTCTCTAGGTCATTATGGGGGTTAATTACCTATCCATCCGGTGTGGGTTTGTGGGGGTTATTCCCCTATCGATACTGTGTGGGTTAGATTTTGTACGGTCAGAAGTAGTACCTCTTAAAATAATAAGATGATCTAGCTTCACGACTAATCATCTATACTTATTAACCTTACTAATACCTAGTTTAAGCTGAGACTCTATTTCCACTAAGTCTTTTACCTGTGTGGTACTTCCCATCTTTATAGTTTTACCTTTGTGGTATTCTTCCGTCTTGTATGAGATGATTATATCATGAAATATTAGGTATATGTATGGGTATATATCAATGTAGGGTTTATTTCTTTATTGGTGGTTTTTCCTTTGTGGAATTTTAAGAGACCCACGGGGTCTCGAGGTCACTATTGAGTATCGTTATACTCACCCCTACACGGGCTTCACCTACACCTGGTTGTTTCTTATGCAAACGACATAAAAAATTGATCGAGGCTGAGGGAGCTAGGACTAGATGGTGCTTGGAGGTGGACCATTTGGCTTGATGTAATGTAGGGACTACTGGTCGTGAGCTGTACCTACCCTTCTGTTAGGATCCGTGGTGGAGGATCAAGGAGTTGCTTTTCACTTTTCATCTATTTTGTATTTTTCAGTTGAAATTGTATTTTTTTAGTTGGGCTTGTATTCCAGCCCCCATCACATTCAACACTCTTTACTACAACAGTTTACTTCATTGTCTCATATTGTTGTGTTCTACATTGTGATTTTGTACAGGTTTGAAGGAAATTTCTTCCCATTTTTGGGACACACCTTTCCAGGGCTCGTCGCCTGCCCCTGACCTATGGAAGGCGGGCTTGGGGTAGTCACGGCATGGGCCCTAGGGGAAAGATCCTTACAAAAACAACCAAATTCATATATTTAATTCCATGTATGAGTTATTATAACTTTTTATCAAATTTTTATTAATAATTTATTAATAAAATCATTATTTCGGGTGAGAGTTTATTTACTATTCATTTATGTTTTGGTTTGGTACATTCTGTCCTTGTAATTACATCATGTTTACATAATATATATTTTGTTAATGATTATATAAATATTATATATATTCATAATAAAAGTATTTATAATATTCCATAAAATATATAGGTAGAAAAATCAGTTGCACTGTTCATTTAGACAATACTTTATACGTACCCTAGAATGTTTTTTTAATTTTTTGATAGATGGAATAAAATAAAGGTAAATAATAAGTCACTGTTTTATAATAATTATTAAATCATATATATCATACACACATATATATATATATCATATATATAAATATATATATATATATATCATATATATTCATCAAATATGTCCTTATTATTGAACATTACATAATAAAAGTAAAAATGATTTGAAATGCTTTGTGGAGGTGGTATTCCAAACGTACACACGAATGCCATTATTGTTTTCTAACAGATAGAAAGGTATGTAGGTCAATGTGATAATATAATTATATAAGACAAATTATTTCATAACAAATATATATATATATATATATATATATATATATTCTAAATATATCTTCAAATATATCCCATGAGAGGCGGTGATGAAAATTAATTATTTTGGTTCGTAAGGTGGTAGTTTTCAATAGACACGATCATCTGTTTTGTTTCATATTTTATGGAAGAGATGATATATATAGGTTATTAAATAAACATAATAACATTTCATTATATTTGATATTTGTTTGTTATTATTATGTAATATATTATGGATATTTGAAGTAATTAATGTAACAAAAATTAAAACACATGGTAAAGAACTATATGTATTCTTCAGATAACCACTCTATATTTATTCCCAAAACCTTACGTGACTAGTTTTCAAGTCAAACCAATTCCTCTAGGTAGTGGGTTGGAATTTATATATGGAATATTTTCAATTATTTTCTAATTAAAATGGATAATTATGGGTGGAGAGGATTGGATATCAGGCTTCCTTTTTATATGTTGGGGAGGGGATCTATGTCTAAATTACATGTAAATTTTCCAAAATAATAAAAAATGAAAAATTTATACAAAAAAATTCATTACAATGACCTTATATTCCAAGGTATCAATGTTTGAGGTATAAATTTTTAAATAAAAATATACTTTTACATGTTTAATTACCAAACATACCCGGATATTTTTGTTTAACTATTGGAATACCTAATTTAACCTATATATAAATTTTTACTATATTTAGAATTAATTATGACCAAAAATTAAGTTGAAATTATTACATAAATTTAATAATTCTTATTAAAATAATTTAATCCATTTTTCTGAATTCAAATAACATATATGGATGAATGTAATATAATATAAATCCATAAATTCTAGTGAAATGGTTCTCTAAAGAAAAGATTTCATAAGTATAAAAATTATATTTCAAAATTAAACATATAATTCAATTCAAAAAACTAAATTATCATATAATTGAACTATTTTTAAAATTAAAACAATCATAAATAAAATTAAACTTTCTAAATTCTATAAATGAAATGGATGTTTTCATAAAAATCATGGTTTTTTTACTATTCTTCAACAAAACAGTATCTTATAAAAATTCTCAAAACTATCACTCTCTGATGATTTTGACATGGTGATTTAAATTTTTTTCGTTTTTTCAAATAAATTTTATAAAGGTGTAAAATAAATTCACATAGGTTTTCACTAAAAAATGAAAACATTATTTAGTAAAATTATATTTTTACAAAATATATATATTTATTGTTAATGTTATTATTATTTTCATTTATAATAAATTGATAACTAATATATTTATTTTTACAGGTGTAAAAAATATAATTTTTTGTAATTTATTTAGACCTATTAATACATACCAATTTAACAACTTTGTTCTGGTGGTATAATATTTTATAGTTATTTTAGAATATATGTTTCAGGTATTGAAAGCTATTGAAGAGGAAAAATGTATTTAAAAGAATATATATACCTAAAATTTTTAGGGTGTGACAATAAAATCAATTATATTTCTTTTATAAATCATTAGTCATGTGAAACCTGTTTTCTCTTTATATTAAGTAGAAATATTTACGAATATTATTTCCTAACCACTAATAAAATTGAACACTCACAATCCCTTCGGGAACACTCTAAATTTTTTTCACCCTTATGAAAAAATGTCCCTCTGTATTTCAAATATGAATCCATTACACTCAATTTTGTTTTTATTTGAAATATATTTTCTTAATTCATCCATTTCCATGAAATACATCTATTTAATGTTCAAAATCTCAAATTAAGTACTTCTTAACATAAAAAAAATTTAGTTTTTTTTAAATTATATTACCCATTATGAAATGAGAACAAGTGTATAACCAATATTATAATTTTTGAATGTTTATATGTCATATATATTCTACACTTTCTCCAATCCCCTTAAAAATTGTAGAGACATCAATCATACGTATGTAAAGACTACCACATCCATGACACAACATGTTTCATTTTCCATATATACCATAAAAGGATAATACTGCTGGATAATTTATTATATAATAATTTATCAAAAAAAATTTTGGTTTCTAAAATGATAAACTATTTTTTTCATTTTCCCAATTATATGAAAAAAATAAATCGGCATCTATGATTATGTGTAGATTACTGCCTTAATGGCATTTATATATACTGAGTAAAAATTTAATATCCATTAAATATTCTAATAATTATCTGAAATTTGTATATAAAATTCTAATAAAACCTAAGTAATATCTTTATTCCTATTTTACAATGATATTATAGCTAAAGAGCCTCATAATCACCCATTAAACTATGGTATGTTAATGATTTATTATTTTGGAAAAAATAATAGAAAAATTATCTACAATTGTATCATTGATCACTATAAAAACTAATATACTTCTGAAATAAGATATAAATATGCAAATAATTATTTTTTAATGAAATGGTATCATATATATTAATTATATAAATTAACATAACAATGTACACCAGCTAAAAAAATGAAACATTTTGATAATCAATTTATTAGTTAAGGACCACAAAAACCCACCAATAGAATGAAATTATTCCAATATTAATAATAATATATCATAAATTCCAATAAATTTTATGACTACATAATAATAAGAATTTGGATAATAATAAATTGTGATAATTTTATTATTATGCCAGTTCAAAAGGATCATTATTACTCACACTCGAAATCGAGGATATATTATGACAATCTAACCTAAATATAATCAATAAATATTAATGGATTTAAAAATATTGTTATATCTACTAATATGGTTCATAAAATAATATGATCTATCTCATCAAACACTTTTAAAATATTACTAATAAATCTTATTTACAAAGTGATTTTTCTAAAACTATATAGTATGTTATTTCATATAGTGAATGGTTTTTTATATATATCTTATTATTGTTTAAGGATATATTAAAATGTGACCATCGACCCTATTTCTCTTGATGAATTGAGTGATTTACATTTCTATAAAATATATCATCCATAAATTCATTTTTCTTTCTTAACCATCCACCCTGAATAGGCATAAATTTTTGTTCAATGACAAGGAATTGTGAACACTTTGTACTTCCCATCATTTAATTTTGTTCATTGATATACCAAACATCAATTGAATATGGAAATAATTTACATAGAAGTATTTTATTTATCTTTATTGTGGAAATACCATATGCTTTATTATCTAGATTTACTGGAGTTTAACAAGACTGTTTCTAGATATATTTGGAAACCCATTTATATTTAATGGGATTACAATTATTATGAATTTTTTCCTTATGTGAATAAAATTTAAATCAACATAAAACCCATTTTTATTATTTTGGTTCTTTATAACATGATAAAGAAAACCCATTTTATTTCCATGGGTTAATTATTATATGATGAATTATTTATTTCATGAAGAAAATGTAATTATAAGTGAATGATGGGTGGGGTTCAATATCAACCCCGTATTCATTTATTGAAATTTTATATCACATTAAAAAGTATTCATGACAATGTTTTATTTTTTTATGCCTGAGAAATGATGGGTTTTCACTTTTTAGAAATGTCCCCTATATAATTGTTTCTTCCATAGTCAGAATATATTCTGCATTCTTATCATATGCTCTCATAGTGTGACATGAGAAATTTATGTTCCCTCTACCAATCGTTATGCCATTTTCTTATGCATATGTTATTATATTATGGATAATGCTTATTAACTCATGTTTCAAAATTATTTTCATTCACATCTTATTTAATATCATTTTTATGACTCATATTTTGTGATATTTGTTATCTTGGGTACAATTTAATTAAGTATCGTTATTATAACCATATTATTATTTTATACTTTCTTATTTTCATTTTATTCTATCACTTATGTTTAAAATTAATAATCATTTTTGATCACCCTTTAATATTTTCCTATTTCCCCATGAAATGAAGAAATTTAATAAGGGATATGGGTCTAGAATAACATCTTGTGAGGTGGATTATCAATACATGTTATAGAATTATTACCAATTAACAAATTGAATATATATTGGAAAAATTATAAATTTAATTTAATGAAAATGGGTTCAAATCATTAATATTTTACTATATTTATCTAAAATTATGAATCAAAAAGTTTATTTTGAATGTAAATGCTTCCTTTTATGTGTAAGATGTTATAATTAAGGCATTTATCAAATATTGTGTGTAATGTATGATTTTTTAGAAACCTGTCAATGTGTAATGGTTTGATGTTATATTATAGGTATCAATGAAGGGTTTAGATAAATTTGGAAATTAGGATGTAATAAGTTGAAAATAAATTAAGAGTTTTAAATTTCATTAAGAGTTGATAGGTTATGGTTGATCATAGTTTAAATGGCATATATAGACAGTTAGGTCAGTAATATTTAATATTTTATGTTTTTTAGAGATTTGGAGGAGGTTAACTGAGTAAAAATGATACCACAATACTATGTGATAAGTCAAAATAATATAGAACATTTTACTTATAAGGAATAATCCATAATCATTACATAATAAATTTTTTAAAGAAATAAGTAATTCATTTACATTTTTTGATCTTTTTAGGATTAGTTTTTTTAGATTTAGGTTATAACTCATACATAAAAAACCAAATAATACCTAGTGGATGATTTAGATCAATATTAATTATTTCCATTATATAAAACTTTTAAAATAACATATTATTTCATTTCATGAGAAATATTCATGACATTCAATTTAACTTCTTCGTTTCACTTAACCATCCTTAAATCCTATGAAAATAATTTTAAAACAAGGGATTAGTAGAAAAATATCAGAAAGTGACATAAAATGATGAAAAAATAGTATAAAGAAAAATAATTCAACCCAATATTTTTTTACCTTAATGTCTTTATAATTTGGACGAAATAATGTAATAACATTCTCATGAAAAAACATATTTTTCAGTGAAAATCATTAAAACCTATAGAAATAAAATCCAACCCCTTTTAGGAAACCTAGAGAATACTATTCAAATCACTTTTCAAACTAATGTCATATGTAACTGGAGCCCAATTAAATCCATAGAAGAAACCCTCTATTGACTACCTCCATATTTCCAGTTAATTTGAAGAACATTACCCAATGCAATTGAGTGCTATATGGGTGAACCAATAATTTTAGATATATCAGGATCACTAATAGGTGGATCTGGTCTTTTCTACTACTCTTGAGGTAGTTGGTGCGGTCATTGCACAATCTCCACTAGTGGTGACTTTAGTTGATGAAAAATTACATATTTTGACAGGTGGACATTTGAATTTGTGTGGTGTGGATGTAGCCAGAAATGTTGCCGTAACTGAGATGACATGCACCTCTGATCTTGTTGATGGTGACAAGGGAGATTTGAAATAACAATCTATAAATATCAACAGAAGGTTTTTTGTGCATGTAAAGGATTTTTATCCTGAGCGAAGTGTAATGAAAGGAGACACTTCCTATGTGATTGTGAGCATAGAAGTGATTCATGATAGATTTAATAGATGTGATGTCTCTATAATTTCTAGGATTTTTATTCTTGCTAGAGGAATGTCTTGGAAAGTTGATGACTTAGATAAGAAGTTGTCTACTACATTGGGTTTTTTTTGGCTGGAGATGTATTCTTCTAGGTCAAGGTTTCTTTCATATCACTTTTTCATCATAGGATCTCAAGCGTAGGGCATGAGGATTCAGATTAATATCCTTGAAGCCATGTATGATATTTTTTCAGGAGTGGGATTTCCGTTTTAATCCATTTTCTATAAAAAAAATACCAGAGCTCAATTATATATTAGAATTGTTGTCCCCAATTGAATATTGTTGCATCCAAAATTTCTATTTGATATTGCATCTACTGTGGGAATTTATATCAAAATGGATAGTAAAAATTAGATTTAAAAATTCAATCACAACTCTAGGGTATTGGTGGAGGTTGATCTAAGCTCTTTCTTGATTAAAAATGTTGTTTTTTTAGAACTAGATGATGATATTCCATTGAAATTGTAATTTGAAAGACTTCGTGACTTTTGTTCGGAATGTGAAATTTTTGGTCATGTAAAGTATAAATGTCACAAGAACGAGGAATGCTATTTTTGTTCTGTAAAAGGACATCGCGAAGATTCTTGTAGAAAGATAATGAGTAAGCATAATTAAGAAAACTATGTGGACATGCCTCATAAAAAACATCCCATTTCTGACCACGTTATGGATAGGGATTTGGTATTGGAGAATAATGAGTAATAGAAGTTAGTGCCTAGACAAAGAGAAAGTTATCAAGTTGATGAGGGTTGTCATATGGTTTTGTAAGAATCTTCTCTTTCAAGTGAGGGGAAACAAAATCTGGAAGATAAAGAGAATATTACAAAGATTCAAGAGGAAATTAATAAATTAAGGGAATACTAGGGCATCTAGGGAATGTGGGATGATATTAAGGATTATTCCATGAGAAAATAATCTTATAGGTATGTCACGACCCATCCCTAGGGGCTCATACTGTGACTACCCCAAGCCCTCCTTCGTTAGGCCAGGGGATGGCGATTAGCACTGGAAAGGCATATCTATAAAAAAAAGGAAGACATTACCTTTAAACCTATACAAACACACATAATAGAACACAACATGAAGAAAAATTGAAGTAAACTATTGTAGAAAAAGAGTGTTGAATTTAAGGGTCTAGAATACTAGCCCAACTTGAAAAGTACAAGTACAACTAAAAAGTACAAAACAACTGAAAAGTGAAAATCATCTCTTAGATCTCCCACCATGGATCCTACCTGAAGGGAAGGTAAAAATAATGATCAGTAGTCCTCGCATCATGTCATGCCAAATGGTCCACCTCCAAGCACGGTCTAGTCCTACCTCCCTCATCCTTGATCAATGTTGTACATCATATGCACAAGACACAACATGGTGCGGGTGTAGCCCATGCATGGTTGAGTATAACGATTCTCAGAAGGGACCTTGAGACCCCGTAGGTCTTCTAAAGTTCCACAAATAAAAAACCACAATGAAATACATAATCTCATATTCAGTATGTTTTCATTCATATACCTAAAATATCAATATATACACATATCATACATGAGGGAAAAATATAACAAAGGTAACAACACAGAGGTAATGTTCCACATAGGAAAGACTCAACTCAAAATAGGAATACAACATAGAGAAACATGATTATGATACTGACCCACACAGGATCACTATGAATGCTGATATCCAGCCATGGGATTCTCTAGGGATAGTAACAAGAAACATCCCCAGTCACAACATCGAACACCTCAGTTGCTGGAGATCTTCTACATTATCAAGTACATTGGGCCTACCGCATCACAAAGAGGATCTTCCCACTAAACATGGAATGATGAAGTACTCCTCCTATTATGTCACACAAGGGTGCTCCCCACTGGGCCATCCAGTCACACAAAGTTGAAAAATCAGCATTTGTCAAGTCTCATCTAGTCACAGGTTTCCGTACGTAGCACGCTTGGGAGAACCTATCCTCAAGACATTTGTTGTATTAAAACTAGAACAATTACTCACAATGGAGTAACCCAATGATTCAACACAACATAAGGGTTACAACGCAACATAAGACGCATCAATTGGACACACAGTCTGTGCGTAATTGGCATTTCAGTGCCAAGGGCCCGGTTAGATTCAAGTGTGATCCAACCCATCAGTACTCCAAGATTATCCAATACTCTCATGGAGTAAGATAAAATGACATTCTCACTCCAAAGATCCCAATACTATAGATTGTTTGTTAAACGGACATCAGGTTCTCAAGATCAGGCCCTTTATGTGTTTTTGGGATCGGTGAGGTTTGGGTCTGGTCCGACCCGGTCGAACTGACCCAGCCCTTCCCATTCTGGTCTGGGCTACGGAGCCCTTTCCCCATTGTGTCGAGGCCCGGACCAACCAAAAAATGTGTGGCTCAGTCTTCAATGGGCTACTTGGACTGTATAGAGTGCGACCTATGAGGGGGAGGGTGGTGGCCCGACCGCATAGGGAATGACCTGCAAGGGGGTCCACCCTAGCCGCCACCGGGGGACAGACCCCTTATTCCCAAACGGTCAGAGATGGTTCAGTTTGTTTCATAGTGGCGGCACCACATGGCACCTTCAGGTGGCACATAGGACCCATTTGGGGGGGGGGGGTCTTGCCGGTTCCATCGCAGCTGGTTGACGTATCGACTGACCTCTCCAATGGCACGTGATGACACACCACACCGCCACCTGTGGCCAGCCAGTGTGCCTACTGCCTTCCTCCAGTCACCGCGGCTGATCAGCCACGACCCTCTTTGTTTATCGGCAGTGTGCGATGGCATGATCTGCCTCCTCTACGGTCGGTCGTTTCCATATTTTACAATAAAGACCATGGTTTTGTGTCATTGCCTCTTCTTGCAGCGTGAGATGACGCGCTGTCACCAACGTAGCTGATCGGTATCACCGCACTGTCGGTGTTCCAGGGAGGCACATGTATAGCAAGATAGCGAAGGGTTCGAGCTGGGTACGTTAGGCCCGCTCCCTCTGCATTAGCTCATAAACATGAGGGGGGGGGGGGTCAAGTGTATAATAATCGATTTAATTAATCAACAATTAAAACCTACAATGATACCCTACAACAACCTCTCGCAAAAACGAATGAATCGCATATCAACCCTTTAGTCGGTTGGTCCATGTTCCAAATATTATTCAAGAACGGGGAAGAAAAAATATTTAAAATGCATCAACGAATAATCCCATACCTCATAACCTATTTGATAGAATCCATGTCTTGAAGGTGGGTTGGTGTTCTTCGTTCCCGCAATAGGATCCAAATGACATCGCTTATACATTGTCCTCTAGTTTGTGGTTCAATGTCACCTGTCACCTTCTACTGGGCTCGGCTCCGTCTTCTGAGGGTCCAGCATCATGATTCTCTGTCAGCACTTTGTTTCATGGTGAAGATGTGTTGTTACCTTCCCCCAAGTTCCATATATATAAGAGAGTGGGAGGGTAAGTAACGACGTTGCAATTAAATGGGGCTCATTAATTATGAAGCTTCCTAATTTCCCAACAACATCATTACTTAGGGTTGGCAGGTCAAGACATTCATTTTCTTGACACATCACCAGTTCCACCCTTTTCATGTCAATTAGTGGATATGAAATAAAAATAAAATAATAAAATAATATTATTTCATTTCTTTTAAAAGTCACAATACAAAAAAAATTTCTCTAGACCTATTGTGGTAAAAGTAAATTCTCACTTAAGTGAATCCTGGAGCTGAGAATTCAACAGTTCCCTCAGATTTCTAATATGAGCACCAGTTCAAATGTTAGAAAATTCCACTTGAGCATTTACTGAATGTACTTGAAAAAAGTTGAATAAATTGTTAACGTTCACTGTCTACCCATGGCGGTTGAGGTTAGGAATCACCAAATGATAATATGCCCCAAATAACATAATCGTACTCTCGAATTCTCAATCCGAGTTACCATTTAAGTAGATATAGACATTAACTATAAAATAATTGTCATTTAATTATTTTATTTATGGCCAAAAACTAACATTTATTGATGGACCACACCGGCCAATGTTAGAATCTTCCTAAAGAAATAATAACCTCATAAGCTCAACGGTGGTCTCATATTTTTAATCTGAGTCACTATTCATGAATAATATGAATTTAGAAAATAAAATAACTTTATTTAATAATTTTATTTACGGTTATTCCATTTTCACGATTTCTCATAGGAGGCATGCGCCAACTAATCTTAGGTTACGCATAGGGTAAACACACCATCATGAATGCAGTGGTACTCTCAGATTTCTGATCCGGACACCCATTTAAGAGTTATTCCACATTTTTAGGAAAAACACTCACGCATGATATTTAATGTTTTATAAAACATCAACAGATCATTCCAGGCACTAAGGGCCTCAGAATCGTGTGTCGTTAGATTTTATGGTCTCAAAAAAATTTCATATAATTAAAAAATTTATACAGAAAATCTGGGTCTTTACATTCTCCCCGTCTTAGGTATTCTCATCCCCAAAAGCCACAATATAGACTAAGGAAACAAATGAGGGTACTGAGAATGAATCTGAGCCTCCCCTCCCATGTGCTCCCCTGAAGGTTCGCGTGCTGCCACCAAACTATCACCATAGGAATCGACTATCCATGAAGCACTTGGTCTTGTCGATCCTCTATCTCCACTGGGAACTCCGTAAAAGTCTCCTCATCATCAAAGTCCAAATCACCCTAGTTGATAATGTATGATCGATCACGCACACATCTAATTAGCTACAATACATGGAAAAACATTATGTGATCGGTGCATATGTGGGTGGAGAGATAGACGGTACGACACCTCTCCCACTCTGTTGAGAATCAAGAACGGTCGAATGAACCTTGGATATAGCTTTTTGCCTCAACCAAACCTCTACAATCCTCGTCATGGTGAGATGAGTATGAAGACATGGTCTCCATCCTCAGAATCCAAGGGTCTCCGTCTCCTGTTAGAATATGACCTCATCCGGCTCTGTGTAGTCTTCACATGCTGACAAGTGAGGCATCATGATACAAACATTTCCACTTCTTCCGTCATCCCTGGCCATTGGTACTGACACCAGAGGTCCTGTTATATCCACTTCACTCCAGGATGTACCATTGAAGGGATTGATTGGACCTCCCTCAAAACATCCTCCCGAAGCGTCACTGGTACCATGGTGCATCCTCCTAAAAGAATGACATGATTCAAACCTTCATAAAATCTCTCAGATGCCTATCCTATGGATATATGAGCACTTGGAGCTTCATAGTTAATGTCCCCAAGCTGCACCTCCCTGACCCACTGATGGAGTAGAGGAGTGACTGTCATAAACTAGAGGTATTCTTCTCTATCATTATCCACGAATGATATCTAAAAAAGGCTAGCTGCTACGTCACCTTACTCCGCAGTTGTAAACCAGACCTTTTGTTGGGTGTGTCTACTACCACGTTCACCTTCCCAGGAGTACAAACTATCTCAAAAACATAGTATTAGAAGAACTCTATCCATCGTCACTGTCTCAAGTTCATGTCCTTCTGAAAGCTCAACTGACACATCTCTGTCCACAAGAATGGATCCCCCTTCATCATCAAAGCTGACAATTGAGTTGCTGCCCAAGATAAGTCTTTTTCAAAACATCAGTAGTACCCAACCCTAGAAGAATTATTCTCCCTTCAGGAACCAAATCCTATAATCAACTTTTGAAAATATTTCCCCACACTCTTCCACTCTTTTTGGGAACTGAAAACATGAAACTCATGCTCCATGGGGGTAAGGTTGGCTGACCCAACAGTGATCGGTTCCACCCTCCTTTTCATGTGTTTATCATGTGCTGCATGGGTTTACTTCTTCTCCAACCTTGGAAAACCCCATTCCAATGTTGTAGATATACTAAAACCTTTTTTACTAACATAGTCAATCTCAGTATGAACTGTGGATGCCCAGTCCATACCCAAACTAACATTGTAATGCCTCGATGCTGCCACCAATAAGTTCCAACCAAAACTCTCTCCTCAAGGGTCAGATCGCACCATCAGCGTAACATTTATTATCAATTATCCTCCAAATGGTATCTCCAGATGTAAGGGTCAAGTATTTGGTTAAACCGGAAACTTGAGGTCTTGGACATGATTTTTGGAAGGAATGATTGGTACCTATGTCTATTCATACGGCATCTAGAAGTAGACACATACCATACCTCGAATCATTCCTAGATCCCTTTAGTCACACTCCTTGACGGAATGTAGCTACTCCCTTCCCCTATCCTCCATCTCCCTAAGCCAGGTAGGGACCACAATGGTGGAGGTTGTAACATGTTGAAATGTACACCACTTTATGCTGCTCTCCTAGCTCTGCTTCCACGTTTGCAGCCCAGTAGATTCGTCTATTCCTATCACATCCTCTTCCCGAAACATTTTACATGACAAAGACTTGGAGATTGGTGTCAGTTTCCTACTTTCCCACTAGATACATTCACTAGATGTATCTGATCATCCAAATAACATTCAACCAAAAGGTTTTCTCTAGAACCCTAACATAAGTATGAATTCATAGAGGAATATTGTTGGCTTAGATGTCCTTAAACACACCGTTCTCAGAAGTTTGATCCCTAAAGCATTGATTGTATTGTATTCATCAAGTAGCAGGAATGGTCGGTATGCCTCGATGAATACTCAGCTACCAACATGTCATCTTGTCAAAGTTGTAGAAGCTCTATGAAACTCCTAGAAGCCTCTTCAAGCCAGTACATATCCACCTATGAGTCAGGCTCGCCTCGGATCCTGAGGGGTATCTGATGTTGAAACACATGTAAGGCACTAAGCCTATTTTTGTTCTCTAACGGTACCACCAGTTGTAACTGAAGACCAACATATAGTGATTTAGTTGGAACAAAGCCCGAAGGTACCATCATGGGAAATAGTCCATGTACTGAAGTCTCATTACCATGTGGACCATCCTCATGGTCACACAATGGTAAATAATATAATCTAGGATCACCATCTGGTATGCCGATGTCCCAACTATGAGCACAACCTCTATCCAGTCCTTAACTACCTGGGAATCTGTCTCGCCTCGAAACCTCGGAGGCCTCTACTACTAGAACTTGGTCAACGCTCTCAGTCGGCGTGAAATTTTTTGTAGTGTGTCTGGTGGTAACTACTGCCCAATAGGTTGTGGTTCTGCTGTTACACCACTTAAAGGTGACAACACTTTTAGATGGACATGCACTAGAGCCTCGTTGCTCAGTGGGCTATCCTTGTGTACTCTCTGGGGAATCCTGGCTGGATTTCTATGTGGGGCATCCTTATAAGGGACAGGTGATCTGAGTTAATTAATATATACATGTTGAGCTGACTCCAAATAATTCAAATGAAAAACTATTCAAAAACACACACAATCTGTGTTTCCATGTACTGAGTCAAAAATCAGAATTCAGGGTCTTGGTGTATGGATACGTCGGTCGCCGCACCAACACTAGGCTCCCTGAACTAAAAAACAAACTCATAACACGGAACACTATTTAGAAATTGAAAAGATCATAGTCATAGTTATTCGGTAAGACTGAATCTTCTGATACCAATTTTTCAAGACCCGTCCCCCGGGGCCCGTGCCGTGACTACCCCAAGCCCGCCTTCCATAGGCCAGGGGCTGGTAAATGGCACCTGAAAGGCATATCCCTATAAACGAGAGGACATTACCTTTAAACCTATACAAACACACAGAGTATAACACTACAATAAGAAACTGTGAAATAAAATGCTGTAGAAAAAGAGTTCTGAAAGTAAGGGGCCAGAATACAAGTACAACAAGAAAAGTAAAAGTACAAGTAAAAAGTTAAAAACAACTGAAAATTGAAAAGAAGCTCCTGGGTAACCCACCACTTATCATACCTTAAGGCTAGGTACAACTCACGATCATTAGTCCCTGCATCATGTCACACCATATGGTCCACCTCCAAGCACTGTCCAGTCCTTGCTCTGTTAGCCACGATCAATGTTGTACGTCGTCTACACTGACTCAACAAGGTGTGAGTGTAGCCCATGAAGGGGTGAGTATAAAGATACTCAATAGGGACCCCAAGACCCATAGGTCTCCTAATTGTCCAGAAATGAAAAACCAAAAAGCAATACATTAACGCTAATTTGGTATATTCCCATACATATACCTAAGTGATCAAGATATATACATCTCATATAAGAAGGAAAAATATCACAAAGGTAACACCACAAAGTTAAGGTACCACACAAGTAAGACTCATCTCAAACCAAGCATACAACTTAGAGAAACAATATTATGATGCTGAACCACACATGATTTCTGTGTATACTGATATCCAGCCACATGATTCTCTATGGATAGTAACAAGTAACATCCCCAATCACAACGTCAAACACCTCAGATACTGATAAACTCTTACTCTATTGAGTACAGTGGGCCTGCTGCGTCACATAGAGACACTTCCCACTAACCTTGGACTATAGTGGTACTTCTCTTGTCGAGTACCGGGGGTCTTCCGCGTCACACTTACACGCTCCACACCATGGCCTGCTGAGGTACTCCTCCAATCGAGTACCATGGGTTTACCTCATCACACAGAGGTGATCCCCACTGTGGTTCTACCGTGTCACACAGAGGTTCTCCCCACTGGGCCGTCGAGTCAAACATAGTCAAAAAATCAGTAGTTTTCATGTCTCAGTCAGTCGGATGGTTTTGTACGTAGCGTTATTGGGAGAACCGCTCCACAATCAATTGGTCGTATTAATATTGTCCCAATGTATCAAAAAAGAGTAACCCAATTATTCACCACGTCATAAGGGTTCCAACAAAATAAGCAACGTTTCAATCGGACTCCTGATTTGTGTGTTATTGACATTTCATTGCTGAGGGACTGATTAGATTAGTGTGCGATCCAACCCTGTCATCCTCTATGTTTCTCCAAAACACTCATTGATTATGTAAAAAATACCACCTCTCTTAATGGATCCCAACACCATAGATGGTTCTTCAAATAGACGTTTGGTTCTTAAGATCAGGCCCTTTATGTGTTTCTGGGCCCAATTGGGCCTTAGTATTGTCCGACTCGGTCGGACAGACCTGACCCGACCTGTAGAGGGGCGGTCTGGTCTGTAAGGGGTGTCCTAGCATGTACGGTGTTTCCCGAACTATATAGGGTGTGGCATGAAAGTGGGTTACCTAGTAGGAAGGAATTTCGAGAGGTTGGTGTCCCACCCGCATGTTGCGCGACCCGCAAGGGGGTCTTCTCTAGATACCACCGGGGAAAGAGATCCCTGGTTTTCCAGATAGGCCAAAGGCCGTTCGGTTTTCTTCACAGTAGCAGTGCCACGTGGTTCTACCAGGCAGCCCGCTGGACCCGCTAGGGTGGGTCATACTGGTTCTATAACGGCCGGTCGGCAAGCCGGATGACCTCTCCAACGTCGGATGATGGCGCTCCGCACAACCACCCACGACCGGCCTGTGTGTCGGCCGCATTCCTCTGATCACTGAGGATAATGAGTCCCCACCCTCTTTGTTCATCAGCGGCACGTGACAGTGCACTGAGCCTCCTCCTTGGCCGACCGTTCAGATAGCCACCATGGCATTGTGTCCCGACCTCATCTTGTGGCATGAAATGATGCACTATCCCCAACATAACAGTTCAGTATTGTTATAATGTCGGTGTTTCATAGAGGCGCAATGATAGAAAAACAGAGGAGGGTTAGGGCCAGGTTCTATAGGCCCACACCCTCTGTGTTTGTTCTTAAACATGATGGGGGTTAAGGTTTTAATAATCAATTTAATTACACAAAAATTAAAACCCAACAAAGAAACCCTGCAACAACCTTCCGCAAAAATAAATGAATCACGGATCAACCCATCAGTCGGTTGGTCTACATTTTTCATATTATTCAAGAACAGGGGAGAGGAAATCATTTTAAATGTGTAAACAAATAAACCCCTACCTCGTAATCCATTGGATAGTGTCCACAACATGATGGTGGGTTGGTGTTATTTTTTCCTGCAAAAGGTTCCCAACGACGTCGCTCATTCGTCGTCCACTAGTTCGTGGTTCATTGTCACCCATCAGCTCCGATTGGGATCAGCTCCATCGTCTGAGCATCTTGTCTCATGATGCCCCTTCAAAACTTCATTGTTTGAATAATATGTTCTAGTACCTTCCCCCAATCTCCATATATATTGGAGAGGGGGAGGGTAAGTAATGACGTTGGAATTTAATGGGGCTCATTAATTAGGAAGCTTCCTAATTTTCCAACGACATCATTACATAGGGTTGGAAGGTCAAGCCATTCATTGTCTTGACACATATCTGGCCCCATCCATTTCTTGTCAATTAGAAGGTATGAAAAAAAAATTAAAATTATAAAATTATTTTATTTCATTTCTTTAAAAAAGTCACAAAACATAGAGTTTTCTCCATACGTACAGAAGACAAAGTAATGTATCCCTTAAGTGAATCCTAACACAGCGGATTCAACAACACCCATGAATTTTTTATCTGAGTAGTGATTAAAATGTTATAAAACTTTGTTCATGCATTTACTGTATGTACCCAAAAAAAGATCAATAAATTATTTACGTTCTTTCTCTACCCACACATGACGAGGTTAGGATCTGCCTAAGGAGAACATGCCCCAACGAACTCAACGGTACTCTCAGGTTTTCAATCCGAGATACCATTTAGATGTTATTTATTTTAAAAATAAAATAATTTTCACTTAATTATTTTATTTACGGCCAAAAACAAATTTCCATTGTTGTCCAGAACCAACCAATGATAGAATCTGCCTAAAAAATTACCCTCATGAGCTCACCGATGGTCTCAGATTTTTAATCTAAGTAACCATTCATGAGTTATAATAATATGAAAACTAAAATAACATTATTTAAATACTTTATTATGGTTATAACATTTTGTGGTTTTCCCATGGGAGGCATGTGTCCACTAAACTTATGATATGCCAAGGGTAAACCTGCCATTTTGAACACAACGGTGCACTCAGATTTCTGATATAGGAACCTGTTTAAGATTTATTCCACTTGTTCCAAAAAAAACACTCAATCATGCTATTTAATGTTTAAAAAAACTTTGACGAATCATTCCGGTCTCTCTGGGACTTTGAATCACGTGCCTTCAAATTTCGTGGTCTCAAAATAACCTCATATAATTAAAAAAAATATATGGAAAATCTATGTCATTATAGGGGAGGTAATATTCGGAGGAAAAATTGTTGTTGTGGATGATTAAGGTTTTCGATATGTTCCTACCAGGACAGCCAGATGTAGGAAAAAATATTCTTATCTAAACCCAACAATAGTTACCAGGTCTCATTGTCCCTTAAACATATCTTACTGTTATAGTGATTATGATGATTCATATGAGTTTTATTACGATGTTTGATCTCTTGGAATGAGGGAATAATTCTTGTATAACCCCATCCTTCTCATTTATATACTCACTTTTTTCTTTTAAAAAGATGGATCTGTGCAAACTTTCCCAGTATTATATTCGGATCACCCAAAGAATTTTGGGAGAACCAATTTCTCAACTACTTTTCAAGCACCATAACATGAATAAAAAATTTATTCTTCCATTTTATCATCATAATTTTTTTAAAATAACTTGTTAACTTATATTAAAATCACATTATCATATTAATTTTTTTTAAAAACCTATTATTTATACCAAAATATAATTTTTATTTAAAAAATATTTTTAGTACAAAAATACCTATAAACTTTATATCGGATTTTCATTTGGATCAAACCCAAAAGATTATAAAAGAGTATGAAATTCAAATAATGGTTATAGTGAGGGAAAATATGTGGTCATATTATACATTAAAATAGAACATTTTTTCATTATTAAATAAATATACATATTATAAAAAAATATTCCCTTTTCACAAAAAATGAATGAATGAAATCCTTAAATAATTATCTTTGGTCTTAAACAAATTCTTTTATAAAACAGTGATATAGAATGAAAAGATAATTATGAATAAAACAATGTTTTTTGAAATAAATGATCTATATTACTTTTGAAATATAGGAATCATAATCGCAATGAAGGAATGAATTTTAAAAACATTAAATTCCATGATTATAGTAAAATTTTTGATATAAAATGAAAATGGGGATGTATATACACCTCCTAAAATAACATAGGTGTATAATTTCAAAATATTACTCAATGAATGGAAATTGAGATGTATTCCCTTAACTCAAGTTCAATTCGTGAATTTAATTCATTATTATCCAAAATAATAAATTAATTTCAATTAATTACATTATTTATATAATTTTTTATTTTTATTATTTATTTTATTTAAATTATTACCATGTCATTTTTATTTACTTAATAAATTAAGTTTACTTTGGATGCATGACTATATTCGGATTATATGTTAAAAATGACAATGATTGGATGAGTATTGGTCAAAGAGATCATTATTAAACATATATAGAATAATAATAAATATATAGTTATCAGAGTTATACATAAAATAATCATTTATGACAAATCATTATTTTTTTTATAAATGATGTGTATTATGATCATGGTGGTGGTACGTCTTATGTACGCATGACTACCATTTCCATTTTTCAACTATAATTTTCAAAAGGATGTGAAATATTTTATATTTATATAATTATAAAAATATAATATATATATGTAAAATATTATATATTTAAAGATACCAATATATTGGATTCTTGTGATGTGGTTAGGAAAAAATGAATCACATCTCTTTATAGAGATGGTAGTCCACATGTACACAAATAAATTTTTCATTTTTCTTGGAATGAAAGACAATGATTTATTATATTTTCATAATTATAAATATATAATTAAAATCATAATTATTTCATTCATATCACAAATATTTATTAAAATTTTCTTTATTACCTTCAATGTAAATTGTTATTTAAAACCAAATAACATTGCTTCGTGATGCAGTAGTCTCTCATACAGACAAGAAACATTATCATTTCCCGTTAATAATAGATATTAAAAAGGTCTATAAAATATTATATTATATAAGTATAAATATTTTAAAAATATAATAATATATATATTTATATATTTTTATATATTTGAATTCCATAATTACATCAATATGTGAGAGGCAATGATAGAAAACAAGTGACATCGGTTCACGAGGAGGTAGTCCACTATACACAAAAATTATGATTTCTTATCCCATTTGATGGTATAAAAGATATATTTTGGTTATTAAATTGAAAAAATAAAATATAATTAAATTTAGATAAATATTTTATTATATAATAATAATTAAATAAAATATGAAAGAGGTGTTAAAATATAAAACAATGATTCTTGTTAAATCCTGATACCTAATTTTTGGGAAACCTCCTTAGGTAAGCACTAAAAGCCATTATAAGAAGGATTTATGGTCAAAATGGGTTATCTAGGTTATAAAGAGGCAATTTTGGATTTTATTTGGTAATTTATTCAGAGATACAAATAGAATTTATGGTGTAGATAGGAAAAGAGGTTCGGTATACTTTTATAAGTGAGGTGAGTGGAAACTTGTAATATTTTAAATGAAAAATGCATACATAGGATTTTCAAATGAAAAAAGTGTAAAAATGGATCCTTATTTAATTATAGAAATGATAGTATAAATATTTCCACCCAATATATTTTACACTAGTTTTGAAGATATTTTAACCCTTATTATTTTATTTTAACACCCTTTAAATCAATTTGCACCTTAACCATCGTAAGTAATTTTTTCAATTTTTCCCATTCATTATGGAGAAAATTTACATGGAATTATTATATAATATAAATTATTATGATACTAAATATAGAGTCAATTTAATAGAATTCAATTCAAAAAATGGAAATTTTTAAATTTAACAAAACCCATAGACGTGATCAAATAACACGTTTATAAGAAGTGTATTTTTCAAGAAAAGGATGGTTTCATATTAACTATATAATTAATAAATTAAGTATATGAATATAAAATAATAATTAATTATAAATAATTCATAAATTTATTTTAAAATATTTCTAATTAGGGATTATCTTAATTAATTATAATAAGAAATTATAATACGATTTAAAATAATTTTCAAAGAGCCTCATTTTTTAACGAAAAAAACAACTTATGGTAAAATACAATATAAAATTGATTCATATGTTATCAACTTAATTAAATTTAAATAATCATAATTTTTATTGTAAAAATAATAACCAAAACATATTTTCTAGATTTGTATTTGTTAATGTTTTTATAAGAAAATGCGTGTTTACAAAAAAAATATTTTTCATTATTTAGAGAAAAAAACAGTATTTTCAAAAAAATTAAATAAAATTATCACATAGTAATTTATAATA
This sequence comes from Viscum album, assembly GCA_963277665.1. NCBI lineage: Eukaryota > Viridiplantae > Streptophyta > Magnoliopsida > Santalales > Viscaceae > Viscum > Viscum album. The sequence goes on from OY728156.1 coordinate 1,008,691,785, forward strand.
TTTTTTTTCTAAAAAATATATAGATATCTTAAAAATAAATGTGTAATTTTGTGAAATTTTCCTTCAAAATAAAATCTTGTAATAAAAGGGCAAGACCTCAAGATTTTGTGAGCTTTTTTCAAATGAATTTCATTTTTTTCTTATTTTCATTACATGTAACACTATGTATTTATTTTTCTAAATGACATGGAAATTTTGGATTTCATTACATGTAACAATGAGATTCATCTATAGAGATCATGATAAAAAATAATGATCTTTAGCAAATAAATGAAATATTATTATTTTAAATACGACTGTTATAACATAGTTGTTAAATAGGTGTGTGTGAATAGTATTAACATCGTTATGATGTATACTTATAAATGTTTTACTGAATAATTTTTTTTTATATTATGGTAAATAATCAATCAATTATTACTAATATAACTATATTCATCATAAATATGTTTTCTTCATAAATGACATTTTTCATTTTATGAAAAAAATATTATAATTAATTTTTATACATTTTAGAAAATTTATATAATAAAATGGAATTATTTTTTTCTAAATTAGATTATTGTATTTTTTTATTTTTTGGAGAATATTGATATTATAGTTAGAAGTGAAAAATACCGATTTTTATAAGACCATCATCTCTTCTCAATATTTTTTTTAATTTTCCTTATGTTATAAATTGAAATTATTATTCATTAATTATATTAAATACACAATACCACTCTCTAATCAGTTTTATAATTTATTTTGGTATACGATTATTTTTTAGTTAATTTTTAAAAAAAAAAATTATTTTAATGTGAATAATATTTCACCATATTAAATAATTAAAATAATACTTAATGAGGAATGTTTTAAATGAAATTTATATATTATTTGTCAATAAATTTTTAATTTGATTAAGTAAATTATTATTATTAAACATAGTGTTAATATAAATCATGTAGTTCTTTAAGAAACATTCACTTCTCGAAAAGCCATTTTTTCACCCTGGTTGTGGGTTTTGTTTTAAATTTAATTTTCACTAATTCAGTAAGATTTATGTGAAAAAATAAATAATTTTTTTTAAATAATCACTTAAAAATTATATTATGTTGAATTTTTGATAATTTTCCAAAAATATTGTTTTTATGAATAGTGAAAATATAAAATATTAGACCAAATAAATAATTTTCAATTAAATTATTTATAAATTAAAATTATATTTTATATTTTTATTAAAGTAATATAGTTATGAAATATATATATATATATATATATATTAATCAAATTTAGGTCATTTGAATCAACTTTATATCAAAATTTTATATACAAATACTGTAACCTTTTGAACATGTTCCCTTGGAAAAGCTATATTCCCATTACATCCGAATGATTAATTTTAAATTAAAAATTTCCAATTATGTGAGTGTAGATCTTCGGAATAGATTCCATATTTGAAATAAGAATATGATATATGGTATATTATGTTTAGATCCATTTTTTACAAAAATAAATAGTAGAAACATTAAAAATTATTTACCCTAGTTAAGGTAAAAATGGGAGTATCCGATGGTTAAACAAAGATATATAAGAGTTAAAATGACTGAAAACATTTATAAAATATGTTTTATGAAAATATTAATGCTCTATAATGTATATGTATCTATAATACTCCATTAACATGACTTTTGGTATGATAAAAATGTTGTTACACATTTTTCATCTCGAAGCGTTACAAGTGTGCATCTCAACTCACTTATAAAACGCCACACCCTCTACTCTCTTATTTGTAACATCAACCTATTTTTATTCAAAAAAACGAAACCTAAAAAAATCCCAATTTCTTTACACTCATCAAACAATCTTTATTTAGGGAATAAAACCATCATCATATGGACATTGAAGAAACATTAGGTGGTTACTCCTAGACTAGGTAATGGTCTCCAATAAGTGTTTTTATTTTATTTCAACCTCCACCTTAGTAAATTAGAATTAAATGATGTTGATATAATAACATAAGTATTTCACATATAATGATATGAATTTATGTTATTTTCATGACCTAAAATCACCCCCACTTCCATAAAATGGATTAAAAAATCATTGTTCATGTTTACGGTGAACTACCACCTCGTGAATCGATGTCGTTCATTTTTTCATGACCACTAATCATGATTCGGTATGATGATGAATAAAATAATATATATGATATTTATCACATAATTATAACTATAGTGTCAATATATCATATATATACCCTTTTAATTTTCATTTAATAGGGGATATGATAACGCCACTCATGTGTACGGTGGACTACTACCTCACGAAGCAATGTCATTCATTTTCAGCAATGCTTTACATGGAAGGATAAATATTTGTGATATACATGACATAATTATTAAATAATGAAATATTTTTCATTGTTAAATGATAATATATAATTTTATTACTTTTAATTTCACTCACTGAAACATGAAAACCCATTTCGTATATAGGTGGATTACCGCCTTCATGAAGCAATATGACCATTTTTTCATAACCATGCCACATGGATGATATGTAAAAGTATATTTAAGTAAAATATATTTAATATATTATATTATTATCATTTTTAAAATATTATTTATCAGTTTACTCATTTACATACTAATCATTAAAAAATAGAAACGTTACCCACGCATATGTATGTCCTACTATCTCTTTGATCATAACATACTTCATTTATGAAAAACATCATTCATGACTGCTTATAAAATTATAATATATTTATAAATATAACAATTATATTATTATTTTTATTTTTGTGATAATGTAATCATTATCAATATAATAGTATAAAAATAGAAAAATCCTAATGTATACGAAAAAACAAAGCAATTATTAACGAAAATGATAGTATAAGAAGAAATTAAAAATAAACGTGTAATAAATTTAAAAAAATTAATAATATACCATGTGATATATATATATATATATATTTGTTTTTTATAAAAAATTTTAATAAAATTATATTTATTATATATTATTATTTAATGCGTACAAAGGAATTTGATAATTATGGTAAGGGATTTTAGTGCCAATTTTAGTTTTATAAGAGACACATGCCATATTCAAAACATAATTAATTTACATGGTGTATATACTACCCATTAATATATATTATTCTTATTATAATAAATTTATTGAGATTTTAATATAAATTTTATAATCTCACATTCAAGGGGATTTACAGTACAAAAGTTACCAAAGTAGTAAGGGATTTTGGTCTTAATTTTCCGTCTTTGAGAAAACAAATCTAATGCAACTATGCCATTTTATGAGGTGTATATAAAACCCCTTTTGCATATAATATCATGTATTCATATATCCTCATTTTATTTTAATCTTAATTTAATTTCATTATTTCATGGGGATTATTTTTCAATGTTATAAAATTGGTAATGATTTTATTTTACAATCTCATTGTTGATCATTAATGTTTATGATTAAATTTTTGATGATAAATATTATGATATTCCTATAAATAAACTCATTATTTTTCATTTTATCTATTAATGTAATTCTAATATATTTTTTACCATAACTTTTCTTTTTTATGTACTCATGACATCAAAAAAAATTTATTGAGAAATCATCTTTTCGTACGAAAACATTTTTCATCCTAATTTTTTTTTTAATTTTTTTAAAAATGTTTTAAAATTATTCAAATGATTTATTGAAGTAATTTTACCCATATTTTCATTTTCAAATTTTCAAATTTTCTTCATGTATATTTTTAAATAACTCACATTTCACTTTTATAAAAAAATTTGAAAGCATTATTTGTTTTAATGTATACTGAAGGAATATAAATTTTCACCATCATGCCCATTATCTTTTTTAAACTTTCCTAAATAAGTATTTAAAGTTATTTTCAAATACATGTATTTAAAAAATGTTTTAAAAAAATTTCTCAATGTGGATATATTTTCTTCCTCCATGAAATATTTTGAATGAATTTATAATCATCAATTAAAAATATTTAACATTTATTTTCAATGAAAATTATTTATAAAATATTTTATAATGTATGGTTTTAAAAATAGATTTTCAAAGAAAGATTATTTCCCTTAATAAATATTCCATGTTATTTTACTTTTAAAATCATTCTCCATATAATATGGAATCCTTGGAAGTTAATTATTTTTTATTGGGGATATGATCCAAGTGTACAACAATCATTATTTCTATAAATGGTTTAATTTTATAATGACATGATATTTACACAAATAAATTGTTTAACAACCTGAACCATGATAAAATTATTATGAAACATGATTTGTTTTCCAAGGTTTATACTATGATTAAATCATGAAATCATTGTGAAACCAGTATCTTTTCTATAGGTTATGATATAATAAAATGTTTGTGAAACCAACATCATTTTATGGTCTTGGTATTATAATGGATCTATGATATTATGGAACACATTTGTATGATTTTAATTTTATGAATTATGGGACATACATCATCTTCAAATTTATTAGTTAAATATCTATATCTCATCATATATACATGACTGCTATAGAGAGTGAACCTAGATGAGTAAAGGTACTTGTCCTGTTTGATGATCTTCAAAGGGGAATTCCAATATTATGTTTTTTTCATGAGTGATTTCATTCCACTATGATAACCTATATACGGTTCTGTGATAAGAGTGGAAATGATTTTCTATGCTTATTTGTATACCATAGTTTTATGTTTTATGATAATTTTTTGCACTCATTGATAAATTTCATTTATTTTATTATAATTCATTTCTTGTGAATTGAAAATAATTATGCCATGATTGAAGAGTATGATCCCTGATATAACGGGTATGGTTTTCAGTTTTATGATCATGTTATAATGCCCTTATTTTCATATAATAGGTCCATATCTTCTTTATTTACCCTTACAGATCGTCTGACCTCACCCTTTCATATTTTCTTATTTCCACAGATTATGAAGATTGGATTCATGTTTGGTTTGAATTTAGAAAGTAGTTAATAGGAAATTATTTATAGGATACATTGAAGATAATTTACCGAAGTAAAAAATGAAGTAAACTATTTTGTTAAGTATTGTGTTTGTGTAATGTAATGAATACTCTTCTATAAAATATAATATACATTTATGAGAAGTCAGGGTCACTATATTTTTTTTAATTAACACTATTTCCTTATTATTAAAAAACTACTTAAAATTTTTATTATGAATATGAATATATTGATAAAAATTAAATTATTTTATTATACCGTTACCTAGTTTTTACATTCATTAACCCTTTTGGACGTTGTTTCAGTATAATATTACCCACTTATTTAATATATGAGGACATCTATCCCTAGTTGTATTTATATATTCTCATGTTTTTACTTCAACCATATTGTTTTTCCATAAAACCATATCATCATGAATCACATAATTCCATTGAAATATCCCTCTATGGTTAATAATATAAATAATTATTCTTTATATGAAATATCTATTATAATTTAAGTAATTATGGTCATAAAAAAGAGAAGAATTCAAAAAATATAATATTTATATAAATACATGGAAATTTTCCTTAAACTAGGATAAACTCATAGTAAGAAAAATCAGAAGGAAAATGAATTAAATTTTTTTAAGATTTCATATGGTCTAATGAATAAAAAACATAGATTTATCTTTCTACAAAAACACATATCACTTTTACATAGTGATACTTTAATAAAAACAAGGTCAAATACTTCCAAATATAGATCATTCCTCTTGTTATATTCAAAAGTTTTTTTCATACTTTGAGATGTTATCATATGTTTCTAAGTAAACATCACATTCTCATCCATTTCCACAATATATTGTAGTACCATAATATTTATATCACATAATTCATCCAAAAAAGATGGTATATAACACCACTTTACATGATCAATCTGTAAACTAAAATGAAAAATATTTTTATAAAACTTTGTCCAATAGTAGTATGACGACCCAACATACTTGATAATATATGGAATAATAATGAAGAATATCTATCATGGACTAAATATTAAACTCAGATTATACATCAGATTAATTATAAAAAACTAAATTGAAATTTAATTTAATAGATAAAAATATTTGATGTCATTTCCTAAAATTATATGTGAAAATGGGTTAATAAATAGATAAAATGGATATGGGAACTCTGTGAAGCCTAAATATATTCATTAACTATAGTTTATAATGTCTATTTAGAGATATTTTATCTCAAATGGACACGAAATTAGAATATCTAGTCATTCTATCAACAATAATCCAAATTAATTTATTAACTCAATATAAGTCTTTAAAGTTATTACCCTGAAATAAATCAATATAATTTTCTATTCTAACATTAGAACTAGAAAAATATAATTCATTCCCTTCGGTAATTTCTTTTATTCATCAACCTACTCATGATTAAAAAACAACATGGTGAAGTCATAAATATCTCTTTTCATTCCATCCTGCCCACAACACTCTCGGGTGTCTCATTACATCTTAGTGCTCCCAATTTGAACAAAAAATGTAGAATAATAAGAATCACTCAACATATCTCTTTTCAAATAGGAATCATATAGAAATCATAATATTTTTTTTAAATCATTAAAAACCTTCTTCATCAATATAAAAATCAAAATCATACCCTTAATTCCATGTTATACCTTTTTCTACAAGACATGATTTCCCTTTTGATATTGATTAATTATTTTCACAAAATCCATTTCTAAAAATTCAAAAATAAAATAAAGTATGTCCATGCATCTAAAAATTCTATGAAAAAATTAATCAATCATTAACCATATAGTCATGTTACCAGTCTGACATTCTTAATGAAACATTAATTTTCAGACTCAAAGTATTATCCTCTATTTTATCATTTCCTAGAAGGTAATGAATAATGAAATCATAATCCTTGATCTATTCAATCAATCATCTTTATCTGATGTTTTATTATTTTGAAGTGAATATATTCTTCAAACATGTATGATCAATATATATATAACAATTTACTCAATTCAAATTATGACACGAAATTTTTTGAGCAAAAAATGTATCGAATTCCATATCATGTCTAGGATACTAAAATTCATGTTGTTTCAAATAAAATTAATCATAATAAATTACCTGAACATTTTTCATCAAGAAAAATTATTTTCCCATTAATGAGGCTTTAACGTAAATGGATAATTATCCATATATATATAATTTGGCCAAAATTGGACAATTCACCAATAATCATTTGAATCCATGAAAAAATCACAAAATTATATTTTCTAGATGAATTTAACTTCATTTGGTATAAATTACATAGTAGGATAGGCAACACAAAAAATTTACGAAAAACCCCTCTATTAACCCAAAAAAATTAAGAATATCTATGATATTTTTCGGTCATTTTAATTCTTAAATAACCTTTTTAGCAGGGTAAATAGTTATGCCATCTTCAAAAAAATATATCTATTAATAGAATTTTTTTAACAAAAATTGAATGAGAATAAATTTTCCATACAGTTCCATTTCATTTAAGGTCTGAAAAACAACCATCAAATTATTTTTTTTCCTCCGTCATTTTAGAATATACCAAAATTTCATTAATAGAAAGAACCACAAACCCTTCCAAGAACTTGTGGAAAACTCCGTTCATAAGATCCATAAATAAAGTTGGTGTATTATAGAAACTAATTGAACTAAGTAGAAACAAATAATGATAATATATTTTAGGAAAAATAATATTTGTAATGTCATCTTCTATTATATTCAGTTGATGGTGCCCAGACCATAGTTCAATCCTTCAAAAATACTGATCTCTCTAGAGCTGATCAAACAGATCATCATTATGAGGTAAATGATATTTTTTTCATAACAATGAATTTTCCATGCTCGAAAATTGTTTAAATGTCTCAATAATCCATATTTATTCTTAACAATAAATGGAGCACCCCATGGGGAAGTGCTTGTTCAAAAAATCATTTACCTAAAAACTAATTCTGTTTTGTTTTTAAAATTTAAATTTCAAATTTATCCATTTGATAAGCTATTATATAATATTCCTATTATTAGATACTATATAAATATTATCCTAAAAATCACAGTTAGGATTATCAATAAGAAATTCATTAAGAAGTACATCGTTTTATTCATTCACTACCTAGAGATCCCTAAATTGAACAATTTCATTATTATCTTTAATATATGGTAGGTATCATTAATTTCCATCCCTAATCAATTTATCAGGTTATTAGTAAGTTATCAATGAAAGGGAATCATTAATAATATCATTCTTATCTCTAAAATCTGTCTTAAAATGATGAATTTAAATCTAATCTATTTTAGGAAATATATCGATCTCTATTATGGTTGGTTAAATTAAAATTTCTATAAAAAACCATCCCACTGATAACAAAATAAATATTTCTATAAATAATTATTTATTTTATACTTCCACCATGATTTTTCAAAAAAAAGTTATATCTTATTTTCATGTGTTAAAATTATAATTTGACTTTCAAATTTCTCAGAAATGAAAAAATGTAAGGATCCCGAGTGACATAAGAAAATGGCATAATTAAAATAAACAAGTATCATAACTATCACCAATTCATTCTATATTCCAACATAAACTATATTAGTATCATTTATTCATCACGATTATTTTTTATCTTCCTTCTTGTAAGCCTAATTTACTAAATTCATACATGAAACAGTGTAAACTAAAATATCTCACTATTGGATGGTTAATAGTCCTCCCCATTAATTTCAGGTTCATTACTATCTCAATTACATTCATAGGACATGTGAACAAATTGGATATACCATAATAACATTCTGTAATATGTAAATCATTCCTTAAAATGTGATTTCCCAAACCTAGAGCACTTTTTTGGATTATCTCCAATCATTTTATATAGATTCTTATCCGTTTCCTTCCAACTTGAACTATTTTATGGTTGTGATATAGAAACTGAGGTTTCTCTTACATTGATATTACATCTTTTTAGACAAATATTCGATAAATTGTATCATAATTTCCTGAATAAAGTAATAATTTTGTGCCTTTGGAAACGTATAACATAATACTATTAATTCATAATAGATATTTAATGTTTGTAATAATAAATAACTCATTTAAAAAACATACTTAAAAAAAATATTAGAATCTCGGGGGAAGAAATCATAAGAAACGATGAGCATAGTTTCTTAGTAAGGGTATAATATGGTAGATACGTAAGTATAACATGATAATAAAGGTTTCATAACAAGAGCATTGTATTTGAGAAACATAACATACAAATCAAATATCAAAATCATGATTCATGGAATGAAGAGTATAAATTCATATAAATCATATGCGAATAAATGAAAAAGATCTATGAGAGCATACCATTGGAATAAGACATATAATTAAATCATACACATAATAATAGAAAATCATTTCCACATTATTCAATTTAATCTTCCAAACTATAATAGTGGACTGGGTTCGCTCCCCAAATTATCATTGTAGCCATGGTTCACTCCTAAGACCATCATAATAAATAAATTCCATTACTAAACCATGTTCACCTTATATTATTTCCCTTCTAATATCATGATATTTAATTCATTACCCATTAAATTGGAGGGACTTATTAGTCCCCCTCTTATCATATTGAAACCAATATTTATGTGTTCTATAATATCATAAATCATTAATTATATCATAAATCCTGAAATTAATTGGGTTTCATAAAAATTTAATGAGTTCAAACACATAAGAAAAGTGAAAAGTTCCTTAATCAATTAATAATTTCATCATGTGATAATACAGGAAAAATTAAACAGATTTCAGAATCATATCATCATGGTTTAACCAATGAAAGAGAAATGGGATTCATAAATACCTTAAAATCATTAGACATTCAGATACTGAATAATAATTTTACCAATGGTTCATATCCCTAATAATTAAAATGTTTCATTTAAGGGAGTCGTTTTTTATGGAAAGTATTTTTTAAAGATAACTAACTTTGAAATTTTATTTGGGAGGACAAATTTTATTCTAAAATCACGTATTAAAACAAAAAAAATTATATCTTTTTTATTTGAAATAAACATAAAAAAATATAATGGAGGATTTTAGAAACCATTTAAAACATTTCTCTACTAAAATACCCATTTAGATTAGAAAAAATCATTTTAATGGAAAAAAATTAATAAAATTTTATGTTGAATATAACTATTCGTGTTCTGTTTGAAAAAAATAAATATTCTTTTCACATATTTAGTAAAAGACAAATATGAACCTTTTGAAAATAAAATAACGATTCCTTAAAAAAAATTATAAATTTATAAATAGGTAAAAATCTATGTGACATAACATTTCAAAATTTTCAAATTCATTTTTAGAAATCATTGCTTTAGAATAATAATAGATTTTGATAGAATAGATATATTGAGGTGCTTTCTCTTTTGTTTTTCCCAATTATTTTTGTAATAAGGAGGGAAAAAATTATACAATTTATTTTAAATATAATGAATATACAATAGATAATAAAATTAATTAAAATTATTCACTTGTGGATAAAAATATTTTATCATAAAAAACATAATCATAAACAATCTTGATAAAGTGTGAGATTGTGACATAAAATCCATAAAACATTGGAACTTTTAAAGGGATGCTCCACAAAAGAACATCATAAAATATGTCATAATATATAATGAGGATAAATAAATATATGTTATTATATTTGAAATGGGATTTATATAAACATCATAAAAGAATACATTTGTATAATATAACATTTTTCTGAAATAAAGAAAATTGTGACAAAAATTCCTTACATCTTGGGTATATTTTGACTCATAAGCCCAAAAAATGATTAAAATAAATTTAATAATTAAATATTTATTAAGTAAATTATATTTATATTATAAAATTTCAAATTAGCATTATATACACCACAAAAATGAAACGAGTGGTGAATTTTCAAATGTCTATCCGAAATAAAAGATAGACTAAAAATCCATTAATTTATGCCTCACCATCTATTATACTCTTCTGAACAAATATTATAATAAAAATAATATTGTTATAAATATAATAATGATACATAATAATATATATCATACAATACATTATCTACTTATTTCATTTTATTACATATTTATTGACAATTCCATGTTAACATCACGTTTCTAGTAGTAACCGCTTTGTTTTGCATATATATTTTGATTTTTTATTTTCAATCCTTGTACATTGATCATGGTTACATTATCTCCAAAATAATATTCCTAGAAAAATTATCATATTTATACATAAACTGTACTTTTGATACCAATCATGAATGATGGTTTTTAGAAATGATGTATATTACAATCATTGAGATGGTAGGCAATACATACACGCGACTAACATTTCTTATTTTCTAAACATCAATTTAGAAATAGGGTAAGTAATATATTAAAAATAATGATTGGTAATAATATCTTAAAAACATATTATTTATTAAAATATTCTAATACTTATCATCCACATTGTGTGGTGAGTAAAATAGAGTTGCAGCGCTTCATGAAAGTAATAGTTCACATATACATGAAGGACGTTATAATATTTCTATAAGTGAAATGGTATGAAAAAATATGATATATTATCTTTTAATAATGATAAATATTTCATGAATATTATAATTATTTAATTTATATTATATATATTTATTAACATTGTTCATATTATCATCCATGTAAAGCATTAGGGAAAATGAATCACATCACTTCATAAGGTGGTAATCAACCTTACACAGGAACGACGTTATCGTATCCCATAAGGATTTTAAATTGAAGAGGTATATATTATAATATGAATAAATATTTATTATTAAGTTATAATTATCATATATATTATTTATATCCATCATTATACCCAACCAAGATAGATGTTAATGGAAAAACAAATGACATAGTTTTGCGAGGCGGTGGTCTACCGCACAGAAATGATGATTTCATAACCCTTTTAATAGAATATGGGAAAATTTTAGGTAATTAAATTAAAATAGAAATATACAATTATATTTAATAAAATGTATTATTATATCATAATGATGTAAAAAATTAATTAATTGGAGGAAGAAATAAAATAAAAACAATCGTTGAATAATATTACCACTTCTTCGGGAACCATCAATAGGTTTTCACCAAAATAATTCCTAGGATGGATTTATTCCAAAAATATGTCTTTTAGAAAGATAAGGTGAAATTTTTGACGAAAGTTTGGATGGTATTTAAAAAACTAATATGAATTTATATTTTGAAGAAGAGAGGATGGGGGTGGCATTTTTTAAGTTAGGTGAGTCTCAAAATTGTAATATTCTGAAAAGAAAAAGGGGTACCCACGTTTCTCACATGCCAAAAGGATAAAAATGGATCATTATAGATAATTATACATTATAGTGTATAAATAAAGAAATAATATATATTTTAACCACGTTTTTATTCCATTAACCCTTATAATTTTAGTTTATCTCCCAGTAAAACAAATTTTACTTTAACTATGCAAAATAATATTTATTGTTTTTACTATTCATTATGTTAAAAATTTAGGTTTATCATATTAGATAATATAGATTATTATAATTAAAAATATTCTATCCATTTTTCTAAATTCTTTTCATATATGTGGAATTTTTTAATTTAATATTAATCTCATATACACAATAGGAAAGCGAGTTTTCAAATATAATTGGATCAGAGGTTTACAAAGTTTTTTATATAAAAATTAAATATTTATATGATCCCAAAGATATAAATTGGTTTTATACATATATAATTGAAATATTTTAAAAACATTAATAGAATTTTACTATATAAATAATTTAAACTTAAAAAAATTCAATTAAAATTATGTGATTGAACTATTAATCAAAAAAAATTCTTTTCAAAAAATTTCCAAAAAATTACCCTAATCAAATATTGACATGATGATTTAAAAATGAAATTTATTTTTCAAAATAATGTTTCTAATATTTTTAAAATAATTTTTCTAAAAAGGTGATAGATCAATTTTTTAGAAAAACTAAACTTTTTTGAGAATAAAATTTGATTTATTTTAATAAAATTTCTAGAAAACACATAAGTTGATTGTTAAATATGTGATTGAATATATTATATATAATTATCAATAATATAATCAACCAAAATTAGTTTTTTTAAATTTATTTATGTGAAACACTTTTTTCCATTAAAATGGTTCTTTAGAAAATGATTTCTCTCATTTGAATTTTTTATTTATATTTTCACTAAATAATTCATATTATATACTTGTGAAAACCATATATGTTTATAATTTAAATAATAATATTCATACCTAAAATTCAAATGGATTGTTAATTTTTATCATAATATAATATTTTAATAATAATTTATGTTGAATTTAAACTATGTTTTTCCAATTACGTAAGAAAACCATAGATTTATGTGAAATGAAATATATAAAAAGAATTAAATTCACTTTTGGAAAATTATTTTAAAAGTATATATAGGTTTTATATTCTCCCCCCCCCCCCCGTAAAATTAATTTATCCTTCAATATTTATCTCAGACATCGAGGGTTTAACATTTAAAAATTAAATCATAGAAACCTACACAGTAAAAAGGTTTAATAAAACATCCTATTTAAAAATATAATGTGATGGGAGGAAATCATATTGAATAAAACATAATTGGTTTTCAAATAAGAAAACATAGGTGGTAAGTGAAAACAATGTCATATAAGGGAAATATAACAACAAAATACTAATAGAAAGAGATATAGAACAAGATTAAGATGATGTTATCAACCACAAATCCATAAACCAAGTAGGTGTGGAAATGATCATTCATATCCTAAAAATTTATGATAAAATGAATTTTGTTTACTTTTATAACCTTTTATTAATGTTTTGGAATTAAATTTTTATCTAGGTAGAGAAATTATAAAGAAGTACTTACTTGATATCTTGTATTTCATAATCACAATTACATCCTTTAGATGTGTGTAGATTAACATTCCTTTCATCTCTTACTATAAGAGATAAATTTTTAAATACTGATAAAAAAATAAAATCCATAACTGATGGATAATTCATTAATTATATCTCTATATTTAATAATTTAGAAATATTTTTACCGAATATGGATAAATAATCATACATTTATGTTGTATGTTAATTTATAAAACCCTATCCACGGTTAAACATACAACATTTAATAAAATATTTACCATATAAACCTTTAAAATGTTAAAATTTAAAAGTAAGTCACAAAATTTATCAAAATTAACATGACATTAATCCCCCATATATCATAATGTAAATCTTTATTTTTATATACCAAACATGTGAATATATTTATCACGCATTTTCATGAAAACTTGTAATAACCAAAATTACAAAAAAAATTATTGATAACATATGTTCTTACTTATTTTATAAATAAAACACATATTATTGGATATATATCTTAAAAACAAATTGTTTTTATTCTCAGTAAATGATAAAATAAAACACATTGTAAAGAAATCATTAACCATTTCCAAGGTATTCATTACAATCCATTTTAATTTATCCTTATCATTTATATATTTATCCAAACATCATTACCTCAACATATGGGAAATATTATGGGGTGTATTTCTTAATCAAAATATCAACATGAAATTAAAAAAAATTCTAGTCTATTAGTTCAATTTATCATATTTTTAATATTACTTAATGAAAAACATATATATATATATATATAACAATACTTATATTTAATGATTAATATAATATATTCCTTCAATTGAAATACATTAATACCTTAATTATCCTAGATATATCTAAAACCATTAACTACGCTTCATTATCTTATTACATAACACTTATTTCCATTCACATTTATTTTTTTGTTTCTACCTTGACAAAAATACAACCATTACACATATATCCTTGATGATTCACTGCCCATGAATTCTCATTAAGACATTTACTTCCATAATTCACATAATTTACTCATTTAAATCATTCATCATTCAATGATACCTTAGGGAGACCATTATTTTTACACATTGAGTTAACTAAACAATTCATATTTCATTTACTATTACTATCTTTGTTCCCTTCATTTCCACAACCAAAACATATTTTCATCCCTCTATGACATTCCATTGAGTTCTTATTTCAACATTATCGATCTATATGATAATTATTATTCATTCAATCATGGTATCCACTACCTAAACTATCTATGAACACAATAATTATCTTATTTGTTGAGTCTAAAAGTTGGTTAAGGTAGACAATGTTAATCATGTTTTGTGATAACTGATTATGAACAATAAAAATATCATTAACTCCATTCATTATAAATTTTGGATTCTCATCAAAAAAATTTCCATCACATTTAATGTCGAACCAGTTCATTCTAGTTTAATCCCTTGTCTAGAACCAAAAATCATAATGTGAGTAACAATATTCATATTGTAAAACCACATAGTCATGAAAAATATCTTATAGTATGTCTAAATCATGACACCATATTTTTAATCAATGACCCTATTGGATAAATATATGTTATTCATTGTGACTGCCTATTTAAATAAATCAGGGTGGTTTGTAACGAGTTTTTGAATTTCAAAATCATATCCCACATAGGAGTGTAAAATACTTTGTGTAACAAGGCCCTTTTTGTACATTAGGTGACGGTATAGTTCATCTCAATGTGACCTATTTAGAATTCTTTCCTTAAGGTACCACTATTATAGAGACACATCATCTTATATTATCTAGAAAATGATGTAATTACATTGACACAAATTCCTCTATTATTTAAAAAATTGATGGGCAATTTCCTATATTATGACTAAGCATTATAATTATCCTTAGAGACATCCTTAGACATATCCTTAGAAATATCCCAAGGAATTTATCTAGGTATTTTCCCATCCTTGTATCCAAAGGATAACTAAACCTTTCCTTTGATACCAACTATAGCGACCCAGGCTTCTCAAATATGGGTATTAAAACATTTTATTTGAATAATCATTATATTATACAAATAAAAACCTAAGAACCATAATAATTTTATTCCCTATCAAACATTGAACAAAATCAACCAAAATTTTTAAATATCATCTATGTCTCCCACAGTTACATTACCCTTTATAAATCAAACATAAAATTTTTCTTCATAACCTGGGTAATGGAAGAATAATAAATGGATAGATCATATTCCCATTGAGGGTATAAATGGGAGATACATAAGAATAAAAGGAGAATAATGGTATTAGAACATTAGTATAAAATTTGAAAACACACAATTCAAATAAATGTTCACAATCTTGAGTCATGGAAAAAACATTGACAGTACATAACACCTGAATCATAAAAAAACACGATCCATGGGAGCATAGAATTTACATAAAGAATAGAATAATGGTATATATATAATCATTGAAATCATTAATAAAGCATCTCTTACAAGGATAAAATAGTGGAATGGTTTCAGTCGAAGAACCATCCTAATAGTCATGGTTAACTCCCATGTCCATCATAGAGGAAAAATTACCTCACTAAACTAGGTTCACACTCCATTATAGTTCTATATATTACATGAGATAGAAATCATTACCAATTCATTAGAGGGATAAATTCATATAACCTATATCACAATGAAAACTGTATTGAGACAAAAATAACATACAAAGTGGTAATCTTTTAAATTGTAAGCCCAATAAATTATAACATAAAATTAAACCGAAAATATCCTAAAACAAATTGTATTAATGATATGACATGTTAATGGGTTATTATATAGGCCCCACAAAATAAATTACTAATGAATTTTCATATGCATACCATATATAAAATAAATACTTGAAATCCCTTATAATCTGTATTGACATAGTTCATATTCATTAAAACCGCATGTGTAATAAATATAATATTATTTTAAACATATTTATGAACCATATTTATATATATCATATCATATAGAATTTTCTTATTTCTATTTGTTACTCATTTATTGAAAAAAACATGTTAAGGTCATGTTTCAGCAAATGACCACATTATTTTTCGTATATGTTTTCATTTTTTATTTTCGGTCCTCTTAAATAGATTATGTTTTCATAAAATATAAAGAAATATTTGTTAATAATTATCATATTATGATAGAAATTATTTTTTTATGACCAATCATGAAAGATAGGTTTGAAAAATGATGTATGTTATGATCGTGTAGACGGTAGGTCGTACATATGCACGAGTAACGTTTCATATTTTTCCTTGTTCATTATAGAAAAGATGTATATAATATCTTATATCTAAATAATTATAATAATATAATATGTACAATATTATATCATTATTTATAATAATACATATCATCCATGTGGTTTGGTGATGAAAAGTGTGTCACATTACTTTATGAAGGAGATAACCCACACATTGATGAACTGTGCTACCATATTCCAATTAGTGAAAAGTTATGGAATAAAGGGATATATTATGTTTTAAGAATGATAAATTTTTATTAATATCATAATAATGTCACTTATATCATATATATTTATTCAATTTATGTTTTCAGAATTATCTTTTTAGTTCAACCCCCAGTAATCCAATTTTTTCCTTAACCATGGTAAATAATTTTTTATTATTATTCTTATTTCATAAAGACAATATATTGGGTTGAAATTATTATATAATAAAAATTATTTTTATTCCAAATATTGAATTTAATTTTCCAAATTACTTTCATAGATTTGGAAAATTTAAATTTAAAATCGATCCAATAGACAGAATGAGAAATCATGTTTATAAAAAGAAAAGGTACATATTTTTACAAGGTTTTTTTAAAACAAAAAAAATATGAAAATGATGAAAAATACCGAAATTATTTTTATAGATATTTTATTTAAATAAATTTTATTTAAACCAATTTAAAATATAATTTATCATAATAAATAGTTTAATATAAAATAGTGATTTCAATTAAAATTCATTGTTTTTCTCTCTCTATAAAAAATAAACTTTTTAAAAAATGCATAAAAGTTCATCCTGATATAATTATGAAATGATGATTTCAAAAATAAAAATTATTTTTTAAATTAAATTTTATAATACTTTTAAAAATTTGTTTTAAATTAATTATTCAAAAAATGGTGAAAATTTACTTTATAGAAAAATATAGTATATATGCATAACATTGGATATATTCATATCTCAATTCTAGAAAACACATAAGAATATGTTACATAATTAATTAAATATATACTATATAAATTTCTTTAATGTTATTTCTCGATACAATTTTTTATTAAATTATTATGGTAAAATTTGTTTGTTTATATAATAATATTTTATCATAAAAATAATTACTTTATTATCATTCTTAATTGACAAGTCACTAATGAACTCATTTCATATGCAAGTGAAAACCATATATTTTCATAATTTAGACAATACTATTCATATACATCATTCCAATGGATGGGTTATAACTATTATATAATAATATTTTAATAATATGTAATGTTTCATCTAAACTCGATTATGTTTGTAATGCAAGATAAAATCAGTGTTACGTGTAATGAAAAAAAAGACAATATTAAATTCTTTTGAAAAAAATTATTTTACAAAATATCACGGTGTAAAATTTCATATCAAGGAACATAAATATCAGAAAAATCTATCTCCACAACCCTAGAAAAATGAACCACTTTTTCATAATTTGTAAAATCTCGTGTGACTAAAGCTCTTAATAAACAATGTTTCAACCATGAGTAAAATATTTTAATTCTACTATATGATAATTTTAATTTATATATATTTGTTGAATATAATTACTTGATATCAATTTATGATTTATTAGATAATGAATTTGGTTTCATTCGGTTTTTTCCAAGAAATAGTAACTCAATTATAAAAAGAGGAAATGATGTAAACTCAGTAAATTAAGATATTACACATAACGAAACCTATTTACTACATGATTTTCACGACTGTAGGACCACTACAAGCTGAAAGACAGCCTACAAAAAATGAACAAGCCATGAATCCTCCATGATAATTCAATATATCACATGAATCCACTACACTATGTGAATGTTTCGAATTCTAACCCCCCAGAGGATACACTCTGTGAAATCAAAGAGATACATGATATCTAGATATTTTCATGGATCTGAGTACATGAAATTAATTAATATTACATATACCAAAATTATATAAGGATAATTTATTTATTGAAGTCATGAAATAAAATTTTTACACATCATGAGCATTACGAGATTATAAATACTCGAGTGGATTCATAGAATGGTGGACGACCACAATTTTATTTATTTCTTCTATGATTTCATCCATGCATTTTTTAGGCTTAATTATTTTCCGTTCATTAATTTCAATGATATTATTTTTAATAATTCACATATTTGTAAGGATTTTGGATTAATTTTTCATGTTCGAATTTCTTATCAATTACCACTGTTCTTTCTAAAATATATTTTTTTCATTTCTTATTCCTTCATTCATGTAAGTGTTTTATTGATTATAAATTGATTTAATACTTGATTAATCCCATATAAATTCACTAATTAGTTTTTCATTCATTTGTTCTGTTTTTTCTTTTTTCTAATACAATTGTTATCATGCACGATTAATCATCTGAAGATAACGGTTGAGATTAAAGGTGTTCTTAAACAAATGAATCACTAAAACAAGAAATGGGTACCCCTTAGGATATTAATTAGGTTAATAATTATTGTTTATCACTATCTATTGAATAACCATAATTTAGGGAATTGAAATTCAAGGACCCTTACCATGTTGGAGTTTAGGAGGTTATGAAAAATATCATGTGATTCTTTGTTACCTTGAATCTATTCTTATTGCCCCTATTTTGTGGAATTAATATAGACTAAATGGTAGTTTCAAGATTATGGATATAAAATTAGTTTGACCAAAACCAATTTTTGACCCACACACTGATTCACAAGATAATACATCGGGATGTAAAATTATAGATTTATAGATACATATTATATATTCCCAACAATTGAGCACAATGCCTTTCGTTATCCTTTGTTAAAACAAGTCTACTTATGACTTAGATAATCAAAAATGAAATATCCACAGGAGGGATTAATCAATGAGTTTCTAATAACTTTTCTGTTCATATTAACTTGTCCCTATTGGTTCAACCCCCTGCCAAAACTGTGATATTCCCTTATAGCTACTATTGTTTGGGACTTTACAAAATTTAAATCTGATCAATGGCTATAGGAAATCAACAATGCTTTGAGACCAAGTCAAATTGTGGGACTATTTTCGTGGATAGATTTTTCATAGGCTAAATGACTTTTTATTCGAACATTTGATTGGCTCGCACCTTTTTCTCTCGTTCTATTTTATTTTTAAAATATTCAATAAACAAAGACCCCTATAATCGTGTCATTCTACGAGATCATGTTCTTGGTCCTTGAAACCATTCTCCTATCATAGAGACTCAATAAATTCATCCTTTCATACATGATAATGAAATATAATTTTTTATACATTGACAATACATAGTGGTATAACATCAAAATCTCACACCACCTATCCCTCATAATATTCAATATTCACCACCTAAATAGTAGGGAGATAAATAATTGATACATGATCCCTCTATTATGGACCATGGAATGGCATCTATTAGTGTTGTTTCACCCTACATTGTTCTTCCTCTTATATACTGTTGAGTCAAAACCTATTTCAGCTTTCCCATCTATCTTTCTTTTTGGAAATCACAAAACACACATATCATAATCACATAAATTGATTTTTATGTATATTGTTTCACAATCGTAATCACTCACACTGTCTTTATTATATGTTGTATTCTTATCATTATCATATATACTATTCACTCACATGGTTTGTCAGGTTTCACAATAGTAACCAGATTATTTATTTCATATTAATCATAAATCGTAACCAGATTATGTATTGCATCGTAATCAGATATCATAACCAGATTATGTATTGCATCATAATTAGATATCATAACCAGATTATATATTTCATCATAATCAGAAATTGTAACAAAATTGTGTATTACATTATAATAATTAATCATTAATTGGATAAGTATCAGATCTCAGTCACCTTCATCGTAACCAGATATATCATAACTATGTCATTCTTTGTAATCACATGTATCACAACAAGATCATGCACCGTAACCATGTGCATTATGATCAGGCTAAGTATGACATCGTAATTATGAATTGTAACAAGGTTATGTACTGCATTATTATTTATGCATTACATTCATGCATCGTAACCAGTTTAAATATCGTATATCATAACCATGTTAAGAATCGTAACCATGTTATAAATTATAATCATGATATGCATTTTTGCCATGATAAGACTAGTAACCATGTTTTATATTGTACTTTTGAAATGCATTATACTCTAATTATAACAACAATACTGATTACATGTTACACAGACTCATTGTTTCATATCTTTGCACTTACAGTTTTCTAACCTAAAACGATGTCGTTGAGTTGGTTATTTACCAATCAAGATGATGTAGTGTATTATGTTTGTTTTTTTGTAATGCCTTCTCTCCATGTCCCACTGAGTTTTTTAGAGAAATATAACCGTTTTAGGGAATATGACCACTGGAACCTGAAGCCTATAAGTAGGGGCCATTCAAACTAGAATATATAACTTTCTCTTCTATCATGTTCTAGAGAGAGATGTTTTGACATATATCTAGCTTCACGTGAAAGACTTGAATATACAATAAGTGAAAAACTTGTTCCTTGTTCATGTATTTTTATATGTCCTTTGTTTCTTCTTTGTGTGATAGATCATTGTGATAATGACCGAGGGCTTCTAGGGATTGAAAGATAGTCATGTCGATCATTGTATTCTAGGATTTCAATTTAATGAAATATAAAGGTGTCAATTACATTATTTATCGATGGATTTCTGGGATAAGAAGACAGTCATGCAAATAATCGTATTGAGGGATTACTAAAGTGGTGGTAATACAAACCATTTATCCTAGGGGAAAAGATACCCTAAACATTGGGATAATATAATTTCAATAATTTTTCATTTTCACTACAATTTGTATTAGAATTGAAAGTGAATTGTTTCCTCTTTTGATTCATATTAATTTTAATAGTAATTGTTTCAATTATGATTCATTCATACATATTGTATTAATACATTATACAATCTATATGGTAGAATCATTTACATTTTTATTTCTATGATCATTGTATTCAATTCAAATACATTTATATTTCATTATATATTGAATTACACCTTTTCATATCCATCATATCCAAGATCTATTTGGTCAATTGTATTATTTGTGAATTGTATTAATTTAAGAACATTTAAACTAAATCCTTTATTATGTTTTTAAATTCAATTTTTATTAATATAAAATTCACCCCCTCTTGTTTTGTGCCATCTAATATACAAATAAATATGTATTATGATCCCAATATTAGTATCAGTGGAATGTTCCGCTGATTTGTTTTACTTGATTTATTTATTTTTATCTCAATTTTATTTCTTTTAATAATATTTCATTTATATCTACTTACTACACTAACATGTGGAGTGGAAAAGTATTCATTTATAAGATGGAAGGAATGAATATTGGATCAATTAATAATCTTAATCCAATAGGAACACCTATTTTTTATGGGAATGATTATGAGTAATCAAGATATCGAATGAAGACATTTGATATTAATATTGTAGTAGAAAAAATTATCATGATTACTGAAGGTTACAAATTCCCAGATATGGAAGTCAGTACCTTCACCAATCAAGATAATCAATAATATCAACTTAATTACTATGTATGTAATTAAATGTTGTGTTCCATGACCAAGAATATATATAGTCAGATATCATCATGTGAAGTATCCAATTGTATCTAGATGAAATTATAGTCACACATTTTTGTACATCCAAAGTTATAGAAACAAGAAGAGCCATGCTTCGAGCAAAATATCATGGGTTTATATTTTCTTATGGAGAACCAGTATTTTAGGTGTGAAAAGGATTTATGACAATCGTCAAAAATCTACAATATACAGCTGATAAGGGTCTTGATGAGAATAACTTATGGACTAGATAATTGATATAACTCCAAATGAATGGGAATCTAAAAGGAAAGATATTGATGAGATTATGAAAGTTACACAAATAACTCTTGATGAGTTACATGGAACTCTTCTTCAACATGAGACATGAATGAAACGAGATGATGATTACAAAAAGAATAAGAATGGTAATAGGAGTGTAGATTTTACTAATACATCCAAATATAAGACACCAGAAAGGATAACAATATCCAAAGCTAACAAAGCTATTTTTATATCAGAATCAAGTGATAGTGATCATTTAGAGAATGAGTTATCAAATTCTCTCTCAAACTATGAACAATATAGTTGTAAATAAAGACATTATACATATTAAAAAATTAATATATGAAGGAAATGAAAGACTCATAACTGACATGTTATGAATGTAAAAGATAAGTTCATATTAGACCAGATTGTATTTTACGAAAAAAGAGAAGAGGGGAATGATAAACGTTATTAAATAAACAAGATAAATTATTACAAGTCTAATAATAAGAAAGTATTGATAGAAAATGATACTTGGAGTGAATGTAGTGGTGATTCATCAGAAAAATCCTTAGAATATGAATCTTCTGGTCACAATAATATAGGACTCATAGCCAGGATACCTTCTCAAAATCATTGTTTAAAGGCCATAGTACACAATTCTTGAGTCTCTTACAAATGTTCCTTTAAATAAAAATTACCCTAATAAGAAATGTATGTACTATCTGGATGAAGAATCTTCCTCATCAGAGGAAAATTTAAATTATTTCGAAGTAATGTCCATATTTTCTAAATTACTTGAGAATGAAAATTCCAAACTCAAGAAAAAGAATAATAAGTAAAATTCAAGGATATTTATTCTTATAAAAAAGTATCAAATCATTCAAAAGATCATGATATGAAAATTAAGGATTTTATAATTATTTCAAAAACCTATATAAAAGTATTTTCTAATAAGGATAATCATTCTAAGGACATTAAACAACTTTATTTAAAGAAAATGTTTTTGAAACTAAAAACAATTCCAAAACAATTTTTTGTGAGAATGATAATTAAGTCATTAGACTAAAATATAAAATAGTCTCCCATAATAGAATTTTATACAAATTCACTATTGTAAGGAAATAATTTTACAAAAAATTATTCTCAAATTCTGCCTCTAAAGAATAGTTCTGGAATTGGTTACAGTCACTCAAAACTGATTTTCAGTGACAACTATTTTTTTCCATAAAATCCCACTTCTGTACTAAATGTCAATGTGGTGGGCATTGGGAAATAATTTGTTCAATTAGTAAAACAAAATCATTAGGATTTCATAAATATCATTTTTCAAAACAAATGTGGATTCTTAAAATTATCATATGTAACATTTTTAGATCCAAAAAAGTTTGGGTTACAAAAAATTTATGGTTTCTTTTTCATGAAAACAAGAAGTGTACCAATAAAATGAACATTTGGTATAAGGATTGTGGTTGTTCTTGAAAAATGGCTGGGAATAGAGATTTATTAGAAATAATTATTGAAATAGAAGGTGGAAGTGTGAACTTTGGAGATAATTCTTAGGGAAATATCATTTGTATAGGTAATATTATTCTTTTAGGAAAATTTTTATTTTCAAATATTTTTTTTGTGAAAGGTATTATGAACAACCTTACAAGAATAAGTCAATTATGTGATGAACATTACCTTATTAATTTTAGGAATGATAAATGTTTAGTTCAAAATTCCAAGGATGAATTCATTATATCTACCCATAGGAATGAGAATGTATACACAATCAACTTATAATACCTTGGGAGCCAATAATTACCTTGAATTAGTGCAATGGAGGACCAATCTTGGTTATGGAAAATATGGTTAAGATATTGTAACCTAAATAACCTATGTAAACTCTCAAAAAAAAGTCTTGTTAATGACCTATCAGATCTAAGGTATGATTCTTCAATAGTTTGTGACCCTTGTCAATACGGAAATCAACATAAAACTAGAATTAAATAAATCAATGATGTTTCAACTTCTAATAAAGTATTATTAGCACACATTGATCTTTTCGATCCTACAAAAACTAGAAGAAATGGAGGAAAATAATATGAATTTGTTTTAGTAAATGACTACACCATATTTACATGATTCTATTTTCTAGAAAAGTAATATGAAGCCTTTTCCAATTTAAAAAACATTTATATCCCATGTTAAAAATGAGAATAACCTAAAACTGATAACTATTCTTAGTGATCATGGTGTAGAATTTCAAAATTCATAATTTGAAACCTTTTTTAGTATGAAAGGTATTACTCACAACTTTTAATCTCCATGAACCCCTTTGAAAAATGGTGTTGTTGAGAGAATAAATTGTATTCATCAGAAAACGACAAGAACCATGTTGAGTGAATACTCAATTTAAATTAATTGGGGGGCTGAAGCAGTTAGTATTGCATGTTATTATATAAATAATGTTTTATCTAGACCTTTTCGCAATTAAAAAAATTAGGAATTGTGGACTATCTGAAAACCTAAAGTTTCTTAATTTAGAGTGTTTGGATGAAAAACATTCATATTGAATACAAAAGTGAATTTACATAAATTCTCACTCATATCCGATGATGGAATCATTCTAGGTTATTCCACAACTTCTAAGGCCTATGGATTTTTTAATAAAAACTATTGTATTATTGACGAAACAATGGATGTTATGTTTGATTAAACCGACCCCTTTTTTAAAGAAATTCCTTACCTACACCAACAAATGTGTTTTCACTAACTGATTGTCATCCTTGGATTGAAAACTCTTCATATAAGGGAAATAATTAAGAAAATGTTTCTGTAAAATTTACCCCAGAGGACTTTATCTCTTGTCATGATTATTTTTTTTCAAAACCCAAGTCAATTGCTTGGTTGGAATCATCCAAATGATAATATAATTGGTGATTTAAATCAACCTGTAAAGAGTATAAATTCATTTTGAAATTAAATATAACATCTTTCTTTTCTATCTCAATTTTATCCTAAAAATTTTAAGGAGGATTTAAGTGATGAATAATGGATTAAAGTAATGAAAGATGAACTAAAAGAATTTTAATGGAATCATGTCTGGACCTTGGTTGAAAAAACTAAAGAAAAAATTATAATTGGTGTTAAATGGGTTTTCAGAAACCAATGTGATGAAAATAGAGTAATCATAAGAAATAATGAATGAATTATTTGGTAACAACCTGAATATGGAGCCCCTCCACTGGTGTCCCGTACACGGTTTGTCACATAACCTCTAGCGCATTTCCCCAAACTCTAGAGGATGCCAACTAGAAGCGAGGGCCTTGGTTAGTCAGTGGGGAAACTATGCCCTCATTCGGTAAGGTATACAGCGAAAAAGAAACAGTCAACAACGGAAGTAGTAACAACATGCATAACAGCAGAAACAAAACAGTGGAAGAAATGAATATATAGCAATGATGAAAATGATGCAGCAGGTACAAGTATCCATGGAAAGCATCAAACACAACAATGTTCTGGAATACAACTGAAAACAATTGTAAAAGAAAAACAAAATAAACTCCTCAGCATCGCGAGCCCCGGCTCAGTCCCATGCTATCCAGCTCAAGTGCAATGAAGAACCTGAAGTAGAAGGGAACTTTTCCTTATCTATACCTGCAGTAATATAGTCTGTTTGGTACCAAAAGTATGGCCCAAACAGGGTGTGAGATACAATCCCAGTAGGCAATCACCCAAAGATTTGTTCCTAACAGTCAATGAATACAAGGCATGTAATAAAACAAGAATCAGTAAACATGAAAGCACAAGTAGCTATAATCCATAGTTCTAACAAATAAAGTACACAAGTAAGTAGCCGACAACAAGAAGAAAACAGGTAACCCTCTAGGTATCTCTCATAGCCTAACCCCTATGGTTCAACCTATAAGTACCAGCAACCCTCTAGGAGGCACACATAGTCTCACCCCTCTGGTTCAGCTCTGAAAATAATAGTGTCTCTGGGGAAGCACTCACCGTCAATTCCCCCTATTGTCTCGTATCGTGCTAAAGGCTCTCTAGGGAAGCACTCAATGTCTATTCCCCTTGTGGCCCATGTTGAGGAACTATAGACTCTCTGAGGAAGCACTCAACGTCAATTCCCCATGTGGTCTCATATCGTAATTAAAGGACACTCTGGAGAAGCCATTCTATAAATTCTCACTTTGTTCTACTACTCTAGGTTCTCACAGTCCTGAGTGAAACTAAACATGCTCAGCGCAGGTGTACATCGTCCATGTAACCTTGAAAACTACTTGGCTATCAGCTAAGGCTCAAACGCATAACAAGGTAGCAGTTCTACTGTCCCACGACTAAGAATGGAAACTAGAAAAATGCCAAATAGGAAGAACAAGAATAGAAAACATCCAAAGTACAGTAAAGCTACCATAATCATAGGAAAAATATCTACTCTTGCAGTCAAGCAAAGAAGAAAATACAACAAAGGAAAAACAGGAACACGCAATACCCCGTTTAAGGGTATTGGTACAGTTTTCACAAAATATTCATCAACTTTCTACGGAAAGGCACAAACCACCTACCTCGATCCTAGGAGATCGATATAAGTGAACCACGACGACAGATTCCCCATTGAACGACATAGATCTAAGAAAACGCACAAAATGCTCAACCAATGATAACTTGGAAACCGGGAGGAATCAAGAAACAAGACTCAAGAAGAAGGGCGATCTCACCGCTACGATTCAAACGCAATTGACCATGCTCTAATCAGAGAACAGACTAAGAGGCGGGAGCTCGTCAAAGGTCCGACTGAACTGTCGCTCTCGGGCGGACGAAATTTGGAGAAGAAGACGAAATTGGGGGTTAGGTGAGACCCCGGTCCATTTAGCGAAAAAAGTACACGACATGTACTTTTAGAGTAAACGACGTGTACTGGGTCCTTTCCGTACTCTTCCAAAATCGGCCTCCACATCACCGCTACACACAGTGTGTGTGGCCTGGGCACAGCCAGCACACGGCTTCGAGCCGGATCAGAGTACATGGAATGTACTTAAAAAGTACACGACATGTACTTTGAAAATTTCTAGAAAATTCATTTTTCTTAAAAACTCCAAAAAAAGAAAAACATACATGAACGAAGATCCGGGTTCTTACAAACTTCCCCCCTTAAATAAATTCATCCCCGAATTTCTCTAATGTGGTGTAAAAGAAGAATCCCAAAATAGTTCCGTCCACTACGATCGTACATCAGCCTCCCTCTCCTAGGTCTCATCTTGTACTCGCCCGTGCTGCCATAGCACTCGTACCAGAGGAACATACCGCACACGGAGAACCTTTGTACTGCGATCGAAAATCCGGATAAGATGCTCCTTGAATGATGCATCTGCTTCAAACTCAACTTCCTCTGGTTGATAGACATGAGATGGGTCTGAAAAGTAACGTTGGAGCTTAGAGACGTGGAAGACACCATGCATATCCCAGCACCTCTGAGGTAGCTGCAATAGATAGGCAACCGGACCAACTCTCTCCAAGACCTCAAACGGCATGATGCACTATGGTGAAATCTTACCCTGTCTCCAAATCCCTTGTGTCCTAACCTCGGTGTGACACGCAAGAACACCTGATCTCCAACCAAAAACTCTAGAGGTCATCTCCACTGATCAGCATAAGACTTCTGTCGAGACTGTGCCATAGCCATCCACTTCTGAATTAGCTCTATCTGTTCTGAAGTCTCCAAAACGAGATGAGGTCCCATCAGAGATACCTCTCCTGCCTCCAGCCAGCATAAGGGCGATCTGCATGGCCTACCGTACAAAGCCTCGTATGGCGCCATCTGAATGGTCTCCTGGAAACAATTGTTATAGGAGAACTCCACCAGAGGGATATTATTTTTTAATGAACCTCCAAAGACTAGGATGCAAGCCCAGATCATATCCTCAAGCACCTGGATCATGCACTCAGACTTGCCATCAGTCTGGGAATGGTATGCTGTACACAAAAGTACTTGCGCACCCAAGGTCTTCAGAAGTATCTGCCAGAACTGAGAGGTATAGCATGCATCCCTGTCTGAAACAATGGAGTTTGGAACTCCATGCAGAAGAACGATCTCCCGGATGTAAAGTCGTCCCAGATCATCAACACTGAAGGTCTCCTTAATCGGAAAGAAGTGCACAACCTTCGTAATCCTATCACCAACAACCCAAATAGCATCGTTCCCTCGAGGCGACCTTGGCAACCCAGTCACGAAGTTCATCGTGACGTCGTTCCACTTCCACTCCGGAATGGGTAACTTCTGTAAAAGGTATGCTGGTCGGTGATGCTATGCCTACATCTACTGACATGTAGAACATCACATGATGAAACCAGCAACATCCTTCTTCATACCTGGCCACCAGTACTGGCACCCATACGGGTCCCAAGAACCACAAGATCAAATCCTCTCCAACTGCGCATCCGGGAAGAGGGTCCTCTCTTGACACACTCTCCCTCGGGACTAAGCCTTTAGAGTCGGATAGTTGCCTCATCCGTAACTGATCAAGAAGTGTATAGTTAATAGACACAGAAGATTGGAAGGTCTATCCCTGTCTTTCATGCACCTCTAGATGCATCTCAGAGAACATAGCCATCAGTTGCCACTCACTGCTGGCATCCTGAACTGACTGAATATGAGTTATCCTGCTTAGTGCATCTGCCACTGTGTTTCCCTTCCCTGGCGTATAGGCGAGCGCGAAGTCAAAAGATAGTAGATACTCAACCCACATGTGCTGCCTCAGATTCAGATCACGCTAAGTGAAAATGTACTTGAGACTCCTATGGTCAGTGAAGACTACAAAGTGCTCCCCCAGCAGATACTATCTCCAACAACGTAAGGCATGAACAACAGCTTCCAACTATAGATCATGCGTTGGGTAGTTCCTATCATGTGGCCTCAACTGCCGAGACCCATACGCAACGACTCCATCCCACTTCATAAGTTCAACTCCTAGTCTGATACCTGAAGCATCACAGTAATCAGTGTAGTTCTTGCCTGGCTCCGGCAAGACTAGTATCTATGCTGACGTCAACCTCCCTTTCAGCTCTTGAAAGGATGACTCAAAAGAATCTGACCATAAGAACTTCTCCCCCTTATTGGTTAGACCTGTCAAAGGTGCTTCTAGACAAGAAAAGTCATGTTTTTAGTATCCAGCTAGCCCTATGAAACTCTGTACCTCAAATATGTTCTTCGGCTGCTCCTAGGAAACTACGACTCTCACTTTCTCTGGGTCCACTGATAC
Source organism: Viscum album (assembly GCA_963277665.1). NCBI lineage: Eukaryota > Viridiplantae > Streptophyta > Magnoliopsida > Santalales > Viscaceae > Viscum > Viscum album. The sequence goes on from OY728156.1 coordinate 1,008,722,199, forward strand.
TCCTTCCTCTAATATTACGTGACCCAAGAATTGAATCTGATCCATCTAGAAGTGGCACTTCGAGAGTTTAGGATAAACCCGATTCTTTCTCAGTGTACTCAGAACGATCTCAAGATGTGTGGCATGGTCATGTCGAGTGTGAGATTACACCAAGATATCGTCCACGAAGACCACGACAAAGGAGTCCAAGTAAGGATGGAACACTCGGTTCATTAGTTCCATGAAAAATGCAGGCGCATTCGTGGGACTCAATGGCATGACTGTATATTCGTATAGACCATACCTGCTCTTCAAGGCTGTCAGAGGTATATCTGGTGGTCTAATGCGCAACTGATGATTACCGGACCTCAAGTCGATCTTTGAGAACAACCAGGCTCCTCGAAGCTGATAGAAAAGGTCATCAATTCTGGGAAAAGGATATCGGTTCTTGAACATCAACTGGTTTAGCTTCCGATAATCCACAAAAAGCTGAAGGGTACTATCTACATTCGTTGCAAACAGGACAGAAAAACCCCAAGGATAAGTACCTGGTCGGATGAAACCCTTAGCACGTAGCCCCTACAACTGCTTCTTGAGCTCCTGCAACTCAGGTGTGGCCATCCTATAGGGAGGAATGGACACTGGTGCCACTCCTGGCATGAGCTCAATATAGAAGTCTACCTCACGCTCCAGAGGGAAACCTGAAAAGTCTTCTGGAAAGACGTCACTGAAGCGATCCACCACTGGAGGAAAATCCAACTGTTGATTCCCCTGATCATCTAGATAAAGATTAGAAATCTGGGTCATTACCTCTCTTAGCCCAAGATGCTCAGTCATGCCCGACTCGCCCGAACATCCCACCCACCCTTATGAAGAAAAGTCTCGCCTTCTGGTGAAACGAAACTCACTCTGCGACGATAGTAGTCGACGAATGCCTGAAAGGGAATCAACCAATCCATGCCAAGAATGAAATCATAGCCTGTAATTTCTAGGACATCGAGATCCCATAAGAAGTGATACCTTGAAACCTCAAGAGGGCACTCTCTACATTAGCGTACACTAGATGTCCTCATCCCCAATGGTGTGTCTAGTATCAACGAGTCGGCAGAAGAAAAGATGCAGAGTCCATGGATATCCATAACAGCAACAGAGATAAAGCTATGCATAGAACCAGTATTGAAAAGGGCTGAAGATAAAGCTAAGGCTAAAAAAATCGTACTTTGAACATCAGAAGGGTCGAGATCCTTCTCCTGATAAGTGTACCCCACGACAAAAGACTGGCATGTACTGCAACCTTGCGCCCCTGAATGACCACCCTGAGCTGAACCTCCCTGCTGGTATTGAGGAACTATTGGCTGACCTCCATAGCCTAGACCTCCTGAAACGCACGGCCGATTGTCTCCTATTGATCGGTCAAGGTTCCGGTGCTCTGCTAATGTGTACAGAAGCACTCGGGTCGAATCCTCGGCGACGATACTTTGTAATAGTCGTTTGTTTTTAGTTAATTGTGTTCTGATTGGGGGATTTTTTGCAGATCTTATGAAATAATTTATGTATTATGTTTTATTTAAAAAATTGATAAATATCGGGGTGAGTTCATCATTAGAGTGTTAAGCATGTGATATCCTTGAGCTTTTATTTATGTTGCATTAAATTAACACCCACATCAAAAGTTGATGTTGATTGGAATTCCCAAGTGTTAAGCCTTTAATCCAAGCATTAACATTACATAGGGTTCTAATCTCAATCAGTGCTTGATTGTGGAAGTGTATTTATGGATCAAACAATACATGTAAACCACACGTTGAACATAATATGTCAATAATCCATGACATGTTAAGTCCAACATACACAATGTTAAATTAAAGAATACTCATCGAGAAAAACCTCTGAATCACTTAACATCCCTAACTTATAACTCACCCCAATAAGATATTTACTCAACCATTTGTCTGTTTAATAATCTGGTTATAATTATTATTATTATAAATTAAGTAGAGAAGAAAAATAATGGGATTAGAAAATATTTTTGTGTCAAACACACACACACACACGAACAATGATGATAATTAAAAACCGATTTTCGATTGATTGAAGAAGAAAATGCAGCGAAGGGGATTCGACTAAATTTAAAATATTTTAATAACATAATTATTAAACTACAGAAGGTGGATGAGAATAGGATATATTGAAGAAGAAACTTCCATAAAAATAGAATTACAAAAGAAAGGACTTACAAAATTTCAAAAACAAAGAACACGAATGTAATTGAAAATAAAGAGAGGAGGAAAGGTCTCTCAAGTGAAAACATGAGTATGGAAGATCCTCCCAGGACTTTGGAAAGGCTTTGGTCATGCCAATATGTTCTCATATGTTCTGAAATTCCAACCCTTTTGAAAGGAGAGGAGGGTATGTATTTATATCCCAAGGTGGTGGACTGTTTACCTTCCAAAAATACCCCTCCACTTGGATTGCAGATATGGACATCAAGACAGCTGAATCAAGAGAAATATCCTACTTCAAAGTTGTAGATAATAAAGTTGGCCGACTACTCTGAAAAGTTGGAGTCATTGGGACTTAAGGATAAAAGGTTATGTCCAGTTGATTAAACAAAGTAAAAATGTCCATTTCAATCCAGTATTTTTGTAGTCCAGAATGTGAAAGGGTTTTTAAATATGAAGATGAATTCAAATTCGAATGGGTTCTTCAACAACGTCGGCCGTCTATATCTCCTATTTCCCAATAAAAAATCTCAGCTTTATTTGATTCTTACATCATGAGATATGGCATGCATACTATACATATTTTAATTCTCGGCCATAATGGTGGGCTGGATTTTAATGCTTCCTTTGGGCCCCTTGTACTTAGATTTGAGCCTTGAAAGTTTTATCCAAGATGACATGTAGTGTCCCCAGAATTCTTGTGGAGAGTTAATATTTTTGGACATCTGGATTGAGTCCAGTAAATCAATCTTCAAGGCTGGTCCAGTTTGTTCACAGATTCTTTAGTCTTGTTTGTGAGGACCATATGACCCTTTAAATGGAAGAATTGGATAATGGTACCTTCTAATGAAATGTTTTATATTCAATGGAGAATAATAAATAACAAGAAACACACAATTTGGATCAGTATAGTGATAGTTATTATTAAAACATTAAACTGACTCAATTGGACTACTTCTAAAATTGCTCAAAAATTATACTTAATATTAAAACATTAATATTTCACACAAATTATGCAAATTTCATTTAAAATAATTAAAGAAGGAATATAATAATTCCAGAAAAAGTTAATAACATCAACACCCCCACACTTAGTTTTGTTCATGTCCTCATGTGCAACAATTATAAAAACATGCGAAAATCATTTTTACTCACCAACATATTTTAAGATTTTGTTTTCTCCAATCAGGGGAAGTTTAGACTATTTCACTCATCCATTTTGAATTCCACCACAAGTTTTTACAGAAACATTGTTCCAAAACAAATTCATTTTTTCATGATCAAATTTAGAAATGGAAAATGTGGACACTCAAAACTCGCACCTCTCAATATGATAAAATTTATTTGTGGAGGTTCACTCTTTCACCAACCAAAAGTGAAAATCTTAGAGTTTGAAAAGAGCTATCAGCTTACAATCCCTATCCAAAGTGAACAAGAATCAAGAGGTCTTATTAATGGGCTTTTCTGTGGCTATGGAACGGTAGGAATATAATGTTCAAGAGAGAGAATAAGAGGGTTAAAATACCAACATAGAAAAAGCAATGCACATTTTTTTAAAATAAAATATGGAAGGAAATGAAAACACATATTTACAAGGGAATGATTGTGTGAATAAAGACACAATAGAGGAAGAAAATATGAAGGTAATGAGAAGATTAAATATTTACAAAACACAGAACTTATCCCAATAAGAATATAATGCACGTGTTATTTTTTTTCTTCTCTTTTTTTTTCTTTGTTTTTTCGAAATTTGAACTTGGAAAAGATCTCACACTCATAAACCAACCCATGATTGATCTCCTCACGACACTAATTGTTATAGTTATAACAAGATCAAAGGTTGAGGAGTAGTTATTTTTGACCTACCCAAGACACAACCCATTTTTTTATTTTTATTTTATTTTTATTTTTTGATTTTTTTTCATCATTTTTTTTGAACACTTGTCAATAACATTTACAAAATTACATAAATGGAAGTTCATTACATTCACCGAAACACACTTAATGACCACCTCTCCCCCACACTGAAATGTATTCTTGTCCTCAAGAAGATGATAACTCGTTGAAAATCAATAATAGGGTAACCAAACATTAAAATCCATTCCCCCCACATTTAAATTTCAAAAAAAATTATGCAATGAAAATCCATGTGGATATTGGGTGGGAAAAGGTATTGGGCTTGTAATGTGGCTATCAAAGAAAAGGTTTTCATAGGCTCAAAGGGGATTTCAATAGGAGGATTAATGTATGGGAAATGGGAGTCTATTTGGCTATTATTATTATCATGTGGTTTAGAAAATTCCTCTATCATATTAATACACACTAAGGTAGTAAATTCAGGTCAAAGGTCCACTAACTCAAGACTCAAAAATGGGGGTGAAAACACACATTTTGAAAATATGGCCATATGTAGCCTTGGCATGAAAGAAAATATTGTTCCTCACGGTTCAAGAAAAGCATTTTCTAACTCTAAAATTGAGAATTCAAAATGTGTTGGTTTTGACAAAAAATTATTTATCCAAAGTCATAATGAAAATGAAAAATTTTTGAGATGAAAACATGTCTGTTAACTCCCCAAAATGGTTCTACAAAATTTAAAAACTCGATGGTGAGTAAGCATGACTCTATAATTTGTTTTTTATTTTTTTAAGTGATTGTTTTCTTGGTTTTTTTAGTTTTTTAGGTTTTTATATTTTTTTGTTTTTTATAAAGAAACAGCCATAAAAAATAGAAAGTGAAAAAGAATGGTTTTGAAAAAGAAAGTGGTAAAAAAAATTAGAGAGAGAGGGAAAAAGAAGAAAGAGGTAGAGAGAGGAAGAGATAGAAAGAGTTAAAGGGAAAGAGGTGCCGCCTGGTTTGGATTTGGCGGGTCACTTTCTCCATATAGTGGTAGGTCGACTAGAGATGTTGAGGAGCCAGTGGAAGTCGATGTTGATCCAGGACTGTGCATCCTCTCATGGTGATGCTTTAACCGATGTCCATTAACCGTGAATTTCCTTTTAGAAGAGGGGTCTTGGATTTGCACTGCACCAAATGGGTAAACGTTAGTAATATCAAAAGGACCTTACCAATGAGAATTAAGCTTACCTGGGTTAAGAAAAAATCGAGAATTGAAGAGCATTACCTTTTCACCTTCATGAAATACCTTTCTCAGGATGTGTTTTTCATGGAGTACTTTATCCTTCTCTTTGTACAGATTGGAATTGTCATAGGATTCAAGTCGAAGCTCCTCCAGTTCAGCCAATTGCAATAATCTTTCTTCACCAGATTTTTCACAATCAAAATTAAAGGTTTTCACAGCCCAAATAGACTTATGTTGGATTTCAACTGGTAAGTGACATGCTTTACCAAAAACTAGCCTAAAAGGAGACATCCCAATGGGTGTTTTATAGGCAGTTAGATATGCCCAAAGGGCTTCACCAAGTCTCTCAGGCCAGTCTTTTTTGGTGGGATTAAAAATTCTCTCGAGTTCCCTTTTCACTTATCTATTAGAAATTTCAGTCATTCCATTTGTTTGAGGGTGATATGCAGTTGAAGTTTTATGTACAACCCCATTCTTTTTCAGAAGAGATTCCATGGTTCTATTACAAAAAATGGGTTCCTAAGTCACTAATCAAGGCACGTGGTGTGCCAAATCATTGGAAGATGTGGGTCTTTAGGAACTCACTAATAGTATGAGAATCATCCTTCCTAGTGGGTTTGGCCTCAACCCACCTTGAAACATAATCGACCGCAAGAAGAATGTAAGAGAATCCATTGGAAGGGGGAAATGGTCCCATGAAATTGATGCCCCAAACCTCGAAGATTTCACAAAAGATTAAATGATTTTGGGGAATTTAGTTTCATTTGGAGATTGTGCCGAACTTTTGGAAAGTGGGACATGATTGACAGAATTCATGTGAGTCCTTGAAGAGTGATGTCCAGAAGAATCCAGAGTCTAGGATCTTTCGGGAGGTCCTTTTTTGTCCAAAGTGGCCACCTACGGGAAGTGAGTGACAGAATTCTAAGATCGATGAATTCTCATTTTCTTTAACACATATCTTAATTACCATGTCTGCCCCAGTTTTCTAAAGTTTATTTTCTTCCCAAAAATAGTATTTTGAATCACTTTTCAACTTCATTCTTTGTTCTTTTGAAAAAATTACAGGAAAAACACCAGAAACCAAGTAATTTACAAATGGGGCATAACATGGTATATTTGGAGTGAGATATGAAAGGTGCTCAGTGGGGAATTTAGGATAAATGATTTTAGATTGTGAAGAATTAGAAATTCTACTCATGTGACCAGCCATAGGGTTTTCTTTTCCCTGGTCTATCTTTTATTTCAAGTTCAAATTCTTTGAGCATTAGTATCCATATTATTATCCTCGGTTTGGAATCACTTTTCTTGAGTAGGAACTTTATAGCAGAATGGTCAGTGAAGATGATGGTTTTTGGCACCTAAGAGATAGGACCAGAAATTATCTAAGGAAAAACCACTGCTAGAAGTTCCTTTTCAGTGACAGTGTAGTGAGATTGAGTTTCATCCAATGTTTTTTAGGCATAATAGATGACATGAGGAATTATTTCTCTTATTTGACCAAGAACAGCCCCAACAGCTCTATTAGAAGCTTCACACATCAACTCAAAGGGTAATGACCAATCTGGGGGTTGGATTATTGGGAAAGATGATAGAGTAGTTTTGAGTTCAACAAAGGCTCTCTTTCAAACCTCATCGAAATGGGAAGTGACATCATTTTGTAGCAAACAAGTGAGTGGGAGGGAAATTTTACTGAAGTTATGGATGAATCTCCGATAGAAACCGGCATGACCGAGAAATGAACGGATGTCTCTAACAGAAGTGGGTTCATGAAGTGATTGGATCACTTCAATTTTGGAAGGATCAACTTCAATACCATATTTTGAAACTATGTGCCCAAGAAAAATCCCATTTTCAACCATGGAGTGACATTTTTCAATATTTAACACAAGGTTACACTTGAAACACTTTTGAAGGACTATAGAGAGTGAATAAAAACACGATTCAAATGACTCGCCATAAATGGTGAAGTCATCAATGAAGACTTCCATGCACTGTTCAATGAATTCTAAAAAGATACTCATCATACACCTCTGGAATGTTGCAGGAGCATTGCAAAGTCTAAAAGGCATTCTTCTATATGCATATGTTCTAATGGGGCTTGTGAAAGTAGTCTTTTCTTGGTCCTGAGGTGAGATTGGGATTTGAAAATAGCCGGTGTATCCATCAAGAAAGCAATAGTGTCACTTTACGGCCAATCTTTCTAGCATTTGATCATAGAATGGAAGAGGGTAGTGATCTTTTCGTGTTTCAACATTAAATTTTCGATAATCGATACATACACACCATTTGTTCTTCACACAAGTTATGACTACCTCTCCATGTTCATTTGTGACAACAGTTATCCCACCCTTCATAGGTAGAACTTGAATTGGTCTAACCCATTCACTATCAGAAATTGGGTAGATAATAACAGCTTGAAGAAGCTTGGTGATCTTTTCCCTAACTACCTCAAGGATGAGTGGATTGAGTCTTCTTTGTAGTTGTATAATTGGTTGGGATGATTCCTCAAGATGGATGTGATGCATGAAAAGAGCAGGGTTGATTCCTAGTATGTCATCTAGGGTCCAACCTAAGGACTTTTTGTTTTCCTCTAACACCTGAACAAGTTTGGACTCCCCGGTTTCAGTAAGTGTGGCAGAGATAATGACAGTATATGAGTGATCATGGAAGAGGAATGCATATTTCAGGTGTACAGGAAGGGGTTTCAGATCAGTCTCATCATTAACATTTGGGATCGATAACTCAGGAATGAAATAATGGACTTTAGTTGCTTCAGGTTCATTTTCCTTAATAATGTCCAAGGTGGAGCATTAGAGATCAGAATTGATGTGGAACTCAAGAGAGTTTTCAAGTTCCTCTAGATTGATGGAGTGTATGAATGAGAGGTCAACATCAACATCACCATTTATGACTTGGTTAATCGTAGTGCAGATTTCACAAGATCCTTTGTCATTAGAACATGAAGAACATGGTGGATTGGGGTTCAATTGAATCGTAGACATGTCTTTAGAAGAATGGATTGAGAATGTAGAGTGATCCTCAGATGGGTATCGCATGGATTGGAAAATGTTTAACTTGACCAGTTGGTCACCGAATTCCATGGATAGGATGCCTGAATGGACATCAATCTTGGTTCTCGCAGTCATGAGGAATGGTCTTCCTAGAATTAGGGGAGATCAAGAAGAGTTCATCTCACCTTCCATATCAAGGACATAGAAATCATCAGAGAAGATAAGATCATTGACTCGGACAAGGACATCCTCAATTATTCCCTCAGGACTGGCTGTGCTTCGATTGGAAAACTGAATGACAACACCTATTGGATGTAACGGTCCTAGACAAAGGTTGGAGAATATGGATTTGGGTATGACATTAATCGAGGCTCCTAGGTCTATGAGTGCATCATCAAAGTTCGAACATCTAATTTGGCATGGGACTGTAAAGGTCCCTGGATCCTTGCACTTTATGGGAATAGACTGCTGGGTGGAAACATTCTGTAAGGTCCTAAGTTGCCTCTTGTGGGTACACAACTCCTTGAGAAACATGGCATACTTAGGAATTTGTTTTATGGCATCTATGAGGGGAATGTTGACTTCAACACGTCTAAACATGTTGAGCATTTCAGGATCAGGTTCAAAGGACTTCCTTGGTTTAGAAATAGCTTGAGGAAAAGGAATCAGGTTCCTAAGTGGAATTGAAGGAGGTGAGGGAATGGTTTCAGGTTCCTTTTAAAGTATCTTTTTCTTTTCATTTTCTAGGTCAACACTCAAAGGAGGTCTAGAGGACTTATCTTGCGGCATAGCAAGTTGATTTCCTGATCTAAGTGCAATTTCACTTACATTACCCTTGGGTTTGGGTAATGGTTGAGTTGGGAGTTTGGAAGAATTTTATTGTTGTTGCTGCCTCAGGTGGGATGGAAGTTGACCTATTTGAGTTTCAATGTTTTTAAGGCTAGAACGGGTGAAGGAGGCAAGATCTTCCACTGCACTTTCCCATGGTTTCTTGGAAGAAGAGGCTTGTCTTTGGTTGGGATTTCCTTGATTTAGGTTCTTGGGAAATCGATTGTATTGGTTTGGGAATTGGGAAGTCTCACTAGGATAGTAGAATCCATGAGGAGGAATAAAAAGATTGATCCTTTGAGGTTGAGGGATAAAAGGATAAGGTTGTTGGAAGTTACCAACACCTTGACTGTATTGAAATTAGTTTGGATTTTGAAGAGGGAATTTAGGGGGATGAGAGACGGGATTACCATACCTCAATCCTTGGTTAATGTTAGAGGAGAAGGGCTCAGAGTGAGGATGGATGATGTTTCTAACAAACTGACCTGATAGTTGAGGTTTGGTGTTCCGCGGAGCATATGATGCATTGAGCTCCATTGGTCCAGATGAATCGGATTGATCCTCTTGAATTTGTGGACATGTGTCAGTTGGATGATATGGAGAGCTACAGATTCCACAGTTTTTGATTAGTCTAGGAAACATTGATTGTTGAGAAGACGATGGTGGGGATTTTGTAGCCACAACTAGCTGTCGCACAAGACCTATAAGTTCACTCATCCACTCGGTCATCTTTTTCGTCTCAATTGATTGATTATCCTTTTCTTGTTTAACTTGATCATGTGGTCGAGTATGAAATTTTCGTGTGTTTGCAACCATGTTACGTATGAGATCTCTTGCAGTTGCAGGAGTTTTATTAACAAGAGCACCCCCACATTCGGCATCTATGAGAGTTCTCTCCATATCTAATAACCCATTATAGAAGTATTGGGTCATGAATTGGACATGAATTTGGTGGTGTGGGCATGTTGCAACAAGATTTTTGAATCTCTCCCAGTACTCATGGAGTGATTCACTTGGGAATTGACGTATAACACTTATATCCTTTCGGATAGAAGCAGTACGAGAAGCCGAAAAGAATTTCTCTAATAATAGTCGCTTCATGTAATTCCATGTGGTTAGGGAACTAGGAGGAAGGTAGTAGAGCCATGACTTAGCAGTGACAGTTAGGGAGAAAGGGAATGCTCGATGCTTGATTTGTTCTTCAGAAACCCCTTGAGGATTCATGGTAGATCACACTACTTGAAACTCTGTAAGGTGGAGATGCGGATACTCACCGGCTAGCCCGTGGAAATGAGGAAGAAGACGAATCAAACCTGATTTGAGTTAGAAGTCAGCCTCTCTGTTTGGATATTGAATACTAAGATATTGGTAATTCATATCAGGGGCAGAAAGTTCTTTATGTGTTTGTTCCCTAGGATTGGCCATATCTAATTCAACTGGTTGGACAAAGACTGGTTCATGAATTATTTGATTATCTATTATGTTCCTCCTAAGTTGGCGAAGTGTTCGCTCAATTTCAGGGTCTAACAAATCCAAAGGATTGTTTGGAAGGCTACGAGGAATTCAGAGAGATTTGGGAAGAAATAGGATGATGGGATTTTCTTTGTATATTTCTAGTTTATAATTTTTAAGAGGAAGATGAGTTTTTCTTTGTGTGTTTTTAAACAGTTTATTGTAAATTTTTTTGGGGGGTTTTTTACAATAACCAGAAACTAATGAATAATTAAAGTACCATATCCGGCAATGACACCATTTGAAACGTGCGGCCGATTTTCGCCTATCGACTGGTCAAGGTTCCGGTGCTCTGCTAATGTGTATAGCAGCACTCGGGTCGAATCCTCGGCGATGATACTTTGTAATAGTCTTTTGTTTTTAGTTAATTGTATTCTGATTGGGGGGTTTGTTTCCAGAGCTTATGAAATAATTTATGTATGATGTTTGATTTAACAAATTGTTAAATATTGGGGTGAGTTCATCATTAGGTAGTTAAGCATGTGATATCCTTGAGCTTTGATTTATATTGCATTAAATTAACACCCACATCAAAAGTTGATGCTGATTGGAATTACCAAGTGTTAAGCCTTTAATCCAAGCCTTAAATTTACTTAGGGTTCTAATGTCAATCAGTGATTTATTGTACAAGTGTATTTATGGTTCCAATAATCCATGGAAACCAGTTGTTGAACATAATTTGTCAATAATCCATGACATGTTAAGTCCAACTTACACAATGTTAAATTAAAGAATACTCATCGAGAAAAACCTCTCAATCACTTATCATCCCTAAATTATAACTCACCCTAATAAGATATTTACTCAGACATTTGGCTGTTTAATAATCTGGTTATAATTATTATGATTATAAATTAAGAATAGAAGAAAAATAAAGGGATTAGAAGAGATTTTTGCGTCGAACACACACACACACGAACAGTGATGATAATTAAAAATGGATTTTTGATTGAATGAAGAAGCAAAAGAAGGGAAGGGGATTCAAATGAATTTAAACTATTTTAATAACATAAATATTAACCTACATAAGGTGGATGAGAATAAGATATATTGAAGAAGAAACTTTCATAAAAATAGAATTACAAAAGAAAGGACTCACAAAATTACAAAAACAAAGAACACGAAAGTAAGTGAAAACAAAGAGAGGAGGAAAGGTATCTCAAGTGAAAACTTGGGTATGGAAGATCCTCCCCAGACTTTTTCAAGGCTATGGTCCTGCCAATATGTTCTCCTCTCTTCTGAAATGCCAACCCTTTGGAAAGGAGAGGAGGGGATGTATTTATAGCCCAAGGCGGTGGACTGTTTAAATTCCAGAAATACCCCTCCACTTGGCTCGCAGATATGGACATCAAGATTGCCGAATCTCAAGAAATCACCTTATTCAAAGATGTAGATAATAATTTTTTCTGACCACTCTCAATAGTTGGAGTCATTTGTACTTAAGGATCAAAAGTTATGTCAGGTTGATTAAACAAAGTAAAACTCTCCATTTCAATCCAGTCTTTTTGATGACCATTATGTGAAAGTGTTTTTGAAAATGAAGATGCCTTCAAATACGAATGGGTTCTTCAGAAACGTAGGCCGACTATATCTCGTATTTCACATTGAAAAATATCATCTCTATTGGATTCTTACATCATGAGATATGTCATGAATACTATACTGATTTTAATTCTCGGCCAGAATGGTGGACTGGACTTCAAAGCATCATTTGGGCCCCTTGTACTTAGATTTGGGCCTTGAATTTTTTATCCAAGATGACATGTAGTGTTCCCAGAATTATTGTGGAGAATTAATGTTTTTGGACTTATGGATTGAGCCCAGTAAATCAATCTTCACGGCTGGTCCAGTTTGTTCACAGATTCACTGGTCTTGTTTGTGAGGACCATATGACCCTTCAAAAGGGATAATTGGATCATGGTTCCTTCTAATTAAATGTTATATATTGATAGGAGAATACTAAAGAACAATAACAACACAATTTGGATTAGTATAGTGATAGTTAGTATTAAAACATTAAACTGACTCAATTGGACTACTTCTAGAAATGCTCAAAAATTATAATTAAAATTAAAACATTAATATTTCACAAAAATTATGCACATTTCATATAAAATCAGTAAATAGGGAATATAATAAGTCATGAAAATGTTAATAAAATCAACTCAACCACAGCCCGAATGGCCGGAAGAACTCCAGTTCCCCGACTGGTGAGAAACTGGTGGTGCTGCTCCTGAACGAGGAGTCATGGAAGAACTCCGGTCACCATCTCCTGGTGAGGAAACCTAGAAGAAATGTTGAAGGTGACCCATCTTTCCGCAAGATCAGAACTCCATGGGGTCCCTCTGGAACTACTACCTCGTGTGCCCTGACTGGCCACACTGGTATCAAGTCACCTGGCTGCCAGACGATGCATCACGCTTCCTCGGGTCAACACGCGTAGGCTCTCTACGTCACTTCTTGCTGTCATCTGGAGGAAAACTAGCTCTTGAAGTAGAACCACCCTGACTCGAAGCTCCAGAGTCTCTCATATTGCGCTCTGTAATCAGTGCCTATTTGACGATGGAAGTAACAGAAGTCGGCTGGAAGATGTTCACCTGCGAGTGGATCTCCCTCCGGAGACCATCCTCAAACTTCAATGCTAAGAAACCCCAACTCCCATCCCAGAGGGATGTGAAGCGCTGCAGCTCGGTGAGACGAGAAGAATAATCCATGATAGAAAGATTACCCTGCTCTAAGATCATGAACTCCTGGGCTCGGTCGGCCCTCAGGTTCTCTGGGTAGAAGTACTCATAGAACACGCGCTAGAACTCCTCCCAAACCATAGCCTACTACTGACCTGCCTGTGAGATCACGTCCCACCACCTCATAGCGGAGTCTCAAAGCATGTAGGTGGTGAGCTTGACCCACCTCTCTGGAGGCATCTCTAGATGCTCAAATATAGTCAGAATGGCTTCCATCCATGACTCTGCAGCCTGAGGTCCTCTTTCCCCTGAGAACGTGGGAGGATGCTGATGCTAAAAAACCTATGTTAAATCTGCCATAGACGTGGTAGGAGGCGGCGCTCCTTATAAGGCCTGCATCATCCTCATGAAACCTTCCATGAATTTCACCTCAGCACCTGCAATAGGTATAACAGCCGATGCCATGGCTGGCCTGACTGGAGGATCAGAAGGAAGTCCCTGATCATCCCTATCTGGCGTCTAATCACTGCCCGACGACAAACGTACAACCAGAGGAAGTCTTGGATGCATAGATTTGAAAGATAAAAAGCACACCTTAGATCAGGACAACAAGGACAGAGAACAGAAGAGTAAAAAACAGAAACATGGGAAGAAAAAAACACATGTTTACAAAACTCGACTACACGACGAGTATAAAACTACACAGGGTGTCTTCTGAACCCACTGACATGGGCGTGTACTCCTGCCCTACAAGTCGTTTTCACTTCTAACAACATGGCATGTTGCACCCACACACGGCATATACTTGAAAATTGTTCCCTTGCCCGGGTCTCCTTACACGGCTAACCCACATGGTCTGACTTAACCCGAGACTACACTGCGTGTTGTTAAAAAACACGGCGTGTACTCGAAGACTTTTCTCGACCCGTGTTGTTGGTGACACGGCCAAGTACACGGATGAACCCTGCATGACGTGTTCCAAACAAAAACGGCGTTTATTGGATAAGGTGACATCGTCCCGTGTTGTTCATGACACAACCGGGTACCTAGACAGGACTACATGGCATGTTCCGAAGACAACACGACATGTTAAAGAGAAGGCCACGCTGTCCCGTGTCGTTCATGACACGGCTGGGTACCTTGACAGGACTACACCGCATGTTCCGAACAAACACGACTTGTGGAAAAGAAGGTAACACTGGCCTATGTTGTTCGGGACACGGCCGGGTACACAGCTCATTACTACACGACGTGTACCTACCATACACGACGTGTTCCTAGAGTTACTTTCACAACACCGTGTTCTGCTCACACGGTCAGTGACACAACCCGAAAACCACACAGTGTGTATCCAAAAGTACATGGCGTGTATTTTGGGTTTTTCTGGGCAGTAGCTCAGAAACTGCTCAGACTCCTAGAATCACTAAAATAATGGAAAGGGGTGCCAAATTTCAATTCGTGAGGGCCCATACTCCCCGCGAATCAAATCTCGGCATCTCCTGTAGTCACATACAAGGGAAAACAACAACCCTCTAACATAACAACATGTATTATATCAAGAATCTGTCACAAAAGCATGCATAATCTAAACATAGCCTATCACAACAGCATGAAATCTGTAATTCACCCTAGATGGCATCACAAGAATGCATGGCATTTGATTTCTAGAAGTGCCTATATGATTCATGGGATGGAATACCCTCATATCATCAGGTTGTGACAAAAATAGAACCGAAATATCAAAACCATAACTGCACAAGTCATGTGAAACACTCTAGCTGAAAACATATCAACCATAAAAATGCAGAACCAGCAAACTGCGATTAAAGAGGTAGTATGGTCTATCCCTATACACGGTTTAGCTACTCCCAAGCACAGCTTAATACCATGTACCGAATCTGTCCTATCCCTGTCTAAAGTCTCCAAACAGTAAAGTAAGAGAAAATGTCTCCTCTGATACCACTTCGTTACGACCTGAATCCGGAGCACCTCCACAGGTGTCCCGTACCCGGTTCGCCACATGACCTCAACCGCGTTTCCCCGAACGCCAGAGGCTTCCGACTAGTAGCGAGGGCCTTGGTGAGTCGGTGGGGAAACAATTCATTCATTCGGTAAGGTATACAACGAAAAAACAACAGTCAACAGCGGAAGTAGTAAAAACATGCATAACAGCAGAAGCCAAACAACGTAAGCAATGAATATATAGTAATGATGAAAATGATGCAGCAAGAACAGGTATCTATGGAAAGCAGCAAACACATCAACATGCTGGAATACAACTGAAATCATGTGCATAAGAAAAAAAATAAACTCCTCAGCATCGTGAGCCCCGGCTCGGCCCCATGCTCTCCATCTCTAGTGCAATCAAGAACCTGAAGTAGAAGGGCACTTTCCCTTATATATACCTGCAGAAATATAGTCTACTTGGTCCCAAAATCATGGCCCAAACAGGGTGTGATATACAATCCCAATAGGCAATCACCCAAATATTTGTGCATAATAGTCAATGAATACAAGGCAAGTAATAAAACAAGAAGCAGTAAACAGGAAAGCACAAGCAGCTACAATCCATAGTTCTAACAAATAAAGTACACAAGTAAGCAGCCAGTAACAAGAAGAAAATAGGTAACCCTCTAGGTAGCTCTCACAACCTATCCCCTATGGTTCAACCTATAAATACCAGAAACCCTCTGGGAGGCAAACACAGTCTCACCCCTCTGGTTCAGCTCTAAAAATAATATACTCTTTGGAGAAGTACTCACCGTCAATTCCCCCTATAGTCTCATATCGTAATAAAGGCTCTCTAGGGGAATCACTCAACATATATTCCCCATGTGGCCCGTGTCGAGGAACTACATACTCTTTGAGGAAGCACTCAATGTCAATTCCTCATGTGGTCTCATATCGTAATTAAAAGACACTCTGGAGAAGCCCTTCCATCAATTCTCCCTTTGGTCTACTACTCTAGGTTCTCACAGTCCTGAGTGAAAGTAAACATGCTCAGCGCGTGTGTACATCGTCCATGTAACCTCAAAAACTACTTGGCTATCAACTAAGGCTCAACATCATAACAAGGTAGCAGTTACACTGTCCTCTGACTAAGCATGGGAATTGGAAAACGCCAAACAACTAGAACAAGCATAGAAAACATCCAATGTACAGTAAAGCTACTATAATCACATGCAAAATATCTACTCTAGCAATCAAGAAAAGAATGCAATACAACAAAGGAAAAATAGGAACACACAATACCCCATTCAAGGGTTTTGGTTCAATTTGCACAAAATATTCATCGAATTTCTACGGAAAGGAACAACCCACCTACAACGATCCTAGGAGATCGATATAAGTGAACCACGATGACCGATTCCACTTGGAACGACATAGATCTAAGAAAACGCAAAAAACGCTCAACCTACGATAACATGGTAACCAGGAGGAATCAAGAAACAAGACTCAAGAAGAAGGGAGAGATCACCACTAAAGCAGGCATGATAGACTCACAATTTTTCTTTTACATAAAATTTTTTCCAAAGGTACTGTTGACCCAACTATTTTTATAAAAAATATGAAAACAATATTTTTAATGTTCAAATCTATGTTGATAACATTATATTCAGATCAACTCAATAATCCTTAACTGATTTATTTGCAAAATCTAAGGAAATTTGAGTATGAAATGAGTATGATGGGTGAGTTAACATTATTTTTAGGTTATCTAGAATCTCAAAAACCAAAAGAAACATATATATCTTAGCATAAGTTTATCGAATACTTAATTAAAAGTCTGTATATTACAATAATAATAGTATTACCACTCTAATCGGTACCTCGAATATACTTGATCTTGATGTTGCTGGGAAACCAGTGGATCAAAAAACTTTTAGTGGTATGATAATAAGTTTGTTTTACTTGACAGATATTCATCCAAACATAATTTTTTCAGTATGATTATGTGAATGATACCAATCTAATTCAAAATAATTTCATTTAAAAGTAGTGAAAATAATTTTTCACTACTAAAACAGATCTATGTATTTAAGAATATTCTATTCTTCTTGAAATCATATTGTTTTGAAACATTTTTCAAATGCTGAATTTGGTGGATGTAGAATATATAGGCAGAGCAAATCCAAAACATGTCATTTCTTAAGAGATTATTTAGTTTCTCGATCATGCCAAAAGAAACACTCAGTAGCACATTCCACTCCTGAAGATGAATATGTTGATGCTAGAAGTTGTTGTTCCCATGTGTTGTGGATGAAACACACACTCACTATGTATGTCATGATTTTTTCTAAAACTCATGTACTATGTGAGAATACTAGTTCCATTTCTCTTATTAAAAAACATTCAAATCACACATGTGAAAAAAAACCAAGATATTATGCATCAGTTTCTTATGGATCACACATAAAACGGAGATATTGTTTTACAATTCATCAGAATGCAAGAACAACTTGCTGATATTTTCACAAAATAGATATCTTCCGATAGATTTTAATACATTAAACAGAAACTACGAATGATTAATGTAAATGTATAATTCACATTTATTTCTTGTTTAACCTATCTTCTTACATTATGTTACTCCTTTTCAAAGGGGTGAATACATAACTTTTCCATTTTTACCTTTTATGTTTCCAATTTTCTCAGTATTTCATATTATTTTTGTATATATATATTTAACATGAATTAGTTTTACAGTTCATCGGTTTCACATATTTTTTATATATTTTATTGGTTTTACTATAATCAGTTTTACTCTTTTTTTTACAATCAATTGGTTTCACCTTTTAGTTGTATGTTTTATCAGTTTCATAATTTAATTTATTTAATAATTTTTTGTATTAGGTTATAATATCATTATTATGATATATTTTCAGAACTAAACTATCATCATTAAAAAACACTATCAGTACTAGATTATCAGTGTTATATTACCTTTTCGGTACTAGACTATCGGTTGGGGATTATTCTATTGGTACTAAATAATTGGAACCATCTTATTTGATTTATCAGTTTAAATTTTTTTATTGGTTTTACATTTTCTTTTATTGTTTTCATAAGAACAATATATTGAAACCAATACATATTTTCCAGTACTCGGGCATGTACAATATATAAAACCTTATCTTTGTTGTTTCAATGGTTTTTCCCTTTTCATTCTTTTAAATCATTATATGTTTTAGTCTGAATACAATTTAATTTTTATGAAAACAATAACAGTTTTAAATAATTCATCGCCATTGAATCTTACAGATATAATATTTACCGTCAATTAACTTTTAAAAAAATCTATACCAACATTGAACTCATCTATTTTTTCTTCAAGACTAGTTTCTCTATAAATAGTCAACATGGTTTGAAATTGGTTCATACCTATGTTTTTATAATCAAAGAACTACTCAGATTTCGTAATCAGCCATATATTCCAAGTGAGGGTTAGTCTTTAATGACTGAGTCTACTACTTCATCTCCAAAAGAAATCCCTCCAAAAAAATTCTCTTCCATGACCTTTCTGGGAGAATGGTTAGTCTCTTGAGTCTTTTATGAGTCTTTCAATTCATTATTGAAAATAATTATATGTTTTAATGGTAGGGAATCAATTTCTGTGCAATGAATAGATTCAAATCAAAATTATGTGTATCATGATGAGGTGTTGTTATTTTATGAACCATTAGAGATAGAAAAGTCTCTTATAGCTTCTTTTATTATATACCCATGAAGTATTAAACCTACTCAAATTATAAAGCTATGATTCTAGGTGTTCCATTTGAGGGAGATTATTTATTTCCTTCTCATAAATTACTAGAATTTGATGGAACTTTTGATAGGTCTAAAGACGAAGAAACACTTCTTGATATTCATGTGGACAAGAGAAAGGTTAGTCATTTATCAGGAGACAATAGACTTATAGCTATTTAGATTTAAGTGTTTTTGGTGCCGATAAAGGGTGACATGAAAACATTGAATGTTTTAGATGTCTATGTCCTTAATTATTTAGTAAAATTGAGAATATTCCACTTTATGTAGTTGATCTTCCTATCAATCAAGAAGCTCAAATATAGTGGTATAAAATCTAAAAGGATCATGTTTATTACCATTATAAGAATGTTATTTAAATAGTGCTCGAGCTTATGTAATATTTCAATCATGTCAGATCTAAATTCCTTCAAAAATATATTATTTGTTAAGGATACGGTAAAGAGTATCAAGTTACGATTTAATCCTAAATCGAAGAAGTTTAAGGGAGGTCAAAATGCTGATAAAGAAATGTTTGTTATATAAGGTTGTGATAAACCTTCTAACCCATCCATGAAAAAATAGAATAAAAGAAAGGTAGTTAAGAATACAACTACAAATCCTTAAAAGACACAAAATTTTGTATCTGATGAGGTTACTATTCAATGGAGAATGAAAAATCTTGAAAGGAAAGAATGGGATCATCAGTTTGTATTGGATCCTAGTAATGCCTTGGCCTTGATAGTACAGTCTAAAGAAGCATTGAAAGAAAAAATAAAGTATGAATAGATTGAATAAGAGAAAGGCCGAAGCTATTGACATTGATAGTATTCTCAGAATAAATGAGCAACTAAGAACTAGAATTGAAATCAGGGAGCCATCTATTAAGGCTCAATCAATTCCATTAGAGAAAGTAAAGGAGAAACATGTTTCTAAATATTTGGCTACAAAATATGTTACTCAATAATATGAAGAAGAAGAAGTAGATCATGAAGAATAAGGGGAAGTAGAAATGGGAAAAGATGATATATAATTCCTATAGAAATAAGATTCAAACAAAAGAAATCATATAGTAGAGTCATCTAAAGTACATTCTTCTAATTTTCCATCTTCGGATCCTCAGTCTTCTAATAATAATTCATTAAAGGTAACCTCTAAGAAATTTATTCAGATTTCTAATAAAGAAGAATATGGATAATCCGATAAGATTCTGAATTAGCCATCTCAAGTGATCGACATTGAAAATCATTTCGGGGATCTCCCACAATGCGCTAAGGATACATATTCTGAAAGAACAATCACTATAAAACGTGTTTCGTACATTAAACATGCCATGAATAGATTAGAGAATTTGTTACCATTCATTCCAAAAGATGAATCCAAGATGAAAATTATTTCAAATTCTTATAGTGATAGAACATATTTTGTTAATGTTTTAATGGATAGGTATATATATAATGAAGAAGATTTCAATATTTTCCGGGAATGTGACACAGAGAATAGTATGGCTTGATATAAGGTTGTGTAGTGGTCTTACAATGTTGATCAAACCCTAATGAACTATATGGAGAAGCATGAAGAATTGG
Source organism: Viscum album (assembly GCA_963277665.1). Taxonomy (NCBI): domain Eukaryota; kingdom Viridiplantae; phylum Streptophyta; class Magnoliopsida; order Santalales; family Viscaceae; genus Viscum; species Viscum album. The sequence continues at coordinate 1,008,742,848 of OY728156.1, forward strand.
TACACTGGGTAAATAAAATCAACTATCTCTATCTAATGTTGATTGATGATTTGAATAATTTTTTTGAATTATATCAATGACCCAGTACCTCAAAAGGAGTAGCTCCGTAAGATCTTGATAGTTTAAAATTAAAGTTATAAAATGAGAGTAATGAGGTTGTTTCACTCTATAATAGAGTTGTTATCCTAGAGAAGGACTACATACTCAAGTTGTATAATTTTAATATATAGAAATCAAGGGATAAAACTCAAGAACTAAATCATAATGCCCAAGAAGAAATCAATAGTCTTTTGCAACAAATGATCTAGAATCAAGAATTACTGTTTGCTGAACATGATGTGAAGATGAAGGCTCAACACGAATCTATTGAAAAACACATAGAAGATAGAAAGGATTTCAAAAATATGAATCATACAATGATTAATCTTTTCAAAAAAAAAATGAGAAATATTAATTTTTGAACCATTGTTGTAAGGAAATTTTGTTTCAAGAATAAATTATTGTTCTGTAATTTATTTCTATAACGTTTACAAGAAATAAATACTTTATCTTATTTCTTTTAAAAATAAAAAAGGGGGAGAATGGTTTAAAAAATATATTTTGATGAATATATTTTTAAATGGGATAAATAGAAAGTAAAAGTAAAGATAATGTGATCCCTTGGGAGTTGTTTTTAAACCAAGGGTGGAATTAGTTGTATTCACCATTTCTTTCAGAAGAGTTAGTAGACTCATGGGGTGATAACTATTTATTTATTGTTTTAATTTGTTTTGTTTTGTGCTTTCCAAAAACGGAGAGATTGTTGAATCAAAACCTGTTTTGACTTTCCCATTAATCATTTTTTTGGAAATCACAAATCACACATATCATAGTCACATATTTTTATTATCATGTATATTGTTTCACAGTTGAAATCACTCACATTGTCTTTATTATATGTTTTATTCTTATTGTTATCAAATATATTGTTCACTCACATTAATTTTTATAATTTTTTACAATCATAACCATATTTTGTATTGAATCGTAATAAGAAATTATAACTAGATTATGTATTACATCTTAATTGGAAATTATAACCAGATTATGTATTGCATCATAATTAGAAATCATAACCAGATTTTGTATTTCATCTTAATTAGAAATAATAGCCAGATTATTTATTGAATTATAATCACGAATCTTAACCTGGATAAGTATCAGATTGAAATCACCTTCATAGTAACCCCATATATCATAACAAGTCATGCATCTTAATCAAAAGTATCACAACTAGATCATGCATCGTAACCATGTTCATTATGACCAGGCAAACTACTGAATCATAATTATGCATCATAACCAGGATTTATATAATGTATTCATATTTATTCATTTCATTCATGTATCGTAACAAGTTTAAATATCATGTATTGTAACCATGGTAGTAATTGTAACTAGGTTAAAAATTATAATCATGATACACTTTGTTATCATGATAAGCCCAATAACCATGTATTATATTGTAATTTTAAAATTCATTATAATATTTTCATAATACCAATACTAATTACATGTTACTCATACTCACTATTTTATATCTATGATCATACAAATTTCTAAATAAAAATTATTTCGTTGAGTTGGTTATTTAAAAATCAAAATGATGTTGTGTATTCTATTTTTTTACTGTGGTAATGCCATGTATCCATGTCCCTCTGCGTTTTTTAGATAAATATGACTGTTGGAGGGAATATGACTATAGGAACCTGATTCCTATAAATTAGGGGTCATTCAAACTAGAATATACAACTTTTTATTCTATCAAGTTCTAGAGAGATATGTTGTGACTTCTCTCTTTCTCAATGTGAATTCCTTGAAGATACAAGAAGTGAAAAACATGTTCCATGTTATCATAATTCTATAAGTTATTTTTTCTACTTTGTGTGACTTATCATTGTGATAATGATCGAGGGCTTCTGAGGACTAGAAGACAGCCATGATGATCATCGTATCGAGGGACATCAATTGCTTGAATGATAGAGGTGATGATTACCATTTTAATCATGAGCTTCCAGGGATAAGAAGAAATTTGTGTAGATCATTTTATTGATGGTATACAATCTTGGTGTTAAGAAAAACTTTTTATCCTAAGTGGATGGATAACCTACTCTTTGGGATAAAATAATTGTAATAATTTTTTTTTCTGATGATTTTTTTTTATTTTAAAGTATATTTTATTTTTTCCATTCCCTATTCATATTCATTTCAATTTTAATTTTTTCAATTATGATTCATTCATACATATTGTATTAAGAGATTCTATATTCTATATAGTAGAATCATTAACATTTGTATTTCTATGATCATTGTATTCAATTCAAATACAATTTTATTTCATTATTTATGGTATTACATCATTTCATATCCGTTGGATGAAAGACATATTTGGTCAATTGTACAGTTTTTGAATTGTATTAGTTTAAACTCTTTTAAAATAAATTATTTCTTAAGTGTTTAAATAAAATGTTTTTAAATCTAAAATTCACCCCCTCTTATATTGTGCCCTATAATATACATATACATCTATATTACAATCCAACATCCAGGTAAATGATATTGAAATTAAACTTGAATAAATGCACATTATCTATATCGGGGTATAATTTAGTTGACTTTAGAGCGATGATCTATATGATCAAATTTAAAATTTCCTAGAAGTTTAGTACACATTATGTGGTTAGTGTATGACCTATGGTGTAATAAAAAATAAATTTTCTATTTCTACTTACATTAAAAATCCATGGATTGGCTCAAGATTCATCCTACCATATACGTTTCAACTTGGAACAATTTATGTGTGATGTTCTTTTCCAATACCTCCCACTTTTGTTAAATTAGAATCTCAAAAAAAGATCCAAAACATTACCCAAGAAATAGAGAATTAGTTTTGGAAGATTGGGATTGCTTCATGGATAAGAATAACAAATTTCCCACATGATGGACTTGATGTGTGGTAAAATCATCTAACATTTTAACATGGAGTAAAACTAGTAGTACATACTATAGAGGATTCTAACTCTGATGGATGACTCATACTCAAAATGATAAACATTGGTAGAGAAATTTTAGATAAAATCTATAATAATGAAATTATGTGGAAGGTAGATAAAGGATAGCCTCAATGTGTAATTCCCCAGGTGGATGAGAATATCCTACTTAAATCCCAAATTCAATCCCTCATAATAAAATTAGACACAGTTTTGTTACCCTATCCATGAATTCCACCTCCTAACCATGTTATGGAAATTCATACATGTGAAATATGGAGAGGACCACACATATACTATGATTGTATGGTTTTAATAGGAGAATCCTAAAATCAGAATTGTAATTAGGAAATTCATAATAAAAATATCAAAAATTTCTATTAAACAGAAACTACTAGAAGCCTTATTATCAATAGGGACCAGATCAACATCAACAATAAACATATAAAGGTTAATAATAATATAGGACTATTTAAACAGAACCACTAAATCATGGTCCATCTATGTACACACCTTAGAATCTACATACTTAACATAAAAAATCCCATTAACAACATTTTCCCCTTATAGCTGAAATATTTCCCCCAAAATATAATTTTCATCACGATCCTCGATGGAAGATAAAACCATTCTTACCTCACTAATCTAATCATGAAAATCATCTCACCACATTCATTCCAAAAGAACATCATAGGATGACCACCCTAGAAATTGAGATTTAGAATTAGAGGGATTCCTCTATTATCAAGAGCAACATGTGAGACAAAGATAGAATACAATATCATATCATTTAACATCTATGTTTCTTTATTAATAATAAGAAACATCGTAGAGAGTTAAATAAAAAAATTTACTTTATGGATGAAAAGAAATATAATTTTTTAGTGGCCAAGAATAGAGCAGGAAAATAATCTAGAATAACCTAAAATATATGAGACAATCTTGAGAAAGGATAACCATGATATCTCATTCAAATCAAGTTAGGAACAAAATTTTGAGTTTCAATAAATTGAAATGGTTTATAAATATGAGTATCTAAAATGGGAATATGTTTATGTGGAACCACCAGTAAAAAACCACCCTCTTCCATTTCTATATTTAATTATACTAAGAATGATTTTGGGACCCAAAAATTTTAGATATTTTCAAGAAGTTACACATAAATACCCTCTTGGTAATGGCCATCAATCAGATTCCTAGTTTCAAAAAATTATTATGGAATTTTTAATCCAATAAAAGAAAATGCAAAAAACTATAATCAATTTCCCTGAATGATGAAATATCTATAGTCATACAACAGAATATCGCACCAATTATTTTAGACCTTGGATGATTTTCAATTCCTTACACTATTAGAATGTTCAAATTTCGGATTTCCTTGTGCATACTCAATGAATGTATCATTCACAAGTTTTTGAGTGTTTATTAAAAAATAGGTCTACATGATTTGAAACCAAAAAGGGTTCCACATCAATTATTTAACTTATTATCAAAGTACCATCGAGGTCTTCTCAAGGACATTTTTATCATGGTTGGTAAATTAATTTTTTCGGCTGATTTTTATATCTTGGATGTGGAGGAAGAACAAGATTTAACCATCTATATAGGGAGACTATTTATCACTACTATAAAAGATTTTATTGATGTGAACAAAGGAAGGAATTTTTTCAGAGTTTGAAATTATTTGGTAGTTATCTATTTATAAAAAGTATCCAAACATGGTGGTGAGTCAATTGATTGTCAGACCATTTATTTGATTGATGTTAAAGATGATTACATGACTATTGAGGATGATATAGAAAACTTGTCTCCTCTTGAAGATGAGTGTAGTGATTATGGGGATGTGAATTGAATTGAATATCTGATATGGTGTACCACTATATTATTAATACTTTAATTTATCAAACAACATAGTTTGAATTGTATCCCCTACCAAACCCATTAAAGTACTCATTCATAGAAATTTTTGCTAAACCATAAGTTATTATCAGATTAAAGGTATATAAAGATCATGAATTAAAATTAATTTACATCCTTTGAAGGGATAAAAAATAAATTTCTTGGGCTTTGAATAATGTCATGTGGATCAGTACAACTATTTTTACCCATAGAATTCTATTATAGGATGATGTTAAACCAAAATTTCAACTATAGTGAAAAATTACACTATCTATGAAAGGCATTTTTCTGAAGAGTTACTGAATTTTCCTGAGACTAGTATAATATTTTCCATATATAATAGTGATTGTGTGAGTTTTCTGTATGAAATAAAATAATTCTTCTTGGATATTATTCAAAATAGTGAAGAACATTTAATCTAAATTTTAACCATTAATAGATGGAATGTTAGTGATGGATATAGAAATATCTACATAGTGACTTGAAAAGACAGCTTTCTTCTTTGAATGCTGTATCATATACTGGTGAGACTAGATGGGAATGAATTATATTGTTTTCTGGATCAATATTCTAAATACAATCAAATCATGTTTGACCATGTATATTTTAAAAAATACACATTCACATGCCCTTATGGAACCATCTCTTATTGAATGATTCCATTTGGAGTTTAAAATTCCCCATTTTAGTTTCAATGGTTCATGAAAAAAAAATCAATGACATAGAAGAGGAGTTCTTAGATATTTTTATGGATCATTTCTATGTATATGGGGGATCATTAAAAGTCATCCTATGTAATTTAATGTTACTTATGCAATGATGTTAGGAGAATTTCATAGTGCTAAAATGGGAAAATTTAAATTTTATGGTCTAAAGAGGCATTGTACATAGACATAAAATATAAAATTTTGTCATGGATGTTGATCTATAAAATATATTGTATTAAATTTTTTACCTAAACCCATGAATGTGAAAGATGTATGATGTTTTCTAGTCCATGAGGTATTTTATCTCTTCATCATCGGAGATTTTACAAGAATAGACCACCCATAGACACATTTATTGTCTATGGAATCATTATTTTATTTCACTAATGAGTGTGAACAAGTATTCAACACAGAAAAAAATCACTCGGTGGTTCTAACTATCATAGTTTCCCCTGACTAAGATAAGGATTTTGAATTTATGTGCAATGTCATCGACATCATTGTGGGAGATATTTTTGGATGGTATGTTAAACACATCTTCCGCCCAAATATTATGACATTGATAAACTACATGACACTTTAGTCAATCGTAAAACCACTAAAAGGGGCTTCTAGTAGTGGAATATTCTTTAATACATGTTTAGAAAAAATTATATCAATCTACATCAAATATGGTGGACCGTATTTTTACTTGATTTTTACATAGTCTTCAAAGACATGAAGGGGACAGAAAGTGACATTCATGGACACAGGTCTATACCCTCACTACCATGAATTAATGATAATGAAATTATAAGTATTAAGGATTATTTGTATGATGAAAAATCCTCCAATATACATACACAAGAACAAACATGGGTTTTTTATATTTTGAACTATCATTCCATGGGATCTTCATACCCACACATCTAACAAGAGATAAAGAAATTTTTGGTTTATGATTCAAGCTATTACTAGGACGATCCACTATTATTTAATATATATGTTAATTTCCTGACCTGACATTGCATCCAATAGAATAATATTCCAATCTTTCCCAAAATGTGTCACTCATCGAAAACTAGAGGGAATTATAGGCCTGAACGCACAATAGATAAGATTCTATAGACATGATTTTCTATCCACACTCCATCGAGATGCAAGGATCATCACAAATAGTTATTATCAATGTTAGGGTATGGTCACTAATAAAAAATAAAATGAAATAAAAAAATGTACTTGAAGTTGAAATCATTTAATTATGTGGAATTGATTTCATGAGATCATTACTTAATTATTATGGGATGTATTACATCATAGTTTTCATGTACTGTGTTTTGATGTGGGTAGAAGCCAAATCCACCACCCATGATAATACCAATGTGGTCATGGATTTTTTATGAAAAAATATTTTCTCTATATTTGGGTTTTCTTAAAAACTCATTAGTGATTGGGAAATTTAAATTATAAATATTATAATTAAAGGACTATTTAATAAATATGGAATTATATACAATATTGGAACTTCCTACCATAAGTAGACTAGAAAACAAACATTAAATTTCCAATCAGGAGTTCAAAAAAATACATGAAAAGATAGTGAGTACATGTAGGAATTTTTGGAGTCTTAAATTGGTTGAAGTATTCGGAATATTGCATTGCGTATAAAAAACCTATTTTCACTAATCCATTCAAATATTTTGATGGGAATACTTATTTCTTAGAGGTGGAATTAGAACATATCTCTTATTTAGAAATCAAGTAATTACACATTGAATCATAAAAAGTGGAGAAATAAATATTAATATAAATTGATGATTTAAAATATATTAGAATGGATGGATAAAAATGATGAAATTTGTAAAGAAAAAACAAAGAAATGTAATGAACAATGCACTTCACTATAGGCCGTCACACTCGGGTAAATGGTTCTACTAATTAATTCAAATTTAAATGTATTCCTTGAGAAATTGAAAACTCAATGTTCTTGTCCTTTTGATGTTTTCATGTTTCACTTATATGGGAATATTGAAATACAAAGAGGTGAAGGATCACACTTTTTATTTAGTGTCCAAAAACTAAAAATAAATAAAGAATAATTTTCTAATGGGTGTGTTGTTTCATGAAATTCATATAAATTGATGATCATATTCCTATTGACGTTATCTTAAGTGATAAAAGGGTGGGTTCCTAGGATAGGTTCCATTGGTTATAATAGATATTCGAAACACAAGGAATGTTCAGTAATGTCGGAAACATGATAGAGGTTCCTTGCCGAAATATATCCAATTGGATTAATTCATATCATGTAAATTATACATGATGTGAATAAGATATTGTCAGAAAAAATAACATTCTAGTGTTTTACTCATCAAGAATGATTTACATGACATGAAAAAATTATAATAGATTTATAATATTTGAGTCTAGGGATCACAATATACTCTTATACTTCCTTCCATATGCTTTTTCTCCTCCTCTACCCCATCCATTATTCCCTATTGATACACCCCTTAGTCATTCTTCTCTTCACACTCCTAGTCAACCCACGACCCATTCCTAGCCCATACCATAATCATTCCTCCTATCGCTAATGGAACCCATAAAAATCACCACCACCTTTTCCTATAAATGGGTGGCCTAATGTGTGTACCCTTATCCAATAAATCCACAATGTTATATCCTCAACCACCATCCACCGGTCCATCCCCTTTTTCGTCTACATCCAGATCCACCACTCCCACGACCTCTAACAATACCCTGTCTTCTTCTAGAAAATAGCTGGACATTTTCTAGAACTTCCACCTACACTTGCTCTAAATTTTTATGTGCCTTACTATAAGGTCTATTTGTTCTATCATCCATAATGGACAATGATGACCAACTAGACTCCTAAAAAGGCCATTATTGATAAGATCCTCACCTATGAGGAAGATGCATATCTAATTAGATGGATGACCATTTCAATAATCATAGTGGTATGTGAGTATATTTACTAGGATATTTCCTTTGATTTCCTATTCACATTTGATAAGGACATCAGGAACAATACTTTCATAATTTTAGTATATCCATGGGAGTGTACATGAGGTGAAATCGCGTGTGCACAATGCTTTTATTCTTCAATGATTTTTGTTTCTCCCTTTTTTTCAAAATTTTTAATCGACCCAATCAAAATAAGAGTGGTGAGGAGTTGGTAATTTATATATCATACCACCAATATTTTTGATGATTCACATAGTATAAGGAGTACACAACTATGGGGTGATGCCTTATAGATTATTCATCATTCTTTTGCCTATGCTTTGTTCGAAAGAGGATATTACCATTGAGTTTTTTTCGTGATAGAGGATATAATCCTAGACTCTGACTTGGATGTACTTTAAATCAACATGGTTCACCCATTAACCCATTTAAAATGGGTCCCAAGTGGGAAATTTTTAGTGTATTTTGGAGGGTTCAACTTCATCACTCATCAAGCACATCATCTCATAGTTTTCAACATCGATCATCCCCTAAAAATATAGGGAGTATAATGTCTTGTGATTTCCTATTAATATATAATATGGGGGGTTTGGTAAATGATAGACACTACACTGGGTCCCTTGAGAATGTAAAGGAAGCAATAGAGGCCTCATCTCATTATTCCCTAGTCCCACGTACACCTACCCATGAGGCACTTGTACCTCCTTCCCCATCCCCTACCTCCTCCACTGCTCCACCATCAAGCACTAAAACACGCCTACCCATATATACCATTCCCATTATATATCTATTTTGTTATTTTTTGAATTTTTGAGAACTAATAATGGATTTTCCTTCACTTCAACATCCTCTTCGCATCAAGACTTCCCAGTTTACCATTGTTTCACTCTCATCAGACACACCACCAACTATCATAGACCCTATTTTACCCCCACTCCCAACCCATCATCAACCATTGTTTACATTCTTCTAGAGCCTATAAATATTTCTACCATATATAAGTTTTTAGTGCATTAGGATCGATAGGGAAAGGGGACCACCTTATCTACTTTACCGGATGTGTCATTCATAGATGCAGTAACCATAACACCATCCCTAGTATAGTTTGGAACCTACCAATAACCTATAATGATATAGCCCACATCCATCACCATTTTACCTTTTATGGTTTTTGATCCACCTATCTCCACCTATATAGATTCTATAGACATGGAAGGGATGATTTATACCCGCACTATTTGGGAATGGACATTTAATGCTTATATAGACAATTTTCCACAATATTTAGTCTTTTCCTTGTATACCCCAATCGTATTATAATTTTATTTGGGTGTAAATTTTTACTCTATAGATTCCCAGTTCTCAATTGTATTTTTTACTTAATATAATGGGTAGAATATGGTTTTTTTATACATAGGTTTCTTATATTATCATTCTTACATATTCATTCATTTATCTTTGTCTTGATCTAATTCATCATCCATCGTTATCAGTGATCCTATTAGACTACCATATGACCTCCCACAAGAGGTATTTCCTCAGGCTAATAAACATATAGGGATGACTTCAGGAACTCCATATATGACATGCACATGAGTCCCCTCCATATCCTACCTTTGTGAACAGGCTACAATATGAGATCTTCAATTAATCTATTTTGGTGGAGGTAAACCCCACAATTTTCACCCATGAGCTCAGGGATATAGCTACCAAATTCTTTATACATATGATGACAGTTGAGTCGATGGACCCCTACACTTGATATTTATCCGTCTACCTATATGACGACGTCCTGTTGTCTCTTTATAGGTTGAAACATTTATTTTTTTAATGATTCATTATGTTTTTTCATTTTATTTGTCATATTATATGTTCACTTATTTATCATTTATAATCTATTCATATCAAACTTTTATAATATACTATTCATTTTTAGCTACTGTGTACACACTCTTCTTTACTACTTTCTTTATGGTCAAATACAGTGTGTTGATTTATTATCTAGTGATGGTATGTTTCTTTATAATAAAATTTTTAAGAGGACACATGTAACTAATATATCCATCAGTCTCCCCTAGAATGAACTTCATTATAGAGAGTTCATGATTCCCTACTTTACATTCTAAATTTCCATATCTGTTCTATCTATGCTTTGACTTGTTTCTCTCCCACTTCACAATCCAAAATAGAAAACTAAATGTTTCATTATATGTGTAAGGGAGCCATTATTAATCCATATTATATGTACACATGGATTATTTCTGAATTTCTCTATTCTACGAGTCAGTTTTCATCAAAATCATGCTTTAATTTGAAATCTCATTACACCAAATTAAATAATAGTCAATGTTTTTCTGGAAAATGTTATAATTTATTTCTATATTTTCATATAATATTATCATGATAGCTTAGTTGAGACTTATTCTTCAAATTTTCCTTTTTACAATTATTTTTTATTCACTTATTTCTAGTTTTTATTACCTGGGTAATTTTTATAGTTTTTTATTTTTATTCTAAAGATAATTCTAGACCTATAATGTCATTTTCTATTCTGAGAATATTTCATGAGAGTTACATTAAGAACATAAATCTATCAGAACTTGAATTTGAATAATATATTTGATAATAATGAATAAATAGGCTATTAAAATTATTGAGTGAATCTTTTTTAGAAATTTATCCTAAAAAATTTTTATTTATCCATCTTCACCCCATATAGTCTATGAATTATCTTTTATGGATAGAGATGTGCAACAAACCCATTTATTCCCAATATACCTTAATCTTCAAATAATTTCATTATTTTCATTTCAATATGTGTGGGGGTAGATTTTCACTACTATTGTACATGGGTTTCATACTGCTTAGGAGACGTACGGTGACATTTTCACATGATCTACGGGAGGTGGTTTATCGTTATTCTTTTATACCATTTAGGATTATTCTATTTAAAAATTAAAAATAAAATAATAATTTAGATAATATAAATACTATGGGTAATTTATTAGAAAGGTAAAAAATAAAAATTACTAGAATGGTGAATCTTATGATAGATCATATGTGATTATGTTATGGTTGTGTGGCATAGCCTAGTCATGAAATCTAAAAAAGAAAACGAAGATATAACAAAAATTAATTTCACTATTAGCACACATCCACAAACCATACCATATCTTTTTGGGAGTGTGAAGATTCCACTTTCGAGAGGAGTTTATTCGTTGCATTATTCTAGATGATCACATATTATAATTGAGAGTTTAACCTTCTTTTTTGATGTGTTTTCTTTATCTACCCAGGAAAACTCAATCGCATAGTCATTTGAACCATATTGTCAAATCCCCCAGGATTCATTGTGTGTTTGTATTTATAGATGTTAAAACTAATAGAAACCTACAGTTAAGAACATGTATTAAAGGTATGATCTTAACTTCAATTTAATTTTACCATGAGTGTTGATATAAAAAACATGGTGAGATAAATTGAAATATGGGAATAGTTCTAAGGAATATTTTCCAATAAAGACCCGGAAATTTCAAGGAAATTTTTTTCTTAATTTTCCTTGGAATTTTACAAGAACGCAGTTTTTGACAGTGCCTGATTTCGAGGCCCAGTGTCCCCGGAATTAATTTCTGAAGTTTAGCTCGGGTACGTTTAGTGAACGAACGAGCGGAATTTTTCTAACTTTTGAACCGGTGCTCGGAATCGAATTCCGAGGGCACCGATGAAACCGCAGCGCTAGTAATTGCTTAGGAAGGCCTTTTTTAGAGTTGTGTTTGCTCGTTATGAGTTGTTTAAATTTGTGGATTCAGTGTGAGTGAAATAAAATTTCCTTAAGAATTTCATTTCTCTTTTCCATGTGTTAGAACCTAGGTGCTGGAGATAGGGTGGGACCCACTAATTGTTAGTTTCTCTTGAGTGCATTAAAGGTAAGGTGGGTCCCACACGAGCCCCACCTTTTCAATTTCATTAACTCCCTAACTCCTCTTAACCCCCCACTTATGCTGTGTAGCACTTTTAACTTTTAAACTTCCCTTTAATTTGGGTGACTTTTCCTCTCCTTAATTTAAGTATGCTAACTCACCAATTTAATTAATTAAATTAAGTTTTGAATTTTTGAATTGTGGAATGAGTTAATATAATAAGGATGAACCTTATTTTATTTTAGTTGGTTGTTGTGTGTGGACAATTGAGGAGAGAGATCTTGGGTGTTTTCATCTTCATCACGAAGAACACCAAGACTTCGATGAAGAACGCCATCACTGTATGAAGAGATCGACGTGCTGTCTCTTCTCCTCTCCGCAGCTGGGGTGTGAACCCTTTTTCCGAAGATCGATGACGCACCCTCTTTCGATCTTCTTCCCATGTCAAAGAAAAGGAGACGCCAATTCCTCCTCGGACGTTCTCCGTCAACATACAGAACTTCACCTCGCGACGTCGTTTTCCGCAACGAACCCCCGTTCTATCTACGCTCATGGTAGGGGTTATTTAATTATTTTGATCGTGTTTACCACTTTGTCGTTCTTCATGAAAATACAACCAAATGCTATCGATTAACGAGAGGGGGCCGGACTGCACAAACATGGCTGACCCTCCTCCCTTATCCGTATGTTTGTTTCTTTGTGGTTTGAAACGAGTATGGCGCTGTGCTGTCGCACCGCGTGTGATTGTGCGACAAGGAATGCGCGGTGCCGTCACGCCGCGCCATGGAAACGAACAAGGACACGATGCCGTCGCGCCGTGTTGGAGGAACCCGAAGACACTGTGGCCGGAGCAGGGCCACGGTGGAAGAGCACGATGTCGTCGCGCCGCATCGGACGACCAAGGCCGCGGCCAGTTCCGGGCCGCGGCAAAGCAGGGTGACCGACGGCTGGAGAGGGGCCGCTGACGTCGGAGCAAGGAGGGGACCGGACGATGCCAGTCCCGTGGAGCAAGAACCGGCCGACCATGGTGGGCTGGCCGGACAGGGAAAGAGTCAGGGGTCAAACCCCCGGCTGGCCAGCTGAGCGGCCCCTTAATTGGGGCCGCGGTTTCCGAACGGCATGTGGCAGCGCGCCCCCCCGCATAACCGAACGGCTCGGTCGTTCGGCCGAGCCATCTGGCGCCGAGCGCCAGTGCGCCGGGCAGCCAGGCCGCCGGGCTGGGCTGCGCCCAACCGGGCCGACCCTGACCCGGGTCGGGTCTCCCCGATTCGGGCCGACCCAGGGGCTCTCGGGCCGGGTCAGTCCGGGCCCGAAACCCCCATTTTCGAGCCCTTTTCGGTCTTTCACCCATATCATGATCTGTAGACCTCCGATTGATGCACCTTCAGTGGCGATGTGATCCTTGGATCGAGGCGGTCGTTTTAGTATATTACACTCAAGGTTTCGGAATACTTTGGGTTCGGCCGGGTTCGTTTGGATACAAAACCAACCGGGCCCTCGGAGCGGAAACGCTTATATCTTGAGCTCCGGACGTCCGATTGACGTACCGTGGACTTTCATGGATTCCTCTAAGTGAGACGGATCTTTTGGCTTACTCTGCTCGAGGTTTGGATTCCGTCGGAGTGCAGTCGGGTTGGTTCGCTCACGAAACCAACCGGGCCCCTGGAACGAAAAAGCCAATAACTCACAGACCGAGCATCTGATTGACGTGTCGTCTGTCTCGTTGAATTCCTCTTGATGAGACGGAACTTTTGGAATACTTCGCCCGATTTTTGGTTTCTGTTGGATAGTGTCTAGGTTGGATTGTACCCAAAATCCAACCAGGCCCTTGGAACAGAAAAGCTGTTATTTTCAGACTGGACGTCCGTTTGATGAACTGTCAGCGGCGTTGGTGATCACGTGGAGAAACAGTTCCTTTGAGTATACCCTATGAGAGTTCAGGGTACATTTGAGATACGGCCGGGTTGGTTCGCATTAGAAACCAACTGGGCCCCTAGGACAAAAAGGCTAATAATTCAGAGACCGGTCGTCCGATTGACGTGTCGTCTGTTGCGTTGAGACCCCTATGACGAGGCGGTCCATTGAGATACTTCTTCATGGGACTTTGGGATACTTGGAGTATCAACCTGTAGCTCGTGGAGCGGACCCTCCCAGAGACGAACGTGCGGTGTACGGAGACCGTGTAGCCAGCTGAGAACTGACCACTGCTTGACCGACTCGACTTGGAGTGAGTCGACTAGCCCAGTGGACAGAGCACTACTTTGTGAGGTGCAGACCCATGGCGGACGGAGGACTACCTGTGTGACAGTGCAGACCCGCGGTAATCGTCTAGAGAGTAAATCTGTAGGCTACTAGGGGGTGTGCAGTACTGTGTTTGGGTGGCATACCCCGGTGCGAAGCCCTACTGTGTTTGGGTGGCTGGCCCGCGATACTCGACAGGAGGAGTACCTTAGCAGTCTTAGGTTAGAGAGAAGTACCTCAGAGTCGTGACAGGACCACTGTACACTCCAGAGACGGAGCTCTTCAGCAGTTACAGTTTCGATAATGAAAATCCTGGTTTGAGCTGGGACTTTTGACCTTTGTGTTTCCTCATGATTGAGATGTTTTACTTGATAACTTAGGTATATGTATGGGCATATACCTGGGAAGTGGTTATCCGTTGATTTCATAATCATTGTGTTTCCTCATGATTGAGATGAGTTACTTGATAACTTAGGTTTCTTCATGGGCATATACCTAAGTAGAGGTTATCTATTGAGATCTTCTTTGTGGTTATCCATGTTGGTTTTAGTGAGACATTGAGGGTCTTGCGGTCCCTACTGAGTATCCTTATACTCACCCCTACATGTGCTATGCCTACACCTCGTTGTGTTGGTTTTAGATGACGGGCAGTGCTGACGGAGGCCGAGTGATTGAGGATTGGATGGTAACCGGAGGTGGACCACACGACGAGTCAGTATCCGGAGGTGGACTTCACGGCGAGACGAAACTCGGAGGAGGTTGACGGGCGAGAGCGTTGTGGAGGCTATCTGTACCTACCCTTCAGGTAGGATCCGTGGTGGACAATCCAGGAGCTGCGCCATCTGTACCTACCCTTCAGGTTGGATCTGAGGAGGATGACCCAGGAGCCTCTTCCGTTCTTCCATCTATTGTACTTTTTTCAGTTGTAGTTTTATTTTCATTTGGGTTTGTATTCTGGACCATTTACCTTTCAGCACTTCTCTTAATACTTAGTGTTTTACTTCCGCTTGTACTCTGTGGTGTTTTGTTTACTTTTATAAAGGCAATGCCTTCCCATTTATCGGGATTTACGCCTTTGGTGCTAGTCGTCAGCCCCTGGCCTTTGGAAGGCGGGCTTGGGGTAGTCACGGCACGGGCCCCGAGGTCGGGTCATGACAAATTGGTATTAGAGGATTCCGTTTTACCGCAGAACTTATAACTCTGATGTTTTCTTTTTGTGAAGCAATAGTGTTAAGAGTACCGAGTGTGGTTTTCAGTTCAGGGAGTCCAGTGTTGGTGCGGGCGGCCAACGTATCCATACACTAGGACCCTGTCAACTGATTTCCAACTTTGTGCACGAAAACAATGATTGCGTGTGGGGTTCCAGAAGTTTTTAAAAGTCAGCTCAAACCAGGTCAGCTCACCAGGTATAAATCGTTTGACTGTGTCACGTTGTTTCTTTTAGGATGCCTTTTCTCGGACGACCAGTTAGAGCCCAGAGGGATGTGCGTACTGATAGCCTGCCAAGCGACGAGGCTTCGGTATAGGGCCCTCTTGCAGTTGAGGCACCATCGATACTACCATATTTTGGGCCACCGATGTCACCAGCCCAGCAGTAGGCGACACACGCCACTTGAGTGCGCTGCATGAGTTCCAGCACCAGAGCCCACCCAGGTTCCGGGGAGAGACAGACCCACAGGCGGCTGAGGATTGGGTGAAGGCTGCGGTGAGAGTCTTCAGGCATGTGGGGATGCCGACAGACTTGATGGTGATCTTTGCTGCCAGCCATCTTCAGGCAGTAGCAGGCAGGTGGTGGGGCCACTTTTTCCAGTTTTGAGACGGGATGACCTTCGCATGGGAAGACTTCGAGACCTTCTTCAGGGTGGGGTTTGTGCCAGTAGTTGTACACCCCGAGCGTGTTCAAGAGCTGCTGCCTTTGTCGCGTGTTTTTCGATCAGTAGTCGAGTCATCTATGGGAAGCAGACAGATGATGCAGAGGTCCAAGATGACCAGAGTCAGCCGTACGAGAAGCAGGAAGTGTTATGAATGCGGAAGGAAGGGTCACATGGCACGTGACTGTTTGACTCCTCGTACAGTTGATCCGCAGGTGTTGGAGGAGTGGCCGAGACAGAGCAGCAGCTGGTTCTTGAGCAATAGTCGAGCAATGGACAAGGCCGTAGAGCTCCATGATCAGGTGGACAGGAGAAGATCTAATGGATATGTCCCTTGTACTTCTAGTTCCATATTTATGTTGTATTCGTGTATTTGTACTATGAGCTGTAATAATAAAAAGACACTTATCTTTGTGGTGTTAGATTTCTTGTCCCTTTGTTTGGTTGATACTGAGTGGTCCCGGTTAAAACTGTTGACTTGACCCTCACTTTCGAGATTTATACTAGAGGATACCCAGTGACCTCACACTGATGCCGACAGTGTGACTCGACCCTTAGAGGCGAGAGTGACAGTTGTATTTCTTGGTAGGTACGTCGAGGCCTTACGACGTCATCCATGGCATGAATACATCATTCATGTCAAGATTGATTGTATTAGGCAATGGGAGTGGTTCATCCAGGGGAGGAGACAGAGTTTCTCTTTTCAGCAAAGGAGAAATTTTAGCAGCTCTTCTAAATCATAGGAAAAGAAGGTGCAGATCATCGAGGAGCGGATGAAGACTGCATAGTGCAGTAAGAAACAGGAAACCGGCGCCAGTCTTAGAGACTCGAGCGTGTTAAATGTTTCATGAAGATGAAGATTTAAGGAGATATGAGTCTATGAAGCAGCAAACGTGGAGGCAGATCTAGGAGAGCATCATGAGGTGGTGTACATCTTAACATGCTACAACCACCCGCCTTAGTTATCCCTGCCAGGCTCGGGGAGCTGGAGGGGGGAGGAAGAGTGCGGCTGCATGCGGTCAAGGAGTGTGACCCAATGGCTCTAAAAATGATTCAAGGGATAGTCTGTGTCCACTACTAGCTATTGTAGTAACAGATGTCGATATGAATCATTCCTTGCTTTTAAGAATCTTATCCCAGACCTAGTGTTTCTGGTAAGCCGTAGAATTGACCCTCACGTCTGGAGATACCTTGGGAGGAGACTCGATAATCACACTTATGCCTATAGTGTGGATGACCCACAGGGTGAGAGTTTCGGTTGGAATCTCTTGGTGGCAGCATCGAGGCCTTATGACGTTAGTTTGAGTATGGAATGGGAAATAACTGTTCATACTCAAATTGATGGTATTAGGCAAACGTTGGGATGGGTTTTCCTTGGTCAGCGAAAAGGAAACCCCATGCAGCATAGGATAAACTCATGCCCAGGAGGGTGCGACCGATCACTCTTGAGTCGGTCAACCATACCCTCGTGGAAGCAGTCATTTTTAGTTTTAGTTCTAACATGAATTAGATACCTCTAGAGTTCGAGGATGGCGATCATGTCCTTATACGGGTCTCACCTTGATGATGTTTATGGAGATGTGGCCAAGGCGGCACGTTATATCCGAGGTTCAACGGACCTTTCTAGGTCCTCAGCTGGGTAGGAGAGGTGGATTGCTGCTTGAACCATCCACCTCAGGTGCACCAGGTGCACGACATTTTCCAAGTATCTCAACTGTGGAGATACATACTCGACCCTTCGCATATCATCGACCATGAGGAGCAGGACGATGGCGATGAGGTTACTTCGACGGAGGTTCTAGTGGGGATTGAGGATCTACAGGAGCAGATCCTACGAGGACGGTTGATTCCTTGGGTGCACTTTCTTCGGCAGTACGGGAGCCTCCAGGTATGAACATGGGAGCGGAAGGATCAGATGTGTGCTCAATACCACTTTTGTGACCCTAGTTTGTGTTGAAGCTTTACCAGGACATAATAATTTTAGGTGGGAGTAATGTAAAGACCCGGAAAATTCAAGGGAAATTTTTTATTAATTTTCCTTGAAATCTTACAAGAACACAGTTTCTGACGGTGCCTGATTCCGAGGCCCAGTGTGCCCGGAATTAATTTACGAAGTTTAGCTCGGGTACGTTCAGTGAACGAACGAGCGGAATTTTTCTAACTTTTGAACTGGTGCTCGGAATCGAATTCTGGGGCACCGATGAAACCGCAGCGCCTGTAATTGCTTAGGAAATCCTTTTCTAGAGTTGCGTTTGCTCGTTATTAGTTTTTTAAATTTGTGGATTAAGTGTGAGTGAATTAAAATTTCGTTAAGAATTTTATTTCTCTTTTCCATGTGTTAGAACCTAGGTGTAGGAGTTAGGGTGGGACCAACTGATTGTTAGTTTCTCTTGAGTGGATTAAAGGTAAGGTGGGGCCCAAAAGAGCCCCACCTTTTCAATTTCCTTAACTCCCTTACTCCTCTTAACCCCCCACTTATGTTGTGTAACACTTTTAACTTTTAAACTTCCATTTAATTTGGGTGACTTTTCCTCTCCTCACTTTAAGTATGCCAACTCACCAATTGAATTAATTAAATTAAGTTTCGAATTTTTGAATTTTGGCATGAGTTAATAAAATAAGGATGAGCCTTATTTTATTTTGGTTGGTTGTTGTGTGTGGACAATTGAGGAGAGAGCTCTTGGGTGTTTTCATCTTCATCACGAAGAACACCAAGACTTCGACGAAGAACACCATCACCGTAAAAAGAGATCAACGTGTCGTCTCTTCTCCTCTGCACAGCTGGGGTGTGACCCCTTTTTCCGAAGATCGACGACTCATCCTCTTTAGATCTTCTTCCCGTGTCAAAGAAAAGGAGACTCCAATTCCTCCTCGGACGTTCTCCGTCAACATACGGAGCTTCACCTCGCGACGTCGTTTTCCGCAACGAACCCCCGTTCTAGATACGCTCAAGGTAGGGGTTATTTAATTATTTTTTTCGTGTTTACCACTTTTTCGTTCTTCGTGAAAATACGACAAAATTCTATCGATTAACGAGAGGGGGCCGGACCGCACAAACACGGCCGACCCTCCTCCCTTATCCGTGTGTTTGTTTCTTTGTGGTTTGAAACGAGTACGGCACGGTGTCGTCGCACCGCGTGTGATCGTGCGAGAAGGAATGCGCGGCGCCGTCACGCCGTGCCGTGGAATCGAACAAGGACACAATGTCATCGCGCTGCTTTAGAGAAACCCGAAGACACCGCGGCCGGAGTGGGGCTGTAGTGGAAGAGGACGACGTCGTCGTGCCGCACCGGACGACCAAGGTCGCGGCAGGTTCCCGGCCGCGGCGAAGCAGGGTGACTAGCGGCTGGAGACGGGCCGCCGACGTCGGAGCAAGGAGGGGACTGGATGACGCCGGTCCCGTGGAGCAAGAACCGGCCGGCCAGGGTGGGCCGGTCGGACAGGGAAAGAGTCCGGGGTCAAAACCCCTGGCTGGCCAGCTGAGCGGCCCTTTAATTGGGGTAGCGGTTTCCGAATGGTGGGGGGGCAGCGCCCCCCCCCCCCCCCCCCCCGCATAACCGAACGGCTCAGCCGTTTGGCCGAGCCAAGTGGCGCCGTGCGCCATCACGCTGGGCAGCTGGGCCGACCCTGACCCGGGTCAGGTCGACCCAGGGGGTCTCGGGCCGGGTCAGTCCGGGCCCGAAACCCCCGTTTTCGGTCCCTTTTCGGTCATTCAGCCATATCTTGAGCTGTAGACCTCCGATCGATGCACCGTTTGTGGCGATGCGATCCTTGGATCGAGACGGTCGTTTCGGTATATTACACTCAAGGTTTCGGAATACATTGGGATCGTCCAGGTTGGTTCGGATACGAAACCAACCGGGCCCTTGGAGCAGAAACACTTATATCTTGTGCTCCGGACGTCCGATTGACGTACCATCGACTTTCATGGATTCCTCTAAGTGAGACAGATCATTTGGCTTACTCCGCTCGAGGTTTGGATGCTGTCAGAGTGCGGTCGGGTTGGTTCACTCACGAAACCAACCGGACCCCTGGAACGAAAAGGCCAATAACTCACAGAACGTTCGTCCGATTGACGCGCCGTCTATCTCGTCGAATTCCTCATTATTAGACGGAACTTTTGACATATACTTCGCCCGAGTTTTGGTTGATGTTGGATAGTGTCCAGGTTGGATTGTACTCAAAATCCAACCGGTCCCGTGAAACAGAAAAGCTGTTATCTTTCAGACTGGACGTCCGTTTGACGAACCGTCAGTGGCATTGGTGATCATGTGGAGAAACGGTCATTTTGAGTATACCCTATGAGATTTCAGGATACATTTGAGATATGGCCAGGTTGGTTCGCACTCAAAACCAACCGGGCCCCTGGGACGAAAAGGCTAATAATTCACAGACCGGTCATCCGATTGACGTGTCGTCTGTTGCGTTGAGACCCCTATGACGAGGCGGTCCTTTGAGATACTTCTTCGTGGGACTTTGAGATACTAGGAGTATCGACCTATAGCTCGTGGGGCGGACCCTCCCAGAGACGAGCATGCGGAGTACGGAGACCGTGTAGCCGGCTGAGACCTGACGACTGCTTGACTGACTCGACTTGGAGTGAGTCGACTAGCCCAGTGGACGGAGCACTACTTTGTGAGGTGCAGACCCATGGACGATGGAGCACTACCTGTTTGACAGTGGAGACCCACGGAACTCATCCGGAAAGTACCTCTGCTGGCTACTAGGGGGTGTACACTACTGTGTTTGGGTGGCATACCCTGGCGGGAAGCACTACTGTGTTTGGGTGGCTGGCCCGCGGTACTCGACAGGAGGAGTACCTCAACAGTCTTAGGTTAGTGAGCAGTACCTCAGAGTCATGACAGGACCACTATACACTCTAGAGACGGGTCTCTTTAGCAGTTACAGTTTCGATAATGAAAATCCTGGTTTGAGCTGAGACTTTTGACCTTTGTGTTTCATCATGATTGAGATGTGTTACTTGATAACTTAGGTATATGGATGGGCATATACCTGGGTAGTTATTATCCGTTGATTTCATAATCTTTGTGTTTCCTCATGATTGAGATGAGTTACATGATAACTTAGGTATATGCATGGGCATATACCTATGTAGAGGTTATCTATTGAGATCTTCTTTGTGGTTATCCATGTTGGTTTTAGTGAGACCTTTAGGGTCTCGAGGTCCCTACTGAGTATCGCTATACTCACCCCTGCACGGGCTATGCCCGAAACTCGTTGTGTTGGTTGCAGATGACGGGTAGTGCTGATGGAGGCCGAGTGATCGAGGACAGGATGGTACTCGGAGGTGGACCACACGACGAGTCAGTATCCGGAGGTGGACTTCACGGAGAGACGACACTCGGAGGAGTTTGACGGGTGAGAGCATTGTGGAGGCTATCTGTACCTACCCTTCAGGTAGGATCCGTGGTGGACGATCCAGGAGCTGCGCCATCTGCACCTACCCTTCAGGTAGGATCCGAGGAGGGGGACCCAGGAGCCACTTCCGTTCTTCTAGATGTTGTACTTTGTTCAGTTATAGTTGTACATTAATTTGGGTTTGTATTCTGGACTATTTACCTTTCATCACTTCTCTTTGTACTTAGTGTTTTACTTCCGCTTGTACTCTGTGGTGTTTTGTTTACTTTTATAAAGGAAATGCCTTCCCAGTTATCAGGATTTACACCTTTGGTGCTAGTCTCCAGCCCCTGGCCTATGGAAGGCGGCCTTGGGGTAGTCACGGCACGGGCCCCGAGGTCAGGTCGTGACATTTACAAATTGTAGTTAATGGGATAACATTTCTTAATAAAGACCATAATCATAAGTAATGATAGATTTTCTCGATAGTAGTTACTATAGAAACATTATTTTTTACTAAAACTTATTTGTATTTTATTTTTTTAATTTGAAATTATAATTCAAAAATTATTTCCTCTACAATCATTTTTGAGAACATTCTATTAGGAGGACAAGAAATTATTACCTTTTGGTGAAATTTTATAATCTAAATTCATATATATAAATATATGTGTGTGTTTGTGTGGGTGTGTTAGTTATATTTAATTAATATGTATCTATTCATGATATGATAAATCATTAGGTTTTATTTGATTATTATAGGAAATATGAACGCAATTATCTAAAGAGGATATATTGAAAATTATAAATTCCATATATTACACATCATGAAAAAAATTTACAACATCAATTAATAAACTAAAAACCCCCCAACAAGATGAACTACATCCCATGAAACTGATACAATTCATGAATCTTCCTTGAAAATTCAGTACATATTGTGAATCCATTACATGATGTGGATGTTTTTTAATTCTAAAACTATTAAAGATAAAATCCATGAAATCTAGGAGATAAAAAATTGATAGACATTATCAGGGGTATTAGTTCATATCAAGAATTTATATTACACTTCAAGAATGTATAAAAGTGTAATTCATTTTTAGAAAATTCATTACGTGAAATATTTTCTTATCATAATCTTTATTAGCATACAAATATTACAACATATGCATATAAAGGGGCGAATGCACTATTGTTTCATTATTATTTTCTTTCTTCTATGATGTTTCTAGACCTAGTAAGTTCCATTATTTCTATTCTTTTCAAATATTTTTTTTCTTCACACTATTCCAAGTCTTTTTGACTTCATATACATCGTCCAATTTCATATCAATTCTAAACACCATTTGAAACCCAATTTCTACATTTACATGTTAGTTACTTTATTAAAGTAAGTGTTTGATTTTTTCTAAATTTCTTTAATCGGGTATTATCATATTTTAATTGATTAATTACTATGTTAAGTGTATTTTTAGTTTCAATTCCTTCTAATACCTTCATTATCATGTGAGGGTGATATTATAGGGCTTGGGGTCGATGATAGTAGTGTTTCAAAATTAATAAATACTTAAATATAAATTTGGTTAATCATAATGCTAGTAAATAGTTTAATAATTATCCTTAATAAAATTATTCTACCCAACACTCATTTTGGGAATTATAATATAAGGACCCTAGCATAGTTGGAGTTTAGTAGGTTGGTACCAATAGCCTATGCTAATTGTTTTACTTTAAGATAATATTTTTTCACCTAGGTTTTTGAATAACTTTAAAATAATAATTATTAAATACATTAGGTAGATCCAATTTGTCTCGCCAAATAAAACTGGTGACTTCTAAACATCATTATAGCAAAATACTTTGAACTATCTAAAGATAGAATTATAAATAACATTTACATAATAGTTGACAATAACCCAGATACGTCCATTTATCCTACATTACACCGAAACTATGTAATCATTAGATAACCAAACCTACAAGGGCCATCTGATGAATCTATCTTTCAGCTTCTACTTTCTAGGTCACCATATTTCCAGCTTTTCCATGTGGGTTATACCAAATGATTTCAATGTGTTATAAAATTGTAGCTAGTATACATGGTCACTTTATAAATATATAAAATAATAAATTCTCGTATTGAATCAATGACACTTTACATCCTAGTTACTATACATTTCCAAAATAAAGTCTACCACAAACAGAGACAATCCTGTGATTTTTTCATCATATATAGCTTTAAAATCATTATCTCTTTTTCTCAATTCTATGAAATTTTATCCATCCCAAGTGGATAAAACATAAAGAAATATTTATGAAAGAAAATATCCATAAATTTTACCAATTTCAGGGTATAAATATCATCTTTCACTCTCATCTTATTATCCAAAGATCACCATCGATCATATTCACATTCAAAACAATAAATATAAAGAGTTACCTTTTGATGTTGTGATTGTGATTTGAAATAAAATATGTTATCCATTTCATTGATCCATCCTTTGGATATCATAATGTTAGTTGATCCAATGAATAATGGGTGATATTTCCTAGAAAAATTATCCATAATAGACATGTTCCTTCATAGCGTTAAATGTTTATTTCTAGCAAGGATACCACCACCAATAATGGAACGTATCAACTAATCCATCACTACAAAAAATTATTCTCTTCCAATTCAACCCACCTAAAGATGATATTTGTAGGTAAATTTTTCACCAGGTTCCTTCCCACTATAAAGTAATTATTTTATATATGAAATGGAATTATTAATAAATATAGTTTAGATGATGTAACATGGTAATCATTAAATTCATTATCTCTTCAATATAAATATAAATTTAAATATTTTATGATTATGAAATTACAATTATCCTAAACTCTATAGTTATCTAATCCAAACACAATGAAAAAATATAAATAAAAAACCATAAATATTATAATATAATAAGTTTTATGTAAAAAATTCATTCTCTTACATTTGAGTATATTTTTAGGTTAAGAGTTTTAGAGAATTAATTCATAAATCATACATAAAAAACAATATAATACAATGTGGCCACATATTATCATAATGCATTTCAAAAAAAAAAATATAATTCATTTAAAATAACTAAGGAAGTCTTTACATGAAAAATCTTCAAGAATTTCAACTTTACTTCTTTCTTTTCCTTACCAATTCTTAATCTTTATGAGAAAAATTGTAAAAAGTTTACTGGGAACAAAAGTCTTAGTAAGGCCTATAAAATAGGGAAATAAAATATTATTCCAACGTGCAACATGGAAAAAAATCTTATTTTACCATTATGTATATTTACTTTGAGAAAAATAGAAAAATTTATATTCACAGGAAATTTTTTTTTCTAAAATATACTCATTAAAATCTATTTCAAGAAAATACAAAAACCTTTCATAAAATTAGAGAATCACATTCATAAGATTTAGTAAACCCATGTATGAAGTAACTAGACCATAGTTAAATCCATAGGTGAAGCAATTTAGTGACACCCTTCTTCATTCCTATTAAGATAAGTAACACTACCAAACCCATTATAACACTATCTGGTCACACCCTTCATATATTCGAAATCTAGCTTACTCAAAAACATCAGGGTGCTCCCAATGTATAAGTTATATCATTCACCCCGATCGATATATGGGAGCACCCATTTCTAATTTAATGTTCAAGTACAATATTATTAATAATAAATTATTCATTCAATTTTTATCAAAAAAACATTTAGAAACTCTTTTTAAACATGCATGTGATTCAAATAGGGATATTAAAATACATTCTTTTTTATAAAGAAATTATCAATACAAAAATTCCATTCTATTTTGAAAAAATCAATAAAAAAATATAAATAAAATGAATGAGTATTTTAAATTGAATAAAACAATATTTTGTTTAAATGACGATGACCACTAAATAATGTTTATCAAGGTTGAAAAGTCAGTGTCACCATATATGTTAAAATTTTAACATTCAATTAGAAGTTTGTAAATAAAGTCACACATTCCCTAATAAGATTCCATTTTAAAAAAACAATAAAATAAAGATAAAAATTCCCATTATAATTCTCTCAATTCTATAAAAAAATATTTTCATATACACAGACATGGAATAAAAATATATTTATTAGAAAAAAATAAAGAAATATTTTTTGAATAAAATTTCTCATATAACATTATAAATATTTGAATCATAAGGTGCCTGAATGAATAAAAATAAATAATATTTTAAATATGGATATAATTGACAGATTCATTATATTACATTTCAAGGTGTCTATACATACTACTCATAAAAATATATAGGTTCATAAAATCAGAATGTGCCTTAATGATTTAAAATTGAGACAAATTCCTTTTACCCCATGATTGATTTATCTTGTTCACTCTTAATATTCATAAATAATAAACTTATGTTTATTATTTACTTTCATGAGAACCTTTTAAATGTGTATTATTATTATTATTTTTATTATTAAAATATCATATATAATTACATAATTAATTAACCTTAATTCGTAAATATTGATGTTATTTGACTTATATGTCAAGAATGACTATGGTATGTTGATAATTAGTCAAAGAGATGTTTATTAAACCTTTTTAAAAAAATGATGAAATAATTATAACATTTAAACATCAAATTTTATTTTAATACTAATTATTAAGTATGGTTTTTATTAATTACTTACATTACAATCAGCGGTATGGTGGGTCATACATACACATGTGTAACATTCCCATTTTTCAATGATCGTTATGAAAATTAGGTAAGTATTAGTATATATTTACAGAATGATGATAATATCATATATAAAATAATTTTTATGTAAATATAATTATATATATTATTCTTGTGAGGTGGTGATGAAAAAAAGTGTCGCCTATCTTCATGGAGTTGGTAGTCCATACGTATAGGAATGAATCTATAATTTTTTAGTCTAAGAAATAAAATGATATATAATATTTTAATAATTATATATATGTATTAAATATCCTAGTTATTTCAATTATATCACATGTATTCACTAAAATTATCCTCATTACATTCCATACAAATAGATAGTGAAAAAATGAATCACATTGCTTCGTGAGGGTGTTGTCCACCGTAAGCACAAGTGATATTAACATTATAATGACCCAGATCCGGATGCCACTAAAATAGTTCCCCATACCCAGTTGGCCACATGGACTCAAGAGCATTTCCCCAGATTCCAAAGGTTGTTCACTAGTAGTGTGGGACTAGGTTGTAATAGTGGGAAAACAATTCCCTCATTTGAAGAGGGTAACACAGTGGAATAAAGAATAATACAATAGAAGAAGAATAAAACAACATACATCCGAAAAAAATAGTAGATGACAGATAAGATAAAGAACCAAGAATCATTTAATACAAAATTTTATGAATTATATTATGTTTTAAGAAAATATCCAAAATAGGTACACTATATAAATCTATAATATATTTTACAATAGAAAAAAATGAATCAAAGTAAACTGAGAATAATCGCAAGCCTATACTCAGTCCCATGCTCTCCAGCTCCTAAACAACATCTCAATTTCCTATAAAAGGGTGTATTCCCTTATCGACACCCTCAACAATATAATCTATTAGGACCCAAAAACTTGACCCAAATAGGGTGTGACAAATAAATAACTAGGAAAACAACCAAAATCTATAGATATTTGTCAGTGGGTATAAGAAATAGGAAGTGTACCAAACTGAAAAGCAATAAACTAATAAGAAACCAAATTTAAATAATCATACAAGTCATGTTTTTCAATTTGATTTATTATGTTCAATTCAACCATTCAACTATATAAAACTATATAAGTCCGGAAATCTGACCTAATCTTGTACTTACACCATATAAGAATTATAAATATATACCTCCAAAGGCTATCTAAACAAATAACGTGAACAATGAATCCATGTTTTTTATTTTCCTTGGAAGATGCGTCATAAGTCATTCAATTTCAGTATTTAATTTAGCATCTTGCCTCCAGTAATAGAAAAACCATACCCATATGTGTTACCAATCCTCGCCCTTAGGTATAATAAATGATCACTCAATAACATAAAAATCCTCACCTGTAAGAATACTAGTTGACATGATCGAGCATGATATATCAGCATTTCATCATAAAATAAAGCACATGTAAATTTCACTATGACATGATTAACATAATAAAAACTCATGAAGGAATCCTAAAAAATAATAAAAAAATGAATTAAACTATTAGAAGTATTAAAAAATTATACTCAAATGAGATGTTTATATCATAAGACTAATGTAATCTAAAAATTACAGGGATTAAAAAAAACATACTCACAAGTGTAGATTATGTATAAGAATCTGACAATTGAATTAAACTATTATAAGGATTGTGGAATTTTAATATCATGTATTCAACATTAAATTAACCAATTTCATTTTAAAAAACCCCAAAAAATGAAACAAATTCATTCCCATAGGCATGCAAGGCTAAATTTCCATAAAATGGTGATCTGAGTGAAAAACACTCACATGGTGGCCCTGAATCAAACCAACATGCTCAAAAATTCTTAAATTAATTTAATTCAAGACCTAATCATCATTAGGGAAAGACAAGGGTCAATTTCCATTCAAGTTTATACCCTAAACATGGTCTAATGACACTACAACACCCATAAACAACATGACATTGAGTGAAAGGCTTAAGAAAACCTACCTCATTTAGTATGACTCTCCTCATCCTGCATCAACCTCTAATTAAATCTAGAATGACATATATCTATAAAAAATGATAAATATCAACCTTAAATAAATCTTTCTAGGGAAAATCACGATGAACGGATCAATAGTAATTGAGAGCTTATTGATTGGGTTCAAATTCCTCTAACAACGATCGAATTGGTGTTTAGGGAGAGATTCAGGAAGAAAAATATCGTTCCGCACTACTTGTTTGTAAACCTGGAAGAGCCTCTAATTTTTTCACAAAAAAGATTATACTGCCTAATATAATCAATAAAAAATTACATGGTGTGTACTTGTGACTACAATCCATGTCTATACTATTTCTGGCCACACCATTACATGGTTGTGTACTGAGATTACATGTCACGTAGCCTAACACACAAAACCTGTACCTATAAGTACACGACATGTAGTACTTAGTAACATTATGTATTATTATTGAATCCATACCATGACCTATTTATCCCATTTTCTTTAGTATAAACTGAAAACGAATGATCTATACCTTAAAGTATGAACCAGGTTCTTTCAAAGTTTACTTTTGGGATCTTCTTGGTTAACTAATTTTCTGTTTTGATTCATTAAGTTCAGTTCTACAATTCATCCACATTGAATTATATAAGTATTGGGATCCATCCAAATACCATAATTCCCCAAATAAAACTTATCAACAGATACCTCAAAATTAAATCTAAAGAAGCAATGTGAAGATCAAATCCAAGCTACAACTTTGTCTTGGCAGATGCATCGTAAGTCATTCCATTTCAATATTCAACTCATAAAATTTCCAGTACGCATAATAAAACCCCAAAAGTAACCATAAAAAAACCTTTCCCATATGTATAAAAAATAGTTTCCCACATGGATACAAATCCTCACTCACAGTCATTCAAATCCTCACTTGTAAGCACAATAGTCGATATGATCGAGCCCTGTTTATCATCATTTTAGCATAAAAGACAACACATGAAAATTTCACTATTACATGGTTAACAAAATAACAACTCACGCACACATTATACAAAACAAGAATCATGTGATTTAAACTATCACAATACTTAAATAAATATACTCACATAGGCAGTTCATATCACAAGCCTAATGTAATCTAACAATTACATGTCTTAAAAAATATATACACACATTGGCATTTTATGTATAACAAGACAACCTGTGATTTAAACTATCACAAGACATGAAATTTTCATCTCACAAGGGAAAAATTCAATTAACCAATTTCATTTTAAACAATCCTAAAAAGGGAAACAACAGACTGCTTATAAAAATCCTATAACCAATGGACAAACAATGGTCATCTGATGGAAATCTACCCATGCAATAGCCCTTAATAAAACCAACAAGATCAAACATGAATAAATTAATTTAATTCATTACATAATAATCATTAGGAAAAAATATGGATCAATTTCCATTCAAGGCTATACACTATGCATGGATGAATGGAACATAGACACATATAAACAACTCGAAATTGAGAAAAAGGAACAAGACCACCTACCTCATCGTAGTACAACTATCATCATCCTTCCTAAACGTACAATTCTAGATAAATGATGTAGATATACAAAAAGATGATAAAATATCATCCTTAAATAACATCATTAAGATAAAAAAATCACAAATAATGGCTCAAGAGTAATCTATATCTTACCTATTGGGTTCAAATGCCTCTGAAGGTGATCAAATCAGAGTTCGGTTGGAGATTCTGGAGGGAAAATCTCGTTTTTCACTACTTTCTCATCAGAACAAGAGGGAATTAGTCCATTTTAACAAAAAAGATTATAATTATTGATTTAATAAAATAAAAAATGACACAACATGTACTTGGGACTACATGCCGCATCTGTACAGTTTCCGGACAGACAATTATATGGTTGGGTAGTGGGATTACTTGGATTGTTGCCTAACATTTACAGTGTGTACAAATTTGAACATGGCATGTAGTTCATAGTCACATTATGTAACAGGCCAGAATCCATCCATTGACCACTTTTCCCCCATTTTCATATGTAGAAACCAAAAATGAATGGTTCATACCTCAAAGGATGAACTGGGTTCTTACAAACATCCCCCCTTAAAGCAACTCTTCCCTGAATTTCCCTTCCATAGGTGATGAATAATTATCTGAGAACATCTCAGGCCTCTAGGAATATAAGTCAGCCTTCCTCTCCCATGTCTTATCATACACTCAGTCATGCTACCATTTTAACCATACCAAAGGAATAGACCGACCATATAGAATCTTCATGATATGATCCACAATACGAATGTGATGATCCTCAAAGGACACATCTTCCCACAACTCCACTTCCTCAGGTTGAAAGGCGTTAGATGGGTCAGAATGGTATCATCACAACAGAGAAACATGGATGATTTCATGAAAAATTTATACCTCTTAGGTAACTATAATCGATAGGAAACAATCTTGACCCTCTTTAGAATTTCAAAAGGATAGATGTATCTCGGTGGAAGCTTACCCTGTCTCCTGATTCCCTTGTGTCCCAAACTCATGGGAAAAGGTAATAAAAATATATACCAAGCCTTGAATGCTAGAGATCGTCTGTAGTGATCGACATAAGATTTCGGATGAGACTGTGCCATAGCCATTTGCTTTTGAATCAACTGAACCTACTTCGAAGTTTCCTACACGAATCGTGGTCCCATTAAATTTGGCTTTCCCGCCTCCAGCCATCACAGGGTTGATCGTCATGGACAACCATACAAAGCCTCATAATTTTTCATCTCTATAGTCACCTAGAAATTTTTATTATAATAAAATTAAACTATGGGAATATGATTCTCCCATGAGCCCCCAAATTGTAGGTTGTATGATCACAACATGTTCTCCATCACCTATATCATATGCTATGACATACCATCAGTATTAGGGCGTTATGTTGTTATCAAAATCAACTATATACTAAAAACCCTCTGAAAACTCTACTTGAAACGAGATATAAATCCGGAATCCCTATCTGGGATGATTTAATTAGGGACCTCTTGAATTCATACCACCTCACGAATAGATTACTTCCCAAGCTCAACAACACTGAAGGTCTCCTTGATCAACAGGAAGTGAGCGACCTTTGTAAGTTTTGAGACCACCACCCACACAACCTCATTACCTCCATGTGACCTTGGTAACCAATTCATGAAATCCATCACGAAATCATCCCATTTTCACTCCGGAATAGATAACTACTGTAAAATCCTGGTCGGCCATTAATGTTCATCATTCACCTGCTGATAGGTGGAACACCTCGTAAAAAACCATCCACCTCTATCTTTATACCTAGCCTCTAGAAATGATAGTACACGACATGATACATCTTGGTAACTCCCAGATGTGTGGCCCAAGATGAAGTTTGAAAATCCCACATCAACTCCTCACGTATGTCCACTGGAACCCAGACACATCCATGGATCCTCAAGATATCATCATCACCTACCATTCAACCAGGAGGTGGATACTCACCAACTAAACTCTCCTTCAAGACTAATCCCTCATAAACTGATATTCATATTGTCCTCACTCTATCGTGGATGATGGAAGTGACATCTAAAGAAGAAAATAAATTTTTTCTTTCAGTACCATGCACCTTCAAATTAATCTTGGAGAACAACTCCACAAGCTACAACTCACTTCTGGTCACTTGTACAGTCTGCATCGGAGTCCTCATGATTAGTGCATCAGCCACTAAATTTCCTTTTCTAGGCATGTTGGCAAGCTCGATGTCGAAAGACTAAAGTTACTTTACCCACCTTCACTGCCACAAATTTAGATCATACTGAGTAAAGATCTACATGATACATTTGTGGTCTTTTATAACAAAAAATTCCCCCCAAAAGTAATTTTTACAACATAATATGGCATGAAGAAATATTTCTAACTCAAGATTGTGCATCGGGTAGTTCCTTTAATGTGGCCTCAATTTCCAACACTCGCAATCAATGACACAATCCCCCAACATAAGCACTGCCTCTAGCCGGATACCTCATGCCTCGATTTATATAGTGTAAATGATTCTTAACTCAAGACAAATGAGTATCTGTGCTAATGTAAATCCCTCTTTCATCTCATGAAGGGAAATCTCCTAAGAATATAACCAAACATACATCACACCCTTCTTTGACAAGGCCATCATTTGTGATGTTTGGAATCAAAGGTTCTATAAGGTATTCTTGTTGTAACTAGATAACCCTAGAGAACTCCACACCTCAAAGACATTCTTGGACTACTCCCAAGTAACAATTGGTTCACTGTCTCTATGTCCACTGATACTCTTGTCTCTTACATTCTATGACCCTAGAAATGAATCTTATTCATCCAGAGGTGTCACTTAGTTAGGATATAATATAACAGATGTTCTCTCTGTGTATTCAGGTGGATATCAATATGGTTTATATGGTCTTGTTGATTGTTAGAGTACAACAAGACTTCTTCCACAAAAATAACTATAAAATAGTCCACATAAGGATAGAACACCCGGGTTATCAACACCATGAAACCTATTTGTGTGTTCGTCAGATCGAATGGCATAACTAGATACTCATATAGCCCATACCTTCTATGAATGGTTATACTAGGTATGTCTGCAGATCGAACACATACCTGTTGATAATTGGATCTCAAATAAATCCTATGGAATACATGTTATCCATGTAGACAATAAAAGAGATCATCTATTTTTGGAAAAGGATACCAGTTTATAACAATGATCAGTTTCAATTTCTGAAAATCAACGCATTGTCTAGGGGTATCGTATTCCTTTTTCATATAAAGGACTCATGAACCCTAAGGACAAGTACTGGGTCAGATGAAACCCTAATCCTCTAAATATTTTACCTACCTCTTGAGTTCTTGTAACTGTATAAAATCCATCCTATAAGGAGGAATAAATATCGGTGCAGCTAATGGTATTAGCTTGATAGTGAACTCTACCTCTCTTACTGGAGGTAAACCTAAAAGGTGTTCATAGAAGGCATCCCCTAAGTGATAAACCACTAAAGGAAAATATTTCTTACATGTCTCCTAGTTATCTAGATATAAACTGGATGTATGTGTTGACACCACTCAACCCACGATGCTCTGGTCCAACTCGCCTTTCCTGGACATCCCACTCTACCTTGTGAAAAAACGAGGTACCCTTGGTGATGTAAAACTCCCTAAATGATGATAAAAATAAATAAAATCATGAAAGAAACTATGAAATATATTATAAGGATGATATCAAATTCATTCATCCCTATGACAAAGAGATCACAAACAAAGTGACAACCACCAATCTCATGGAGGCACTCCTTGCTCTATCACGAACCAGTCGTTCTAATCCCTAATAGAGTGTCTAGTTTCATAACGTCCTCATATTTGAAAACATATAGCCAAAGGATCATAAAACGAGTCACAGATTTGAAATTATGTGATGACCATGTGTCAAAAAGTGCAGAAGATAAAAGAGAGTGACTAGAATAGTACATCAAACAGTAAAAGGTCTGAGATCCTATTCATGCTGAGTCTATTACAATACATATGTCTGGAAAGTACCATAGCATTGAGACACTGCCTGGATACCCTAAGATGACCCTCCATGAGGTCACTCATATCATATGGTTTGGATTCTATGGATACCACCACCACATCGGCTTGAACAGCCATACATATTCCAATTCCTTGGTAGGATAGAAGCTTCTGACCATGGTCCTAAACGTGGAGTCTATGCCGAACCACTCTCACTTGTTTCTGGTTGAAATGCCATGTACTTGTGATGTAGATGACCCATCTTTCTACAAGTCTAGCACTCGACTATCTCCATCAGACACTGTGATCTCATATTCCCATCTCTGACACACTGGTAGCACCTCACCTAGATACCAGAAGAAACATTACAACTTCTCACATCACTGAGAGAATTATCCATACGATTATTCATGTTCCTGGTAAAAAAAACACTAGATCTCGGTGCCAAACAGATTTGGTTCACAAATCTAGCTTCCTGTAGATTACACTCAGTAATTAGTGCTTAATTCACGATGGAATATATAGAAGGAAACCAAAAAATTTTTACATGCGATCAAATTTCTTATAAGAGACCATCCTTAAATTTCTTATCCCTCATTTTCACATCACCCATCATAATATGTGTGAATCTATAAATATCAAGGAAATGGGTAGATTATTCTATCACTAACATAGCTCCCAGCTCTATATGCATGAATTCCCAGACTCTATCACCCCTCACCATCTAAGAAAAATTGTATTCATAGAATACGGTCTGAAAATATCTCAATTCCATGTCCTGATGATTCTCTTTCTGAGTGATAACATACCACCACCTCTTGGACGAAACACACAACATATAAGTCGCAAGCTTGAACCTCCTCTTTAGATGTGTCTCTAGATTCAATTAGATAATAAGAATAACCTCAATCAATGACTCTATAGCTTGTGGTCCACCATCCCCTTAAAATAAAGGTGGATGTTGCTACTGGAATACACATTTCAGTTCTTCCAAAGATGTGAAAGGATGAGGTACTCACTGGAATTTTTTTTTAAACCTCATGAAGCCTTCACAGAACTTTGTATCCGCACCTATGTCCTGTATAAAACTTTTTTCCATGACTGGGACATATTAAAGATCCACTGGAAGGCCATATCATACCATCTCTGAGGTATGCTCATTACTAATCACTTGGCGTATAACTAGAGGTCTTCATGGTGGAATTTCTCTAGGAAGTCCAGCACATCCACCAATATATATATTTTTTCTTAAAGGTATGCAATTTAAGAGTGCAATAACTAAACAAAATAATAATAAAGTCAAATGTTCCCAAAATATGAGTAAACAACATGTAGGAACCGTACACATTGTGTAAACTTAAGCTCTTACATGGTCGTGTACTCCTTCTAGTCTGGGAATGTAAACACACCAGGTACATGGTGTGAATGGACTATACATGGTGTGTACACTTGATCCCTTATATGGTCATTTATTCCCTCCGACCTGGATGTGTACACACCCTAGGTACACGACGTGTTAGTCAATTACACAGAATGTACATGTGTCTTCACTCTTGTCCATGTACTTTTACATGGCCAGAGCCACATGGGTTTTACTATGTTAAGCCACATGATGTGTACATATGGTATACAGTATGTTGTACCCCAAAACAAAAAATAGGGTTGTTCCTCACATGGTTGTTAACACGGTCAGATACCAAATAACGTGTTCATAGGGTACACAGAGTGTACATAGGGTACATAGATTGTACATGAAAAAATTTATTTCATCCCAAACATAAGAAGAAATTGTTTTTGTTAATACGACCACATTCAGTGATGTCTATGTTTCTGGATAGTAAGCCTTAGAAAATTCCTTATAATCTCAATTATTTTCAAAATAAAGCAATAATGTACCAAATTCTGATACATGGGGGCCTGTACTCCCCATGAATCAAAGCATGGAATCCACATATAACAAATAACAACAAAATCTGTATCACATGGA
Source organism: Viscum album (assembly GCA_963277665.1). Taxonomy (NCBI): domain Eukaryota; kingdom Viridiplantae; phylum Streptophyta; class Magnoliopsida; order Santalales; family Viscaceae; genus Viscum; species Viscum album. The sequence continues at coordinate 1,008,779,115 of OY728156.1, forward strand.
TGAAACATGATCCCCCAATATCTAGTTCAAGAGGGCCCATACAACTTAGGGATCAAATCTTGGCATCCATCCAATTCAAACCATAACATGTATTAATACATCTATCACAAAATTTGTATATTTATCATTGTACTAATCACAGTTGCATTCATCTCTAACATAGAATCTATCACAACATCATGCAATCAATAATACTCTCTAAATGGCATAGTAAGAATGCATGGAATGTTATTTCTAACAATTTCCTATATGATGCATGAGATTGAATTCCCTCATCTCTTTATGATTCATAAAAATTGAACCACAATGAATTCTATAATAACAATACAAAAAATGTGGTTCACCCAATGGTGAAGTCGAATCAACTATAATAACTCAAAATCCAAACATTATAATTTCATTCGAGGAAATTTGGTATTACCCAGTACATGGGATAGCTACTATTGAGCATATCATAGTACCAAATACCTTTCATTTTAATATCGATCAATCTTCCCCAAATAGATACGAAAACATGAAAAAAACTCCTCTAAAACCACATTCTAACATCTTAGATCTGAATTCCACTCAACGGTTTCCCCATACCTGGTTGGCCAGATGGACTCAAGTGCATTTCCCAAAATAGAAAAGGCTACCGATCAGTAGTGAGGGCCTAGGGTGTGATACTGGAGAAACTATTCCCTCATTGTAATAGTGTTAAAAAACAGAATAAATAATAATATAGTAGTAGAAGAAGTAAACAATATACATCATAAATAAATAGCAGAAGACTGATTTAATTAATAACCAATCATTATTTCATACAAAAGATGATACAACATATTATGTTCTAAGAAAACAACCAAATAGGTACACTGCATAAGTCCACAATATTTGTTCCAAAATAAAAAATTAAATTAAAAAAATTAAGAAGCATTGTAATCCACAATTATGTCCCATGTCCTCCAGCTCCTAAACAACATCTCAACTACCTGTAGAAGGGAACATTCCATTTTCAACACTTGTACAAATATAACCTATTTGGGCCCAAAAGCGTGACCCAAAAAGGGTGTGAGAAAAAATATCAACAGGGAACAACCCATGATCTATGTCTATTTTTTAGTGATTATATGAAACAATTAGACTATAAAAAGGAAAATTAGTAGACTAAGATGTACCCAAAAGTAAACAATCCTATAAGTCCTATTTTTCATTTTGATTAATTTTGTTCAGTTCAACCAATCAACTTCACTAAAATATATAAGTATTGAGATTTGGCCAAAGCCTATCAATCCCCCATATAAAATTATCAATAGATACATTAGAAGGATACTTGAATAGATAAAGTGAAGATCGAATCCAATATTGTGCCTTGGCTCAGTATATGCATCATAAGTTATTCAATTTCAATATTCAACTGAATATCATTCTTGTAGACCTAGAAAAACCACATCCATAAGAATAACCCATCCTCACCCATGGGAATAAAAAATCATCACCCATATGCATAAAAATCCTAGCCCAAAAGCATGAAAATCCTCAACAGTATTCAAAGCAGTTGAAAGGTTCAAGCCCAATATATCATCATTTCAGCACAAAACAAAACCCTTGTAAATTTCACTATTACACGGTTAACATAAAAACAACTCAGGTGGGAATCATAAAACACAATCAACATGTGAGTTAAACTATCATAGGATTTAAAAATTTATAGTCACATGGGATGTTTATATCATAAGCCCAATTAATATAACAATTACAAGTCATAAAAAAATATACTCACGTGATTAGTTTATGTATAACAATTCAACATGTGAATTAAACTATCACAAGTTATAATAAATATTCATCTCATGTTGGAAATTATAAATTAACAAATTTTAATTTAAACAAATCCAAAAATGGAAACAATGGCATGTCTATAGGCATATTAGGCTAAATGGCCAAACAATAGTCATTCGAGGGAAACAGACCCACAGGGTGGTCCTTAATCAAACAAAAAGCTCAAATATGATTAAATTAATTTAATTAATGAACTAATCATCATTAGAAAACAAAAAGGGTCAAATTACATTCATATCTATACCCTAAACATGGTTGAATGGCACTAAAGAACATATAAACAACTCTACATTGAGCGAAAGGCAAAAGAACACCTACTTTATTGTAGTACGACTCTCCTCATCCTACCTCAAACTCCAATTCAATATAGAATGACTTATATCAATAAAAAAAAATAATCACTAATCTATAAATAACTTCAATGAGAGAAAAAATCATGAAGAATGACTCAAGAGGAATCGAGAGATTACTGATTGGGTTCAAACGCCTCTGTCAATGATCGAATCAGAGTTCCAACAGAGATTTAGGAGTAAAAATCCCATTCAGTGATTCTTATTTGTAATCCCAAGATAGCCTCTATCTGTTTCCCAAAAAGACAATTCTAATTTCCGGATCTAATCAATAAAAACTTTACAGGATGTGTACTTGAGACTACTAATTGTTTCTGTATAGTGTCTAGCTAGACCACTACACGGTCGTGTATCGGGATAACATGGAGTGTATCCTAACATACATGCTGTGTACCTATAATTACATGGTGTGTAGTTCCCAGTCACATCATGTAATAGTCTTAAAACAATACGTGGTTCTCTTTTCCCCCATTTTGTTAAGTAAAAACAGAAAAGAATGATCCCTACCGCAAAAGAAGAACTAGGTTCTTACAGCCATTTCCACCATAGAATGGAATTTAAGAATGTATATATGATATAATAATCCAATAACTATTAATATTTTACAAATAAAATATATATACATTAAATTAATCATTATATTAACCCGTGATAGGTAATGATGGGAAAAATGACATCAGTCCCCGAGGCAGCATTCCGCCATACAATCAAATAATGATTCCATATCGCATTTGATGGTAGAGGAGATAGATTTTTGTTATTACAATAAAATATTTAAATCTATGTGTATTTAAGATAAATTTTTCATTATATTAAAATAATTAATAAATATAATATATAGGTGTAAGAAGGAATAAAATAAAGATGCTCGGTAAATCATGATACATATTTTTTGGAAAACCATATTTTGTAAGAACTAAAAGCCACCATTGGAAATATTTATTATCAAAATAATGTCTCTAGGATGTGGTTAGGGATCCTAGAGATGTATTTGGTTTTTTATTGGATGGTAATTAATGGAATTTTATATATGAACAGGAGGGGAGAGTTGATGGTGTTTTATAAGTGATGTGAGTGGCACACCTATAATGTTTGAAAAGATGAATGTGTACCCATATTTTTTACATTTCCCAGGAGTAAAAAAGGGGGAATAAAAGATAATTATATATTATATGGTCTGAATATGTCCATACAATATATTTTTGTCATGTTCTAAGTCATTTTCACCGTTTTTTAGTTTAACCACCCAGTAAATACATATTTAAACTAAAAACGATAAGTAATTTAATTTTTTCACTCTTCACCATAGTCAAAAATTAAGTTGAAATTATTGCATAAAATAAACTTTTATGATTAATAATATTGAATAAATTTTATAAAATTCAATACACATAAGTGGAAAAAAATTAATTTAAAAAAACCCACATACACAATCAAAATGGTGATTTTCAAGAAGTTTACTTTTCAAGAAAAGAAGATTTTATATTAACTATATGATTTTTAAAAATAATTATATCAATCTAAATAAATATTAATTGAAATATAATAAATAAAATTAATTTAAAATAAGTTCCCATTTGAGTTATCTTAATAAATTAAATTGGTGAATGAATATGCACCTTAAAATAGTTTTAGGAAAACACTATTTTAATCCAAAAATTTATATTATACTAAAACACAATATAATATTGATTAAAAAGTAATTAAATTTATTAAATATAACTAAATAATACTTATATAATTTTAACTCATAATCAAAACAAAATGGTACTTTTAAATTACATTATTTATTGAAAATGAATGATTTTTTAGAGAAAATTTTTTCCCTTGTCAATGAAGACCCAAAATTTAAAAAAAAATAATGAAAAATTAACCCTAATTAAATATTGATATTAATATTTCAAAAATTAAATTCATATTTCAAAATTATAATTCTAAAATATTTAAATTTTTCATTTACTAAAAGAATTATAATATAAGTGTCTAACTAAAACTCTTTCCTTTTTATTTTAAAAAATAACATATACTTTTATAATGAAAAGGAATATATTAATAAAAATTAATGTTATTTTTTATATCTTTACCTAGGTTGTTGCACCAATATTTTAGTAACAGGTATATTATTTTGTTCCCCAATAAATTAAATCTCTATCTGGATATTATAACTAGATGTAGGCTCTATAATAGATATACCTAGTGACATTGACCCTTAAAAGGGTGGATTTGATATTAATTCAATAATCAAAAAGTGAAAGAAAAATATTCTAAATAAAAAAAATTTCCTACTACTTTAGGATATTATATGTTCAACTTACATTTTAAATAATAATTATTTTGAATTATTTGGATATGTTGACATCAACAGGTGTTAGAGATCCTAATATATAATAAACATGGACTACCAATGATTTACAATAATTGTAATAGGTTGAACCAAAAGTGAAACATGTTATAAAAGAATATTTCATAAGGGTAAAATCATTTTATTGATATTTATATATTAATTTTTTGGAAATTATCATCTCAATTTGGGATTTAGTATTTTGTTAAAACATGATCATGAAAATGAAACTGAGAAAGGTATGTTTCTAGAAACCAGTAAGGCATATAATCAAATAATAGATCATATTTAAATGTTTTAAAATCATTTAAATTATTGTTAACATTGAAAAGGGAAGTCATATTTGTATACCCAAGCTAGTGTGGTTTGAATATTAATAGAAAAATACTATATATGCTCTTAACTATTTTCATTGGTTTGTGATATTTGTTGATTACGTGAAACATCTAATAACTTTTATTCAATATTTTTACTTTATCATTTTGGAATCATATGCTAAATGGAATAAATAACCCGAATATGTATTTTCATGATGGAATTGTATATTTATATGGTAAATATTGAGGAGAAATAAATTTTTGGGATAGATAACTCTTAGGTATAAAATAATGACTAATTTTGTGAAATGTGACTTAAATAATATTGAAAACCTTTTAATATAATTTTGATCTAACAAAAAATATTTCCATTATATTGATTAGGATATTTTATATCAATTTTTATATTATTATATATATTTTCTATTTTCTCACAATATGAACTATAGATTAATTCATTTTTGGGTTAAATATAAAGTTATTTTTTATAGAAATGTATGTTTTTGTGAGTGATTAATATCTTTTAGATTCCATTGGTTTAGGGAATGATGTGTTTTAGAGAATATATTATTATTGTATATTATAATTTTATGATTGATTAATTTTGTTTGAGGAAATATAAGTTACCTAATATAGCCTATGAGAGTAAGTTGGATGTCATATTAGAAGTTATGTCCCCGATAATAAATCTCTTAATAATACCACACCTAATTTTATCATTGAAAAATAAATAAAATTTTAAGATTTCAATTTAGTTGAGGGGATAAATAGTAATGAACTGAGATTTTAGATTATTGAAATTAATACTATCGTTAAGACCCTGTGTCACATGCAAAACCAAACAAATGAATAAAATGAAAAAATAACCCTTAAAATATAAAATACATGGATAATAGAATGATTTATAAATGAAATGATAAGAATAAATAAGTAAAATTATATATTATTACTTTTCATTGATTAATATTTTTTCAATAAATGGATTCCTTTTCAAGAACCATTTTACACAAATGATTATTTTAATTTATCCAAATAAATTAAAATTGTCATAGAGAAAATAACAAATAATAGATAATATTTATATTTTTATATTTTATGTTAACATTTATAGATTTTAAAATTTATATTAAACAAGACATAAGATATTTTATTTCTAAGAAGTCTTTTTGTAATAATAAATAAGTATCTATATTTTGTATTATCATTTAAATAACTAAATATATATGTTTTAGAATTTGAATTTCAAAAAAATAAAATTCGTTATGGAATTTGGGACAAGAAAATAACTTTGGAAAAAATTTCATATTTTTTAGAAGTAATATATTTTTAGGATAGAAGTTAAAAATAGAGTTTTAAAAGTATTACCATTTATGAATATATAATGAAATAATAATTACATAAAAAAATATAATCATATTTCCATGTTCTAATTAAAATTTCAAAAAACTTTTTTGATTTTGAAAACACTATGTCTAACAACTGAAGAAATATTTTACAATTAAAACAACTTTACTCTTTTCTTTTAATAAATTATTAGTATTCTAATATTATATTATTGTTTTTTTAAATGGAAATTATTTTTGATAGTTATCCATTTTAAATCACGAAAAGAAAATACATTGATAATTTTATCATATATATAAATTTGAGGTTGGAAAAGAAAATTTTACCAAAATATAAATTTTTATGCATTACATGTGTTGATGTTAAATTTAAATTTTTATATCAAATAAAAAAATTTATAATAAAATTTATCTTATTATTATTATATATATTGTTAAATTATTTAATAATTTTCATTATATTTTAAGTATTTAAAAGTTAATTAATTAGGTGATATATAATTACAACAGTAAAATAAATTTTTTTAAAAGAAATAAATATTGGTAGAAAGGGAATGAAACATGATAGGAAAGTGTTTCAAATTGCGTTTTTGAAAGATTATAGAACTTATCTCATCATTAAATCCATTAGGGTTCATTTCTTGATCCATTTTACATCAAAAACTTGTGCTTTCTTTATATTAAGTTGTAACATTTACCAAAATTTCATTCTTGTAACTTATAAAAGGGCCCTCTCATATCCTCTTCAATAAAAATCTAAAAAATAATTTTCCTATATAAACTATGAACTATTTCATTAAATTATGCTACACTTATACAAAATTATACTTTTTTTCCTAGGACATTTTCGAATGTCTTCCATTTTTCAGAAGTACATAAAGGGAATCTTCGTTATTTTCAAGTAAGTAATTATCACCCTCAAATATTTTTAGGTTATTTAAATTTATATTTCTCATTATGAAATGATAAAACCATGGTTCACTATATCATTACCTTTTAATTTTATGTGTTATATGTTATGATCATTTTCCCTTAGGTTATGAAAAGTTAAATCATTAATCGTGTGTATGTGTGGACGACCACCTCAACGAACCAACATGATTCATTTTCCTTCACCACCATATAAAGACAGTCCTATAGTATAATTTAATATAAATATATCATATTTATCATATATTTCTAATATGAAATGATAAACCATATAGTTTATCTTCACCATTCTGTGAAAAATAAAATCATCGTCCTTGTGTATGTGGAGATTACTACATCAATAAAAAATTATAAACCTCTATCTATTTCCTCCTTTAAAGACATTTTATATGAATGGGTTTAAGTTATAAATATTTTGTTTATAAAAATATTATGTTTGTTTATATAAAATTTAATAAAATATCAATTAATTGTAAAATTGACGATCTTTGTAAATTCAACCATATGAAACATCCAAATTAAGAAGAAAACACAATTTATTCATACTATTTAATAATTTATAGTCAATTATATATTCCCATATATAAAGTTAATTATAATATATAAATATATTGAAACCTTAAAAATATCATTATTCATCATGTAAAACAATATAATAAATTTATCACCTCATAATAATCCCCTAAAATATGGTATGTTCTTGTTTTAGTTGGTTTAAAAACCAAAAAATCGTCCAAAATTTATCATTGATTAATATGTGATCATAAAAACTAGTTAGGAATGATTGAAATAAGAAAATAAATGTTTTATTTGATTATGGAATTATAACATTAATATTAATACCGTCAAATAAGATATCAATGTTATTCCTTAAAAAATCAACAAAACTTGCTCATGATCGATTTAATTTTTAAGGATAATAAAGAAAACTCATAGAGAATTAAGTTATAATGATATAAAATATTATAAATCATATATATTATTACCTTTTAAGATATATCATTTATAACTATTGAAATAAGTGGCAAATAGAAACACAAATTTTATGAAACTAGTTCAAAATGATCAAGATTACCCGAAAACGATATAGAAAATTTGATAAATAATTATCTAATAAAACATTATATATTAATAATAAATTAAGGATAAAAATTGTTTATAGTTATGAAAAAGTTTCTAGAATAATTTATTAACAATTTTATATTTTTTATACATGTGGTTAGAGTGAATTTGACTGACTATTTATACAATGTAATGGTTTTTTGCCTCCAATTTTTACCAATTGATAAATATTTCTTTATACACACAAAGTTTTCTTAGAATGGTGATTATAATACCCATTTAATATTTTGAACCATTGTGTTAAAATTTATAATGGTATAAGATTTTCATTTCAAAAAATATTAATCAAGGGGGTTTGATAGACATGGATCTATGGTTTCATGGGGTTCTTGTCTCAAAATTAATTTTAGGGGACATATTTTTAACTATTCATAATGGCCTATTTAATATGATGTGATTACTTTCAAATTTATGTTTTGTACGATATTTAATTAATTTTTGGTGTTTCAAGGGAAATATTTTACATTATTTATAGGTACACTAAAAAAATACCAATTTTAAAAGTGGTTTTGAATATAATGTTACTCAAATGTTAAGGGATTCAATTTCTAATTTTAGTTAAAATCAATACAGTTTATATTATATAAATGTTACATATAATTTTTTTTTTCTAGAACCCCTGTTTAGTTTTTTAAAAATTCATATAATTTTATATTTCTTTTCAATATTTATGCCCCCCTTGATGAATAATTTTTATTTAAGAGTTTCTTGGTAGTGAAACTGACCCCATCTATTCTTTTCAATCCAGAAAACACATTTTCCTTATTCATATTAATTGTATATTTTTTGAATGATCTTATCAATACCTCAATATTTTTTAATGTACTTTTCAATAAATTTAAGATAATTAATATATTTATATTTTACTAATGTTTTCTACACATTTCATTTTCATCAAAATTTGAAAATCATTTCCATTTAACTTTTAATAGTGAAGTTTTATATCCTCTAACATTATATTTGGAATTTAATACCCTTATATATGTTTTAATGGTTTATAATACAAATTATTATTTTTTCTTAGTTTCAAGGATTACTTCATTTGAAATGATTTCAAAATATCATGGATATTAATTAATTACAATGTTATTTATATACAGCTCCTAAATAATTGTTTGTAATCTAATTTATTATCCTTACATATATCTTCTTCCGAAAAATGGATATTCACCAAATTATACCATCCACCTTATTTCTCTTGTTAGCTCATATAATGTTATCTTTAATCAACGGTGACATCCATCACTGCCATTGTATTTCCTAACCATCCATTATGAATAGTCAAAAGATCTCTTATAGTTTTTTTAATTTATGAACATCATATAACTTTGAAAATTTATTTAAGGTTGTTCACCTAGATTAAAATTATCAATTGATTTTAATGATTAATGACATTACAATATACCTTTTATCTATATGGTTAAAATATAATATGATTTATTATATTGATGTAATTTTATTTTCCTATAAAGAAAATATATATATATATTTCGATACCTATTTATCTATGGTGGGATTATAATTATTACAAATTATTTACTTTTGTGAATCAGTTTTAAAATAATATGAAAACCATTATTATTTCTTAGTTTCATTATGAAGTGATGAATGAACCCAATTTTCTTCCAATGAGTTCTTTGTTATACAATAAAGTATTTATTTCATATGTTGTCATATGTATGGATGAATGATGGTTGGGTTACTATATTGCAGTCTAATTAAATAGTCAAATGTTTATATGTCATAAGAAATGTATTTGTGAATATATTATACGTCCTCATAAGCATGGAAACTAATGGTGTGGCCCAGGAATTTAATTTTCCCTATACTAATGTTTATACCATAGTTAAAAAATTCCAAAATTTTTATCCTCTTATCTCATGGTATTTCACGTGAATGTAATGCTCCATATGAAAAAGTTTTTCTTGTAGTTTAATGCTTCTGTTATGCCATTGTGTATTCTATTTACTGAATAATGTTTCTAATCTCTTTTTATTCATATAATATTTTTTCATATTCTATTACTTGTGTTTTATGATGTATGTTTTTTTGGATATTATTTTCTAATGTATCATGAGTATACACATATAATTATTCCATTCAAACTTCAGATCATTTAATTTTATCTATTATTTTTAACCTTACTTTATATTTCATCTCACCATTTCTAATGTTTCTACTTCCCCACGATATGGTGATATGTAAAAACAAAGTGTCTAGAAAAGTATATTGTGTGGAGTGTTTTTGTGAGATGTTTAAGATATTTTCTGTATTAAGAAGTTGTATTTATATATATATGAAAAAAAAATATTTTACACAAATAATATGGTATTTACTAATTAAATATTTTTTTATAATACTCTAAATCTATAAATCACATAAGTTCTTAGTATGGGAATGTTACTAATTATGTAAAATAAAAGGTTATTGGGTATTTTTATAAATTCCTGTATGTTATGTATATTGTTTTTATTAATAGATATTAGTTTTTTAGCCTAGGGATCATTATTGATTATAATGATACCATCCGTCCTCATTTGATTGATAGAAAAAGACCATGTTTCAATAATGATTATGTGATTACAATTTCTTTCCCATATGATAATTACTTTTTATGGAATTATGAATTTATTCATTTTTAAAAGGTGTGAATATGTATTGTTTTTCATTATGTGATGTGTGAGACCAGAATAATATATCCCTTAAATAATTTGGTAAAGCCTTATCTCATGAGATCACTAGGAATAGGAAGATATCGTCAATTATTAAGTTACTATTTCAAATATGTGATAGGTTTGAATACAATTAAACAACTTTAGAATGCATTGAGTAATGATTTATATCTCTTTCTATGACATGTATGTGATTTGGGAGAAGAAATTGATATAATATATGACTTTATCCTCTATGTGATGATGGTTTTCATTAAGATCCTAAAAAAATAATTATTTTCTTATCTTAGGTATAGGATATATTCATATGTTATGTTTTTTGGATCATGGTTTTTGACTTATGTTTCAACAATTTTATTACTCATGTATTATGTTATTAAAAATTCATTATTCAATGATCTATGATTTATGATCAATACCATATTAAGATTTATTCTCTTTTATTAATTCCATAAACTATTATCATGTTCTCATAACCGCATGTTTATCTTATTCTCACTTATAATCTTTGATTCATTTCTCTAATTACAACCCTTACTAAGTATATTTTCTCAACATTTCATATGATTTAGTTTCCCTATATAATGAAGATGGTTATTATTGAGGATATTTCTATCAGTGTATCTTGTGTATTGAATTCTTATATATTAGTTAATGGTGTAAAATTAGTTATTCTATAGTATCCAAATAGACAAAAACTTTAGTTTTTATGGTATAAATAATTGTTTTACTAATGAATATTAATATAATATTCATTCATTATGCATGTGCACAATGCTCGAATCCCCTCATATAATCTCAAGTGATCTCATTCATGGTATCATAAGGTTTCTTATTATATTTTATAAGTTGATGAGTATTTTATTCAGGAAGTTTAATCAAGAACTCAATTTTTTTGTAAATATTGGAAGGTTCATGATTTTTTCTATTGGTGGATGGTATTAATTACCTTAATATAGGTATTTAATTGGTCCCAAAGGAAATTTGTTTGAAGGGCTGATTCACTTGTGTTTACAAGTTTCCATTTTATTTTTTATGTTATTGATGTGTTTTCATTCTTCTTTTTAAAAAATATTATTTCTTTATTGATATATATATATATATATGTCTATGTGTGTGATATTACTATGACTTAATTGATGGAATCATTAATCATAAAATACTAATTATTTAGACACCATAATGAAAAAAATCATGTGGAATTTAATATTTGATTAATGATTCCTATTAAATATATAAAAAATTAATTCAAAATATTTCTTTAAAAATAGATTTATATTGTAGGTTTTGATACTAAAATTTAATTTTATGGTTTTATACTATACTTTTTTATTGTTTTAGTGTCGTCTATTGTCATGGTTTTCAAATTTTGGAGATAGAATTTTGTGTTTTTATATGTCGGGATGTTGGTGATACTAATTGTTAACATGTCTATCATGGTTGAAAGTTGTTGATGTTCTTTCATAATGGATGAGACATTTAAAAATATATAATAGGTTCTATGGAGGATTATATAGGGAAGATAGTGTTCTGTTGGTTTCTGAAATGAGATGTGTAGAGGTTGAAATAGTATATGTTTTTGTGTTTTGTAAATGATATTATTGATCCCATATGGCTTTGGATAGTGAGTCTTAATATTGAATAAAAAAGTACCTAGGTAATATTTTAATGAAGTATGTGCTACAAATGAATTTGAAATACTCAAAATGAATGAATAACATCTAAAAAAATGTTTTTGGTGGATAAAAAATGCGGTATCAATATGTTATATGATACAAGGGATGTAACATGGTTACTAAATGGTAAATCGTGAGATAGTTAAATGATAGGTTGAAATGTAAAATTTTTAATGGCTATTGTGGTTATATTGTGTGAAAGGTGTGACTAGTTTTTATTATAGTAATTATTTGTTATGTCGGTGTGCGGAAGTGACAAAGTTGTGCTTATAACAGGTGGTATAATGAGGTTTGGTTTGAAACAAATAGTGATGGATTAATTTTGGATGTTTTCAAGAATAAATTTTAGAGTTTTAAATTCACACCAATTGATATAGAGAAACATACAACATATAATTGTTTTCTATTCGTGGTTATTTCTATGAACAAACCAATTTAAGATAAAATAGCTGAATAGTGTACTCATACTCTCCCATTTATGTGTGGTATTCACTATGATGTCTTATTGTAGTTATAATCATTAAATATGTAATTTATTAAGGTTATATTATTTTAAATGATATTTAACAAGGTTATAGGAATGTGAATATTATTCTTGGATGGTATAGTTCATAGTAAGAGGGGGTACAAGGTTTATGTCATTCATATTCATGGTACCAATCTATAATGGATATGTTTTTGAGACTGTGATGTGTAGTTATTATATTTAATATGGTTGTGTATATATAATAATGATGATGTGTCTATTCTATGTATCAAATACTGTGATATGTGAAATGGTGTAATATTTAATATATGTGGAAGGTAATGAGATAAATATGATGTTTTCTCTCGGTAATGAGAGTATAAAAGAAGTGGGAATGTGGTTGTAGGATTCCTTCCTGATATATTCATTTTATTTCATGTTATAATATTTGGATATTATAATGGTTGACTGATCCTTAGTTGATATGTATTATAGCTGATAAATTTAGTTTCATGTTGGTTGTACAGTTTGTTTACGGAGTAATTAATATACTTCTTCTATATTTTCTATAGTTGTGTTGAGGAGGATCATATTGAGTACAAATTTATTGTAATATCCTTGTATATAAATTTAACGCCCCGACCCCAGCTACCCAGAGTCGGTGCATTACTTTGTAACATTGGCATGATCACAAGAAAGATCAAATATCGAAAGACCGATTGGTTTAGTAGCCTTGGAAACACTAGATATATTCATAAGTTTTACATTACATAATAAAATGAAAAACTACTATAACAACATAATGTCTCCACAGTCCACACTATTATCCCCTCATAATATCCCTGCAGGTCATTCATAACTTACTTCTCCACGTCCTGGGGCAAATAAAACATAGAAAAGGGGTGAGCTCAAATGCCCAGTAAGGATAACAATATAGCGGAACATTCAAAATAAGCATAAAAATTTAAGGCAATGCATTACTAAAACAAAAGCCTTTTAAACTTGAACTTCAACATAGTATGGCAAAAGTAAAATGAAATAATGCCATTTACTTATTCACATGGATATTCTACTAATCGAATAATCACATGCAAAATCAATAACCACTTTCATAATGATGGAATGCATAATTCTAAACATTAATTTCTTTTCAAGGCCTCGTCCCAAGACCTTGGGGCTAACTGTAACCGGAACCCAACCCGGAGTGCCTCTAAAAACAGGACACCAACCCGGAGTGCCTCTAATAACCGGACACTAAACCGGAGTGCCTCTAATAACCAGAGACCAAACCGGAGGGCTTACTTTTACCAGTCCCTAACCTGGAGGGCTTACTTTTACCAGTCCCCAACCTGGAGGGCTTACTTTAACCAGTCCCCAACCTCGAACATACTTGTCCAACACATTCATATGAAGTAAAGGTTGAAATATAACATAAACATTCTTATTGGAACTAGCATACGAAATGTCAATACTTTACTCATAAACCATGAATGCTATACAAATGACACATCTACAGTCAAACATATCACAAAAATTCATTACAATATAGAAGTTTTATATCATAATAATTCAACTTCAAATAATCTTAAAATCCATCAAAGGTTTTTGACATAGATGAAAATATTTTTTTAAAAAAAATTATTGAGAGAAATATCCCTTTTTCATGAAAACATTTTAATGTTACACAATTTAAAAAGTAAGGCATTTAAATACATTTTTGAATCAAAGTGTCCCATACCACTTTGAAACTTTTGAATGGAATTAACACTTTTAAAACATTCATTTTCATATAATAAATCCTTACAAACCATTTTGAAAACGTGGACATAAATGAGGATGATTTAGAAGAATAAATATTTAAAACATTTAAAATGATGTTTTAGTAAAAGTTCCCTTAGAAATAATCCCTTTCAAAACTCTTTTATGAAATATGGACATGGATAGTAAATATGTCCCTCTAGATACTTACGTAAAGACAACCTCGGATATTAAAGTGATTGTGAAGTAAACCCTTATCAATTTGGTAACTTATGAAACATACAACCCATGAAAGATGTATCATACAATGAAAATGTAAATACACATAAGGTAATGTGTATTACACAAAGAATACAATTATGGGCAGTACATACACCACACAAAAGATAATAGTGGAAATATGGGATGAATCTCACGGAAATAAAGAGTGAGATGAAAACCCCTTACCACGTTAATCAACTGAGTCGTATGGACAAAAGTTAATAACCACCAAATTATTTACAGAATAACATGAATATAAAGATAATCATGATAATATATATCAAATTCCAGTACACAATACACCACTTTCAATAATTTAGTGGAGAATAATGGAAATCTCACGGAATTGAATGTGAGATAAGAAAATCCCTTACCTTGTACTTTTACTTGGTTGGGTTAGGTTAACCTCCTGTATAATATTGAAATAATTGTTATTAAATTATACAAGAATCATATATATTAATATCATATCATATATTATCTTTTAACTTTGCTTTGTTAATAATGTCTTAGTATTATCGTTGTTTCGGGTGTTAACTTACTCGTTTTATTTTATATGTTTTATTACGTAATCCATGTTTGTAATGGATAGGTTGTATATTATTCATATCCAGAATTATATCAAGTCCTTAAACATCATTTTTAAATCAGCAAATGATAATTATACTTGAATGGATATGATGGAGAATGAATCTCATCGCGTTCGTGGAGACGGTAGTCCGTACGTACACACGAGCAACAATATCATTCTTTTGATATTAAAATAATATATAAATGGATGGTATATCATATATAAAGAATCATTAACATGTTATATTTATTATTTACATGGGTTACACATCATTATTATACCCATCCAAATAATATTATATTGAATAACAATTACACCACGACGTGGAGACGGTAAGCCGTACGTACGCACGTATGGTGACATGTTATTCAAAGGGTGGATAGAATACTGAATATGGTTGTACCATATTTATAATAACATCACAGTATATGTGAGATACTGGAGTTATTATTTTATAATGGTATGAACAAAGAAAGGAGAAGTGGAAGAAGAAAGGAACTTGAAAAGGGGTGGTGAAAACATTACCTCTTCTTCGGGTTCTTCCTTTTTATTTGATCAAAAGGGCTCCTTAGGTTGGCATTCTGATCAAAATAAGGCCTCTAGGTTGTAGTGAGAGATGTTGGGAGAGTATATGGGCAGAGTTTGGCCGAACCAAAAGGCTTTGAAGGTGTGAATAAATGAGAAGAAGGAGTTCCCTTTTATAAGAGGGGTGAGGGGCACCTTTGGAAAAGCTAGAAATATTAATTTATAATAAATTAATATTCGGTTTCTAATGGCTCCAAAGTTGATTATTCAAAGGTTAAGGTGGGTATAGGTCGAAAACCACTCATCCAATAGAATTTAGACAGGTTTGGGTACTTATATTAACCTTATCTTTAAGTATTAACTCTAAGTTAATTAGTTTCACTTTTACAATGTCTCTTTGTATTTCTATATAATATGGTTAATAAACTTACTATATACATCCAAGCGACCCCAAAGTGGTCCATTAATGATTAACCTATCATGATATAAGTCTCTTGGCCGAACCTTAGATTTTTAGGAATTTAATATCAATTAATAATATAATATTTGTTTTAAGAACTCTTTTATGTCAATTTTGACACTATTCAATAGTTGATTTTTGTGAAACTCATAAAAGATATATTACTTCGAACAAAGTCAATTAAATCAATCCTAATATATCATATTATCCTAGAAAATTGGTTTAATTCATTACAAGTTTCATATTATATTTATTTGGGTATTTATAATATCAATTATTTTAAATTTTCACTATTATAGTAATTACTGCATCATCATTGTGTCATAAATAAAATATATTATTTAATGTCTAAAAATTATAAATAAAATATCATTATGTAGAAAATCGTTTTATCTTTCTAATGAATATTTATAATCTAAACTCCAACATATATAACCCTATGTAACAATTGTTTTGCTAAAAGATATATGCTTGTGTCATTTTTGTATTCATTTTAACTTAATTAAAATAAAGTGTCATTATCACTTACAAGTGGATCCATGGGGTCCCAAAATCGACCCAAAGATGCCCATGGTCGACCATGTATCAACCAATAGGGTTAATATACGTTTTAGGGTAATTTAGTATTATTATAATATTATTTTTTAACCCTTATTTACCGGATTTACCCTTAACCATGGTAAATAAAATTTTTACCGCAGTAATTATTCAAAATGTCTAAAAATAAAAGTTACCTATTTACACAATTTGAAAATCCTGATTCCAAATATGGAATCCATTTTCCTAAATTCAAAACACAGAAGTGGCAGAAATTAATTTAAAATTAATTCCCGTTGTCAAAACAAAAAGCGTGTTTTTAAGAGATAATAACTATCAAAATATTGACACTTGTTTATGTTCGGTTTAATTGTAAAATTATGTCCAATGACCAAAATTATATTAAATGGTAAAAATATATTCTAAATATACTTTAAAACCACTCAAATTCATAATTTATCACTATTAATTATTTTGATTAAAAAAGTTGTTTTTAATTAAAATTTAGTAATGTTCACTATTCATCAAAATATGAAAGTTATCCAAAAAGTACCAAAATTTCACCTTAGGCTAAATTCGATATTCCAAATCCAGAAATGAAGTCCATTTTAAAATATAAAATATATATAATTTCGAAAAGTAGGTATTACTATTCATAACGGCTAGTTTGATTGGTTGTGGTGTGTGTTAAAACTCAAGGTTGCGTACAACACACGCTACTGTATTATTCAAAGAAAGAGTACCGTGGAAGCTTGGGATGTTTCATTTTAAATTTTTTTGATGTCCCCATTTACTCAAAAAGTTTAAAATATTGTATTTAAAAAGGTTTCATTATTAAAAGTTGATAAAAGTGCAATACTAAAAATGAATCTGTTCTTATATTATGTCTAAGAAACTCATAATATGGATTCTAAAATTATAAGGATTATATAAAGTTTAAATTTTAGTTAATACTATTCATAACCTCTTTTGAATGGCTTGTTTGGTAAGTCATGGTGTGCTTGAACTCGGTGTTGCGTGCAATGCAAGTTATTGTATTATTTTAAAGAAATAACACACTATGAAATCTTGGGGTGTTACATTCTCCCCTCCTTCAATAAATTGCGTCCTCGCAATTTGAAATTGTTCTTCGAAAATAAAAGGTTGAAAATAAAAAATATCTTTGTGGGAAAACCCACATCGGAAATTGGGTTACTAAAATTTAGTCTTAATATGAGGAAATGAGAAATGAAAGGGTCACCTCCAAATTATGATCGCGATTAGGAGAACATTGGTGGCAATTAGAGACATATAATTGGAGGAAAAACGTAAATATTTATAGGTAGTGATTGAGGTCATCAATCACAAACACGTATAAAATTTAGGTCCTTAAACTCATCAATCTATGATGATTTGAAATACCATCGGTTCAACAAAATATAGGGTATTAGGATAACACATTTTTGACGTTTCAAAATATCTTAGTTGAAATCCCACATCGAAAAATGAATTAATGAGGCCTCTATTTAAAATAAAGAGTGGAAAGTATGAAGATTACCGAAAATAACACATACTAGGGTTCCATGTAGGAAAATATGGATATGGAAGAGAAATCTAACCATCAATTATCTCATGGAGAGTGGTAGAGAACATGGCTATGAAAAGGCCAACAATCCCAAAGCCATAAATTAGTGGTGATTTAAGGTACCATCTAGGACAACATTTTTGTTCTAAGTTCCATTTCTTAATGTTGAGGAATTTATTTATGAGATTGGATAAGATCATAAGGAGATATACTTACTTTATAATTAGAGTTTTTTCCATTAATAAATTTCTACCAAAAACTCATCTTTCACTCTAAAAGTTAATAGAATGTAAAAAAATTCTATTTACACTATTCGTACAGGGTTCCAAAATAAACGAATTTATAATTAATCTACCAGATCTTTTAAAAAAAACTACATTATTTAATCCAGGACATCTCTTGGGCCAGTGGTAGGTGATACACCCTTGTCGCCCTTCGGTTGCGGGTTCAAGTCTCGCGGCCTTGCCGGACGCGACGGGTTGCCGCCCGACCTCCGGGATGTCCTTTTATGGTAATCCAAAATTAATCTCAAACTAGAATTTATCCCAAATATTTCTGACCAATCTCACAGTCCAACATTTATAAGGAATTTAAACATAATGTAGATCCTTTTTACCACGTAATAGCATATTAATACCTTCATCATGTATTCTTTTAATACACTGAAACATCCTGAATTACCATATTCCTTATTGATTACATTCATGCTCCCTTATTCCATATAGAATGCTGGATATACCTCATCAATACAAAAATGTTTTAAACCCCAACAATAATGGAATATACAAATCATTAATCAGTTCCAAGGTAGTCAAGAATATCCAATATAATTTATCCAAAATAATCACATATTATTCCAAAATCACTACCTCAGTATCAGAACTATATTATGATTTATCATTCTCTCAACCATATATTTTCCAAAAATTTATCCTGCTATTGAGTCACTTTTCTTTGTTCCACACAATCTCAAGTCCTTAATGAAATAGTACTGCAGTACAATCCTTATATACTCCATAATTATTATAACAAGTACATTGTTGATACAACACTCAATTGACATAATCAGCATAAGAACTCTAATCATTCCTCTTCATCTGTGGTAGTATCATAACTTGATTATTATCCAATAACATCATTTGCGGCATAGTCTGATGACTGGGACATAGGTTCGTGTAGTGTCCAAACTCCTTGCAAATGAAGCATTGTACATTTAAAACCATTTTCTTACCCTTTCAGTCACGTACTTTGTGCCCTTTTCATCCACACTTATAACAAACTCCCATTCCTTTCAGGCAAGTTCCAGGGTGTTTCTTTCCACAGTTACCACATATGGGAAAATTCTTCTTGTTCCTCTTCCCTTTATCCATCCTTCTCTCTTCCACTCTTTTCTTATATTGCTTCCCTTCAAAGCCATAGGACTCAGTAAACTCTTTACTTATCTTATCAACACATGATATTATTTCTTCATATGATGATAATACATGCGAGACAATTTCTCTTGTAAATTCTGGATTAAGACCATAAAATATATGATCCTTCTTTCTCTTTGTTTCATGTGCATTTATGGAGTTCTCATTCCTTCTACTAGGCGCCATTTCTAAACATTGGAATACACTAGATTAGTTTATGAATAACAATACCTAATCCCAAACTTTTAAAACACATAACATAAATTAAATAGTTTATGGATATAATCCATAATCATAAAAATGTCTCCTTTGAGGATGTATATACTCATAAACCCTTCATAATGGTTTGTAAAGAAAATGAGAATTATCCTAAGCATATCCCCCGGGAGTGTTGAAACCAAGAGTGCAGCAAGGCCTGTTGTCGTGCACCAGTTCCCGTTCGAGTCTAGCTCAAAGCGGTGTTTTCGGGTTTTACCCCTAGGTACATCTATGCCAGAGCCGCCTCTACCTGCTCGTATCCAGACAGGGATGTATTGCTCGGAAAAATCACAAAATCTAAACAATACCAAAATTCTAGGAAGTTCTTCTATACTAATCCTCAAAGTTCATCTTAGGTCTATGTGCTCTAATCAGATTTTATCTAAATCTAGCTTCCAAGGTTTTTACTAAACTTCCTCTGATACCAACTGTAATGCCCCGACCCCAGCTACCCAGAGTCGGTAAATTACTTCGTAACATTGGCATGATCACAAGAAAGATCAAATCTCGAAAGACCGATTGGTTTAGTATCCTTGGAAACACTAGATATATTCATAAGTTTTACATTACATCATAAAATGAAAAACTACAACAACAACATAATGTCTCCACAGTCCACACTATTATCCCCTCATAATATCCCTGCAGCTCTTTCATAACTTACTTCTCCACGTCCTGGGGAAAATAAAACATAGAAAAGGGGTGAGCTCAAATGCCCAGTAAGGATAACAATATAGCGGAACATTCAAAATAAGCATAAACATTTAAGGCAATGCATTACTAAAACAAAAGCCTTTTAAACTTGAACTTCAACATAGTATGGCAAAAGTAAAATGAAATAATTCCATTTACTTATTCACATGGATATTATACTAATCGAATAATCACATACAAAATCAATAACCACTTTCATAATGATGGAATGAATAATGCTAAACTTTAATTTCTTTTCAAGGCCTCGTCCCAAGACCTTGGGGCTAACTGTAACCGGAACCCGACCCAGAGTGCCTCTAATAACCGGACACCAACCCGGAGTGCCTCTAATAACCGGACACCAACCCGGAGTGCCTCTAATAACCGGACACCAACCCGGAGTGCCTCTAATAACCGAAGACCAAACTGGAGGGCTTACTTTTACCAGTCTCTAACCTGGAGGGCTTACTTTTACCAGTCCCCAACCTGGAGGGCTTACTTTAACCTGTCCCCAACCTGGGACATACTTGTCCAACACATTCATATGAAGTAAAGGTTGAAATATAACATAAACATTCTTATTGGAACTAGAATACGAAATGTCAATACTTTACTCATAAACCATGAATGCTATATAAATGACACATCTACAGTCAAACATATCACAAAAATTCATTACAATATGGATGTTTTATATCATAATAAGTCAACTTCAAATAATCTTAAAATCCATCAAAGGATGTTGACATAGATGAAAATGTTTTTTTTAAAAAAATTATTGAGAGAAATATCCCTTTTTCATGAAAACATTTTAATGTTACACAATTTATAAAGTAAGGCATTTAAATACATTTTTGAATCAAAGTGCCCCATACCACTTTGAAACTTTTGAATGGAATTAACACTTTTAAAACATTCATTTTCATATAATAAATCCTTACAAACCATTTTGAAAACGTGGACATAAATGAGGATGATTTTGAAGAATAAATATTTAAAACATTTAAAATTATGTTTTAGTAAAAGTTACCTTAGAAATAATACCTTTGAAAACTCTTTTATGAAATATGGACATGGATAGTAAATATGTCCCTGTAGATACTTACGTAAAGACAACCTCGGATATTAAATAGATTGTGAAGTAAACCCTTATCAATTTGGTAACTTATGAAACATACAACCCATGAAAGAGGTATCATACAATGAAAATGTAAATACACATAAGGTAAAGTGTATTACACAAAGAATACAATTATGGGCAGTACATACACCACACAAAAGATAATAGTGGAAATATGGCATGAATCTCACGGAAATAAAGAGTGAGATGAAAACCCCTTACCACGATAATCAACTGAGTCGTATGGACAAAAGTTAATAACCACCAAATTATTTACAGAATAACATGAATATAAAGATAATCATGATAATATATATCAAATTCCAGTACACAATACACCACTTTCAATAATTTAGTGGCGAATAATGGAAATCTCACAGAATTGAATGTGAGATAAGAAAATCCCTTACCTTGTACTATTACTTGGTTGGGGTAGGTTAACCTCCTGTATAATATTGAAATAATTGTTATTAAATTTTACAAGAATCATATATATTAATATCATATCATATATGATCTTTTAACTTTGCATTGTTAATAATGTCTTAGTATTATCATTGTTTCGGGTGTTAACTTACTCATTTTATTTTATATGTTTTATTATGTAAGCCATGTTTTTAATGGATAGGTTGTATATTATTCATATCCAGAATGATATCAAGTCCTTAAAAATCATTTTTAAATCTGAAAATTATAATTATACTTGAATGGATATGATGGAGAATGAATCTCATCGCGTTCATGGAGACGGTAGTCCGTACGTACGCACGAGCGACAATATCATTCTTTTGATATTAAAATAATATATAAATGGATGGTATATCATATATACAGAATCATTAACATGTTATATTTATTATTTACAATAGTTACACATCATTATTATACCCATCCAAATAATAATATATTGAATAACAATTACACCACGACGTGGAGACGGTAAGTCGTACGTACGCACGTATGGTGACATGTTATTCAAAGGGAGGATAGAATACTGAATATGGTTGTACCATATTTATAATAACATCACAGTATATGTGAGATACTGGAGTTGTTATTTTAGAATGGTAAGAACAAAGAAAGAAGAAGTGGAAGAAGAAAGGAACTTGAAAAGGGGTGGTGAAAACATTACCTCTTCTTCGGGTTCTTCCTTTTGATTTGATCAAAAGTGCTCCTTAGGTTGGCTTTCTGATCAAACTAATGCCTCTATGTTATATTGAGGGATGTTGGGAGAGTATTTGGGCAGAGTTTGGCCGATCCAAAAGGCTTTGAAGGTGTGAAGAAATGAGAAGGAGGAGTTCCCTTTTATAAGAGGGGTGAGGGGCACCTTTGGAAAAGATAGAAATATTAATTTATAATAAATTCATATTCGGTTTCTAATAGCTCCAAAGATGATTATTAAGAGGTTAAGGTGGGGATAGGTCTAAAACCACTCAACAAATAGAATTTAGATAGGTTTGGGTACTTATATTAACCTTATCTTTAAGTATTAACTCTAAGTTAATTAGTTTCACTTTTACAATGTCTCTTTGTATTTTTATATAATATGGTTAATAAACTTACTATATACATCCAATCGACCCCCAAGTGGTCCATTAATGATGAACCTATCATGATATAAGTCTATTGGACGAACCTTAGATTTTTAGGAATATGATATCAATTAATAATATAATATTTGTTTTAAGAACTCTTTTATGTCAATTTTAACACTATTCAATAGATGATTTTTTTAAAACTCATAACAGATTGATTACTTCGAAAAAAGTCCATTAAATCAATCCTAATATATCATATTATCCTAGAAAATTAGTTTAATTCATTAAAAGTTTCATATTATATTTATTTGGGTATTTATAATATCAATTATTTTAAATTTTCACTATTATAGTAATTACTGCATCATCATTGTGTCATAAATAAAATATATTATTTAATGTCTAAAAATTATAAATAAAATATAATTATGTCGGAAGTCTTTTTATCTTTCTAATAAATATTTATAATCTAAAATCCAACATATATAACCCTATTTAGCAATTGTTTTTCTAAAAGATATATGCTTGTGTCATTTTTGTATTCATTTTAACTTAATTAAAATAAAGTGTCATTATCACTTACAAGTGGATCCATGGGGTCCCAAAATCGACCCAAAGCTGCCCATGGTCCACCATGTATCAACAAATAGGGTTAAGACACGTTTTAGCGTAATTTAGTATTATTATAATATTATTTTTTAACCCTTATTTACCGGATTTACCCTTAACCATGGTAAATAAATTTTTTACCGCAGTAATTATTCAAAATGTCTAAAAATAAAAGTTACCTATTTACACAATTTGAACATCCTGATTCCAAATATGGAATCCATTTTCCTAAATTCAAAACATAGAAGTGACAGAAATTAATTTAAAATTAATTCCCGCTGTCAAAACAAAAAGCGTGTTTTTAAGAGATAATAACTATCAAAAGATTGACACTTGTTTATGTTCGGTTTAATTGTAAAATTATGTCCAATGACCAACATTATATTAAATGTTAAAAATATATTTTAAATATACTTTAAAACCACTCAAATTCATAATTTATCACTATTAATTATTTTTATTAAAAAAGTTGTTTTTAATTAAAATTTAGTAATTTTCACTATTCATCAAAATATGAAAGTTATCCAAAAAGTACCAAAATTTCACCTTAGGCTAAATTCGATATTCCAAATCCATAATTGAAGTCCATTTTAAAATATAAAATATATATAATTTCGAAAAGTAGGTATTATTATTCATAACGGCTAGGTTGATTGGTTGTGGTGTGTGTTAAAACTCAAGGTTGCGTACAACACACGCTACTGTATTATTCAAAGAAAGTGTACCGTGGTAGCTTGGGATGTTTCATTTTAATTTTTTTTATGTCCCCATTTAGTCAAAAAGTTTAAAATATTGTATTTAAAAAGGTTTCATTATTAAAAGTTGATAAAAGTGCAATACTGAAAATGAATCTGTTCTTGTATTATGTCTAAGAAACTCATAATATGGATTCTAAAATTATAAGGATTATATAAAGTTTAATATTTTGTTAATACTATTCATAACCTCTTTTGAACGGCTTTTTTGGTAAGTCATGGTGTTCTTTAACTCGGTGTTGTGTGTAGTGCAAGTTATTGTATTATTTTAAAGAAATAACACACTATGAAATCTTTGGGTGTTACAATAAATATACATTTCATGATTCCATGGAAATATAGGGGATTAAGCTGAATATTTATAACATAGTTTCATTGAAGATACTAAGGGGTAACCATCACATCTGTTTCTTATTGTCATTATATTTTATATACTATATTATCGTAATAGATTCATTTATTTTTAGGTCATTTATCATTCAATTTTAAAGAGTTTATTTTTCATATTTATATATTTTCGTAGGATTTAATTAGTCAATTCCTCCAATTTTCTTAATTAATACTCTCAAATCCATTCAAAAAACTGGGACATATTGATCGAATGACTTCTTAGTGACTCACATTTTCAATTCAATCCTCGGAGTGGTTTCTAGTGGGGGTTGTTCATGAAAATGTTGTTTTAGAGATATGGATTAGTTTCATGATAGAGTTTATATTTAGTAACTAATGGTGATTTTTTGGAACTAGTATGAAAATAGTGTTTGTGGAACAGAGTGTGCGATATGACATTGAAGACTAACTTGGACACATACAATTAGGACCCCCTATGATCCGATTTAGTTACAATAATCATACTAAACACCTTAGCGAATGAAATATTAATTACATTTTAGATACATAGGATATGTACATATATCATGATTAATTATGTGTGTCATTAAGATAGGGGTTTCATTCATAAGTTAAATGAATAAAATTTAAATAATTCTTTTCTATTTAAATTTGGAATTTTCCAATTTATTTTAAAGGCATTATGTAGTTTTTTTCCATGTGTGGTTCATGTTAATATATTGTAGTGAAGTAATCCATTTTTCCATTAATGGGTTGATCAGACTGAGAATAATGTGTCATAGAGAATGATGTTCTGTGAGTTTCCATTTCACAGATTAGTGAAGTATGAGGGGATAATCAATAACATGAAGATAGAGTGGTAGTTGGGGAAGATTTATATTGATTTAAACTATATCCATTTTGAATAAGTGTATCATTTTACTATATATTTATTTGGATGATAGAGGATGTATTCTTGTGGTGGATCATGTTAATTGGAAGTCGGAATAAGGATAACATTTTAGGGGATGAATTTAGAAGAATTTTAAAGAATAACTATTTTCATCGATAATGAGTGTAGTAAAGTGATATGTTTTACTCTCCATCAAACATGAGAGCATGAGTGTGAGAGATATCATTATCTATTTTGAGGCTATTCATTTATTTTCCTTATCATTTTTTTGAGGTGTCTATAGTATGGTGTTGAATGATGGGGATCCTCCAAGTAATTCATTATTAGTTTACCTAATTTAAATTTCATGGATATTATAAATTAAAGAAGAGGGTGGGGGTAATTGAGAACTTTTATACAAAATCAATATCTTCTCACGAGATAATTTTTCCTGGTTAATAGAATATTAGTGAATTAGATAGATGATCATGGATATTGGGGCCATCGACATTAAAATTGGAAGAATTCTTTTCAAAATTGTTTTCTTATCAATTTTAGGAGGCATATAGTTCACATTCACCTACTCAGAGATTGGTTTCAATTGGTCTGTCACATAATATTTATGGTAACATGTGATTTAAATTCCTAAACTCTCTCAGAAATAATCCATATCGAGGTGTGTATTAGACATTTCTTCCTCAACAATATCTTTCATAGGGGTCGTACAAGCAATATAGAGAATATGATTTTACCATCCATTAGTATATGAATCAGGTATATGAAAACCTCCTAAATTCTTTCATCATCAGGGATATATTGATGAGTGTGGTTGTGGATGCAGTAACAAACAAATCCACTGGGGGAAATGTACTGGATGTGGAATTATGAATACAGTGGAGATTATAGCATCATGAAGGACATATATCTTCTAAGGTGTCATATATTTATTTCCAACCTTTTATTTTTTGTTATATTTTTCTATAGAATGACATTAAATAATTGGAATGACCAGGGGACTAATGTGGGAGTGGAATTCCCTTCCAATTGTGTTGATTTTCTTACTTATAAGGGAGTTGATTTTTTCTCATATATGTAATGGCTTAAAATATTTCTGGGATCCCATTAGTATGTTGGGGATTTCAATTAATTTTTGAAAAACCTTATGATTCCATACTTATAATAATTTTTTTTATTTAATATTCACATTCATTGAATAATTTTAAGGGAGTGTAACATTCTATGACGTTGAAGACCATTTCAAGTGCTTCTTAGTGGGAGTGATAATCCGCATGGTCATAGGCATTTAGATCCCCTTTTCCCCAGTTTGTGTAGTTGTCTATATATTCAATGGAGGGGATAATAATGATATTCCAAAAAGTTTTTAAGGAATTCAAATATTTTTTATTATAAATTGCTTTGATGTTACAAAATATATGTGATATCGAGTTAGATATAGAATTTTATCATAGTACCTCATTGATTTATATTTCTTCATACCAGATTACATTTTCTAATTACTGATATTTGAGGATTCCAAGAGGGTATTTGATGTGAAAACCTTCATCATGCTTATTTTATTCCCATGGGATATTTATGTGAAATATTTTATTCTATGGTTGTGTAACAACCATTGGTCGTTGGATTTGGTGATAATAAAGAAAATATATAACATTCCAAGGAATAATGGTTTTCTTAATTAATGTAAGGGATCTTTCTAATTTTCAATGATTGATTTTTGATCTGGGTATCATCATATGAGGTTGGAGAAGTGATATATCAGAAAGACTACATTCTAAAGTCATTATGTGAACTGTGAGTTTATAGTTTTAATTTTTATTTTCAAGAACACTGTAAATATTTAAATGGGACTCATGATCTCTATGTTTCAATATTAATTATATTAGTTCATAAAGTTGTCCATCAATGAAATTAGTGTGTATTTGATGT
Source organism: Viscum album (assembly GCA_963277665.1). NCBI lineage: Eukaryota > Viridiplantae > Streptophyta > Magnoliopsida > Santalales > Viscaceae > Viscum > Viscum album. Next base: position 1,008,807,383 of record OY728156.1, read on the forward strand.
TAGTGGTGGATCATTTAGAGTGTCAAAATGATATTTTACAAGTCTATTATAACCAAGAACACTATGGAATGTTTTTTAAATATATTTTTTGATGTGTGGTGTTTATTTACCCAAACATGTGGTGTATCAGTAGGAAATGGATGCCCTTACATTTATGATTGCGGTTTCTATTTATTAGAAATCAACCAATAATATTTTAGATGTCAGTAGTCTTAATAATATCCTAGGTTATTATCAGAGTTGGGAGTATGAGTTCACTTATATTATACCCCATTTTACATTTGTGACTGTTCTGGACCAGGATGTTATATAGACTGATCAATATCCCGAGAGGTTTGAATACATTAAGGGGAACATAATTAGTTCCCCTTTCATTGGTTTTTATAATAGTGAGTGGTATTTCTGGTTTTTGATAACACACCCCTATTTGGATTGGGTTGTGTCATGAATAAAAAAATTATAGTGATCTCATGAGGTCTTAGTCAGTTTAATCCCCATGAGTATAAATATTTCATCCATGACCATGAGTTTTTTAGAATAGAATTTTCTATAATTCTTTCTAATCAATTCTGCATTAGAGAGAACATCATGTTATTTATATATAAAAATATATTTTGGTATATTTTTTAGAAGTGGAATTAAAATATACATTGTTGGTGGTTTATGGAGTTCTGGATGGTATGTGACATAGATATATCTTATTACCTAGGAAATTGGAATATATTTTCTAATATGATGAGCAGTAATTCATAGGGAGAATCTAGTTAGGATTCTTTATAAGCATTAAGTGTAAAGGTAGAGATTTTATCAAATCCTATTCATGTGTATAAGGCGGGTGGAAGAGGTTACATATACCATATTACAATACTATTATCCTTATTTAATCTGGTGGACGAGTGTTTTTTGGGAGACCTAGAGGATGTATAAATTTGTTATCACACATCCCATGATATTTCAAGTAACTGATGGTTTAAGAGTAAAAATATCATGATACGTATTAAGGGATACAATTTATTCTATAAGTGATGTGTGGGGAGACTCTTTATGAATTTAAAATCCAACACTTTGTTGTAGATCCTGGTATATTTAAGCTTCATCATAACTTCAAGATTTTTCTTAGTTTACTAAGAAAATGTTCTCTGTAGAAAATAATTATTTTCAATATTAATTATTCTAATCAGAATATAAAGTGAATCATGTCTCTTTTCATTAGTTACATCCACTAAAAATTTTGAGTGGTATTTGTCGAAATCTTGATGGACTTCGTGTCTTGTTTGTCTTTCACCCAAGGAGGTCATTTTATTTTTTGGGTGATTTTAGACCAACTAATTTTTTTTACATAATTTCATGTGATCATGGTTTCCATTATTGGGTATTGTATAGTTGTGATGTATTTTTATGAAATAATGATGCTTTATGGATTATTATGTACTGTAATCAATGAATAGGTTATTCGACTGACCTCGTGTGTTTATATGGGTCTTCGGTATGCATTTCAATATCAACTAAGTTTTATCACTTTTTCTATTCTCAGAAAAATAGAAAAGATAGAAGAGAATAGTCAGAATTTGGATGATATTCTATTTGAATGTGTCTTATGTATTCGGAGATTATGGTTAAAAAATATACCTTTTTCTTAGCATTCATATAATAATAGAAATCATTATTCAATCAGCACAGATTTTCTCTATGTATTTTATGTGTGACCATTAAAATCTATATTTTGTTGGACTAAGGACAGAGAGTTATTAGTTTTTAGAAAATTCGTGTTTGATAAAACAACATCGAATGTTAAGATAATTTAGTAGAAAATAAAGGTGGTATAGGAATGACTTGTGTACCACTATAATCCTATAAAGATACCAATGGAGTTTGGGGATATATATTTTTTTCTTGAGGGTTTCTACATATAATGGAAAATAGAATTCAGGTCAAGGATTTATTTTTCATCCTAATTGTCTTTGTCCTTATGTGGTGTTAGGACACATTAGATACGTTTCATATTCATTGGTTCATCCCCCACAATTAGAGAAGATAGTTTATGACATTAATGTTTCGCAAACATTATATATATCTTCATGATGACTCCTATATGATTAATTAGTTTTTAATTTCATTTCAATGATGGAATTATATTTTTTGGAGTATCCAATAATTATTCAAGAATATCATAATAAGATACAACATAGGTGATCAATTAGTTTCTATTTTCGTGTTTTTTAGTGGCATTGTTGATCAAGGGAATGTATGTGGGAAGAAAGTCATAAATTCATTCTTATAAAATTGTTCAATTTAGAATATTTTTTTCTTATTATTGAGATATTTGGTGTTGGGATGAAATTAATGTGATACCAATTTATGTTATTTCTATTTAGGTTATTTATTTTATGTATTGTATTATATTTGGTGATATAATTTTACGACATGCGATGTATCTCTTAGTAGAGTTTTAGGGTGGTTGTTGATGTTTTATTATTTGGTTTATATTTATATTATCAATGATTAGAATCATTTTAAAGGAATCTAATGTAATAACATATATATTCTTGGCCAATTACATTAGGAATTTCAATTTTTAGGGTTATTATGATAAATATGAAGGGTGATTGTTGGAGGAAAATGAGATTTTTCTGAGAGTGTTGAGTTATTGTGTGTTGGAATTTGTGAAACCATTGGAGTTCAGCTGTAAGGATGTGTCAGAGGGTAAGGAAGTGTCATGGATAAGATGTGTAGGCTACAATAGTTGTATTTTGAGCTGTTTTGTGAATGATGTATGGGTTGTGAAATGGTATGTATTTTCACAATATGAATTATTTTTTGGGATAAATTTGATGGAGTATAAAACAATAAATATTATAGTGGAATCTTATGAATGGGTTTTATAAATTTTATGTTTTATTTTTTAAAATCTCATTTTGGTGGCATGGAGGCTAGTCAATATAAAACATAATTTTTTGTGAGATTATATCATAACTCCATAAATTTACATTATGGTATGTCAATATCTATTATGTTGAAAAACCACTGAATAATATTTTCTAGTTTTGCAATTTTTGGTTTCGATGGGATATGAAACTTATTCCATTTAGTGGTTTATTTTTAATACCTAATAATTTTATGTACTGTTTTAGTATTTCATATTGATAATATTTAGGCACAAATTCCTTTATTTATATTTAATTAATCATATTTAACTATGACTTAGATAGGTAGAAATATCATAAGGGACGATATAGATATCAATATTTCTATTGAAAAATACCCATCTGGGATTGAGAATGATCTAATTTTTAGTGATTCTATAATATCTAGTGACACTATAAATTTTGTATTCTATCTATAATCATGAATTTTCAATTTATTTCTCTTATGATTGGTTAGACTAAGGTACATACATAGAGACCATTGTAAACCCCTTGATTATATTTATAACTCAGCCTTGAGAGATCATCCAGTTGTTATCTAGGATGAGGTTTACTTCCCTTTCTCTTAGTTTTACTTTTTTTCATTCATTGAAGGAAAAAAAGTGTTATTTGTTTTTTTCCAAGTGATGTTGGGATGATTGGTTAATGTGGAATAGTGTGTTATATGTTTCTGAGTATTCTATCATGTGATCTTGTCCCTAGTTTTGTCCATTTTCGTATATATGTACATTGTTGTGCCTTCGATTAAGGAATGAGATTCAAAAAATATCCCTTTCTACATAAATCATGGATGTCTCAAAACAATTATCCTTGGGTTGATGGTTATAATTAACTATATCATAATAATTAATTGGGATGAAGAGAAATTCATTTTCAACGGAAAATCAAAGGGGTTTACATATTTCTATTTTATTTCTTTGTGATTGATAGATTTTTCTTGTTATTGATGAATTTATTTATTCTATGAGATATAAATTTTAATTTCTGATGACTATGTGACTGCATTTATGGAAACAAATTGGATAAATTTTTTAGCATGTAAATATGGAAATGAACTATTTATGCAGAATATAAAATTAATGTAATGATCCTTGTTTAAGTAAGATTTAATTAATGTAAATGATCAAATTAGAATAGGGGTATATGAAATAGCATTCTGTTTAAATTGATTATTATGTTATACTGGTAATCATTCAATTATTTCATTTGTCTGTGTTATTGTGGTGGTGTAATATTATTGGTATATTTGGGTGTTGTCATTTCATTAGTAGCGAGTTATGTGGTTGGCTAGTATGGTATCCAGTGTCGATAGTGGTTAATGATGTGGAATTTTAGGTATAAAATTATATGACATGGAAGAAATGGTATGTAAGGTTATATGTGTAATGATGTCTTGTGGTGGATGTTGGAATGAAATACTTGAAGGTTTATATAGTGGCTATTTCTGTGTTATGGTGGCGGAATTTAGTTTCATTATGGCTATTGAAGGTGAATTGTAATAAAGAATATAGAAGTGGGTCTAGGTTGGATTTGAATGATCCATGGGGTATAAATTAATTTATAATAAATGAAATTAATGTGATATAATAGGATTATATATATGTTATTGGTAAAAAATCATTTTAAATTGTGTATATAATTAGATGAGATAATAAATTTAATATATCATGTAGATTGTAATTAAGGAAATGATTAAATGATGTCATTCAATGGTAAATTGTAAATTTTTATTGTTACTATTTTTTTGGATTGTGGTTATTGTTTTTGATATAATAATTTTGAGTGATGGTTTTACATAGTTGTGATTGTGTGGTGGTTGAAATGGTTGTTAACGTAGTATTCGATGTCATCCCTTAAAGTTTAGATTATGAGTGGTAATATTACACTTGTATTTTCAAATGATTTTCTAATCACCCCACCCAAGACAGATCACCTGGTTGATGCCTAATTATTTTGTTTTTTGGGTTCTTGTGTGGTTATCATAGGTAATGAGGGAATAAATATATAACTAAAAACTATATACACTACCCCATAAATATTTCGTGAAAAATATGATGACTCATAGTAGGAATAATAATACAGATGTAGTGCCTAATGGTTATAGTAGATGATATACTAGCTTACATGGCTATGAAATTTTGATTACTATTCTTTGTGGCAGTCATTCATTGCAGGTGAAGGGCATGTGGTTGATGTATATAATGTTCATGATACATTGTTATGATGAATATTTGTGATGATTTTATGATGTGGTGTTGAGATATAGTATTATGTTGTTGATATTTGATTATAGTGATGTTCGTGTGACACATGGTGTGATAATGATATAGAATATTGCATACATAAGCTCATATATGGAAGTGATTTGGAGAAAACTAGAGTTTTCTATTGGGGTGTGTGAGATAAAAATTGGTAGGATGTAGTTGAATAGTGACTTCTTAATATAATATTTATTAATATTGTTTTTATATTAGGATGTGATATTAAGGGAGCAAGCCATTGTGAGGTGGGATGATAGTTTATGTCATTAGGTGCATTTTAGATCAGTTATTTCTTCACTAATTCATAAGTATTATTCTTTGATGTTTTCATATGTTTTCCTAATGAGGATTATTCTATGATTTCATGTTTGATCACCCTAAAATATTATATTTATTAATTCATGTTTCTATGGATAATTTATAGATCATGATGTTAATTAATACCTCATTTCATTGTTATGAGTTTAGTGGGGTCATAACATGATCACCTATATATTTAAAAACCCAATAGAACACTTGATCAATATTCAATAAATCAACATGAATGGAAAAAGAAAAACACATGATAGAGTAATTTCTATGTAATCCATCATATAATATTTATTGTATTCATAATCAATATCACCAATGAAGTAAATTGATGCTTCCTATATTTATGTTGGTATAACATTTTTGGATACTTGGTTATATTAAGAGGACTCTCAATCAATGAAGACAATCTAGAAACATCCCTTAATATTGACTTGTATTTGGAGAAGGGAAGGGATATATGGGATCAGATATAATTTCCCAATTGATTATCGATAATTTAGTTGTCATGTCTGTGAAAGATGATTTCATTTGAGTTCATGAGATTGTTTATAAATAGACACATAATATTTAATGCATTATAATGAAGGATATGTGTAACATCCCGAGTCGGGTTTTGCGTGATGATGGCTGAAGCTGGTTCACTACATGACCTCAATAGAAACACTCAATACTCTAGAGGAATCCGACAAGAATTGAGGGTTTGGTATGTATTTCATCATGAGAATATACCATCTTTCATCAGATTAAAACACCATCAAAAATTGATTAAAAAATGGGGATGTATATATAACCAGAACAATACTCTTGTCACAAGATAACTAGACAAGAAGTATAATACTCAATTGACTGTAAAAACATGTTATCCCAAAATAAATTTCTACTGACTATAATGAACCTAGAAATAATGACACTATGTCTCACAAGTGTGTTCTAAACCATGTCTCATCCCATCATTCAAGCTAAATCCCAAATCAACAATCCAACCATAATAATTTCCCCTTATCCTATCCTACAACAATATAATCTTGTTAGGAACCAATCAGGGAACCCAAATAGGGTGTGAGTAAAACTCAATAGGACACCACCAATAGAGTCTAAAAAAAGAATGTCCGAAGGTGGTGTATGTATTACTATAATAAATATTTACAATTCATAAATAACCAGTTATTAAATTATCATTTTTTTATAAAACTACATAAAATATAGGGATCCCAAGGAGACACGTACCATATACTGGCTTCATCTTTTGCAGAATCTCAATGTGTTTCCTAGGTAATATTATATTTTAATACCGGCTTCTTGTCAGAGATCGATGTATTTAATGGTGCCATGATGTCTCTATACCTAATTCAACTCATGCCAGAATTAGAAATATTCTCATGTGAGGCTATAAATCATAGTTCCATTATCTATATTCCATAGTTTCCCATTTATATGAATCATTTCCAAAGTTATCATTATCACAAATGTAAGTAAGATGAACATGTTACCATTCTCACTCCTCAATAGAATTACCATGTTCCCTTTCTCTTCACTCATACGTAAGATGACCATGTTGCCATGCTTACTCTATAATAGAATGACAATGTTCTCATTCTCTTTACTCATACATACAATGACCATGCTACCATATATTCTACTCAATTTATAATGTCCATGTTCCCATTCATTTATAGACAATAAAATGATAAATAATTATCCACATCAATTCCATTACTAATCCAACAATTATTTAAGAACACAAAACCCATTAGTTAACAGAACAATTAACTAAACGCCACAATCCCAATAATTAATTCCATAATTTATTAACCAATATCTAAATTCAAATCCATTGATTAATTTTTTAGAATTAATTGCATCATACTAAATCTCAGCTCTTCATAATTAATCGCACAATTAATTATCTAAATCATAATCCCAATTGACATAATTTATTCACATTTAATTATCTCAACATATCCAATTAAAATTTTCATTATTAATTTTCTAGATTAAAATTACTAAATAATTTAATCAGTTTACCAAATTAATTATAAAATAAAAAATCCTCTTTGTCTCATGAATAATTCCTCAAATGATCATTTAATACAACAATGCTTCGATAAATCAATTAGTCAGCCTAATTAACCAAATTTAAGAAAATAAATTTCTAAAGGAAGCCAATAGTTCTACAATTTTTCATATGTTAATCAAATCCATAACAATGGATTTTATATTTTAGACCACCAACCTCAATTCATTGATGGACGTTCTCCTAATGAAAATCCGCAAAATCCGAGTAGCGCAATGATGTGGATATGAGTTTTGGATATAAATCCCATGCAATGAGTGGATCTTCAATTTGTGATTTCAATCAAGAATAAAGGGGTTCTGATGGCCTTATAATCCCTCATGGTTGATGGGAGAACCTTCCCTTCCCCTTAGGAATGTAAAATCCGATGATAGTACCACACAAGAGAAGAAACAGGTCATTAAAACAAAAAAATGAGTCAGATCCACAATTTTAGGATCTCATTGTTGTCTCACGCATAGTTTACATGCTTAGTTAGACAAATCATGTGCTAACCATACATTATCCACTACTTCTACAGGGAGCTCGCACAGTTTCCCCACATGGCCTCCCAAGATGTGCTTCAACCATGTCAAATCTACTGCCTTAAAAGACCGAATGGTTCACTATTTCTCCAAGACAAACCCAATGTTTATACAAATTGTGCACCAATCATGCACTGCCCTTTTTTAAAAAATATTCTTAGAATCCCCATAAACACACCCCAAGTAATAACTTTCATAAAAGGTACATAATTAGAAACCAAAATTACCTAAAATAACACAAGAGAAAACTCCAAAAATGGTTAGGATCTTATAGTCTCCCCACCTTATAATAGTTCGTCTTCGAGATGCACATCCAGGACTTTATAACATTTGAGAAAAAAATCCAGCCATTGATCCCTCATATCAGCTTCACATTCCCTTGTTTCCCTTTGTACACTTCCATATTTACATAACACATGAACTATCAACACTATCATTCCCTACAACACAATCTTACTGCAATCCAACCCACATATAGAATTCTCCTCAAAGGACGCATATATCACAAGGTCAACCTCATTCACATCGATAAAATGAGAAGGGTTGGGGAGATATTTTCATAGCATTGATACCTGGAAACCATCATTCTTAGTGATGTATCACTATAAAGGATCCAATTGGTATGCCATTGTCCTAATTCTCTCCATTATCTCAAAAGGTCCAACATACCTGGTCTCCAACTTTCCCTACCTTTGTATCCTATGGGGACCTGACCTAGGGGACACCAAAAGGAATACAAGATCACCCATTGTAAAATTTAGGGGAATTCTTCATAATTCAGAATATGAATTTTGTCTACCTTGAATCCTAGCCATACATTTACAAATCAATTGTACCTTCTCCAATGTCTTTAGCATGAGACTCAGTTCCAAAGACTCCGACTCACAAGCCTTCATCCTATATAGCGGCGATATAAATGGCCAAACATTAATATCCTCTTATGGTGCCATTTTTATAGTATACTCAAAACTACTATTATATAAGAACATCAATAATTCCTTGTTGTTTTCCCAAGATCCCCTGAAGTCAAGAACAAATTCAAGTAGCTTATCCTCAAAAAATTTTATTGTACGTTTTAAATTACAATCAATATATAGGTGGGTATACATAATAAATAATACATGGGTGCCAAATACTTCCTACAAGCCCTGCCATAAGTGTGAAGTAAAACAAGAATTACAATCAGAAACAATAGACTGTGGAACTCCATGAAGACAAACAATCTCTATAATATATAGTTCTCATGACTATACTACTGTAAATTCTTTCCTTATAGGAATGAAATGTAATACATTTTTTAGTCGATTCACAATGAACCAAATAGTTTCATTTATCCTATGCATATTCAGGAGACCAACACAAAATATAAGGTCACATTATCTCACTTACATTTTTTGGATGGGCAAAAACTGCAGAAGTCCTTCAGGTCATAGATTCTCTTTCTTCACCTCATTACTAGTGAATTATCTGGTCACAAACCGTGCTTTCTCCTTTTTCATGCCTGAACACCAAAACTGTCATTGTAGTACATGGTCCATTTTTGTTACACCTAGATGCACCACCCATTTGGAGTCATAAAATTTATGCATGAACTCCTCATGCATGCTCGTTGGCACCACAACTCAATTATTCACATAGATGATCACATTAACATCTATCAAAGAGTACGAATATGTCTTCAAAACCTCAAAAACATCCCTTATGGCTAGGAATTATACATCCTCATATTCCCTATCCCTAATCTGACAAAAAAATATTGAATCCACTCTAACTAAAAATAGTGACATATGCTCCTGGATCTCATGAACCACCACATGCATTTCAACCAGTTAAGAAATCATCTTCCACTCTACACTCGACTCCTAAACCATCTATGTCTCAATTTTTCAACTCAAGGCATCAGCCACACTATTTCCTATCTTGGGTGTATATTCTAGTTCAAAATTAAAAAAATTCATACACTCATCCCATCTCTGCTACAAAAGATTAAAATCATGCTATGAAAATATTTACTTATATCTCTTGAGATAAATATGAACTTTAATCTTTTTTTCCAAAAACATAGTTTCACCAACACATAAGAGCATGAAACCCTAATTCCAAATCGAGGTTGTGTGTAGGATAATTATATTCATGAGGCCTCAATTACTGAGACCCATACACCACAACTTGATCTCCCTGTATCATAAAAACTTGAATTCTAATTCCACAAGAATCACGTTAAACCGTATAGCCGTCACTTGAATCAGGTTTGATCAAAATTAGCTCCTATGTTATGTAATTCTTCAACTCCTAAAAAACTCTCTCACTAGACTATGAAAATTCAATCTATTCTCTCTTTTCAGTGATGTCCAAAAGTGGTTCTAAAAAATGGGAAAAATCTTGGATGGATATCCTGTAATATCTAGCTAATCCCAATAGACTTTTCATATCAAAAACATTATTAGGATACTCCCAATAAACCACTTTTTGAACCTTATTTGGATCCACTAACACAACTTCATCTGAGATGATGTTCCCCCATAAGAGTACATGGTCAATCCAAAACATTCACTTGAATAACATGGTGTATAACTGATGCTCTCTTAGTGTTCCAAGGATGATGTCAAAATTTTGGGCATTATCAACATGTGTCATGCAGTACACCATGATTTTTTTCATAAACACCACCACAAAATTATCTAGATATGGATGAAAGAACATATTAATCAAATCAATAAACACCAATTAAAGGGGGACCTCACTACTGATGAAATGGTCCATTAAAAGGAAAAAATGAGTGATAATCACTATTTTAGGATCTCACTACTATCCCACAAGTGATTTAGGCACACAGATGGAAATAATGTGCGCTAACTATGAATTTTCCACCTCTTCAATGGGGACCTTGCACTTTTTTCTTGCATAGTCTCCCAAATTGTTCTTTAACATTGATGAAGCAACTACCTCAAAATAAAAAAGATCCCATAGTTTATCTGTGAAATATGCACGGTTAATACAAACCATGTCCCAACCATGCACTTCCCCTTTTCCAAAAACAAAATAGACTCCACCCATTTACCCCCCACGTCATTACTCCCATAAAAGGTAATTATGTAAAACCTAAAACTACTTGAAATCAGCTCTGATAAATTTCTAGAAAATCTTGGGATCTTACAATATGTATGGGTGAAAAATAACTGAATCATGGGATCAAATAATTAAAAAAATCATATATTTTGAAATACTAATGTTCATATAGAATTGGAGAATATATGTTTTATGGGAGCATTGTTTTACTACATGTATAATATAATATATTTAAAGAAACATGTTAATTAGATTAAAATATTTATATATTGATATAGAATTAAAATAAATGATATATATAAGACTTCTTATATAATATAATTCAAGAAAAACATATATAGCAGAAAAAAATAAGGACGATTGGAATTTATAGAAATATTATAAGTGATTTAAGGAGAGGCTTCTGATATAAATGGAAATGAAGTATAATGGGAGGTTAATCTAGTCTAAATACAGTTAATGGATTAATGGATATTCAGTTATTGATGATATTATTCTATATGTTCATTCATATATGGATTACATGAACGTATAAGATTATTATAAATTATGAAATTAGTAATTAAATTAATCTTTTTGTGGGGACCTCCATATGTTTTTTTTGTGATGATCTAAAATCTATTCCTGAATATTTTTATCATAAACCTATTGTAAACAAGATCTTGATACAAATTGGAGAGATTATTATATTATAATTAGGATTATTGAATAAACTAATGGGATTTCCTTATCATTATATGGGGTTAATTATAACATCCAACAATTTATAATATTTTATATAAAATAGGTGGACAAAATTTCACATATAGATTTCTATGAACAATAATTATGTCGTCTTATAAATTAAGAGATGAAAATTAAAAAAACCTTGTATACATGATTTTTTAATTACTATTTATGGAGGGTGAAAATTGACCATGTTGAAGAACATTAATTAAAAAAATAATTTACTTACATTGTGGTAAATCAGATGATGTAACAATAAACATTTTCTTGATTTTAATAATATCATTTCCTATAGGTGATCACACAATATATTCAATGATAATAACATTATTTTCACATTTGATAATTTTAAAATAATTCTATTTAATATGAACCACAAAAGAATAAAAAGAATTAAAGCCTCACATTTATCTTTATGATAAATATCCCTAGAGTCCATGAGATCACCTTTAGATTGGGAATAATTCAGCAACATATTTATTTTAACATATAATACCAATATCAAATCATGATATATCTTGGTATTTTTATCGTAAAATAACATAGTTTCTAGGTATGTCATTAATGTCTCGAATTTTCTATGTATTTTTTTTGGATATTTTATATTTTATTTTTGAGACTAGTTGTTGAGATGACGTTAAATTTTGAGGCTATGTTTACCCATAATAAATCTTTGAAATATTTTAAATATATTAAATACCACCTGAATGAAATTTTCCATAAAAAGATGAATAACTTCTAAATAGTTTACTAGATCATAAATATTATGATAGTAATGAATTTAGAATCTAAGGTTTCCCCTTATCACGAATTAATATTTGTATGAATAGTCTGCTTGTAGAAAAGTCATCGGGGACGTGGAAATTAATATAATTATTTAAATAAAACATTTTATTTCATTTGTGATGATGCATTGATTATCAATATTTAATTAGATTGTTATGTCAGAATTCCAGGATTATCTACATAATTCTAGAGATGTTGAGAAACTCTTGGAGGGACCATTGCAAAATTCTCTCTTGTGAACGACAATGATATCATGGATCATTGATTGACACACCTTAGATTCAAATGATGTTGAAATCAAAAGTGACACATCTTCTATATTAATTATTATTCAATAAAACTCAAAGTATGAAGATTTTTTATTTTATTCTTCCATTTTCTTGATTATGAAAATGAATGAAAATTAATCAATGAATACATTGATCCACAGTTTAATTTCCTTATGATATGGAATTCTTTACACGGTTTTTACAGGATAATATCCATATGAATTGAATATTCTGATTTTCATTATAATGGATATAGATTTGTATCGACATGAAAATCTATCAAGGTTTGTTCCCCATGATTTTTATTGTTCTTTTCTCCCCGCCCCCTCCCCCAAATTATCATTTGTTGTTTGTGTTTTTAATTTTCCCTGTCTCAAAAAATCAAAATCAATCTATCATTATGCACCTGTTTCGTGGAAAAACGATCTGAAATCATTGATCAGGGATCATACCTACATGAAGGGTGTACAAAATTGGACGCGACGATGAATCAGATGATGGTGGATACATGATTTCTCATTCGTTGATATTATTTAGTTATCAATGAAGAACGACACATAATTTTGATCCCAGAATGAATATAAGGTTTGAAAGGCGTATATAATTGATGGAGAGGTTCATTAAGTCCCTTTTCCGGCTTCTTCAAATAGGTGTTCATCAAATAAAATGTTATATGAAGAAGAAGGAATGTAAAATCAAAATATATAATTCTATAAAATCTTATGTCACATGGCATATAAACTAGCTCTACCTGAAATATGCCCCCCCTAAAAGGTATCTAGGGTTTCGGGAGAAATATAAGTATCACGAGACATGTGACCTTTATTATATAACATATTTTCTCCCTTAGCTAACTCAGTGTTTACTTTATTGTTTTCAACTACAAAGGGTAGAGTGCATAGTTTTCCTATACTCTACACAAAAAATACATGAATTGATGACACTTTCCACTTACCCAGGCTAGAACCGAGGACAAGGGACATGGTGTATGACCCCTACCACCCTCTTTGTGATTTATTATTCATTGAATGGATCTCTTTTCCACCATATCCTAGAAATGTTTTGTTTGGGTTCATTCCCCTTACACATTCCATAAATGTAAGAATGGAATTGTTTCCCACACAAAATACTTTGATCCCTTAATCAGTACTTCCTCAATAGTATTTTTAGAATCCCTCTAAGATGACTAGAGTGAGATCCTCTATTCATATTTTTGCCCTAGGTAGAGTTCTTTTTATCTTTTTGACCAATACAATACAGTCATGATTCCCTACACAGAGAGATAGTCTAGATTTAGTTGTTGGTATCAACACATGGCCTTGGAATTGATCCTAATAAGTTTATCATGTTCTCTTTGAACCATTAACATGTTCTTTATCATGAGGAGACCTGAGAAGAAATACATCTCATATGGCCATCATCAGTGCTATCATACATTGGGGTGTGTTTTCCCATAGAAGTGCTTAATTAAATCATCGAGATGGAATCATGGGCTGGTATACTAAATTTGTGACATACCATTTTACTCTGTCCATTTTTTGAGTATATCTAGATATTCTTGTTATATGTGAGTTTTAGACATATATTATTCTAGATACGATTGTATTTACTTTTCAGAATGACTTTTGGATTTTGGGTTTCCTACTGAGTATTATTATACTCACCCTCTACATGGAATTTTCCCTCATCTGTTATGTATTGTGAAGATTATTAACCTGTAGATAGAGTCCTTGGTGGACCAGGAGTAGATGGTTCTTAGTGAGTTTAGAAATACAGAGGTGTATTCCTGTATGTTTTTTATAGTTGTCCAATTACATAACATTAGTATATATTAGTGTTTTCAGAATCTTTTTTTTGGATTGTATTTGGCCCTATTTACTTTCTTTAACTACCAATCGTATAGTAGTTATGGTATTAGATTTATGCTGGCATGGTTGTAAAGTTGTTTTTATATTTATAAATTTTATGGGATTGAAGAAGTGTGTGTATGTGTATACATGTACGTAGGACAAGGTCTCCTGTGTTAGTGACATGCCTTCTTTGTAATAGTAACCAACCCCTTACAAACTAAATGTGGGCTTGGGGAGTAACGACATGGGCCCTACTTGGATGGGTTGTGATATAGTTGTATCACATGAATGTTGGTTCTACATTAGGACATGGATTCTATGAGATTGGTTTGGGGAAATAGTGTTAACCTTCTTGAGTTAGGATTTCAGGCCAGGAACTCTAGTGTTTGTGTGGAATTCGATGTATATAAACACCATGACACTAGGATCACCTCCTCTTTTACTTGTTATATAAAATAAATTGTTCCATGAAACTATGGTACATGCATCACATATGAATGGGTTGTGGCTTGCATTTTCTTCTTCAGTCATCTTTCCATATATTCTCATTTATCATGGTACATCGTTTTTGTTTCATGATTCCTTCACCACTTATTCCATCAAGGATTCAATATGATTATCATGTAGATGATCCCCTTAGTGATGTGGCATCAATAGATGGACCAGTTTCTGAGATGTTACCTCCATGTGATGCACAATCCATTCTATCACCTTTCTAGAAGCATGTGGTACCTGCAGTAACAGTGGATTATGTTTGTATTATAATATCTCTTCATGTAATTCAAGGAATGATAACCCTTGGGATCTATTTTGATCCCATACAATAACCGACTGGGGATAACCTTGAGGTGGTGTCCTGAGTTTTCATCTATGTAAAACTCTAGTAGATCAGAGGCAGGTCTTGGAACTAATCCTTCATCTTCGATCAGTAGGTTGATGGTGGGGTTTACATACCCAATCATATGATGAATGGACAATTTAATATATAGAGTTAAATATACTTTTAAAATAGTAATTTTTACTATCTATGTTGAGGGATGTAATTTCAAGGAGCTTATGTAGCTCCTGTAGGGAAGTACGATAGAATATGTGCATTCGATTTGAATTATCAACCTCTACATGTACTCAATGGATATGGTTTGAGAACAATTATTCAAGGAAAAGACCATTGATATGGGTTATCATAGAGATATATGATCCAATTTTGTCACTATATTAATTCCTACATATGCAGGGGTGCTAGATAATGCTTTGGTAGTAGAATATTTCTTGGCATAGAAGATACAACTGTTGGTTTTCAGTAGTGGTAAAAGAGAAGAAGAGACATCAGTGGTTGGGAGTCAATGGTATTATATGGGTCCCAGAGATGTGAGACATTTTTGGAGGATATCCCATGATAGAGGATCTATAGTTTAGGACTCACTGGGTGAGATGAGTTTTCCATGAGAGAGGCGGTGTTACTCGTGTGAGAGTAGGGGAAATCCCACCTGAGATTGTATGAAACATTGTAAAGATGAAGAGAAACCATGAATAGACTACCGAGGTAGAGATAGTGGTAGGATAAGGTAGGTTTGTAGGAAAGATGATACAATGAAAGACCATGGAGAGCTGCAGGAGGCAGTCCACATTTTGACTGGTAACCACCACCGCCACCAGGTGGTCCATTACAGGCTCTTGGGGCTGGAGGATAGGGGTGCGGAAAGATGTAGGTGGTTGAATCTTATGACCCAGAGAATCAAAGAATGATTCCTGGTATTATATGTGACTTTTCTACCATAGCTTCAGTTATAATTTAAATAGGTGTTATTGATTAAATATTTTCCACATATCATTAATGAGACTTAGAGATTCTGGTTAAACCCCTATCTCAACACTTTATCTTGGAGACTTCTTATAAGTAAGGCACAATGAGCATGAAATTGTTTTGGTAGTGTGACCTAAATCTTGTAGGTGATATTTTTTGTATCAATCTATTAGTAGTATCATAGAGTCCTTACAACATCATTTTTAAATAGATTGTTTTTCTACATTTCATGCACAGATTCACTATTTTAGGTGAAGGGTGTACTGTTTCTGCAGGGATGGAACCAAGTCCTCCATTTTCAGTGAAAAGGAAAACCATGAAGCATATGATGGAAACATGTATAGAAGTCTATATAATATTACTAAATATTTTGATAGCCTAACCCTTGGTGTAGTGGATGTAGTGAGATCCCAATTTCAGGTAGTGGTGGGATAATACAAGGATGTCTTCCGCGATGATGTTCTGGCTTTACCACCGCCCTAGGATATAGATTTCTACATTGATCTACACCCCTATAAAATTGTAATATATGTTCCATCATATAATACATCACTCTTTGGTATTCACTAGCTGAGCATGTAGTTGGAGTACTTGTAGATGATGGTCACTGTCCGACATAGCATTTTATCCTAGGCAACCCAAGTTTTTTTTCAAAATGGAAGATGATAGCTTGAGGTTGTTTGTGTATTACTAGTTCTTGAACTAGAGGACCATGAATATCATGTATCCAATAATGAGGATTGATGAACTCCTTTATTAGTTGAGTGGGGCACAATGGTTCTTGAAGGTTGACCTTAGGTTGGGGCATCACAAGTTGTGAGTATGGGACAACGATATACCAAATATAGTTTTTAAGTGACTCTGTATTATCTTTTTTTTACATAGTGACGTCCTTTTGTGGGATGAAAGCCCTAAAACTGTTCATGGGACTCATGAATTGGATCTTTAAAACATATATTGATAGATTATTAGTAGTATATATCGCTGATATCCTTGTGTACTCAAAGTCCAAGGAGAATCACAGACATGGATCTAGTTATATATATACTATGAGAGAACTATCTTTAAATAAATATCTCATAGACATATTTATAGATTTAGGCGGTCCACTTTTTGGGACATGATACTCCGAAGATGCAGTGGTAGTGGACCTTTCCATGTTTAAGGTAGTGTTATATTTGGATCCACATAAGAGTGTGAAGGAGGTGTAGAGCTAACTTATAATAGAAGGCTATTACTAGAGATTGATTCCTAAATTCTCGAAGATATCAGCACCCATGATAACTTTGACATGAAAGGGACATACTTTTTTGTGGATAGAGATGTGTCATAAATATTTTTTGTAGTTGAAGTAGATTTTGAATAGTTCTACCATATTGAGATTAGTAGAAGATGGTTTTGAATGTAGTTCTCTATGATGCACCAGGTACCAGTTTTAGTTGTTTTCTGATGTAGAGGAATGCAATTATTGCTTATGTCTCATTCCGTTTTGGAAAATTCAAGAACTAAATGACTAATGATATTGAGCTAGTCGTGGCAGTCTTCAACTAGATGATGTGGTTAAACAACCTGATGGGAGAGAGGTTTATCATCTAATCTGATCACATGATTCTCAATTATATCTTCTCTCATATTTTTTTCAACTTGAGAGAGAGGTAATGGATATAGTACCTACAAGATTATTACATAAAAATTTTCTATAAAATTGGGAATAGGAATGTGGTTTTAGATTCTCATAGTAGGAAATATTGTTCAATGTTTCCAAACAAGGAGTCAAATAAGTTTTCCTCATTGTAGTAATCCATTTGGGATGGATATGGAATTTCTTACCTCTATTTGATGGTTGTTACTCTTTCACTTTTTTAGGAATTTAGGGTGGAACATCTTAAGAATAATGACTATAAGACCCTATATGCTCAGATATCCACATGGCATGCTTCTAAGAGATATTCTAAAGGTCACGATCATTTCATTATTTTTAGTGAATTTTGGATTGTACCAGAAACATTGTTTTAGGAGGTTTTGAGAGAGTTTCACACATCCTCTTTTAAGATAAATATAACTGTTGAAAATTTGTATCTGGACCTACGAAGTTGGTTTTGGTGGATAGGGATGAGGAAAGGAGTTCCATTTTTTTATCTCTCGATGCAATATTGTTCAACAAGTGAAGGATGAGAACAATGCTCAGGAATGTTTATATCAACCCCTTGATGTGCCATTATGGAAGTGGTATGAGATATCTATAGAATTCATGATGGGATTACCACACATGTCCAGAGAACATGATTTCATCTGGGTGATCATAGACTGACTCACCATGTCATCCCACATTTAATCTATACTAGAGATGATTTTGGTAGATATATTCATATGCCTCTACATTCAACAGATATTCCAACTCCATGGATTTTCATCAACAAATCGTTTCGGACCATGATTCCTTCTTTACATCATGGTTGTGGATGTGATGAAAAGAAGCGTTTGGGACCTAATTACACTTGATCATGTCATTTCACCCTAAAAATGAGGGCTAGACATAGAGGACTATTTAGGATCTGGATGAAATGTTGTGGGATTTCATGTGGAAATTTTGTCAAAGTTCGGGGGATCACCTCCCTCTATTAGAGTTTACATTCAGAAACATCTACCATTGTGGAATCGATATGGCACCATTCGATGCTTTCTATGGGAGACCCTTCTGGTCACGACTTTCCCAGACTAAACTAGGAGACATAGAACACATGGTCCTAGAATTTGTGTGATTTACAATAGAGAAGGTGAAGATCATCTATGAGAGGATGAAGACATCACAAATATGTTGCAAGTCTTATGATTATATGTGGTGGAGACCTTCAAATTTCTAAGAAAGAGATCAGGTATTACTATCGATCTTTCCTCTTTGTGGATTCCAAAGGTTTGGTAACGTTATAAATCTATCTCTAAGGTTCATTGGAATATTCTATATAATTTTTAGAGTCTGTGGGGTGGTGTACTACTTAACTCTACCTTTTTAGTTAGACCTGGTACACGATGTCTTCCACTTATCACAAATGAGGAGGTACGGGCAGGATCCATCACACGTTATAAACTAGGGTCATCTGAACATTGAGTTTAGAATGAATTATTTTTAGTTCCCAATATAGATCAAGGATCAGAAATAGAGGATCCTTTGTGATTGATCAATTCTATTGGAGCATATCCAAGTGCAGCACGGGAATCCCCAAGACAGAACATGGGAGCAAGAGTGTCAAATTCATGCTTAGAACCAACATATTTTTTTAGTATCCCCTATTTTAGATTTTCGAGGAAATAAAGCCCCAATGTGTGGATAATCCAATGTATCATATTTTCCATATATTATTTTTGACTATTATATGTTATTTGTTAGATCAAGATCTGAGACAACATGCAATTTTGAGGCCCGATGTTCCCGGAATAAATGTTTGAAATATATTAAATATCATGCACATGTGGTTTTCTTGAAAACATGGAATAAATTCTAAATGGGTGCTTGTATTAGAAATCAGAGGGCACCATTGAATTAAGAATTCAATATTTACCATGAAGGGACTTTTCATTAGTTAGTGTGGGCCATTTGTGGAAAAGTCGATGTGGGTGAGAGAATGAATTAAAAAATATAAATAAATCATTTTATTTTATTTTTGATGAGGTAGTGATTAAAAATAATTAAATAAATTGCTCTGTTAGAATTCTAGGGATAACCAAATAACTCTGTATATGTGAGAAAACCTATAGATAATTGGATAATTCTCTCAACCAAATGATGATAAGATCATAGATCGATGACCAACACACCTTTTATTTGAAGGGTATCACCAATGAAAGTGACAAATCTTCATTCCTCATTACAAATCCGTCCATATTGAGGTAGGAAATGTGTTTTTATTTGAATATTAACCATTAATTATTTCTATGATGAACTCTAATCAATTAATGAACTTATTGAGCCATTGTTCATTCATCATATGGGGCGATATTATTTGCAGGGTTCTGATGGGGGACTATCTTTGTGATTTTATTATTTCTATTATCATTCTAATAGAGACAGATAGAGATAAAAAACATCATTGATCTAGGTTTGTTCCACAAATATGTTCTTCCTATTTTCTCCCCAACCTATTCATTGTTCATCACGAGCATTCTTAATTTGACCCACAACTCACAAAATCCCAATCAATTGATCATTACACCACTGTTTCTTGTTTAAGTGATCCAAAAATCAATAGTTTGGATCGGAATGATATAATGGTGGAGTGAAAGTGGAAGTGGTGGGGAATCAGATTATAATGAATACCCAATTTTCACGTTCTTTGATGTTCTTCAATGCACAAAAAATAATGACACATAAATACATTCCCCGAATGAATTAGAGATCTGGAAGCTATTGTTCATTGATTAAAATATTCATAAGAACCAATTTGATTATTATGTATAATTAAGGTATGTAGATCAATGTTTATTTGAAGGAGAAGGTGCTATGAATCCTGATCCAAGATTCAGAAAATCTGGCATTACATGACAAGTAAACTAGATCTATAGGCCATGTAGGTCCCTTTTAGTAGCTTCTTGGGTTTCCGAAGTAATTTATGTATCACATGAAATTTGACCTATTTCCTAGAGCTTGTGGTGTCTAATATGGGTTTTGGGGTGTAATTTATAATGTACATGGATATAGGTTATATTACTCGGGTTGCCTACAGGACATGTACTCCACTATGGGGACACAACTAGATGTCATGGGTCGTTTACACAGGCAGGACCCAAGGTCAACAGATATGTTGTGTGACCCCTACTAAACACTATGTACATTATTATACATGTATTGGATATTTTTTCTACTATATCATGGACATTTTTTTCAGGGGTTGTTCCCCCGATCCTTTCCCTGAAAGTAATTTTGGAATATTTTCCTACTATTTGGACTGCAATCTCTTCAACAAGACATCACGGATAGAGTCATTGGAATACCTCCATGATTCCCAGGGTGATATCCTCTATTCATCTTTGTCCCTTAAGAGGAGTTCTTGGTATCATCGTGACTAAATCTAAATGGGTTCTGATCCTCTACTAAGTGGGCTAATCAATATTTAGTTTTTAGTATCACACCATGACCTTGGTAGTGATCCTCATCCATATATCATATTCTCTTCAGACTATCAACATTTGTTTTATCATGATGAGACCCAATGAGTAGTACCTCTTTGTAGAACATAATTTTTTTTTATAAAACATGATATTTTCTTCTCTCGAATATGTGATTTGTGGAATCGTAGACCATAAATCCATGGATGGTATGCTACGGTTATGACTTACCTCTAGATTGTGTGTCTTTGTTGAGTATATCTGGAAATTATTATTATATGTTTTGTAGACATATACCTGTGTACAAATGAATATATTTCCTATGTGATATTCATTGTGGTTTCATGTTGTCCTAATGAGTATTGATATACTCACCCCTATATATTCATTTTAGGCATGTGGCGTATCTTGTATAGTCAATTGACCTTTTGACATAGACATATGAAGACAGGGACTAGACGGTGTATAGGGATACCAGATAGAACATCATCTGTTCCAGTAGAGTTATCATAATAGTTCCATTATATACCATTAGTTTGGACATAATTTTTCTGAATTTATTTTAGGGGCTTATATTTTTCCCTATTTACTTTCATTCACTCCCTATCATACTCTGGTTACAGGATTAGTTTTATCTGGGCATTGATGTTTTTCGGTTTTTTATATTTAATTATTGTGTGGTCTTGGAGATGTGTGCATGTGTACATGTGCTTAGGTTAAGGATTATCATTTTAGTGATACACCTTATCGACACTAGTTAACGTCACTTGTACAATTGTAAGTTGGTTAGGTGGTTCATAGTATGGCCCCTACTAGGATAGGTTGTGACAATGTCCCTCTTGTGTTTTGGTTGAACATATTTTTGTTGGGTTTTCTATTCCTCCTAAACCCATTTTGGTAGAGATTTTTTTGGGATGGAGGAATTTAATGTGGAATATGAAACCATGTTCGTGAAAGTATATTTGTTTGAATTAATATATTATTGGTATAAATGTTTCAAAGGGATTATGAGAGTTCTCAAACAGTTTGGAATGCTTTATAGGTGGTCTATTTTTTTTCACTGAAAATATCACAGGGAGAATTATACTAAAACATTTCACATCACGAATGGTTCACATGACCTAAACCAATTTCTGGGAAGATTTCATAGAATTTTTTAGAGTGTGGAACTTTAACATGTCACAAAGCTATTTAATGTCATCAAACTACACTTTAGAGTTATTTTAACTAGAGCCGATTCTTTTTTCAGTGTAAGTAATAAAAAAATAAGTCATAAAAGTGGTTCATGTAATGAGTATATCAATAAAAATAGTTTTAAAACATGATGTGTATATTATTTTATTCTCAGTAATTGTTCATCTTCATCCCTCGACCCCTTGGTAACTCTATGAGATTTTAGTGTAATTCATTCTATAATTGGAATCTGAGTCTATATTTTTAATCGCTAGTGTTTTCCTTGGATTTGGTTATCCACTTAAAAATGTTATTCTACATTAACATGGTGAGGTATCTTGAAAATTGTTGATTTAGTTTTTGATATTAATTTCTGTGTGATCTAGTTTTTCCATGTGATATCATTCACCTTTATTCTATATTGGTGTTCCCTATTGATAGTGTTTCTTTGATCACCAGATAATGGTATGTGGTCTATAAAAAATCTATATTGTCTCTTCCTATTTGTTTAATTTTATAATATATTATATAATTGTGTTGACTAAGCATGTATATTAAGTAAAAAATAAAGTGTGATGATAAGGATGCATTTTTTATACTCCTTGGAGCCCTTGGAAACCATTAGTATTGAGACATTGCTTGTGAATACCAGAAGGTTGATCCTACCCTTGAAAAAATACAAACAATATTATGACTTAAAATATTTTTTTGAATGACATGAGACCATTGGTGATTTAATATAATAGATTCACCATGTAAAATAAATTACTTGTTTACTAAAAACTTATGAGATAATTTTATATGATTTTCATGTGTACATGGAAATGTTAATAGCTTAAGATAATATTTGATGAATTAGAGGATAATTTAGATATAAATATAATTTATTTGAATTGACCATTGTGGCTTATGATGTTATGTTGTGTTCTTCTTATCATTATGAATTTTGTTGGGATTCATGTTGTTAAACATATATTGAGGGATTGGTCCTGTTATGTTGAAATGATTAAAGGGATTGGCCAGGTAATGACGATATTCTTATATAGAGGTATTGTCCAAAGTATGATGTATTTTTTACCGGTCATGACATGGTTATCTTGTAATGATTATAAGGATTGTCCTACATAGGCTAATATTCACACACATAGGTATTCTCCACGTTATGTGATTCTTCCATGGAAATTTGGTTATAGTTGGCATATTTTTTCTACATGATCAGAGATATCCCAAAATAGTGATGAAGTAGTTTGATTATTATATTATATTAATTGATTAACTAATACTCATATTTTCACATTATTGCATGAATATACAATTAGATTGGGTTTTTTAGAAAGGGTGGTGTTGTTTTTCTATACTTTACTCCCACCCTATTCCATACACCATTTGGCACCTGAGTAGATTATGTTGAAGAATGAATTGAAAATGGAAAGGGACCTTGTTTTTTATTGTTTCTTAATAAATGGATGGGAGACATTTGATTAGATTGACATGGTTTTTAGGAACAAGTATTTTCATTTTATCTGTGTCATCTTGTCCTTTTATCTATATGGCTCTTATCAAGAAATTTATTTTAATTCCAATCTTGCATTACATTATTATCTTATTATCATTTGATTTTTAGTTGAAATGTATGGTTTGGATTATCAGCTATGTTGTAATATTTTATTTATTTCATTCACACTGATAAATGATTATTTTCAATGTATTAAAACTCTATACCATGGCATATAGTCTCTTCACAATGTTCTCTAAACCCCTTCTTCTAAACAGTACCCCCAGGAATATGGGGAGGTATGGTTATGGTCCAGTAACCAACCTGTTTTGGCCATGTGATAGAGTGTCATATTGGGGGATGTTAAAATGTATTATTAGAGGGATAGTTTTTCATTATAATTTATTTAGTATTTTGTATTGGTAAAAAGAAAACTAGGATTGTGTTGGATCTTGGTAATGATATTTTTCATTGGTGTAGATAACCCTTGAATGGGAAAATCCTAAGCCCAACAACAAGATTTTTTCTGGACATTCACCTGTTATTGTTAAAATTACTTCACCTTTGGTGATTCACTTCTTGTAAAATGTTATTGTATATTGAGATTTTTACTCATTTCCTAGTATTGTGTAAGATAAGTATGAATGCATCATTATAGGCACATAGGGATATATATTGACATGTATTGTTCATGAAAAGGAAATATTTATTTCTTGTGACATACATTTCTATATAAACTATGAAATGAGATCCCAATAATATCATATAAATAACATTAAGGAACTATTATGTCCTTTCAATTCACATGATATTCCATTTTCTGAGGGATCATGATCCATTAGTTCTATTTTATTGTCAACTATTGAGGTTTACCAAATTTTTATCTAGTGTTCAAAGGAGTGAGTATGTATTTTATAGAAAATGCCTCAACATATCCTTTGAATTGAGTATCAAGGGGGCCGAAATCAGTATTATTATAAAGAAATTGAACCAGAAATTTAAAATATATTAAGGATAATAAAGATTTTCATCTTCATTATCGCTTCTTGTGGGTCATGGAGTCCATCAAAAGGGAGATTAATTTCATCACAACTTCATTGTTTGAGTTAGATATAGAGTCCCATCTATAGAGAACCACCTATGTGTTAGATTTTATTCCAAACAACCAACATTGTTGAACATTATGATATGTTTTATACATAGTTTTGAGTATTAATAAACTAGTTATCACACCATGATTGATCATCTATGTAATATTCTATGTGATAAAGTTCATATAGTACTTATCTCATGAAAAAGTCAAAGTAGATCCCTTTTACGATGGGATCGTAGAACTACAATGAAACAATTTTTATATACATGTTATATTGAAAGTTGATATCATTTGAGGGACTAAAATGATACATGCTATTATTGGTAGATACTCATAGGAATTTGAGGGACCTTCTCAAGGTGCACACCCTTGGTAATATCCTGTTGGATATTATGAGAATGGGACCCACCAGTAGAAAATCCACATTTATATGTGTCATCAAATGATTCATTATTAAAATTTGTGTATTCATAATTAGAAATTAATATTATTATTAATGAATATTGTGATTTCTGTACTTACATGTATTAATAAAAACCATGGTCACATATGTTCATGGCGAGGTAGGATACATTTGGTGCATCATGAGTAAAATTTCATTAATGAATAATGTGAGAATGAATTTGTCCATTTTTTCTTTAATATAAGTTAATATCCCAATCCATTTTAAGTAAATTCTATATCAAATATAAATCCATGGACGTGGTATTCTGTAGGCATGTTCTGTTTCTGAAAATCAATGAAAGATATATCACGCACATAGGTTTATGAATCTCACATGGGTCTTAATTGATTTTAGATATACTGGTAAAAGGATTAAATTACACATTAAGAATCTATATGAGCTATTATTTCATTGCAGCATTGAAATCATTTTCTATGGGTGCCTTAGTGTGTTTCTAGATGCAAACCACTAGCTTTATACTGCTTCACTTATTGCCACTAATAAATAGTCCTATATGGTCATACACTATGTCTATCAAGAATATCTATTAAATAATATATTATTAATTTTTATTTAACAAGTTGAATAAATATTATTCCCTCATGTCAATTAATAATTATTGAAGTTTTTTGGATACTATTTATTTTATCACCTGTTATTAGAGAGAGTATAATGGGAGATGCATATTTAATAAATATTTATTTTTCTATTTAGAGAATATAATATTTATTTATTTATTAATGAATAATATATTTATACTTATTAATTAAATAATTAGAAATTATTCATGGTTCGATAAAAATTATGTTGGAATGGAAGACTGGTATTTTGGATCCAGTGATAAAATGATAAATATTTATTATCATTGGATTAAAAAATATTTAATTATAATTTACATGTTTAGAACATGTTGGAAAATAATAATAATATTATTATTTTACATGGTGTTTTCGATAGGAATAGATATATCATAAAGGGAACTTGTGAAATAATTTTATTCTTATAATAGTGATATATACACCATGTTATGTTATTTTCTCATAAGAACAATTCATTTTGTTTGGGTTCTGCACAAAGAATTATGGAATACTATCATGCACTAATGTTCTATCTTCTCCATGTTTACTCCAGTGAATGGATAATAATATTCCTCCACCAGATCAAGGAGAACTCTTGGGATGAAATTCCCATAGTGATCAAAGGTAGCCGATGCAAGCATAACGATCTTTTATACTATCAATCATAGATTTTTCGGCAATTCCTATAGAATAACGGAACACATGTGGATCACTGCTAGAGGGAATCAGAACATGATTTCTATAACACAATAATAGTGCATCATATTTCACTTTCCACATCCATAAAAAATGAATGAATTTTATATATATTAATTATTTATTAAATAAATGATTACAAATAATATTTTATGATAATATATTGGGTATGAAATTATATCCCTTGTCAATATTCATTGAATCAAATCCATATATCATGAAAGTTATCAGTGTGTAAATATTAGAT
Organism: Viscum album; assembly: GCA_963277665.1. Taxonomy (NCBI): domain Eukaryota; kingdom Viridiplantae; phylum Streptophyta; class Magnoliopsida; order Santalales; family Viscaceae; genus Viscum; species Viscum album. Next base: position 1,008,834,812 of record OY728156.1, read on the forward strand.
TAATCATTGATCATAGAAAAAACAAATGTTGGGCACCTCCCATGACATTATTCCAATATTCCCAGAACATACAAGTGTTATCATAGAGATCACATTATTATTTATAATTATTTAATTATCATTGTTGATTTACACAATTTAATTAATATTTTTAAATCCCGATTATATATATTTTAAATTTGAATCAAGATATCTGATTCATCCTCTTTCATTTCTCTTGGATCTAATAAATAAAATTAATTTTATGAATAAAATAAAATTGAATATCTCATATAAAGGTTCCATGGACTCTTTCCATATAACACTTGAGTACACTCTGTGTAATTAGAGTTACATTTCATATACTTATGGTTAAGGAATCCATAATTAATTCGGAATTTAATTTAAAATGTGAGCATTGATTACTCACATTACATTAAATTCCATTCACCATGTGTTAAATGGACCTATGTGGCACACAGTCTACCGGATCACATGGCATGTAGACCATGTATAGGGCATGTAGTCACTTTGAATAATAGTTGGGATTTGTTTTACGCTATATGGACTTTCATAAATGTGACCATATAATTTGGAGATCACACGGTGTGTAGCCCATTGGATGGGTTGTGTACTCCATTTATTGAGGAATTATTTACATACTGATCCCCAAGAAATCTGGCGGGGATAAATGGTGAGAGATGTATGCACCATGTAGTTTTCTTGTACACACCGTGTACATATATCAAATTATGAAGATTTAAAATTTATGTTTTATATAATGTAAACCTTGAGACGTGTCCTTGTTTGTTTTCATTAATTTGATAGAATAATCTATATTATGGTTTTTATTGTTCATATATATATATTTCTTTAGTTAACATCGATGTAATAATCAGATATTCATACCTTGTAGGAGTAGTATAATAGTTGTTACTCTGTGATCATTAATCATGAATCAATATTGAAAAATCTTGTAATTCATGTGATCATTGAGTTGATAAAACACATCATGAAATTATGTGCAAATTCAGGTGTGATAAAGGACACATTGAATAAAAATGTATACAATTATAATACATGTTGGGTAGATTCAGATGGGTAATCACCATGTTTCCTCTAAGGTACATTTATATACATAGTTAATTTTAAATAAATATAATTCGTCTAAAATTATAATGGTTGAGAATCCCAAGGACATTCATATCAAAATTAAAACTAAAATAATTGATTAATTAAAGATGATAATTAATTAACTTGGGATTTATTTATCATAAATAAGAATGATTAAAATATAATTCTAGATTTTTCAAATGTGTAATTTATTTCATGCTTGTGGATGATTGTGATCAAAGACGAAGACCACTGTCTATGATTATTTTCATATAATTTATTATAAAATTAAATATTTGGCTTGCATGCCTTCTCTATTCTTATTATGTAATGTCCAATGTGATTGTGATTTTTTTATGTAAACCCTCTTCCCCTCACTTATGTGTGACTAAACATGTATTTAATGGATGGAGATCTCATATGAGTGGACATGTTAATGTTTGGAGCCAAGGAAAAACCTATCCAATAGAGATACAGTAGTGGACTAGAGGTATGATATAACAGGAACATTGATTGGTTCAAGGTGTTTTTACCTAGGCCAATGGTTGGATTATCAAACACTAGATAAACTAACTATTAGTAAAATATCATGATCATACTGCTTTATTGTTATATTTCTGTTAGTTTCATAGTTATTTCATTATATAGTTTTTTTCATGATCAAATACTTTAATAAAACTATTGATCATATAAGGTAGAACTAAAATCAATTGGATTTTTCATAAATTTTATCTAAGATATGGTTAATCACATAAGTAAGACCACTTAATATTATGAAGCATTTTATAAATATAATAATTTAAAATTTATGCGTACATTATAAAATCCCTAAATTATATATATTATATTTGTATATCCTTCCACTAATTCAGTAAAAATAAAACTATAGTTCAATGTGTTTAATAAGAAAAAGATGGGGTTCTATCAATTATCAGGTAATTCTGATACGCTACTTTGGGTTGACATGACATTGTTCATATCAAGGGTTGACTACCAAAGTAGGACTTGGTATAACTGAGTGGAAATAGTTTAAGAAATCAAATTTATGTATTTTAGGATTGTGGAGTCCACTCCATAGATCAAGGTACTAGGATTTAATACAGTTTTACTTTGGAATTACTACCTAAAACCATTCATGTTACATGGCCAACCAAATATGGGGTAATGATAATGGTAATATGGATCCTTTCCTAATAGATTTTCAAGCAATAGGATATTATAAAACAAATGGTGAGAGATATTGAGTTTTGATAAAATAGTGGGAGACTCATAAAATTAATACTTATATATTTTTCTAAATTTTATATTAAAAAGTTCTAAAATAATTCTCATATTATTTTGTATAAATAACATTAAAATAAAATCAAACATATCACTGTGATCCATACTTGATAAGGATAATATTCATAAAGACATAAATTATCAAGAGTGGAAAAGGAACATAGGAATTATACTTAACCATAAAAAGAAATTGTATGTTCTCGAAGTACTTTTCCTAGTTACTCTTGGTAATGAGTCTAATGATGAATAGGTATCTTTATTAAAATAATATAAATGATGTTACAGATGTTCAGTGTTTCATGTTATCATCCATGTCCAATGATATTTTAAATCATCATGAGGACAAGGATGCATATAAAATGTTGTCTTACCTTTCATATCTAAATCAAGGGAATGTGATGAATGAGATATATGATGAGTTCAATGTTTTGTTTAAAAATAATATTAGATAGTACACACCATATAGTCCCAATGTAGTCACGATTATTGGCTAAATTTATTTCTTATAAATTTTAGGGATTAAATACCATGATTATTTGAGTATTGATATCATACTTTCATAATTGACCAAGTACTTATATAGTTTTATTTTTAATTAAAATATGAAAAATAATGAGAAGAGTCTTTTAGAACATACTACATTGATTTTTCAAGTGGACAAGGAAATGGGGTTTGATAAACCGGTAGACCTTGTAGTGAAAAATATAAGTATGAACAAGGGAAAGGGTCCCAACACTTATAAATATTCTAAATCACCCGACCATCATCCTTCTAAGAAGAGGAATATTGAATTTTGGGGCAAGGAAAATGAAGTAATATATTTGAAGTTGAAATACAAGCCACATAAAGAGAAAATAAAGCCAAATTTTAGGGGATTATAGAGGTTCATTCATTATGAAGTGTAACCCTTCCATATATATACATTAGATATTAGATATAGTTTTTCTATGATCCCATCAGTATCCAAATGTACGCACTAAGTAGATTCCAATGTATTTTTATAGGAGAGTTTATTTGAAAGCTTCAAATGTTGATAGGTTGGATGCTCTATCCATAGTGGGATACAACCTTTCATTGATAGAAAGAATGATGTTGGATTTGAATGATATTTACTATGTATCTACATTTACCAAGAACATAATATATGTATCATGATTAGATACAGATGGGTTTATTTTAAAATTTTCTACTAAGTGTTTTTCATATATAATGACAACATATGTTATGATACTGTTCATTAAAATATTTGTCCTTATGTAATAAATTTTAAAAACAATGTGTTGTCAATTGATAACGAATCATGTTCACCCGAGTCACATAACCCCTAGTTATGAACCACTATCTTGGTCATGTAAATCAGAATGGTATGAAAAAGCACTGTCATGATGTTTATTTGGTCTCTTTTTAGCTAATACTACATGAAATATGTCATGCTTGTTTACAAGTAAAAAAATGAACAAACCACTATTTGGTGGATAAGGTGAAAGGACAACAGATCTCCTAGTCTTAGTACACACTGATGTGTGTTGATCATTAACAGTAGACGTTAGATAAGGGTATTTTTATATTAAAAGTTTTACTAATGACTAAAGTAGATCTGGTTATATCTACATGATGAGGTGTATGTTTGAGTACTTTTAGAAATTCATGGAATTCAGGAATGAAGTATATAGTAAACATGGTAATAAGATAAAAAATTCTTCCATCGAATGAGGTGGTAAATATCTTAACCAAGATTTTATCAACTTCTTACAGATGTCTGGTATTATATAAAAATACAATCCAACATATACAAACCAATGTAATGGTGTTAGTGAAAGTAGGAACCATGCCTTTTAAGATATGGTATGTTCGATAATGAGTCTTGAAGATCTTATATTATATGTTTGGGGATAGGAATTAAAAATGGTAGCATTTATATTAAATAGAGTTCCAACTAAAGTTGACAAATGAAATTACCTTTTATTAATTGAGTAGAATGAAAGTGATTTTGTCTCATTCACATGTATGTGGTTATGAGGAATTTTTAATGCGTTATCAAGGAAAAAATACCACCTTGGTGTACAAACTGTGTCTTTATAATGTATATGATGGAAATAAATGGATAATAACTATCGAACCCCTCAAATAATAAATTTACTATCTCCATAAAATATATCTTTCTTGAGAAGAAGAACATCCTCTAAAAGTAGAGTGAAGAAATATTGACTATGATGATGTAGTTTATCAAGATACACTAGAGTTGGTACAAGAATAGATCCTATAGGTCCCTAGGGAAGAATTTTTTCCTAACACACAAGTACCATGTAGGGGCATAGGAGAGGTAAGTGAACTAAATAGATATATTATTCTAGTGACTATGAATCATTATTGGTTGACAAAGATGAACCTAACTACTATAAGGATTGATTATAGTGCTCAGAAACTAAAAGTTGAAAATAAGCCATGAATTATGTTATAGATTCAATGTATCAGAACTATGATTGGGTTATGGTTGATGCAACATTTTATGTAAATAATTTTTGATGAAAAGGGATAGTCCAGAGGAAAATTAACTTTTAAGGTAATGTAAATATCAATATATGAAGGCTACTAGATAAAGGGTTCAAATTGACTGCAAATTATATTTATATTGTTCAAACACATTTTAAGAAAAAGTGAGATACCATACATGACTTCATGACATCATGAAACCAAGACATAAATGGAAAAAATAAAACCCAACGGGGAAAAACTCACAATCATGGACAACTATCACAATAAGAGATAATCTCTTCCCATAAACTATTATATTAAGTCGAGCTTCCATCATTTCATCGCAGCGCGACTAGCCATCCCTTACTAAAGAGAATGTACACAATACTGATGGCCATAGCCATACCCTTTCAATCATATAATTCATAGAATCCATGATATAGTGAATAATTTTCCCTAAACATCATTTGAGTCATCTCTTTGTATGATAATGGTTGAATAATTCTTGGAGATGTGAACCACCAAGGCCACAATCAAAATTTTTTTCAAAAAACCATAATTGATGACCTTCAATTGCAAATATATTCATGAGAAATTAAAAATAGAACAAACTAAATGCTTACTGTCACTAAAAAATGTCGAAATGCATGGAAGGTGAGAAAACATCAAGGGAAATTACTAGGCTCTAAGAAGCTGAAGAACCAAAAAATCAACACCAAACCAAATATTTAGAAAACACCATCCCATGGACTGAACCAACACATCCAAACCCATAAACATTCCCAAATCACAAACAAGAGAATCAAAGTATAGTTAATATGCAGCCAAGCGAAAATTCAATGATCCAAGATACATCAACCCATGATTGGCCTCCCATACACTGGCCACCGGAAGTTGTTTACTCCACCAATCAAATCGAGCCAACACCATATCCCTTCACTTCTATAAATACCATTAGAGAAGACCACAGAAAACATTGAATGCACTCAATCCCCTAAAGATCATGAAAAAACACCTCATTCTCTAGAAAGCCTGAACACAGGACGACATCGTGCCGACAAAACCTGATTGAACTCATGAACACTCTGATGGAGTAAGCTGGTGAAAAAAGAGACCTTCATCGTAAAATGGCCTTACGCTCGTGGATAATAAGCCTACAACGCCGCATAATCCCATAGCATGAAATCAAATATGCAAAAAAGGATATTTGATCCCTGAATTCTTTACTGAGAGTGCCAGAAGGTCTACAACAAATCTTCTATGGGGGAGATGAGGCGACAACGGTAGAATACATAGAGCCGCAAAGCCCCTTATGGGATCATCGATCTCTCTATTGTACGCCAGATAAAGGGTTAAAACAATGTTAAGGAATTGACTACGATGATAATTTTTCACCAAATTCAATTTTTAATCCCATTATAGGAATTCTTACTATTGAATATTTCCATTTCTATGAGATTTTGAGGATGGGTTTCAAAACCGTGTTCCTTAATTAGAACCTTAAAAAGGATTCCTATATAGCACAACCAAAATATTTTGTTAATAAAAGTTAATTCCATAAAAATATAAATTTTACCGAGATCCATTTATGGAGTGAACTAAGCATATATGTCATAAAAAATTCCATTTTATGAATCCATAATAAAAAAAATTCATTCGAATTAATGGAAGACATGTGTTTAAAAAAAATCAGTGGGAATGAACAGATTATCCTAATAGTATATGTTGATTACATATTACTTATTGGAATATAAATACTAGTCCTACAACAAATTAAGGAATAGTTAATAAAATGTTTCTCCATGACAGACTGTGGAGAGGTAGCCTATATTCTAGGGATAAAGATAATTGATGATAGATCCAAGATCCTACAAGGACTATGTCAATATACATATGATGACTAGATGCTAAAGATATTTAGTATGGAACAATCCAAGAGGGTATTAGTTCTTTTGTCACATGGTCTATAACATAATAAGAAATATGTCCTAAAAACTAGATGATAAAGATAGAATTAGTAAGATCCAATAAGCTTCAATGATAGCATCAATCATGTATTCCATGTTAGGTACTAGACCTCATGTTATATATGCACTGATATTTTTTGGAATATAAAATTAAAATCCAAGAGACTAGTATTGGTTTGTTGTTAAGGCTATCTATAAGTGTCTAAGAAGAACTAAGGACATGTTCCGAGTTTATTGAGGAGATGAGGAGCTGGCCATTAGGGGTTATACTGATGCTCGTTTTCAAAGAGATCCAAATAATTTGATGTCACAATCAAAATATTTTTTTCTTAATGGAGGAGTTGTGAGATTGAAGAGTTAAAAGAAACTAGTTGTCGTGGATTCTACAGTAGAGTCTGAATATATATTGGCTTCTGATGCAGCCAAGGAATCCATTTTGATTTAAAACCTTTTCCATGATCATGATGTTTTACCTAGGAGTAAGTGTTCTATCACATTTTATTGTAGTAATACTACAATGGAAGCTCTTGTAAAATACCCAAGGTCACTCCAATGGACGAAGAATAATCTATGAAATTATTACATCTTGATGTATTTTTATCAAAGTGGTGAACATGTAACGAGAAGAGTACCCATATAAGATATAATGGTGTAAACCTCAATTAAAGGCATATCTCATCAAGATAATCATTATCATATAAGAGTTAGAAGAAGGAAGGTGGTTAGTAGTTGGTAGTAGTGTAAGTGGGAGTTTTTTGTAGTTGGTTCCCTATAACCATTTTCGGTGTACTTTATTATTTTTATTCATATTTATGAATATTTATTTAATACTTATGACATCATGATAATTCATCTATGTAACATAGTATGCAATAATGTCCCTTCAGTAGTTGTCATAGTAAAATGTCCTAACAGTTCTCCACTAAGTTGAGAACCTAGAAGAGAAACATCACTGTTTTTAAGTATATTTTCTATTGCCAGATGATATCATTTGAATGGAAAATGATATTGGTTTTCATGGGTGGATACTATAATGACATTGAGGCACCTTCTCATGGTCTACAACCTCGGTAATATCTAATATGATATTATGAGAATGAGATCCACTTGTAGGATATCAAAATTTATATGTGTCATTGGATGTTCCAATCTTTGGGAATTTTTATTAGTCGTTATACATATAGATTTTATTAATTAGTATTATGTGTTTCATAGATTAATGTATTGACGATAACCATAATGAAAGACGTTTGTTGTGACATAAGATACGATGGGTGCTTCATGATTAATATTACATTAAAAAATAATGAGAGAAAGGATTAATCCCTTCTATTATTTATAAGAAGTTAATATCTCAAGCCCATTGATAGAAATTCTATTTGTTAAATAATTCCATTGGCATGATGTTTCAAAGGAATCTTCTTTTTTGGAACATCAAATAAAGATATATTGAGCACATAGGTTGATGGCACCGACAGGCAACCTGCATGATTTGATATATCGTGATAAAGGAATTAAATTACACTATAAGCATCCATATAAGGTATTATGTCATTGTGGAATTATTTTCATTATCTATGGGTGCCTTGTAATGTTTCCAGATTCTATCCTTAGCCTTTAGGCTAATTCACCTAATTCCTCTAAGAAATAAGCCTATATGGTCACACAATAACTGTATCCAGAAATCAGATAAATAATATATTATTAATTATTATTTAACATGTAAAATAAAAATTATTCCGGCATATGGTTTAATAATTATTCATGTTTTCATAATCACATTTATTTCATCACCATATTTAAGGGAATATAATAGGAGTGGAGTATTTAATAAATATTTATTTTCTATTTTATGAATACAATATTTATTTTTTTACTGGTGAATGACAAAGTGATATATTTTTAATAAAAAATATATATTATTTACATTTTGATAAATATTATTGTGGAATGGAGGATTGCTATTTTTTTTCCAGTGAGAAAATAATAAATATTGAATATTATTTGATTAAATAATATTTATTTATAATTTAGAAGTTAAAATCATGTTGCGAAATAACAATATTTTTAATATTATTTGGAATGGGTATTTCTCAATGATTAAATAAATAATTATTTCCACTTTTGAATTTGTTTAATTTTACCATTGGTGATATATAAATCGAATTATGTTATTTTCTCACAAGAAAAATTCTTTTTTGTTGTTGTGAAGAATAGAATTGGAGAATTATATAAAGACATTGAGGTATCTCTTTACCAAGATCACTCCCAATAATGGAGAGATATATTCCTCCACCAGATCAATGATAACACTTTGGACACAATTCTAACAATGATCAAAGGTAGAAGATTCTAGAGTAAGGATCAAACATTATTAGAAGTAATGATTCCTTCAGTGATGTCTGAATATTTTTTAGAACGTGTTTGGATTGATGCTAGATTTAATCTTTACATAATTCCTACAACACAATGATGGAACATCATAGAACTATTTTCAAATCCATCACGAAATAGTTAATTCCATAAAAATTATTTATTTATTTAATTATATTGAATATAAATAATATGTTATTATCTTATATTGGTTCTGTTCATATATCTCTAGTCTATATTCTCTTATTCAGTTCCATATATCGCTATATTTATCATCTTTTAATTATATAATTTATCATCGATCATGGAAAAAATAAATGTTGGCCACCACTTGTGACATGCTTCTACTGTGCTTGGGACATATACTATTTTCATCGAGGAGGGACTTCCCCATGTCCATGAGCTCCATATCGTCCCTCTACATATTATCTCCAATAATCATGAGACACCAATAGATAGAAGGGTGAACCATGCTTAATATATTATTTTTAGAACATCCCATAATTTTGAGACACTTAAAGATAAGAGGGTGAAGCATGCTTGATACATTCTTTATAGACCATCCAAGAATTGTTGTTTCACTTTATCGTAAGATGGGAAAAAGATGAGTTATCCTAGAGGGAAAAAATATTAATTTTTATGATTCACTTATATCCTAAATCGATGACGTATAGAAAGGGTTGTGAGTAAATTAACATGAAATTGGATGAAATTTTAGTGATTGAAATTACAAGATGTTTCACCAACTTTTAGCTCTTAACATCATCTTTAACAGATAATGATATAATTTATGTGAGGCACTTCCCAGATTAGCTTCTCTATGAGATCATTTCATAGGTGAACCTTTTTTTCTTGAGTATAATTTTAGACATGATGGATCATGATCTCATCATGTAAGGGAATATCATAGAGGCCCCAAGTCGTGGCCAAGCTGTTCTAGTAGGTCTGACATGGATCTCTTCTTTCTGTGGCATGAATCGCCACTCTAAATGTAATCTCTACGAAATCCATGGATAGAGTAGTTAGGAATGTTTGAATCCATCTTAGGACTATGTAATGCTACTCTTCTATCTATGTTGAATGTTTGTACAAGATAGGTATCAATTTCTATTCCTTACAATAGAGTGTTATGTTCCCGGTAAGTTGGTCCACCATTATAGGTTTTATTGGATTATTAATCATCAAATTAGTATTAAGGGATCGGGATAGATACCACAGTTTGGGAAGACCTCCCATACCCCTCACTAGACATGGAGTTTGAGTTCAACTATATTTTTAGGTTGATGTAGTCGGAATGAAACCCAGATGAAAAATCTATAGTACCATTAATGGATAATAGTGTAGGGGATTCATAATAGAGCCAAGGGCATCAGGTAAAGTCATGTACATTCTATAGATTCTACTATATCTTTTTTGGATATAATAAAGTATATAATCATAGGTATGATTCTTGTATCATCTACCATTTCTTTTGTTTTTCATGATACATGATAATTGTATTCAGTTATATATTCTCCTTTTTCTAACGATTAGATCATGGTTTTGGAATTCATTGGTGGTGTTTTGAAAGTAAATACACCATCGAGAGTGTGATCAGAGGGTTTTAAATGTTTCAAGGTTTGTTATCTAGAAATTGGTGGTTTCAATTTTTTTGAGAACTAATTGTACTATAAAAAATATGTTTTTATTTGATTATATTAATGATTTTTTTTACAGATTTACAAGGATCATATAGAATATTATCATAGAATAGTTTTTTTTCTATCTCCAGAAAGTGGAAACTATATTTTCTAGGGTGAGTGATATCTTCAAGACGGTTGTGCGGGACTAATTCATTGAATATTGGATTATATCACATTATTAATAGTTGGCCTTTCTCAAGATGATTGTGCAATTCTAAGGGTTATATTTTATAAAGTGGTAGAAAACATGCAGGATATTATTGCTGAATATTTCTATGGCTTTCCACATAATAGGGAGACCAAATTCATTACTGATTTGGTGTTGGGATATGATCAATATTCAATCTCACCTTACCAGATAGCACTAAGAGATCATTAATATTATATGGTTCAGTTGGATAATATTCAATATAATTTTGTCATATAACATAGTACATTACCTTGGGATTCTCTTTATCTTTTCTCCAGGAACGATAATAGGACATTTATTTTATTAGTGTAATTTCAGAGATTGAACTAGATTATGGTCATGAATCAATATTCCCTTCTATACATTGATGATCTCTTTGATCAGTTGATTTGTGTTGGTATTTTCACAAATATTTACGTAAGTAATGAGTATCATAAAATAATATGGAGACCATCATACATACCTTAAACTTATTTTCAATGAGGGTATGTCATGAATGAGTTTTCGGTTATGTCATTCATTCTAAAAAATGCAGTAACAGTATTCATGGCCTTAGTGAATCTGATCATTCATCATTTTTTTCATAAGCTATTGGATTTTTTAATCAATGACATGTTAATGTAATCCTAGTTAGAAGAAAATCATTTCCAACATCTTCAAATTGTCTTGATTATATTGAGATACTATTGTTTGTATTCAATGATAACCAAATTTAGTTTCTTTATTGATAAGGTTCAATTCATATTTCAAGAAATATTAGAGGCTAGAGTGTTAGTGGACCCATTGAAATTTATAACTATGTTATCATGGGAGTATAATGAGATTTAATTTTATATTTAGAGTTTTAGAGGTTTAGGATGTTATTATTGGTGATTAATCTAGGAATTATCTTATCTAGAAGCACTGATGGCTATTTTGACTAGAAATGGGTTGTTGTTTGTTTTGAGATTTTTTATGATAGATTTTTTAGTAGCTGAAATAAATGTTTACCTCCACATCTATCCCAACTTTAATTGTGATAGGTAAATAATATACTATATAATATGAAACATTTGATGATTGACTCTATTTAGTTAGGATGTAGGAGAACCAAGAAGTTTTGTATGGATCCAAAGAGTAGATACTGCATGAGAGGATTTATCATACTCATGATATATACAATGGGGATTTGTTAGATGCCCTGAGATATGGGAGACATGATCTGTTGGGTTAATGGTTTTCATAGTACATGGAACAAAATAGCCTCCAGTAAATATTCTCTTATTGGGTCCTAAACCTTCAATGGAGGAATTGGGTCATGTATTTGCAATATTTCAACATTGAGACAACTTATACATTCATAAAGGTAAATGTTTTCATTGATTAATTATGATAAATTATGAATATTGAGGTAGTGGGGGAGTATAGTGACGAGTGGAAGATCATTAATATCTTTACATGCATTAGTTTATATTTTTAGGATCCCCAAAGAGGAGTATCTTTGACTTCAAAACCAGTAATACATGTGCTTTTGAACTGGATAAAGACTGGAAATCAATATGATCTAGAGGTCGTAGGTTAAAGGGATAGCATATATGGTGGGGATCCACCATCAGGATGGTATCTCAGTAGTGGATGTAATTTTATTTTATATATATGAGTATGGGATCTTGTGATATTATATGAGGATCTGATGAGGGAGTTTCATGCATCTAGATGGTCAGTAATCCTAGGTCTATCAATGACACATCATGATCTAAAATAAATTAATGGTGTCTTAGAATGAAAAAGGTTGTATTTGAATTTTTAATGATATGCTTCACCTATCAATAAGTGAAAACCAAGAAGTAGTGGAATGTTGGGTTGTTACAGCCTCTTTAAATTCTAGAATGGAAATTCAATGACGTAACTATCTATTTTGTGATTATATTTTATATGAAAACTCATAAGAAAGATGTAGTATGAGTGATTTTAGATTGACTGATGTTGTAATCCAACTTCTTTCATATCTAGGAGACTATCACAATTGATGATCTAGGTAGTATTCACTTGTAGGAGATAGTGTGGTTACATGGTGTAACTAGGAGAATAATGTATCATAAATATCATTGTTTCTTGTCTCAGTTCTAGAAGAGTATTAAAAAATCTATAGTTTCCCAAGTTATTTTGATTATGGAATACAATCCCCATAAAAACATCCTATTTTAATTGAATATTTTATATTTTTTATGATATGTTATGAGGCTATATATTTTATTTAACAGTTCATGATAGCATCATTTTTTACTCATATTGTTTTCATATAATAAAAACTTCTAAGAATCAATCTAGATGAAACATTTCAAGGATAATTATAGTATGCCATGATGGTTTCCTATTTTTTGGATGGAGGTATGTCTGTATGTTCTTGTTGGATATAGTCTCAGGTAGGATACATCTAATAAGGTTCAGTTCATTATGAAGCGAAGAGTGACTGTAAAGAGTAAGATGAAATCTTAAACATACATGCAATGTAATCCTTGGATGTTTGAGGCGTGTTATTGATTTTTCCTCTGAGTGTTTCCAAGGTTGGGTAAAATACATTTTAGAAAACAAGTAAATCTATCATCCAGGATTGTCAGGATATTTAAGAGGGTGTATAGGTTTGTTCTGGTTGATGACCGATTGTCACTTACATTGTGATACATGATAATGAATTTCTTATTTCATTTACCACATCTTCAAGGATATCATCATAACATTTCTCATATTGTATAAGCTGATGATGTTGATATTTGTGTAGTTGAAAAACTTTAAGATCATCAGATATTTCTTGTGCAACATTCTTATAAGTATATCTTGGAATTGACCACACATCTAGTTCATGTGTAGAGGCTTCATGGGCGTCTTTGAGAGGATACCTAATACAGTGAATCTAATATATGAGAAAAGTTCCCTTGCTTGTCCCCTGAGTCACTATTGTGATTCTTGATAAATCTCCTTGGTGAGTTGTTATATCATGGCTATATTGTATGATCCCATCTTCTCCATGACCATCCATCTTGAGTTTTGGTTTGACCAATTTGATCTAGGTTTTCTTTTAATCTTAAAACCTTGGTTTTAGAGACCATTCTTTATAGGTGGAGATATTTTTCTGTGGGAAATGACTTAAGATTTGGGTATGTATTTTTTTAATTAAATGTCACTATAAATGTTTGAAAGGTTTTATGATAGTCTTATGATGGTTCTTTATTCTTTGAAGGTGTTTCAAGTTCTTTCTATAGAAGTTGGTTCGAGTGATTTTGGCTAAAAAATTTCACATCATGAATGGTTTACAGTGCGTGAACCTATTTTCAGGAATATATAATGGACTGGTTCAGAGTGTGAAACATTTTCATTGCATCAATTTTTTTTACACCATGAAGTGGTTTATCATTATTATTTTAACAAGATGTGATTATTTTTTAGCATATCATATAAATCATGAAATTCACATCCTAAAAGGGATTCCGATCCTGTATATCATAGAACCGTCAGTTTTAATATTGTTTATTGATTTGATTTTATTTTCATCCACCAGGAAACATCTTCTATAAAACACCAGTAGAATTCTAGGAAACATTTTAGTGATTCCTTCACATCAAATTTATTGTTCTAGAAAGAAACCTATAGTGATCACCTTATATTTGTTTTTACCAATCCTTCCTCTAGTCTCTGTTCATGTAGTGTGATAAATTTCCATTCATTGAATTGGGTTTTTACCTTTATGTTTTTTAATATATATTTTCAATTTGATCTTATACGCCTTCATTTTTCATTGGGATTCCTTGTTGATAGTATTTCTATGGTATCTATAAAAAGGTAGGTGGTCTATAACAAAGCCATATGTTCTATTCATATTAGTTTATGTGTGATAAATATTATACTATTACACTTACTCAAGGTGAATGTTAACTAATATAATAATTGGTTATGATAATGATGTGTTTTGTCTACTTTGGGGATCCCTTTAAATACATTATTGTTGAGATGTAGTTTGTGGATACCCATAGGGTGATCCTACTCTTGAATTATAATGAACTGGTTAATAATTGAAAATATTTTTTAGCATCAAATCACACATCAGGTGATTTTTAGTGATAGATTGACCTATAAAATGGATTTTTTTTAAATAATTTTGATAATTCAATAGGATATGGGTGGGTACAGTGGAATCTTGAAAAATTATTATATAATTTATGAACGAATGGGTAATTGAGAGTAAAATGGTATTTGGATGAATTGACCATTGGTGATTATGATGTTATAATTTTATTCTTTCTATGAATAATTATTTTATGATTCATTATCTAATGAATATGTTGAGGACCAGGATTGGTTATAGTGTAATGATTATAGGGTTTTCCAAATTTATGCTGGAATGCTTATATAGATAGAAGAGACCAGATATAGTGTATTTATTATAGGACTTGGCCTAGTTATTTTGCATTGAATATTGGGGATAGGCTGATTATGCTGAAATTATTATACATAGGGATTTTCTCAGTTATGTGATTGTGTCAAGGACATGTTTTAGTTATAATGGTTATGATATATTCATAGAGATATCTCAAAGTGGTATTATTCCTTGTTGGTTGTCATGTTCTATTAATTGATTAATTTTTACTCTTGTTTATCACTTTATTTCATGCACTAACTATATGATTGGATTTGTTTTTATGTATTTCCATAAACCTATTGAGTTTTAATCACACCCTATTTAGGACATGGGTAAGTACCATAAAATATTACATGGATACAGGATTGGAAAAGGGAATGTGACATTTATGTTAATCGTTTCTTACTGGATGGTTTGGAGAATTGAGAAGAAATTTACATGGGGTATGAGACCAAGTTATTTTGATTTTATATGCATTAACGTGGTCTTATATTTTCAAAACTTTTAGAATGAAATTTATTTTCATTTCATCAGGTCATTTAATTATTATCTTATTATCATTGTATTTTCTAGTTAAAATTTATGGTTTGGTTTATCAGCTATGTTATACTATTTCCTCTATTTCCATCACTCTCATATTTTTTATTTAAATTATATGGAATCTATATTACAAGGAATATAGTCTCTCCATTAGTTTCTATACACACCAATTTATATTTATCAGTATCTAGCATATGGGGATGCACTCTTGAGGTAATTCAAACAACCTGGTTTGACCACATTATAGAATTTTGAATAATGGGATGTTACTGTTATCATAACTAAAGCCAATAGAAACATAAATTGTATTAAAAAATAGTATTGAAATATAACTTTTTATGATTTTTTGTTCATAGAGTCAACCATGATAAATATTACTCATTCCCGCCGATATATATTTAAATTGTTTAGCACATATGAGAAGAAGAAAATATGGTGTTGTTTAGCATGAATTTGAGGTGCCTAATATTTGTTGATGATATCTAATTTTCATTAAAAATTATCTTCATGTGTTTGGATATCAACTGAATAATAATTCTCAAAATAGTAATAAGTGATATTGTTGTAGTTAGAAATTATGGTGGAAGGATTAGATTTTTGGAGCAACAATGAGATTGATTGAAATTGACCCCATATTTATCGAAAAAAATACAAAATATAACATTCCACTAAATCTAGATTGGTAAAATTAGAGGTTTTTTTGTTCATGTAATATCAATTTTACAAATTCATACAATGAAAACTTTTTCTACTTCAAAATTAAATTATCGTATTTTCCAAAAAATACCACCCCACATGATATATTATATCAAGGCCTTGATAATTTGATTTCCAATTGTAATTGAAACATTTAGAAAAATATTATGAATTTTTTTACTGTAATTTGGTTACCTGATAAATTTTTTTTACCTAATAAGTAGCATCAAGAGGAATGTGGTAGGTGAATTGATGTTTTAAATAATTCTTTAAAATAAATAACCTATATAATTTTTTTTTAAATGGATAGTGCTATGTTTCATTATGAACTATAAATAACAATGTAAAGAATTGTAGAAAAAGTGTACCAATATAGAAGTTAAAATTCTAAAAATGATTTATAAATAGAACACAGAGAAAAGACAATGTTAAAATAATGGAATGTAAAAAACCATTGGAGTTCCTATTACATTGAGTAATAAATTTTTTTTATTAAAAATGGATTTTTAGTTTTCCTATAATCAAAAGTATTTTTATTTTGACCTAATGGTACAAAAGTGTAAATACATAAATCAAGAAAGAAGAATTTGATAGATTGAATCTCTTTGATCTAAGAGAATAAAATATAAATCTTTTACCATAGGGTTTATTCAGTCAATAGATCGGAAGATGAAGCCCTTATTCCCATAGATTATTTGATAAAAGATTTTCATCACATGACTATACCCTAAAAAATAACTTATCACAAGTGAATAGAAGAAATAAAAATGATTAAAATTTAAATATAATTATGATTTTACTAAAATTTCTATGATAAAGAAGTAGTAAGTCCACACAGAAAGAAAAATCAAATAGGAGAACTCTCAATCACAGTGACCATGTTTAATAGTTATCGATTACATCAACACACTAACTTTGAGTCATTATATTCTATTTATAGGGATTTTCCTTAATTAAATTTCATATAAATTTTGGATTCCACTTATCACCAAAAAACAGTTTCACATAAAAAGAGAATCATTAAATAATAGAACATTTTACTTGAATTTTTCAAGAATAAAAACACACAATCATTGGAACCAATATTACCATATTAGTGAAAACAAAACATATAATAACTAACTTTTATGGAATGAAGTTTTCATCAAAATAAATGTTTTATCCATTGAGGTACATAAAAATACTAGAAAAATGGATTGTACTACCATTCAAATATAAAAACTTTTAATTTGAAATATCATCTATTATTAAACATTCAAATTGTTCAACATTCTCTAAAAATAAAAAATATATCTATTTTATGTTTTTATAAAATATTCATACTCTAACATAAAATATATCATAAAATTAGTTTTTATTTAAAGTATATTTTCATCAAAATAAATATCCCGTTGTTTCAAACACAAAATAACGGACTATATATTTGAATAGTAATAATGATGTGAATAAAGTAAAAAGTTGTTTTAAATTCATATGTATATAGGTAGTTTTATGTTTTTGAATATTTTATTTTCTATGTTTTTTTATTTAATATATTTAATAATATATTTATTTAATTTTAATCAAATCCTTCATTTAACAACACTTATTCAAAAAATAAAATAATTTTATGGTTAGATAATTCTATTAAACAAAAAAATTTCAATTGTTTTGTTTTTGGAATGAAAAATGATCCATGATTTGATAAATTTTTTGCAAATAGATATGAAAAAGATTTCATTTTTCATTTAATATGGTTAATATGCTCACTTGTTAAATGTTGGATTATTTTTCACTATTCACATTATCAACACTTCAAAAAATGCCTGGAATTACAAGTTTGGAAATCCTAAAATTATAAAAAAATAAAATCACACAACATGTTTAGGATATCAAATTTAAAAATATTAATGTAAGTAAGAAAAGTAACAATTCATAACACTTATTAAAAAATTTATATATCACTTATCATTTATGATAATCATATTAAAATATTATTTAAATTTGTTTAGTTTTTGTAAAAAAGTAAAATTGTTAGAAAGAAATAATAAATAAGTAGTAACAACATTTTCTATGAATTAATTTATAAACAAATATATATATATATATATAATAAATAGATATATTATACAAAATGGATAAGTTATATAACCCAATTCATACCTTTTTCTGAATTTCCCTTGGTTGGATTCTTTGCTGAGGCACAAATATATTGCATCAGTAACACTATTAGAATCTATAAAATTTCTTGTATAAGTCCAAGTATTTAAATGAAATTTAAAAATGCATAGAAAAATAAATTTGCAAAGATAAAAAAAGATGTTTTGGGAATCAGGAGACCGGATATCCACACCTGGATTAAGAATAAATAAAAAGGAAAGAGCCAATGTAGAGGTATGAACCACATCCATATCGACTAACCTCAAAAGTATGAATAATTGATTCTAGATATACATTTTCACATTAGCATTTTAGTAGAAAATTTAACCCTTTAAACCACCATGATATGTCTAACATATCAAGAGGAAATTATTAAACTTATAATTCAACCATATAATATTTAAATCAATTCTACACACCTAAAATACCATTGGTTTTTTTCTCAAATTATAAACCTTATATACCTAACTAAAATCATCGTATTATTTTCCATTAATCTTATATAATTCATATTCACCATTCCCTAACCAATTCTTCAGTTTTAACATGTGATAAATTAATTTGAACACTATATCACTATCTTATAGTCATGATCATTATTCTTCAAATAAAAAATCTACTTATAACTGATTAGACTACTTATAAGTCAATAAAACACATGGAAGTGATTTAAGTAAAAAAAAATCCATAATTCAAAAAAGAACACAAGAAAAGCCTGTGAGATTTTGATAAATCAAAAAACTGATAGAATACAAGGAATCATCTTATAGTATAGACCAATAGCTTATCAAAGACCATAATGATTCATTAATCTAATAAACTAGAAGAAATGAATTTATCAATATATAATGGTCAAAACACCCATAGATTAAATACCTGGTGGGAAAAAGAGTTAAAAGAACCTTATTTAAGTGATTGATTGAAAATTTGTGTCACATAGTGATCTACAGATGATTTTTTATTTCCAACAGAAGCTCATGTAACCAAATTAATCATGAATTAAATTTAAAACATATATCAAAACATTAGAAAAAATTAATAAAAATAATTTTATAATTATATCTAAATAAACATTTCATTATTAAATAATTTCACCATATAATTTATGTGTACAAATATGAAACAAAGAAATAAGAAATAAAAATTAATTAACATCAGAACATACATAAAATATATACCATTACAAAAAAATTAAAATTTATAATAGTAAATAATTTGATAGAAAAAACTGAAAGAAATTTTTTTTTGAAGCACAAATATGTTTGATTAGGAACTTATCATATCATTAAAAAAACAATGTCATATGAAATAGAAAACTCATTGTTATGACCCAAAATAAAATGATAACCTTTTTTTGGATTTAATAAATATTTCTAAAAAATAAAATTATAATTTTAGATGATGAAATTAGGAATAAAGAACCATACTATCCTGTGTGATGTTAAATTTAGTAACATATAGTTCGCTATAATTATGATACTTCCCCTATTAAAATACATAATAGGAAACTGATTTTTTTTAATAAATTTGATGTTAAGAATTATTAAATACAAATATTTTATACTGCTAAAGTAGTAGTATAATCATGTTTCCAAAAACACTGAAAAAATTAGAAATACATTTTTTATGTTATATTTTAAGAAAATTTTATATATTTCATCAATTATAATATACCAACATCAAAATAAGTTGGAGATCTTGTTAATAAATTGATATAGATAGTAATCTATGACATAAAACATTTGAGAAGTTATCCACTTCCAAACTAGTGTATCATATAGTTTATAAATCAATAGTAATAATTTATAGTTTACTAATCTATTTCTTGAGTAAATCATTCATCCATTAAAAACATGGCAATTAAAATGAAAAAAATAACAATGATTAATTTTAATATGTTCTCAAACATGTAATTGAATAATAGAAACTCTAAAATATAAGAATGTAAATATATATTAGAATTTGAATATAATAATGTATGTAACATATTTCAGTGGAATGGGATAGGGGATTCATTGAAGGTTATGGTTCGAGTAAGAAATTGGAGAGTTGGGGTGGCCACATCAGAGGAGAAGAATCTATAGGATGTGGGGTGTTCACATAAGTGTTGCATCAAGCCACATTGGAGAAGAAATATCGTGGGGTGGTAAGGTCATGTTCGAGCTATTTTGGAAGAGTGGGGGGAGGATATGTCTGAACCACATCATAGGGGAGGTTGGTGGCTATGTAAGAGTCATGTTAGAGGAGGACGATCAATGGGAGAAAATCTACAGAGGTTGGGTCTCAATCATGAAGAATGGAAGCATTGGATGAGATAATTTCTATGATGGCGGGATAAATCATGAAGAGGTAATATAGAAGGGATTCAGAGGGCATCATGACATATTGTGAAGAGGGTCTAGAATGACCCCACAACCAAGGATAAATAATCCCATGTTTTATAAGATATCAATAACCCAACTATGGTGAGACATTTAAGAATACCTATTCAATGACCAATAAATACAAACGATGATGATGATATTCTGTATAAGACTTATACTATCTATGTTATATAACTAATCTGTGAAAAAATCAACTGGATATTGATCATTTTTTTCCTGAAATAATCTCAAATTTATCATGGGTGATTCACCAACCTCATACCAATATGGAAGATATTTCTGGAGTCTGCCATAGAAATCCTAAAGATGTTCCATCTTGAAGGATGATTCGTAACTATTATTATAAGAAAATTGAACCAGTCCCAAGTGGTTATCCTAACACTATTAATTTTTTTTCTAGTGAGAGGTATTTAACATCCCTAGATAAAGGCACTATCAAACCCCCCTTTGGTAGCTCTATAAAACTGTCATTAAAGGGTGTTTTTAATAAAACATTTTTTTAGTGCTGTTATAGGGGTACCATTATCAGTACTTGTAAAAAATCACTAATAAGGGGGGGGGTCTTTATTACTGTTTTTTAAAAGCACTCATAAGGCCCCCCTTTTTTCTGAAATTTTTACTACTACTGATAAAAGTTATATTTCAATAAAATTCATTAAAAATAATATATAAATATATAAATACATTTATACTGATAAAAATATAATATATATTTTTTAAAATATGATTTAGATATGGTAAATAGGAATTTATATTTAACATATAATATATTTAGTGAAAATTGATTATAAATTAATAAAAATTATCTCTAATTAATAGTTTTCTAATTAATATTTAATAATAGTAATTTAATAAAAATAAGAAGATAAAAAGGATTAAAAATAATAAAGGATCAAAATAAGTGGAAAACACAACATGAGATTAAAACAACAATAACTTTTGATCCATGTATCACTTTTTTCTCTACCAAAAATCTTATCAAATATTTTAATGATATCTATACCCTAGAATCTCTAATGGGGCCTTTGTCATGTATTTTTGGCTCTAAAAGAGACCTATAATGAATTCAAAATTGAGGTTTTAGTTGGGGTACCACAATTGTTTTTCATTCGATAGACTTTCATCCTCGTTTAAGGGGGCCATATTTCCTTTTTTCAATGGAAACTGAATTTATTCCCATGTATTACATTCATATTGATATTTTTTTCAATTTAATCATTTTTCACAATTTTTTTTATTTATAATTAAATATAGGAATATTTTATTATATTTATATATAAGAAATCACATGTATAAATAAATATATAATCATATTTACATAAAAATGCTTTTTTAAACATATAAAATAATTATTAATTATTAATTATATTTGAATTTAAAATTTAACAATTTTATTTATCAAAAAATAATAAAATAATATTTATATTTGTACTTGTAAAATTTATATTTCTAAATAATCATGTGTGTGTCAATAATTAAAAAATATACATGTATATATATATATATTATAATATATGTAAATAAATACATATTTTAAAATTTTATTTAGAACAATATAAAATCATTTCCCACATTATAAAAATATATTTATTAATTTTATATATACATATATGTTTGTATTAGTAATCATATATATATATATATATTATTCTAATATATATTAATCTATATAATGTATTATATATTTAAATAAATATAAATATATATATCACACACATATATTTTATAAATGTATTTAAATATAATTATATGAATATATAAATAATAATATATAATTATGTATATAAATAAACAAAAATATAATTAAATAGACATAAAAAACATGGTGTAGTTGTAAAGTCATTCCATCATCAAAGGATATGTGCAGGGTTTGAATCCCGATGGAAACACATGAGGCTAAATATTCAAAAAGTGAAGATAAAATGGGTGTTGGGGTGAAATGTACAGATAAAGGGGGTTGGGGCATAGTTAATTTTGTTGTGAAACCCCTGAAAATGACATTGGGGTCATAGAGGTCAGAAAAAAATTTGTTCGCATTAATTTCAATGCCATTATAAAAATTAAAAATAGAACTTATAAAGTCCCCCTTTAACAGTGTAAAAAAATGTAAAATAGGTCCTTTTGACAACACAAAAAATGATCTATTAAATGATGAATTTAAAATCAATTTCTATAGTGATATTAAAGAACCCATCTAAAAACTCTTTGTGTGAGTGATGTTAAAAAATACCCTTCTAATAGTTATTTTGTAGAAATAGCAATATAAGTGTTGTTAATGGATAACAACTAACACTTTTAAAAATTGTTTTTTAGTAGTGTAAGAACCTATGAATTATAATACATAGGGATTTATCATATCTTCTAAAATTTTATTATCTTATTCCATATTTGTATCCATCTGAGGAAGATATGATTTTTTTCAACTTGACATTAGTTTATTTTACCTCTTTTAGGATCTTCCAATACAAAGAAGTAAATTAGGGGTGTCTATTTAACGAAAAAATGTTTGAATCCCATTAAGTATTATGATCTCCTTCATATATAATTTAACTTCAACTTCCACTATAGTTGTATTAAAAATGATTTTGAAATATTACATATGTTCAAGTAATAAATCACTACATAAATGAAATAATTAAATTGGATAGTCTATGAAATAAAAAACAACATAATACATTGAAATATCGTTCATTTTATATAATAGACAAGGGAGAGGCTGAAAAACATGAAGTCTCTCAGATCCTAGGCTTGATCTGTTGGAATGTATAACATTGAGATATGGTTTCTTATATGTCATATTTCAAACAATGACAGTAGAACCAATGATTCAAATCATAAAACATAATTTTAGTGCTACGATGAACAACCCACAACGACTGATGAAAATCTTCCAAAACATCCCACCACATAATCCAAGGAATAACATAATAGTTTCTGATGTAAATAATACCCTGAATGGAGATAGATCCCTCACTAATGATATACCAACCATGTAAATAATCTCTAGCATTTCAAAATTCATAATCTTTCTACTACTCTAATATAATCATCTAAATGTGAGGGGATTTCAAATGAACACTATCCAAAAAACTAATATACTCATCCTCCCTAACTGCCATGTGAATCTGATTGAAGAGTCCCATCATGTTATATATATCATTTTCTTCCATGATAGTATGATAACATAACATCCTACTCAGATTATCAACAACCACATTACCCCTTCCTAATGTATAAGAAATGCCTATATCGAATGATATCATGTATTCCACCAATTTTCATTGTTTTATGATGAAATATATTCGAGAAAATGTGTATCCTAAACTCTTATGATCAGATTAAATGATAAAATATTCCAAAAAAGACAATAACACAAACTTTTATGTAAAATTACATTACTTCACATACAAAACCATGAGTTAGATAATTCCTCTCATAAGGATTATTCTTACGTGAGACATAAGTCACTACATGAGAACCTTATATAATTAATCAATAAAATCCTTCTCCTTCATCTTTATAAAAAAATAAATTTGTTAATCTATCCTCTTGTCGGGTTATAAATAGTGCAGAATTAAAGAACCGCTTTTTTCCATTGATGGATGACTACCACTTCAAGCCTAATAAAACATTCACCCACTTATAGGGTTCTCCATCAAAGGATAAGTAAGACTCGATAAATCCCCAATGATATATCGATAATATCCTACCAAACCCACTAAAATTCTTATATCAAATACATTTTGTAGTCGTTCACATGGCATGATTTCCATCACCATTTCATGCTCACCAAGATTCTTTGTTCCAAGATCACTTTTCTTGGGATTATAACTTATCAAATATATAATTATCATTTTAAAATTTTTTATTATATGAAGTGATCCTATAAACATTCCTAAAACATTAACATATTGAATAACATGATCCTCCTATATCTAAAAGTACAATAGAATGTTATCAAAAAAAATTATGAAATGTTTCAACATACAGGATGAACATTTTTTTCAATATATTCCATACAGTTATCATAAGAAATATTCTTCCCAAAAGAAATCACAATGTACTCTAAATGACCATACCTATTTGAAAATCCATTATCTAGAATATTGATCTCTTTGGTTCTGATTTGGTGGATAATAGACATATGATTAATCTTAAAGAACCACTTTTACTGTAACACCCCGACCCTAGTTACCCAGAGTATCTTCATTATTAAATAACATTGGCATGATCACAAAATATCAAGTCTCTAAAGACCGATTAGTTTAGTAGCCTGGGAAACACTACCTACATTCATAAGTCTTACATCACATGATAAAGTGAAAAACTACCACAACACAGTCTCTGTAATCCACACTGATATCCCCTAAGACTATCCTTTCTGGTCAGTCAGAAAATACTTCTTCACATCCTGGGAAAGGGGTGAGCTCATATGCTCAGTAAGGATAACAATACAGCAGAAACTTTCATAAATAAGAATAAACATTTAAGGTAATGTATAACTAAAACAAAAGACTTTTAAACATGAACTTCCGCATAATATGGAAAAATGAAATGAAATAATGCCATTTACTTATTCACATGGATATTCTACTAGTCTAATAATCACATACAATATCAATAACCACTTTCATAATGATGGAATGCATAATGCTAGACTATCATAACCACATAGTCAAGGACTTATGCCACGACTACAAATAATATTTTTTCAAGGCCTTGTGCGAAGACACTAGTTTCCCTCATTAGACCTACCGATGCCTATGAAGCTATAGCGGGCCCCACCCATAACTTACTAAGTCCAATGCATTCTCTATATGAAAAGGTTTAAACATAACATAAACATGCATATTAAAACTAGCATATGAAATGTAAATTATATATACATTAACCATGAATGGTATGAAATAACACATCCCTAGTCAAACATATCACAAAACCTTCAACACAATATGGATGTTTTGTATCATAATAAATCAACTTCAAATAAGCTTAATATCCATCAAAGGATGTTGACATAGATGAAATCAAAACTATTTGAGATAAATAACTTTTTTTTAAATCATTTAAAAGAAACATAATTATTAATGAAAATATTTACTTTGAAAATATTCTTATAAGCTTTTAAGGGATGATTTGACGATTTTATAATGGTAGAAAATAGCCACACCTACAGTATAAGTTAAAAAAGCATTCTCACCTTAATTTTGTCGAAAAGGTTAAAAAGGACCTTCCTTGGAAAACAAAGGAAATATTACTTTATAAACATCTTATAAAAGTCAAAAAAGGGTATAAATTACTTTAACCCATAGTTCATAAAATAGTAATAATGTTTTGAAATATATTTTTAAGAAACATGGATGTGGATGATAAAGAGGTCCCAGTAAATAATTACGTATAAACAATCTCAGATAATGAAGAGATTGGTAAATAAACCCATAACTTGTACTTTTCCTTGGTCCAGAGTAGTGTAACCTCCTGTATAATGGGTAAATAATTTTTATTAAATTATAAAAGAATCATATACATTAATGTGATATCATATACGATTTTTAACATTGCTTTGTTAATGATATCTTAGTATTATCATTGTTTAGGGTGTTAAGGGATTCATTTTCCTTTATATTATTTATTGTGTGAGTCATATTTGTTATGGATGGGATTTATAATATTCATATCCAAAATTATATAATGTCTTTAAATTTTATTTTTAATCATCTAATGAAAGTTAGTCTTGAATGGATATGACGGGGAATGAATGTCATCGCTTTCATGGAGACGGAAATCCATACTTACGCACGAGCAACAATATCATTATTTTGATATTAAAATAATATATAATTTAATGTTATATAATATATAAAGAATAATTATCATGTTATATTTATTATTTACATCAATTACAAATCGTTATTATACCCATCCAAATAATAATGTGTTTGAAAACAATTATACCACGATGTGGGGACGGTAACCAGTACGTACACACGTATGGTGACATGTCATTAAAAGGATGGATAGAATAATGAATTTGGTTGTTCCATATTTATAATAACATAATAGTATATATAAGATACTGGATTTTTTATTTTAAAATGGAAATAAAAAAGAAAAATTATGTTGAAGAGGAGAAGAACATGGAAAAGGGTGGTGAAATTATTACCACTTCTTTGGGTTATTTTTTTTTGATTTGATCAAAAGGGCTCTATAAGTTGGACCTATGAGTAAATGAAGGCCTCTAAGATAAAGGGAGGACAGTTTAGAATGTATTTTGACAGATTTTGGCTAATCCAAAAGGTTTTATGGTGTGAATTAGAGAGAAGTGGGAGTTCCTTTTATAAGAGGGGTGAGTGGCCCCTTAAGAAAATCTAGAAATACAATTTTATAATAAAATACTTTTTCAGTTTATAATGGCTCAAAAATAGATTATTTAAAGGATTAGGTGTGGATGGGTCGAAAACCACTCAACCAATAGGTTTTAGACAGGTTTGGGTCACTATATTAACCTTAACGTTTATATTTAACTCTTAGTTAAATAGTTTGACATTTACCATGTCTCTTTGTATTTATATATTATATAGTTAATAAACTTACTATATAATTCCAATAAAACCCAAAGTGGTTCATTAATGACGAACTTATCATTATATAAGTTCTTTTGGCGAACATTAGATTTTTAGGAATAGAATATCAATTAATAATATAATATTTGTTTTAAAAACTCTTTTATGACAATTTTGACACTATTTAATAATTGATTTTTTTAAAGTCCTAAAAACTTTATTAAATCAAACTAAATTAATTTAAGAAATTAAAAAATGTCATATTGACCTATAAAATTCTTTTATGTCATCAAAAATTTCAAATTATATTTATTTTAAATTTTATAATACCAATTATTTGATTCATTCATTAATAAAGAAAATACTGCATCCATATTGTGTCATAAATAAATTTAGTTATTCAACATCTAAAAATTAAAAATACAATACCATTTTGTAGGAAATATTTTTAAATTTATAATTAATATTTATTGTCGAAACGATAACATATATAACCCTATGTAAAAATTGTTTCACTAAAAGATATATGCTTATGTATTTTTTGTGTTTAATTTAACTTAATTATTATAAGGTGTCATTATCACTTACACGTGGCTCCATTGGATCCAAAAATTGACCCAAAGATGCCCATTTTTATAAAGGTATCATCCAATAGGGTTTGGACACGTGTTAGGGTAATTTAATATTATTATAATATAATTTATTACCCTTATTTACTAAATTTACCCTTTAACCATGATAAATAAAATATTTACCGAATTAATTATTGAAAATGTCTAAAAATAAAAGTTACCTATTTAAAAAATTTTGACTGCATGATTCCAAATATGGAATCCATTTTTCTAAATTCAAAACATATAAGTGGAAGAAATTAATTTAAAATTAATTCACGTTGTCAAAACAAAAAGCGTGTTTTTATGAAATAATAACTATAAAAATATTGACACCTGTTTATGTCGAATTTAAATGTGTAATTACTTATAATGACATACATTGTATTAACTGATAAAAATATAATCTAATTATACTTAAAAACCAATCAAATTCGTAATTTATCACTATTAATTATTTTGATTGAAAAAAGTTGTTTGTAATTAAAATTTAGTAATTTTTACTATCCATCAAAATATGAAAGTAATCAGAAAAGTACCAAAAATTAACCCTAAGATAATTTCGATATTCCGAATCCCATAATGAATTCCATTTTGAATGATAAAATGTATAAAATTTCAAAATGTGGGTATTACTATTCATAACGGCTAGTTTTGATAGGTTGTGGTTTGTGTTAGAACTCGAAGTTGCGAACAACACACGCTATTGTAATATTCAAAGAGAAGCGTACCATGGAAGCTTGGGGTGTTACATTCTCCCCTCCTTCAAATTATTTCATCCTCAAAATTTCTAGAATATTACTACATAAAAAGACTCAGGTGGTTCTTCATCATAAGTTCCTCAGGCTCCCATGTTGCCTCTTCCATTTTATGGTTTCTACATAGAACTTTTACTAGGAAAATCGTTCGGTTTCTCAATATATGTTCTCTCGTATCAAGAAATATCTTCACAACAAGATAGATCGGGTTCCAGTTTTGATTCCTCAGAGATGGGTACATGCGTTGGGTGAGGCACGTATTTTCTTAATAGTGATATGTGGAACACATCGTGAACTTTGGAGAGATTTGGCAGAACAACCAAATGGTAATAAACAACACCAATTCGTTCTAGAATTTCAAAGGGTCCAATGTACCTGAGACTCAATTTTCCCTTCTTACCGAAACATATAACACCCTTTCATGAAGATACCTTCAAGAAAACATGATCTCATACCTGGAATTCCAAATCCTTCCTTCGGTTATCGTCCTAGCATTTCTACCTACTTTGAGATGCGTTGATGTGGGTTTGGATTACCTTCACCTTTTTCATTGTTTTCTACAAATGTTATGGTCCTATGAGTTTTCTTTCACCAACATCATCCCAATAGGTTGGTGTGCGACATCTATTTCCATATAATACTTCAAATGGTGTCATCTGAATACTTGAATGGAAGCTATTTTAATAAGAAACTTCTACCAGAGGTAAATATTGATCCCACATACCATGAAAGTCAAGTGAGAAATATCTCAACATGTCTTCTAAAGTTTGAATAGTCCATTCTGATTTTCCATCATTTTGGGGGTGGTAGGCAGTGCTCAATCAAAGTTCAGTATCCAGGTCTTTCTGAAGACTATTCTAGAATCTTGATGTAAAATGTGGATCGCGATCAGAAACAATCGATAGGGGTACTCCATGAAGTCTTAAAACTTCAATAATATATAGTCTTTCTAGACCTTCAAGTGGTAAGTCCTCCCTTATATCAAGAAAATGTGATGACTTGGTAAGACGATCAACAATGACCCATATTGCATTGTTCCTTATAGAAGTCTTTTGTAGTCCCATGACAAAGTCCATCGTAATATTTTCTCATTTCCACTATGATATGGGAAGAGCATGCATGACTCTTATAGGATGTTTCCTTCCAGCTTTCACTTGTTGACAAACCATACATCTTAACACAAAATCAGAAATCTCCCTCTTTATGTTGTCCCGCCAAAAATTTTCCTTCAAATCTCTATACATCATGGTACTCCCATATTGTATAGAGAAATTGGAACAATGGGAATCTTCCAAAAATTCCTTTTTAGATCAGGTATATCAGGAACACAAAGTCTCTTCCCAAATTTTAAAATTCCATCTTCAAACACAAAGTCACTCAATCTCCAATCATTCACAGCTTTAATCCTCTTTTGAAACTCTACATCATCGGTCTGAGAACTCTATATTATTTATAGTAAAGATTGTTTGGTAACCATTTGAAAAAGTATCGAGGTTTCCCATTCCATGGTTATTCCCATATCCATCTTTACTATATATATAAAAATAGGATCCCTTTTAAATCTCATCTTGTTCAGAACTATATGATCCTTTCTACTCAAAGAATCTTCCACCAAATTTTCCCTCCCTCGGTGGCAGTGTATCATGAAATCATAATCCTTGAGTAGTTCAAGCCATCGTCTTTGCCTCATGTTGAGTTATTTTTTTGAGAAAATATACTTCAAACTCCTGTGATCAGTATAAATCTCACATTTTTCACCATATAGATAGCGTCTCCATATCTTCATAGTAAAGATTATAGATACTAACTCAAGATCATGAGTATGATAGTATATCTCATGAATTTCTAGCTGTCGTGATGCATAGGCAATAACCCTATCATTCTGTATAAGGACACAGCCAAGTCCTTTCTATGAAGCATCACTATAAATAAAAACCTCATCATTCCCCGATGGTAGATTCAATATAGGGTAATTGACTAATATTCTCTTCTGTTATTCAAAACATTCTTCACACTCTTTTTTCCAATCAAATTTAACCCATTTTCATGTGATCTTTGTTAATGGGTTTTCCAACCAGGAAAAATTCTGGATGAAACGTCGATAATATCCAGCTAAAACAATAAAACTACGTACCTCAGTTATATTCTTCAATGATGTCCATTCTTGGAATGCTCTTGTCATAGAAGGATTAATGGAGATTCTATCTTTAGAGTCAATATGTCCAAGAAAATAAATCTTGTGATGTCAGAATTCACACTTGCTAAACTTCCCATATAATTCATGTCTTTTAAGAGTCTTTAGGATAATGCACAACTGATTTTCATGTTATTTGTTGATTTTGGAGTATACCAAGATATCCTAAATAAATACCACTCAAAATTCATCAAGATACTCTTTGAATACTCTGTTCATTATATCCATGAAAACATAGGGTTCATTAGTCATCTCAAAAGTCATTACTTTAAACTCGTAATGTCTATATCTGGTTCAAAATGATGTCTTTGGAATGTCTTCCTTCTTCACACACAACTGATGGTATCTATATTGAAGTTCAATCTTTGAAAAGTATTGATCTCCATGCAGTTGGTCAAATAAATCCTCAATATGAGGTATGGTATACTTGTTCTTTATTGTTATAACATTGATCTCCCTGTAGTCGATACATAACCTCATAGATCCATCTTTCTTTTTAACAAAAAAGACAGGGGCTCCCCCTAGAGAAACACTAGGGAGAATAAATCATTTATTACTCAATTCCTCTAGTTGTTTTTTAGTTCCACTAATTCCACAGTGGCCATTCTATAAGGGGTCTTAGATATGGGATTTGTTCTAGGAATTAAATCAACAGAAAACTCAATTTATCATTATAGGGGATTTTCAGGTAAATATTCTGGAAACACATAATCATATTCTCTCACAATATGTACATCCTCTATTTGAACATTACTTTACTCACCCACAGTCATTTCATTCTCTTCCTCCCCAATAATTGAATTTAGTTGAGCTACTAGGGGTGGATCTAGATAAGAATTAGGTGGTGATGATTATTCTCTAAAGATAAGGTGTTCAATATCACCTTCATCAAAAATAGTAACCTCTTTCTCCTTACAATAAATATTGCATCATTGTCTTAATGCAAGTCCATATTGAGGATTATATCAAATTCAATCATTGGTTTTATGATGATATCCACAGATAAAGAACATTTATATGCTCTAATGGGAACTGATTCACAAAACGTTGTTGCAATGATACTTCCATTAAGAGTCTTGACTGACAACTCCCTTGTTAGATCATATTAGAAATATCTAATTTTCCCTGAAAACTGGGCAGATATGAAACAATGTGATGATCCAGAATAAAATAAATCATTGTCTAAACTTGAGGAAATAATTAAATTACATTCAACCACATCTTTCAGAGCATCTACCACAACATTAGTGATAGCATAAGCTTGGCATTGATCCCTTGGCCTTTTCTAAGGAATGTTCCCCGGACACTTAGGAAATTCATTTTCATAATGTCCCATATCCATGCAATTGTATCATTGAACATCGGTATCTTCCTTCTTCCACTTGTAATCACAAGCTTGGTGGCCTTTTTCACCACTAATGTAACAGACTCTCATTCCCATCAAGAAAGTAACAAGGTGTTTCTTCCCACATTTACTACATGATTGATATTAAAATTTACCCTTCTTCCCCTTATTTCCATTTCCAAAGTGATCAGCAGATCTCTTCTTATCTTTCTTTGCTTTAAATTCGTAAGACTTAAGGAATTATTTTTCTGCCTTGACAGCACATGCGAAAATATCTACATACGATGAGAAGGATTGTGAGACTATTGCTCGATAGAGAAATGGTTTTAACCCATAAAATAAATGATCAATATTACTTCTTGGGTTTCATATATAATCTTCATCATTCCTTACTAACCTTATAAATTTATACTCATACTTTGCAACATTCTTGTCCTCCTTTTTCCTCGGACTTAGAAATTGTCTTTACATATCCTCTCAATGGTCACAAGGAATGTATTTTTCTAAAAAATATCTTTAAACTCCTTCCATTCCATATTTGATACTTCACCATCTTCCTTCATGTCTTGAAATAATGACCACCATTGATCAATATCTCTAGTGAGGCTGTAAACTACAATGACAACAATTTCCTTTTCGCTACTCCCCAAGGCATGAAATATTTTCTCTGTGGAATTTATCCATTGCCCAGCTACTAGTTGATTTGTACCCCTGTTGAATTTTGGGGGTTGTTGCCTCATGAAGTGATCTAATATTTATACTCCACACTGCGGATCAGGGTGATCCATATGAGTAAGGTTATTATTCATAACCTGATTGAGTTGTCCCAGTATGGTGATAAGCTGATCAGCAGAAGTTGTATCACCAGCTCTACTATAATTATCTTGAGCAGGATGGAAATCCCTACATGGATTGTGTGGATTGATACGGTTTACATTCCTTCCACTAGGCACCATTTCTAAAAAATTCCATACACTAGATTAGTTTATGGATCACAATACATAAATCCAAAATTGTAAAACACATAACATAAATTAAACAGTTTATGGATATAATCCATAATCATAAAAATGTTTTCTTCGAGGAAGTATATACTCATAAACCCTTCATAATTGTTTTTAAGGAAAATGAGAATTATCCTATGCATATCCCCCGGGAGTGTCGCAACCAAGAGTGCAGCAAATCCCATTGTCATGAACCAGTTCCCATTTGAGTCTAGCTCAGAGCGGTATTTTCAGGTTTTACCCCTAGGTACATCTATGACAGATCCGCCTCTACCTGCTCGTATCTAGATAGGGTTGTATTGCTCAGAAAACTCACAAAATCTCCACAATACCAAAATTTTAGGAATTTCTTCTATACTAATAATCAAAGTCTATATTAGGTCTATGTGCTCTAATAAAATTTTATCCAAATCTAGCTTCCAAGATTTGTACTAATCACCCTATAATACCAACAATAACACCCCAACTCTAGTGACCCAGAGTCAGTGCATTATTACATAACATTGGCGTGATCACAAAAGATCATGTCTCAAAAAACCTATTAGTTTAGTAACCTCAGAAACACTAGATACATTCATAAGTCATACATTACATGATAAAGTGAAAAACTACAACAAAATAGTCTATATAGTCCACACTCATATCCCCTCAGAAAATCCCTATAGGTCAGTAATAAAATACTTCTTCACATCCTAGAAAAAATAAAACATAGAAAGGGGTGAAGTCAGATGCTATGTAAGGATAAATATATAGTGGAAACATTCATAAATAAGCATAAAAAATTAATAAAATGTATAACTAAAAAATTCTTTTTAAACTTGAACATCAGAATAATATGGAAAAAATGAAATGAAATAATTCCATTTACTTATTCACATGGATATTCAACTACACGAATAATCACATGAAATATCAATAACCATATTCATAATGACGAAATGCATAATGACAGACTATCATAACCACATAGTCAAGGTCTTATGCCAAGACTACAAATAAGATTTTTTCAAGGCCTTATGACAAGACAATAGTTTTCCTCATTTGATCTACCAATGCATCAAGGAGCTATAACGGGCACCACCCATCACTTACTAAGTCCAATGCATTCCCCATATGGAAAGGTTTAAACATAACATAAACATTCGTATTAAAACTGGCAAACAAAATGTCAATACTTTGTCCATAAACCATGAATGGTATGAAATAAAACATCCACAATCAAACATATCTTAAAACCTTCAATACAATATGCATGTTTTTTATGATAATAAATCAACTTCAAATAAGCTTAAAATCCGTCAATGGATGTTGAAATAGATGAAATCAAAACTATTTGAGAGAAATATATCTTTTTTTAAATCATTTAAAAGACAAATAATTATAAAAGAAAACATTTACTTTGAAAATATTCTTATAATATTGTAAGGGAATCTTTGACGATTTTATAATGGCAGAAAATAGCCGCACCCACCGTATAAGTTAAAAAAATAGTCTTACCTTAATTTTGTCGAAAGGGGCAAAAAGGACCATGCTTGGAAATGACGGAAATATTCCTTTATAAACATCTTATTAAAGTTAAACAAGGCTATAAATTACATTAAATCCTAGTCTATAAAATAGTAAGAATTTTTTGAAATAAATTTATAAGAAACATGGATTTGGATTATAAAGAGGTCCCAGTAGATAATTACGTATAAACAACCTCGGATAATGAAGAGATTATGAAATAAACCCTTACCTTGTACTTTTCCTTGGTCGATGGTAGGTTAAACTCTTGTATAATGGTGAAATAATTGTTATTAAATTATAAAAGAATCATATACATTAATATTATATCATATATGATCTTTTAACATTGCTTTGTTAATAATATTATAGTATTATCGTTGTTTCAGGTGTTAACGGATTCGTTTTCCTTTATATTATTTATTATGTGAGTCATATTTTTTATGTATTGGATTTATCTTATTCATATTCCAAATTATATAAAGTCATTAAAAATTACTTTTAATCATCTATTGAAAGATAGTCTTGAATGGATATGACGTGGATTGAATCTCACTACTTTCGTGGAGACGGTAATCTGTATGTACGCACGAGCAACAATATCATTCTTTTGATATTAAAAATATATATAATTGGATGGTATATCATATATACAGAATCATTATCATGTTATATTTATTATTTACATGAATTACTCATCATTATTATACCCATCCAAATAATAATGTATTGAATAACAATTACACAACGACGTGGAGACGAGAAGCCGTACATACACACGTATGGTGACATGTCATTCAAAGGATGGATAGAATAATGAATTTGGTTGTAACATATTTATAATAACATAAAATTATATAGAATATATTGGAGTTATTATTTTATAATGGAAATAACAATGAAAGATGAAGTGGAAGAAGAAAAGAACATGAAAAGGGTGGTGAAATTATGACATCTTCTTCGGGTTCTTCATTTTGCTTTGATCAAAAGGGATCCATAATACGGCTTTCTGACTAAATTAAGGGCTCTAGGATGAATGTAGGACAATTTATAGGGTATTTGGGCATATTTTGGCCGAGAAAAAAGGCTTTGACGGTGTGAATTAGTGAGAAGGGGGAGTGCCCTTTTATAAAAGGATTGAGGGGTACCTTAGGAAAAGATAGAAATATTATTCTATAATAAAATTATTTTCCGGTTTCTAATGGATAAAAAATGGATTATTTAAAGGCTATGGTAGGGATGGATCAAAAAACACTCAACCAATAGTTTTTAGGTTGGTTTGGGTCACTATATTAACCTTAACTTTTAGATTTAACTCTTAGTTAAATAGTTTGACATTTACCACGTCCTTATGTATTTTTAAATTATATAGTTAATAAACATACTATATACATTAAAAAAAAACCCCAACTGGTTCATTGATGATGCACTTATCATTATATAATTCCTTTGGAAGAACCTTAGATTTTTAGGAATAGAATATCAATTAATAATATAATATTTTTTTATAAGCTCTTTTATGTCAATAATGACACTATTTAATAAATGATTTTTATTAATGTCCTAAAATAATTATTAATTCGAAATAAATTAATTAATGTAATAATAACATGTCATATTAACCTAAAAAATTCGTGAATGTCATCAGAACTTTAAAATTATATTTATTTTATTATTTATAATACCACTTATTTGATTCTTCCATTAATAAGGAAAATACTGCATCATTGTTGTGTCATAAATAAATAAATTATTAAATGTATAAAAATTATAATTAAAATACTATTATGTAGGAAATATTTTTATCTTTATAATTAATATTTATTATCAAAACAATAACATATATAACCCAATGCCAAATTTGTTTTACTAAAAGATATAAGCTTATGTCATTTTTGTGTTTACTTTAACTTAATTAATATAATGTGTCATTATCACTTACAAGTGGCTCCATGGGGTCCCAAAATCGACCCAAAGATTCCCATGGTTGGACATGTATCATCCAATAGGGTTAGGACATGTGTTAGGATAATTTAATATTATTATAATATTATTTATTACCCTTATTTACTGGATTTAACCATTAACAATGGTAAATAAAATATTTAACGAAATAATTATTGAAAATGTCTAAAAATAAAACATACCTATTTACACAATTTGGACCTCCTGATTACAAATATGAAATCCATTTTTTTAAATTAAAAACATAGAAGTGGCAGAAATTAATTTAAAATTAAATCTCGTTGTCAATACAAAAAATGTGTTTTTATGAAATAATAACTATCAAAAGATTGACACTTGTTTATGTGAAATTTAAATGTGAAATTTCATATAATGACCTACATTTTATTAATTGATAAAAATATAATCTAATTATACTTAAAAACAATTAAAATTCATAATTTATCACTATTAATTATTTCTATTAAAAGAAGTTGTTTTTAATTAAAATTTAGTAATTTTTACTATTCAAAAAAATATGAATGTTATCAAAAAAGTGGCAAAAATTCACCCTAAGATAATTTCGATATTCAAAATCAAAAAATGAATTACATTTTGAAAGATAAAGTGTATAAAATTTCAAAATGTGAGTATTACTTTTCATAATTCCTAGTTTGATTGGTTTTGGTTTGTATTAGAACTCGATGGTGCGTACAACACACACTATTGTATTATTCAAAGAGAAGCGTATCGTGGAAGCATGGAGTGTTACATTCTCCCCTCCGTCAAATAATTTTGTCCTCGAATTTACTAGAATATTACTACATAAAAAGACTCACGTGGTTCTTCATCATAAGTTCCTCGGGTTCCCATGTTTCCTCTTCCATCTTATGGTTTCTCCATAGAACTTTTACAAGAAGAGTAGTTCGGTTTCTCAATACTTGTTCTCTCGTATCAAGAATCTTGATGAGCTCTTCACAAAAAGACAGATCGAGTTCCAGTTCTAATTCCTCATAGATGAGTACATATGCTGGGTCAGGCATGCATTTTCTCAATAGTGATACGTGGAACACATCGTGAACTTTTGAGAGATTTGGCGGCATTGCCAAATTGTAAGCTACAACCCCAATTAGTTCTAGAATTTCTAAAGGTCCGATGTACCTGGGACTCAATTTTCCCTTCTTACCGAAACATATAACACCCTTTTATGAAGATACCTTCGAGGAAACATGATCTTCTACCTGAAATTCCAAATCATTCCTTCGGTTATCGGCCTAGCTATTCTGCCTACTTTGAGCTACTTTGATGTGGTTTGGGATTAACTTCACCTTTTTCATCGTTTCCTCCACAATTTCTGGGCCTACGAATTTTCTTTCACCAAAATCATCCCAACAGGTTGGTGTGAAACATCTATTTTTGTATAACTCTTCATATGGTTCCATCTAAATACTTGAATGTAAGCTATTGTTATTGGAAAATTCTACCAAAGGTAAATATTGATCCTACATACCCTGAAAGTAAAGTGAGAAAGATATCAACATGTCTTCTACGGATTGAATATTCCGTTTTGATTGTCCATCAGTTTGGGGGTGGTAAGCAGTGCCCAAATGATGTTCAGTATCCAGGGCTTTTTGAATACTTTTCTAGAATGTTGATGTAAAATGTGGATCACGATCAGAATCAATCAATATGGGTACTCCATGAAGTCGTACAACATCATTAATATATAGTATTGGTAGACATTCATGTGGTAAATCCACCCTTATAGAAAAAAATGTTCTGACTTGGTAAGACGATCAACAATGACCCATATTGCATCATTTCTTCTAGGAGACTTTTCTAGTCCCATGAAAAATTCCATCGTAATATTATCCCATTTCTACTCTGGTATGGGAAGAGGTTTCATGACTCCTCCAGGCTATTTCCTTCCAGCTTTCACATGTTGAAAAACCATACATCTTGACACAAAATCAGCAATCTCCTGCTTTATATTGTCCCACCAAAAATGTTCCTTCAAATCTCTATAAATCATGGTGATCCAAGGGTGTATAGAGAAATTAGAATTATGAGCATCATCCAAAAATTCACTTTTTAGATCAGGTATATTGGGAACACAAAGTCTTATCCCAAATTTCAAAATTCCATCTTCATGCACAAAGTCACTCAATCTCCCATCATTCACAGCATTAATCTTCTTTTAAAGCTCTTCATCATTGGTATGAGAACTCTTTATTCATTCTAATAAAGATGGTCTAGAAACCATTTAATTTTTTTAATGTTTCCCCTTCCATGGTTATTCCCATATCCATATTTACTAGATCAATGAAAATAACATCCCTTTCAACTCTCATCTTGTTCAAAACTCCACGATCCTTTCTACTCAAAGCATCTACCACCATATTTTCCTTCCCTGGGTGGTAGTGTATCGGGAAATCATAATCCTTGAGTAGTTAAAGCCATCGTCTTTACCTCATGTTGACTTACTTATGTGAGAAAATATACATCAAACTCTGGTGATCAATATACATCTCACATTTTTCACCATATAGATAGTGTCTTCATATATTCAAAGAAATGATTATAACTGCTAACTCAAGGTCATGAGTAGGATTGTTTTGATCATGAATTTTTATCTTTCTTGATGCATATGCAATTACCCTATCACTCTGCATAAGGAAACAACCAAGTCCATTCTTTGAAGCATCACTATAAATAAAAAACCCATAATTCTCAGATGGTAGAGTCAATATATGAGAATTGACTAATCTTATCTTCAGTTCTTTAAAACATTATTCACACTCTTTTGTCCAAACAAATTTAATCCCTTCTCGTGTGAGCTTTGTTAATGGGTTAGACAGCTGGGCTAATCTGCTAAACCAATAAAATGATGTACCTCAGTTATATTCACTAGTGCTGGCCATTCTTGGGATGCTCTTGTCTTATAAGGATCAATGGAGATTATATCATTAGAGACAATATGGCCAGGAAAATAAATCCCTTGAAGCCAGAATTCACACTTGTTAAACATCTCATATAATTCATGTCTCCTAAGATTCATTCGGATAATGGGCAAGTGATTTTCATGATCTTCGTAGCTTTTGGAGCATACCAAGATATCATCAATAAATACCACTGCAAAGTCATCAAGATACTCCTTGAAGACTCTATTCATTAGATCCATGAAAATAGAGGGTGCATTAGTCATCCCAAATGGCATTACTGTAAACTCTTCATGGTCGTACCTGGTTTGAAATGTTGTCTTTTGAATGTATTCCTTTTTCACACACAATTGATGGTATCCATATCAAATCTCAATCATTGAAATGTATTAAGCTCCATGAATTTGGTCGAATAAGTCATCAGTGCGAGGTATGTGATAATTGTTCTTCATTGATATAGCATTGGTATCAATGTAGTTGATACATAACCTCATAGATCCATATTTGTTTTTAACAAAAAGGAAAGGGTATCCCCATGGAGAAACACTAGGGAGAATAAATCCTTTATTACCCAATTCCTATAGTTGCTTCTTTAGTTCCACTAATTCCATAGTGGAAATTATATAAGGGGTCTTTGATATGGGCCATGATCCACGAAATAAATCAATAAAAAACTTAATTTTTCATTCTAGAGGATGTCTAAGTAAATCTGCTGGAAGCACATCATCATATTCTCTCAGAATATGTAAATCCTCTATTTGAACATTCCTTTCCTCACCCACAGTCATTTCATTATCTTCATCCCCAAAAATTTAATTTATTTGAGCTATTGGGGGTGGATCTAGATAAGAATTAGGTGGTGACGATTCTACTATAAAGATAAGGTGTTCATTATCATCATCATCAAAAATAGTATTCTCCTTATTATTACAATAAATTTTTTAATCATGGTCCGAAATTCAATCCATATAGAGGATTATATCAAATTCAATCTTGGGTATGATGATGAGATCAGCAGATAAAAAACATTTATATGCCATAATGGGAACTGATTAATAGAACATTATAGCAATGATACATTCCTTAAGAGTTCCAACTGACAACAACCGAGTTAAATCAAATTGGAAATATCTAATTTTCTTAGTAAACTAGGATGATATGAAACAATGTGATAATCCAGAATCAAATCAAGCATTGGATAAACTTTAGGAAACCATTAAATTACCTACCACCAAGTCTTTTGGAGCATCTACCTCAGCAGTAGTGATAGCATAAGCTTGGACTTGATCCCTTGGCCTTTTATGAGATAATTTACCCTGACTCTTAGGACATCCATTTTCATAATGTCCCATCTCCCTGCAATTGTAGCATGGAACATCAGTAGCTTTTTTCCCCTTGCAATCATGAGCTTGGTGGCCTTTTTTCGCCACACGTGTAACAGACTCCCATTCCCTTCAAGAAAGTACTGGGATGTTTCTTCCCACATTTACTGCAGGATGGATAGTCATCTTTTCTCTTCTTCCCCTTATTTCCATTTCCAGAGTGATCACCAGATCTCTTCTTCTCTTGCTTTGCTTTAAAGTCGCAAGACATAGATAATTCTTTTTCAGTATTGATAGCACATGCAACAATATCTTCGTACAATGAGAAGGATTATAAGACTAACACTAAAAATAGAAATTGTTTTAACCCATCAAAGAAACGATCAATCTTACATATTGGGTTACATACATAATCTTCTAAATGCCTTGTTAACCTTGTAAAGTTAGACTCATACATTGTAACATTCTCATCCTTCTTTTTTCCTCAGACGTAGAAATTTTCTTTCTATATCCGCTCGATTTTCATGAGGAAAGTATTTTTCTAAGAAAATATATTTAAACTACCTTAATTCCATATTTGATACTCCATCATCTTCCTTCATGTTTTTAATCAATGACCACCATTCATCATTATCTCCAGTGAGCTGGAAAAACTTCCATGAAATATTTTTCCATTTTGATACTCCCCAAGGCATGGAATATTTTTTCTAAGGAATTTAACCATTGCTCAGCTACTAGTGGATTTGTACCGCGGTTGATATTTTGTGGTTTTTTCCTCATGAAGAGATCTAACATTTATCTTCCATAATGTTGATCAGGGTGCTCCATACGGGTAAGGTTATTATTCATAACCTGAGTGATTTGTCCCAGTATGTTGATACGCTGATCATCACCAGTTGTATCACAATCTCCTCTATAATTATCTTGAGCAGGACTGAAATCCCTACATGTAATGCATGCATTGATACGGTTTCCATTCCTTCAACTATTTCTAAACAATGGCTTACACTAGATTAGTTTACTGATCTCAATACATGAACCCAAACTTGTAAAACACTTAACATAAATTGAACAGTTTATAGATATAATCCATAATCATAAAAAAATACTTTGAGGAAGTATATATATTCATAAACCCTTCATAATAGTTTTTAATGAAATGAGAATTATCCTAAGCATATCCCCTGGGAGTGTCGTAACCAAGAGTGCTGCAAGGCCCATTGTCGTGCACTAGTTCCCATTCGAGTTTAGCTCAAAGTGGTGTTTTGGGGTATTACCGCTAGGTAAATCTATGCTAGATCCTCCTCTACATGGTCGTATCCAGAAAGGTATGTATTGCTCGAAAAACCCACAAAATCTCTACAATACCAAAATTATAGGAATTTCTTCTATACTAATCCTAAAAGTCCATCTTAGGTCTATGTTCTCTAATTAGAGTTTATATAAATCTAGGTTCCAAGGTTTGTACTAACCTCTCTCTGATACAAACTACAACACCCCGAACCCAGTCATAAAATACATATTAACATCCTAGGAAAAATAAAACATAGAAAGGTGTGAGCTCATATGCTTAGTAAGGATAACTATATAGTGGAAAGTTTCATAAATAAGCATAAACAGTTAAGTAAATGTATAACTAAAACAAATGACTTTTAAACATGAACTTCAGAATACTATGGAAAAAATGAAATGATATAATTACATTTACTTATTCACATGAATATTCTACTAGTGGATAATCACATGCAATATCAATAACGACTTTCATAATGATGGAATGCATAATGCGAGACTATTATAACCACATAGTCAAGGCCTTATGCCAATAATACACATATGATTTTGCGAAGGCCTTATTCCAAAACCCTAGTTTGTCTCATGAGACCTACCAAAGCATTGAGGAGCTATAGCGGGCTCCACCCGTCACTTATTATGTCCAACACATTCCCTATATGAAAAGGCTTAAACATGACATAAACATTCGTACTAAAAACGGCATAAAAAATGTCAATAATTTATACATAAACCATGAATGTTATGAAATAACACATCCAGAGTCAAACGTATCCCAAAACCTTCAATACAAAATGGAAGTTTTGTATCATAATAAATCAACTTCAAATAAGCTTAATATCCATCAAAGGATGTTGACATAGATGAAATCAAAACTATTTGAGAGAAATATCTCTTTTTTGAATTCATTTAAAAGACACATAATTATAAAAGAAATCATTTACATTGAAAATATTCTTATAAGATTTTAAGGGAAGATTAGACAATTTTATAATGGTGGAAAATAGCTGCACCCGCTGTATAAGTTAAAAAAACATTTTTACCTTAATTTTGTCAAAAATGTTAAAAGGACCTTGCTTGGAAAACGATGGAAATATTCCTTTATAAATATCATATAAATGTAAAAAAAGGGTATTAATGACTTTGAACCATAGTCTATAAAATTGAAGGAATGTTTTGAAATATATTTTTAAGAAACATGGATGTGGATGATAAAGAGGTCCCAGTAGATAATTACGTATAAACAACCTCGGATAATGAAGAGATTGTGAAATAAACCCTTACATTGAACATTTCCTTGGTCAAGGGTAGGTTAAAATTTTTTATAATGGTAAAATTATTTTTATTAAATTATTCAAGAATCATATACATTAATATGATATCATATATGATCTTTTAACATTTCTTTATTATCAATATCTTACTATTATCATTATTTCGGGTGTTAACAGATTCATTTTCCTTTATATTTTTTGTTATGTGGGTCATATTTTTTATGTATGGGATGTATCATATTCATATTTATAATTATATAAAGTAATTAAGAATTATTTTTAAACATATAATGAATGTTATTCTTGAATATATATGACGGGGAATGAATCTCATCGCTTTCGTGGAGAAGGTAATCCGTACGTATGCACGATCGACAATATCATTATTTTGATATTAAAATAATATATAATGGGATGGTATATCATATATACAGAATCATTATCATGTTATATTTATTATTTCCATCAATTACATATCATTATTATACCCATCCAAATAAAAATGTATTTAATAACAATTACACCATTATGTGGAGACGGTAAGCCGTACATATGCACGTATGGTGACATGCCATTCAAAGGATGGATAGAATAATTAATTTGGTTGTAACATATTTATAATAACATAATAGTATATAGAAGATACTGGAGTTATTATTTTAGAATGGAAAAAACAAAGAAACAAGAAGTGGAAGAAGAAAAGAACATGAAAAATTGTGGTGAAATTATTACCTCTTCTTTGAGATCTTCCTTTTGATTTCTTCAAAAGGGCTCCTTATGTTGTTTTTATGAAAAAAGGAATGCCTCTACGGTGAATGGAGTATAGTATACATGGTATTTGGGAAGATTGTTTCTGATCTAAAAGGCTTTGAAGGTGTGAATTAGAGAGAAGGGGGAGTTCCCTTTTATAAGAGGGCTGAGGGGCACCTTAGGAAAACTAGAAATATTATTTTATAATAAAATAATTTCTTAGTTTCTAATAGATAAAAAATGTATTATTTAATTTAT
This sequence comes from Viscum album, assembly GCA_963277665.1. Classification (NCBI taxonomy): domain Eukaryota; kingdom Viridiplantae; phylum Streptophyta; class Magnoliopsida; order Santalales; family Viscaceae; genus Viscum; species Viscum album. Next base: position 1,008,879,788 of record OY728156.1, read on the forward strand.
AAGGTGGAGATGGGCCGAAAACCACACAAAAAGTAGGTTTTATACAGGTTTGGGTCACTATATTAACCTTAACTTTTAGATTAAACTCTTCCTTAAATAGTTTGACATTTACCTTGTCTCTTTGTATTTTTATATTATATAGTTAATAAACATACTATATAATTCCAAGCGAACCCCAAGTGGTCAATTAATTATGAAGATATCAATATATAAGTTATTTGGATTATCCTTATATTTTTAGGAATATAATATCAATTAATAATATTATATATTTTTTTAAAAATCTTTTATGTCAATTTTGACACTATTTAATAATTGATTTTTGTTAAAGCCCTAAAAACATTATTATTTCGAACTAAACTTATTTAAGAAATAATAACATGTCATTTTAACCATTAAAATTTGTGTATGTCATCAAAACGTTAAAATTCTATTTATTTTAACATTTATAATACCAATTATTTGATTCCTTTATTAATAAGTAAAATACTGCATCATTATTGTGTCATAAATACATTTAATTAATCGATGTCTAAAAATTATAAATAAAATAACATTATGTAGGAAATATTTTTAGATTTCTAATTAATATTTATAGTTGAAACGATAACATATAAAACCCTATGTAGAATTGTTTTACAAAATGATATATGCTTATGTAATTTTTGTGTTTATTTTAACTTAAGTAATATAAAGTGTCATTATCACATAAAAGTGGCTCCATGGGGTCCCAAAATCAACCCAAAAATTCCCATGGTCAGACATGTATCATCCAATAGGGTTAGGTCACATGTTAGGGAAATTTAATATCAATATAATATTACTTATTACCCTTATTTACTGGATTTACGCTTTAACCATGGTAAATAAAATATTTACCAAAATAATTATTCAAAATGTCTAAAAATAAAATATTCCAATCTACACAATTTGGACCTCCTAATTCCAAATATGGAATCCATTTTTCTAAATTCAAAACATAGAAGTGGAAGAAATTAATTTAAAATTAATTCCTCTTGTCAAATCAAAAAAGCATGTTTTTATGAAATAATAACTACCAAATGATTGACACTTCTTTAGGTAAAATTTAAATGTGAAATTACTTATATTGACCTAAATTGTATTAAATGATAATAATATAATCTAATTATACTTAAATACCATTAAAATTAATTATTTATCACTATTAATTATTTCAATTAACAAAAGTTGTTTTTATTTAATATTTACTAATTTTTACTATTAATCAAAATATGAAAGTTATCAGAAAAATACCAAAAATTCACCCTAAGTGAATTTCGATATTTCAAATCCAAAAATGATGTCCATTTTTAAAAATAAAATGTATAAAATTTCAAAATTCGTGTATTACTATTCAGAACGACTAGTTTGATTGATTGTGGTGTGTGTTAGAACTCAAAGTTGCGTACAACACACGCTATTATATTATTTAAAGAGAAGCGTACCATGGAAGCTTGGGGTGTTACATTTACCATTTAAATAGGTCAAAAAATTATAAAGGTAGGGAAATGTGTTTTTTTCCTGACCATTACAGGATTAATATTTCTATTTTTGATTCCTAAGTGTAGTGTTACATTATCATTCATGGAAAATAGAATAGGGATTTCTTAAGATTCCACACTCAAGTGTATAAATCCATTATCTATTATAAAATCCTAATTTAATTTCATCTCTTTTATCTCAATAGTATCTATACAGTAATTTTTCACCAATATTGTTTCGGTTCCCAACACCAGTTCAATAGAGATCTCTTCTTCCCTTTCTAGAGGAAAAATGAAAATGTATAATGATGATACCTATGTAAACTCAATGAAATCTAAAATATGAACACAAAAAATGAATCATATCTTATTTAAACCATATATAGAGACACCAAATATCCATGATCTATAAGTATAGTCACTCTTGACCAGACCATGGGTCCAACTCACAATGAAACATAAGATATTTCCCATAATAAATGATAAAGGAAACTGTCAAATTATAGTAATAAATATGAGATTTGTAATAAGTCAATGAATCCATAATTATAATATCATTGAATAGTTCTATGTCAAGAACTAGAAAGTCTAATTCAAACTTTACATCTCACAAAAGAAACATCATCAGGGACCTCAAAAACCATTCTCTTAAATCTTTAATAGTGACATGTATAATTTAATTATAAAACATATTATTTATATTGGAATCTTTAAATAATCTATAATGTGATTTTACATTAATGGGAGAGAGGAAAAATTTACCAAAAAAATAATTATCTATGGTAAAATCAGTATTAATGGTACCAATCATAGTAACATGACCCATATCAACTTCCATTCGACACTCGTTAGCTATCTATTAATAAATTATTTTGGAGGCCTATGGATAAACTACTATTATCCTTGAAGAATTTGAGTACACCATAGATCTAATATTTGTTGATGATCCTATTCTATATCAGAGATGATAAAACCCTAATAAGTCCTCTAAAAGTGAACAAAATTTTTATAAAGATAGAAGTTTTAAGATACTTTGTAAAAAAACAATTGTTTTACATTGTATGGATACACTAATAAAAAATCATTCCACAATCATCTAATGATGGTATATGAAAATTATTATGATACTAAACATCATTGTATCATCTATAATACTCAAAATTATTTATCTTCCCTTTCAAAGAACCCTTGAATATAAAAACAGAGATAGAAGGAACCCTAGTTATCACTAACATACATGGTAGGTTACTATATTCTATCAAAAAACTATCCCCTACATCAATATTGGTTTTATTTTTTAACATGGAGTCCAATGGCTATATATCGGATCACAAACCCCTATAAAACAAATAAGCCTTTATTTTTTCATTAAAAACCCTCTTTTATTAATAGAGGGGTCTTGAAGATGAGATTACAAACTCTGAACCTATATTATTCCCTTTCAATATATTGAGAAAGTACATTGATTTCTATTATTCCATATACTATGGGAATAATTGAACAGTGAATATGGGATTAAATTCATTATACTATAATTCCCCATACATCATTTATACAACAACTGATTCCCACTAACTTCTATAAAATCCGTTTATATTAAAAACAACATACCTAACCTTGATAGAATCATTGGTCTGTATGTATTCATAGGGCCTTTCAATATTTTAAAACTAATATTCTACCTTCCGAGGATTGTTCTATATTTGATAAGATATTGAGTTTGATGAATAATGTTTAGGGTATTGATTCCTATCATCATTCCATTGAGGTTATACATCTCATCCATAAAATAGGGAGGGTTACAAATCGTTTTCTATTGATTTACCAATTAAAAAAACTATTTCCATTATATTTCAATCAACTATGGTGTCCACATTATGTGGTTAATTAGTAGTATTCTACCATGTAATCCCTAGATCTATTTTAGATGCAATCACACTATAAAAAAAGACATAAAGAAACCTAATCATGAGTTCCATGATTCAATTATGATTTAAAAGAATACTAGTCAACCAAAATTAAAGAGTCAGGTAAAAAAGAAAAGTTTTGGTTAAAAACTATTAATCCTAAATGAAAAATTTCCCAACCATGTGTGGTAACCTAACATTTATCACAATGAGTTCTGTTAAGGAAATAGATTAGAACATACCACATAATTATTCATATTTAATTCTTCTATATACCATTTCATCCCATAATTAACACTGATAATGAGAAATAGAAAAACCTCTAATTGATATAATGTTTACATGAAGTTACTCAGATCGCTAAACTAACTACAATCCAAATTTCTCTTAACATGGCATGAAGGTTTTTCTAGAACACCACATGTTAAATTCAATTTTATAATAATTGGAAACTATATTTGAGAATGACTTTTCAATAATAGAACATAAATCAGTTAATGTGAATATATAAAATGATGATATGAATATACGAGGTCACAATGGAAAATACCTAAGTGTAAGAAAAAAATAGTTGTAAAAAACAATATCACCAAATAAAATACTATGGTACTGTAGAAAATCAAACTCAATGTGAATCTTAGTAAAATATAGACTCTAATACCCAAATTAATAGAAATCCCACTAACACTCTATGAAATCGTTATTTTAATGAAATCTGAAAAAAAAAATATCTACAAACATCAAAAGGTCTATCTAGGGTAAGAGAAATACAATCCTTGTGAGATCCAATTATTTTTTTCATAAAAATTCATTATTAAATAAACAATTAATGATTATAAAACTAATTATAAATCATGTTATATGATTTTACACAGTTCATTATAAAGCTTGTAAAATCACCAACTTTTTTATTAAATAAATAAACCAATGTCGTAGTTTTAAATGAATTTTTATTAACAACCCATAATCATATTTCAAATAAAACAATTGGTAAAATATACCCTGAGGTTAATATAAATTTTTTTAAAGTTAGGGTCCTCTTAGAATTTAATATTATTTGTAAGCCACCTAATGGGAATATTTTCCTAGAATAATTGGTTTTGGGGAAAATATTTCACTCCTAGAAGTGGATAATTTCTAACAACTTTGGATACCTTTGGCACACATTACATAAGAAAAATCAGTCTATAGAAAAATATTTCAATCATGAAGAAAACTCCCTACCTCATCATTGATCACAGTCACGATTATAACAAAAAATCATTTAATGGGAATTTGATCTTAAAAAGAACATAAATCATGTTTTAAAATAATTTTCATTAACAACACCTATGGAGAAATAATTTTTCATAAATTTTAAATAAACCAACATATTTCAGAGGACATTAATTTAAAATATTTTTGAATGCCACTTTCAAGATAAACCATACACCAATTTTTCCAAAAATATAAAAACCAAATTAAATGATAATGAAAACATTAATGTTGTGAAAGTTAAATGTATTTCTTGAAACCCATACCTTGAAACACTTATAATGTCAGCACCTAAGAAAAAGAATAAGTCAATATGAACATATGATCTAATGATTCAATGAATAAAGTATAAAAATAACCCAACAATAAATTTCATAGTTATCAAATTCAATAATTAAGGAATCCAAAACACTTGCTTTCCACAAAAATTCACAAATAAAAACTATGATGATTGATTATCATGGAAATCCCATAATTATAGAATGGATCTAAAAGTAACTAATTAGATATTGAGATCTAATAAAATTATATTATTAGTAATGGAGATCCATACTGGAAAACATGATGGATCCAATGAAGAATGATATCCAAGAACAAAATGTTGTTAAACATACCAGTATAGGTCCACAGATTCAATTGTCACTTCATTCCACCATGTAATTGTGTTTGGATAGAAAAATGTGTCTCAGTAGAGTCTCTATGTTAAAATAGAATGAATTATAATAAACTGTAGGGGTTATGAATTTAAATGAAGGATTAAGAATCAAAAAAATATGATAAAACACAAAAATAGCTTTCCTAAAATGGATCTACTTGTATGATAATGGACCCTATAAAGATGAAGTTGCTACATTATATTATACTAGAATGTTAATGAAGGATCGTCAACTGTCCAATGGTAACAACAAATTGATGTGAACACTTCGTTTTCCAAAGCTCGTTGGTGGAATTCATATGCTTTACAATGCTCCAACTACTGATCTATTTTTCATGGTTCAATTTTTTACCCCATCAACTCCATAAGACACAATACTGACCCCTAATAGAAATAACTAAAAATTATCATTAATAAAACAAATATGAAAATGAAACATGTATATGGTCATACCTAAAAAATGGGGGGATGGTGAAATAATAAATAGAGTACTGTCTAGGATTTCATGTAATCTATGGTCACCTACAAGGAAGGATCTCATCATTTTATAAGATTCCCCTAATCTCTTTAAGTGTGAACATCTTCAACCATATTTATTATAATGGGTTCTATCTCAAGGAACTTGGGTGCTACTTCCCACTATTTCACAAAAATTGAAATCCTTTAATGAATATTCCAAGTGATGTATAATTCTTTTTTATTGAATTATAACCCCTTAATATAGCGCCCTAACCTAAAAAAAGAATGATCTGGTTTCAACCACCATTACATTTGATTTATTTAAAATAATCAAATAATAAAGTATAAAATAGATTAGTATTCTGGGAAAAATAGATACATACCTGAGTCTTATATTACATTTTAAAATTCAAATAAAAAAATACTTTTATTTTTCAAGAATAAAATTTTTATATCTAAAATATCAATTCATAATAGACTAGGTACACTTCATGGAATATAAGGGAAATGAAACATAGTAAGTTTAAGCTAAAATCACTAGTTAGGGTTTAAGACCGTGTAAGAAATAATGAATCAATGAGAATAATAAAAATAGGATAATAAATAACTGAGCAGGCATTCACTTAAAATAACTGGATAAGGAAAAATCAATATAGCATGGAAAGTTACACAAACTGAAAAAATTTAATCAATCGAATAAAAAGTTAATAAATATATATATTTTGTAATATTTTAAATCCTCTTGATAATAATTAATGAATACTAAATGATGAAAATGACTAAATATTGGATTTCATGTTTCCCAGGTACATGGACACTTTACTGTCAATATCTATTATCAATAAAGTTTAAAACTATTCTGATCTGGCCAATTGATACATCTCATGAGACTACGGATGAATTGGGGGGATTGAATTAACCATTACCCATCACATGTCATTCATTTACAAACAATTCTTTATATATCGAATAATTTATTTAATTAATGAACAATATGCCTTATCAAACATTAGTATTTAGTAAAGGATATGGATTTATCAAAATATACTTAGTTAATAAAATAAAATTTAATATAAGTTCCATTTGTAAAAGTGGTATAGGTTTTAAGAAATAATCATATACATCAAATAATAAAATTGTTATTTGAGATATATCTTATGACCAATGAAAAAAAATATATTACAAAAAAGTGATTGTTTCATGAGAAATTTAAAAATTACAAATGATTTCATAATAAGTTTATCACGTGGTAAATCTCTAATAACATCCCCATGTATGAGATTATTTAAATTGAAACTAAAAATACGATAAAAAAATATTCTTGATATTACATGCAAATGTGATAGTATATATACAAAATAAAAGTGAATTTTTGCATAATAACAAATAAGGCTCAATGGAATGTAAATTGAGATGAAATATCATACTCTACACCTCCATTTGGTTGAAAATTATTTTAACTCCATTATAATATTTTTTTAGTAATGTTATAAAATTATATTATAACTATATTAATATTTATAAAACCATTTAAAGACTTTTTATAATATCTTCATACATGTTTTTTAGTAATTGTTCTTTATTTTCACCATTTCAAGTGTTAATTGCCTAATTTTCGAGTATGATTTGATTTCTTATTTTATGTTCCTATTACATCAGTGATGTTGTAATCATATATATAATGTTACCCATGATATAAATGTCAAATATATTCCCTACACATCTATTTATTATAATCCACAATATTTTGTGATGGGACTTGAAATGCACCATTCCTGTAGACAATAGGTCATATGTACACATAATAATTATATCCATTTTATTGTTGTATAAAAATAAATAGAGTTAAATAATATATATATAAATTATAATTACATTATCATTTTTATATATATCCCATATATTTATTCAGACAATCCTATAATGCATTCCATGTAAAGCGTGGATGAATAACATCGCTTTTAGGAGGTGATAGTTCATATGCCCACAAATGATGTTATTGTATTCCCACAAAATAGAACACATGATGTTATGTGTTATATAATAATTCCAAATGCATTATGAAATTATAAATATCATAATTATTATATATAAACTATTAATATATAATTATTCTTAATATTTAATCGTTTTAATAGAAGAATGAATGATATTATTACACCAAGAGATAGTTAGACATACCCACAAATAATGATTGGGTATCCTATTAGATTTAAATGTGTTATGTGTAACATCTCGGCCTAACAAATGACTAGAATGGTATCCAGATAGTTCTCCAAATGACAACAAGCACATATCCTCGAACACTAGTGGCTACCGATTAGGAGTGAGGGACTAGGGTGTGTGTGTAGGGAGACTATGTCATTTAATATTAGAGTATGCACAAAGATAAAACCATTGTAAGTAAATAGGAAATATATTAATCATTATTAATAAATTAAAAATAAGTTAAAGTAGGAATAAAAGAGAATATCAGTGGAAGAATAAATGTAACAACTGAATAAAAATGGCTAGTGGCAATTCCATATAATGATTCATGTAACTTCATGTGTCAAATCAAGTTATGAGAAGTATAATATATCGATTGATAAGAAAACCCCAATGGTCACCTCTTTTTGTATCCTATGCACAATCCTAGTCATGTTTTCCCTAGATCCAATGTACAAAATGGACCACAAGCAATGAATCCAAAGACTTGTGTGCCAGAAGATCTATATGGGTTCCAAATAATGCATGAGCAAGCTATGAGATATCAATATTAGTAGGATGGCACCCATGGTGAATAGGATAATCTAGTTCATTAAATATAAATTTATAGTGGTTCAATATACGTTAAATGAAGACAAATAAAAAATTAAATAATACCATCCTAGTTTGGGTTCCTGAACGGAAACCTACCCACACAACCTACTTCATCCTAAGACAGATATCTAAAATGATTTACTTGTACAAGGATATATAAATATATATAAATATATATATATATATAAACGAGGCCAAAATTAAACAAGGAATGCTGAGGACGGAATACCCCTGAGTTTGTGCTTTTTCATGGGGTCAAATTCAATTTTCATCACATAATTATACAAGTAAGAAAGGGAGAAGAATCACAAGTACATGATCTAATATAAACCCAAAGAAACAAGTGTGGCTCAATAAATTATGAAAATAATTCAATCAATGCAATAAAAAAAATTCCTCAAATCTAATGGTGGAGTCTCATACCTATCTATGGTGATCTACAAAGGATCCCAGGTATAGAAATAGAAACATCTAATGTTATTAAGTACCACTATTCCTTTCTACGGAGACCAATAAGGCATCCTAAGTATCACTTGAGGCACAGTAACACCGATTTCGTCCTTGGTTTTTCATATAGGGGACTGATTATCTCCCATGGCTTGACGTAGCTGTCATGACAATAAATTTGTCCCCGATTTCTCCCATATGGAATAAATATCAGAGAGTAGTATAATAAACTCCCTCAGAAACTCTCACTTGTAAAGCCAAAGAATATCCCATATCATGTTGAGTTGCAACCCATTGTACACAACAGTCTTTCCAAGATTCCTTAATATGGAACATGTGTTCTCTCCTGGACCATTTTAAGTGAACCATTTCAACAAGTCATTTCACAAGAAAGACATAAATAAAATTAATCATAAGCCATAAAATAAAAATTTAAAAGAACAAGCTAAACAATTAGTACTTATAAACCATTAGTGGAGTCATTTTCCCATTCAAGTAAATCTAAAATGGATCCCATGTGTCTTAATGGGAACATCTGATTTAATCCAATACCCCTGAGCCCAAACAAGGTGACCCATTAGGCATCCCAAGTGTCACTCGAGGCATAGTAACTTTGATTCCATCCTATGTATCTCACATAGGGGACCGAGTATCACCCAAGGCATAGAATAACCATATTTACAAATAATTTATTATTTATTACTCCCCTAGGGAATTTGTATCACCTAGAATTATAATAAACCACCCGGGAAGCCCACCCACAATAAGGAAAAACATTTCCCCCAATGTGTTAGGTCTTAACCCATCGGGCACATGCGTCCATCCGTAAGTCCTTAATATGGAGTTCATGTTATCTCTTGGAAAATATTAGGAGATACAAAAAAATAGTGAACATAACAAAAGTAATGGTTTATTCACATTACATATATTTCAAAATTTTAAACAATTTAATTCTTTTAATTTGTGCTTATTAAATTAACTAGAGGCATTGTCACACCCCCCCCATTCCATTCCATTTAAAAATAACAATTTTACATAATAAAACTACATAATCCATCTTGAAAAATTAATTGAACTATTATAGTACATACTAGTTAGTTAGAAAAATATGGAAATTCACCTATCAATTTTATAAGGTGTAACAATACCTATTTTGAACCAGACGAAAATCCTGTGGAATGTTGAAATTTTTAGTTAGTGGATGGGTCTAATTTAAAACTAAGATTCGGAATAAAGTTAAAATCATTGAGAACTTTCAATGTAATTTTTTTTGGTCTTTGATAAAGTCTTGAAGAGATTATTGTGTGTCTCAATTAGTATTTGTAGAAACAATCCTTGAAATTTAAATTCTTAGAGGACCTATAGAGGGAACACTGTTTCTCTAAAATTGTGTGGCCCGTAGAAGGAAACTGTGTGGATTGTTGCAGGTGGATAGAGGGTACCGAATGAGCGGTGTATGGTTATTATAAGACATGGTACCTAATCACTATTTACTGCATGATTAGTACAATGTTTCCAAACCATGCGTCCAGTACAACTGAGGTACTTCAATTGTCCAATGGAGGGTGCACAGTTTTCTAAACCATGTGACCTAAACCATGTACGTTGAATTTCTTATGAAATTTCAATTATTTTAATTGAAATTTAAATATAATAAAACAATACTATAATCTACCCTCCCTCTCACATCACTCACATAAGTAGCACCCCCTTCTATGGTGCATATCTCCCTCTCCCGATCTTCTCTCAGCATGCCATTTTTGACCAGATCTTCGCTTGATTTATCTTTGAAACATTAATGTAGGGAGCATTCCATTTCCCTTTAATTTTATGAATTTATTAATTTATTTACATATATAATCATCCTTTGTTTTTAATTAATGCACTATGGTATTTTGATTAAATTCTTATTAAATGTGAATTTAGTATGTTTCGTGATTAAAATGTAAAATGTGATAAATACTTTTTGAAAAGAAATGTCATGATTTTATAATAAAACCCCTCCAATGGAGGATCACTTCCTTCAATCAGAAAATTAGTGACTAGACTTTTTTACATGATACATTCATGTCTATTATCTTTTGAAGCTATGATTGATAAATTTCATGTTTATTTCTTCATCTTATTTTATATATTGATTGGTTTTTCCATTATATTATTTATCCCTTGTCTCATGTGTGTTTCAATGGACCCATGAAACCCTATGGGTATATGGTCCATTTGGAAATAGAATTTCCTAAGTGGTCATTTGAGTTATTTTAAGAGTTCTCCTAGAACTTTGACCCTTGGAATTTATAAGTGAAATTACCATGTTTTAATTTTGTTCTTGATTCGGTTATGTTGAATTAATTTGACTAGGATGGATTAAATAAGATAGTGGAACACTTTTCAGGAAACGATCTTGTCACCTTCCATGGAAATTGTTTCATGTAAACCAATATTGATTTTTAGGTATATTGAGTGAGATGATCCTATAAAGGATGGATCACCTAATGGTATGCCTATATTTAAAATGTAGTAAATGGTTAAATGTTGATGGTTGTTTCATTTTTAATGGAATGGATCCAATGATATTTAAATGGGATGATCTCGTGGGGTGGATTCAAATTCAATTCATGGAATTTAACACATCATGGATTGCATTATAAATGTGATTACATTTATTTCTAATAGATCTATATAAATGAGTATGGGTCGAAGGTAATTTTTTCCATTCCAGTTATACATTTTATGTGCCGTTGTAGATGTTGATAACCATTGTAAGGGAGGTATGATGAGTATGTAGACTCAACAATCATTTAAATAATTATTGGAAATTATGGTATGGGTGGTTTGATGATCATGAATATTGAACCATCCTTTATATTAGAATTGAAAATGATTGTAGGGTAGGTCTGATGAGCTTGGAGAATCAACATTCCATTACATTTGTATTGAAAATGATTATAATGTTGGTTCGATATTCATGGAGACTCAACTCTCATTTACAGAAGTGTTGAAAATGATAGTAATGGTGTTCTGACTAGGAAGGTGCCTCAAATCTCCTTTAAATAAGGATTTAGGGCATAATACCCCATGAGTAGATATTATCAGCTCGTAGACTGGTAGTGGATGCATATATGTTACCCCCTTACTCTTTAGAAAATATAATTATATATATATATATATATGTATCTTAATATATTCTATATATATATATATATATATATAATGATGAGATGTCCAGAATTATTCTGGCTATGAGATGAAGAGAGTATATCTGTCATGTGTCCCTTAGAAACTAGGAGGGGTGTTTTTATATCTATTTATAATTTATATTATTGTATTATCCATACAAACAGATTTAATTTAAGTTTCACTATTTATTCTGGGTGGTACACTGTGGGTGCAGAACAATAGAGACTTTATCTCACACCCTACTAATATTTCCATGGAACTGGGGTACCTGAGAATACATTTGTGTTCACAAAATAGAGGACCAGGGTTGATTTCTTATTACTATGTCAGTAGAATTTGAGTATTTAGGAGCACAAGACTAAGATGGAGATTAGGATTCTCGAAGAGATCACCTATAATCATTTACATCTTTTAATAATTTGATTCATATATTGAAAAAACCATGTTGTATGTTTATTGTTCTAGGATATTAATTATCATTTATACAACAATACCTTGTATAAACTGGCCTATAATAACTTTTTATTATTTTATTATTTTTTCAACCATTATATTTCATTTATTTAATTATTCCTCTATAATATACTATTTATTATAAACGTACCACTATGGTACATTTTTATGAAGGTATATTATCCTCAATATTATCTCTTGAGACCCTTTCTACTATTCAGTAGGCTCTAGTGTATGGGGAGATGTACCTATGTCCATGTGACCAACTAGTCCAGATGCTAGTTTAGTGTTCATCCATGATGAGATGGTATAAAGTGGTATCAGTGGGTAATTTTTCCATTGTCTTAATTTTTTATCATTGCTAGATATGAGACAAAGAATGTATCAATCCTAGGTTAATAGTCATTCTTGGGACAGATCACTCCACATATGAGAAAGGACCACATTGCCTGAGATTGAAATTTTTGTTTCGTGTTTTTTCATGTTACTATTGATTTGATTCCACCTTGAGTGATTGTTTTAATTCCCATGATTATTGATTTAGGTGTTTATTGTATTTTTACCCTTGTCATGATTCATAAAGGATGATAAATTTCACGAATCATTATATTAAAATGGGGATTAACATGACATGCATGTGTCAGGATAGTTAGTTTAGGTTTCATTTGACTATTGATTTGAAATCTATTTCTTGAATATATTTCCTGCCTTTTATTTATAATCATGAATGTTTAGATACCACATTTCTTTGATATATTTATCATGATTTGGTGATAATACGCCATACTTACTTCCCTGATTATGTGTTGTGCTTCTGTGTTATAACATGATTTTATATTTATTTCATATATTGAAATTCTAGTTTTTATGTGTTTAAATGGTTTCATGGGAAAAATTTCTTGGTTTTAGATATGAAGGGGGGTAGTTTTAATTTGTATGGAGTATGGTTTTCCTAAATCTAAGAAAAGTTAACCTGTGTATTTGAATCTTTAAAAAAGGGATGGTAAAGTTCAAATGCTAAGTTGAATTGGTTAGTAAATGGAAGCCAGATTCCAAAAAATATTGTATATGGGCACATTATAGGTTGGTGTATGGCCACCCATATGACTGGACCATTTTATATGAACATTCTATAATCTGTAATGGAATTTTTTCCTTTAGTGGGAGCCAATTTTCAATCCATGTTGTTTATTGGTGCTCCCATAATTGGTAAATGTATAGCCATATTAAATATAATATCATGGTTTATTGATAAATGGTTATAAATTTAATGATATATTTAATTTTGATCTCATATAAAATCGTTATCTGATAATGGAAAAATCAGACCCCGGTGGGTTAGTTTTGGCATGTTTCTTATGGAATGGCTTGGTTGGCTATTTACAAGCCTTTTATATATGATCAGCTACTCTTCAGTTTCTTTTTAGAGACTCTATATTGGCCCAGTGGGACGTTCGTAAGTTTTATTATCTATTAAGAATGTCTTACTTTTTATAATTTTCTTAATAAATATGAGATTTTAAAAAATGTTTAAATTTTTAGAAGTATTTTTTATGAAACAATCCTATTTTTTCCGTTAGGGAGTTATCTTAATCAAGTACCTTGTGTTTTATTTTAAAATGATACTTTATGTTTGGAATTAAATTTGTTAGATGTTATTATATTTTAATGAAACTAATGTAAAGGGCTTGGGAATTTAATTAATACAGGTGTCCATTATTTTAAAACCCTTGTGTAAGGGATGCTTGAGTTTCTTCAATGAGTTTTCTTAGAATGGAATAATGATCTCTTTTCATGGGAATTATTTTCATTATAAATGGCATAGCTGATCTTCTTTTGAAGTTGGTTACCTTTTTTTGATGTTACATCATTGTGGTTGATGTTTTTGCTTTCATAAGGGGCCATCATATGGTAAGTATTTCCCTTGAAACATGACTTCCATGGGTGTTCCATGAGTTTTTATACATTTGGTGCCATTATAGTTTCATTATCCCTTGTATGAATTTGACTTCTTAATGAAACCTTTTTTAGATGGGTGGTCATTGCCTTTTTTGGTCTTTATTATAGTCTTGAGAAATGACAAATACATAGTTTTAGTAGGTTGGACATGCTATAGACATGGTCTACCATTTCATAAGTTTCATGACCATTTCTTCTTCTTAGTGATGGATTAATGATTATGTTGTCCCCATGGATAATGGTTTTATGGGGAAATACCCCTCTAAAATAAATCACTTGGGCTATTATTATGTTCTCGAGTCATCTCCAAGTATAGTGAACTAGGAGATAAGAAACTATGTTATTTCTAATGATAGATAGGAATTTCTATAGACATGGGTTTTTTGAAACCATGGTCTCGTTTCATTATAATTGATTTTACACATTGAAAATGTGATTGTAGCTCCAAGGAGTATCACACAATTGTTAATTGTGTTTTTGATGTAGAATTCTTGTGAGTGGGTAGTTTATATCATATTTCAGTGGGTATTACACTCTAATGGTGGGGAGTGTCACATTATTTTTAGGGGCTATAAGACCTTCCATGTAGAGGGAGAATAGACAAAGATGACCATTTGGTACTTTTCTATATTTCATAAATGCCTTTAAGGATGTAAATATTGTTTTCTGTTAGAAATTTCTTAGAAACATGATGATGATGTGGCTGGGTGAGATTTAAACCCTTGGGGGCGCTGTTGGTATTTGATAGAATTAAATGGGTTATCTGGAAGTATCACATAATGCCTTAGGTGGAAAAAGGAATTGTTATCGGTTGTGGTGATGCGTCAGAAGGTGAAGCCGAGCTTATCTAAAGAGAGTGGGACCAGTTTTGGTTTGACTATTCTCCATTCTTGTAATTGGGTGTAATTGACTAGAAACTATTTTAATACTCTTAGTGTACTCTTATGATAATCAATTCATATGTCCCCTATCATTCCATCATCCCTGGATACACACAAAGAGCATTAGTCTTATGTCATGTTGATGTTTTTAACAATTGATGATCTTGTTGTGTGGTTCTCTTTTTGAGATTCACATACTAGGAACAAAGTTATTTATAGAGGATTTGTTAGTCTTAAATGACCCTTTAGATTCTAAAAAGGATTTTTGGGTGGTATCATGGACACCAGCCATTTTTTTTACTCAACCACTATAAAGATGCAGCTCTGGGATCAGTGTTGTGTTTACCAAGGAACGTCACTAAATTCATTGTATGGAGCTTAGTGGATGTGTTAATAGTGAATTATATATGAATTGAAAGAATGTATTATTGTTATTATATAAAAAACTAGATATCTATGTCAAGAATCTTGAGAATGGTATGTCATCCATAGGTTCCTCGACTCCCTGTTCTTCTTTATTAATTTTTATGATTGGTGAAGGACTATTTTCAGGCACATCTCTAGGTGAAAGAAAGTGTTATGTGTGTTATAAACGGATTTTCATTAGAATATAGGTCGACATGATCTTTGAGGTTGATGGAATATTGAACATTTGATAATTTTTAGATCATTCGTAGGGAAAATGATAAAAGGGGTTATTCAAAATACAATTTCCATGGTGGGGATTTCGTCACATAGAATTGGAGGCTAAAATTTAATTACTAAGGTGGAATGTACCATTTTCCATATGCTTAACGAGATGAGGAAAGGATCATGTCTCTATGTAAAAAAGATTTCATATAATTTGTCTCAATGTTTTTGTTAGAGGAAGGGTGTTGGATGGAGTCTATGTGGCTTAAGGCATGTGTGGTCAAAATAATGCAAAGAGGTGCATTGGGAGGTTGGAAATGCAACAAAATCATTTGAACTAAGAGTCAAAACTATTCTATTTATTTGATGTTATTCTATTCCATAAGGTTTAGTGGGGAAGATAGGTTCTAGGTTTGGAAGGTTGTAATGATCCATGTTTTTAATTAGATGAAATCCAAGGTGAATTTTGAACTTTTCATTTTATAGATGTGCCTTATTTAAAACTGATACTTAGAATGATGTTCTGAAAGTTGTGACCTTTCAATGAGAATTTTTAGACTTGGTTAAAGTCTTGTGTACTTTTCTTGGGTTTCTCTAGGAGTTTTGGGAGACCTGGACTTAGAAAATTTATGTTTTAAACTACCTACATAGGGCACACAGTATGAAGAAAAATGTGAGGCCCATGGTAGAAAACAATGTTGCTTATTGCAGGAGGAAAGAGGTTATCACACAGAATGTGCATGGTTTTCCAAACTACGCACCCAGTCAACAAAATTAGTGCTAAAGGCATTACCTAATCACTATTCATCACATGGTTGGATCATGGTTTCAATACTATGCAGGTAGCCCGTGCAGGGTGCTTCAGGTCTCCTATGGAGGGTTCATAGTTAGTCAGTGATTTACTAAAATATGGAACCTAAATCGTGTGTGGTGACCCACATAAATGAATTGATTTTTTTTTAAATTAAAATAAATATAAAAAAACCTAATTTATTCTCCCTCCCACCTCACTCACATGAGTAACACCCCCTCCCCTCCGATGGTGCACAACCCCCTACCCCAGCCCCATATCTATATGTCATTTTCTACAGGATCTTCACACTATTTATCTAAAAAACATAAAGTTATAGTATATGGTCCATCTTCCTCTCCATATATTATTGTTTTTAGGTCTATTCATTACTTGGTGATGTGTGTCCAAATGTAGGGTTTGGGAAAACCATGTGATTTTATTTTTATTATGAATTTAGGTTGTGCAAAGGGTCACTCGAGACACATTAATGTGGATTCCAGCAATAGCCACTGATGGAGAAGCAGATAAAATTATTTATTCTCACCACCAAAGGTTTTGGGTATGTTTTGTTTCTAACTATTTTTTCTACTAATTTTATTTAGGGTCTTAGGGTAGTTTTTAGGTTCTTTTTTTGTGAGTTTTTTTTTGTCTTTGAAAACATGATCTTATTTACCTAGGTATGTGTATATATAAATACATATATCTTCCATGTATGTATTCCCTCACGGACATAGGAATATGTTTATTGGTCTATGGATATATATATATATATGAATGTATGTTCATGAAAGGTTTTATAATCTTAGAGATAAATTATCAACTTTCAAATGCTCATCTTAGTTTTGTCTACTTCCTATGGTAGGGCCCCATTCTTGTGTCCGTTAATTTTATGAATGCATTACTGAATTCACTAATCTCACCATCCTTAGTTTTTAATTAATGAATTATGATATTTCGATTAAATCCCTCTTAAATTTTAATTTGGTATGTTTCATGATTTGAATGTTTAATATAATAAGTAATTATTTGATAAGAAATGTCATAATTTTATAATAAACCCCCTCCTAGGGAGGTGCTCTGCCTTCAAGATAAAAATTCTTTAGTATATTTTTATTCTTGACATTTTTCATTGACGATTCTAATGTTTTAATGCTATGATTGATAATTACAATGTTTAAAACATTCTAAAATCATATAAACTAAATGGATTGTATTTTAAGTGATGTGTCCCTTGTCTGAAATGTGCTTCAATGAACCCAAGACACCTCATGGGTGTATGGTCCCAATTGAATTGGAATATATAAAGTGGGAATCTAAGTAATTTCCATGAATATTATTTCATATTTAACCCTTGTGATATATAAGTGGCATTTCAAAGATGTAATTCAATTCATGAATCAGTTAATGTGAATAACATTGATTCGGATTGATTAAATGAGACAATGAAACCCTTTAAATAAAATTGAAAAGTAACCTTCCATGTCACTTTTATCATGTAAACCAATTTTCCATGTTTTAGAAATCTAAGAGGGATGACCATATAAAGGATGGATCACCTAATAAAATTCTTATCGTTCAAATGTAGTAAATTGTTAAATCATGATGGTTTTTCCCCTTTTAATGAATTTTTTCAAATGGTAGTTAAATGAAATGATTCCTTGGGATGGATTAGAATTAAAATCATGGGATGTACCACCTCTTGTATTGCTTCATAAAAGTGATTTTATTTATTTTCTAAATGAGTATTGGTGGGAGGAAATTTTTCCTATGCCAGTTATGCATATGATATGCCTTTATAGGGGTTAATAATGATGGTAAGGGGTGTCCAATGATCATATAAAATCAATGATCCTTTAAATAGGTATTGAGAATGATGGTAAGGGATGTCGGAAGAGTATGGTGACTCAAGGAGCTTTTACATCGGTATTGAAAATAATGGTAAGAGAGGTCCAATGGGTAGGAAGACTATACTCTTCTTTACATCAGTATTGAAAATTATGGTATGGGTGGTCTGATGAGCATGGATACTCAACGCTCCTTTTCATCGGTGATGAAAATTATGGCAAGGGAGGTCTGATGGGCATGATTATATAATTCTCATTTGTATCCAGATGTCAGGCATACTACCACATGATTAGATCTTATCAGCTCGTAGACTGGTAGTGGATACCTACGTGTGGTATCCCGATCCACTCCAGTATATATATATATATATATGACATGTACAAACTTATTTCAGCTATGAAACAAAGAGGTTATAACTGTTAGGTGTCACTTAAGAACTATGATGGTTGGTTATTTATTTATTCAACTTTGTTGTTATTTCGATATACCTTCACATTGCATTAATTTATGCTACACTTTCTAGATTGGGCTAAGAACTATGGGTTCTTACATAAAGAGATTAATATCTCACACCCTTCTTGGGCCGCCATTGCACTGGTGTAGTAGACAATATATTTTTGTTCATACGACTATGAACCTTGTTTCATTTATTATTGTTTTGTCACTAGTAAATGAGTATTTTGAGGAACAAAATTGATCAAAATCTTATAATACATGAGGTGATCGCCCTTTGTCTTTTACTTATTTTTTTTATTTGAATCATATATTGAAAATCATGATGTATAATGAATTTTTTGGTTTTTTTACATTATATGTACATTGATACCTTATATAAAATGTCCTCATCCATTTTTTTTAAATTTTTACAATTTTATTTTCTATTGTCTTTCATTTATTTATTACATCCATTATTAATTTCTATTTTTTCGCTGTAACATTGTGATACTCTGGTATGATGGAAATGTCTCTCCATTGTCATCTTCGGATACCATCACTGGTAGATGGAAGCCCCTAGAATACAGGGAGACGATCCTGAGGTTTTGTGGCCCACTGGTCTAGCTGCTTGTTTAGTTGTTAGTCAAGCTAGGATGTTACAAAAGTGATCATAAAGGGTATCGTGGTAAAAAGGTTCATTTATCACCCCTTTCTAATAAATTTATTATTTAATCCAAACTTTTATAGGGATATTGGTTTGAAATTCATTTAGGTAGGAGTGTTTGAAACACGCACTTAGGAAATTTAATGGTCATTGAGATAATTTAATAATGAAATGATCCATTTACTATCATGAATGTAATTCATGAAAAATCATTGAACTTTTATAGAAAATAAATAAAAAATAGAGAACGATAAAATCAATAATCTAAGAGGGAATAAATTTTATAATCATTTATTTTTAGCTTTGAAGACAACACACACCCATTAGATGGGATTTATTAAAAAAATATGATATTTTTCATTAAAAGTTAATTTAAGAAGACTTAAAATTTTATTCTACAAATTAATTAAGCACCAATTAAAGAAAATAGAATTGAAAAATAAATTAATTAATGCATTATTAATTTTTTGGTGAAAAGGAATGGGATCCTACATTAAGAGGAGAGACCGAAGCCAAACACTAGGCACTTTACGCATTCAGATGATAAGTCCACCCTTTCATACACACATATTCCAATATATATGTCTCTTTATACAAGGTAAGAATTCTTTTATCCATTAGGTAATATGTACAATGATGATATATATATATATTCACATATACCTATGTACATGAGTGAAATCCTTCAACGTGTAACCATATTCTATATAAATAATAATCCGGACTCAATACAATTGAATACACTAAATAAAATAGTAAAATACAAAGAGATGATGTAAAACCATTACATCAATTAGTGGAAGAACCTAAAATAATCTAAAAAAAATTAAACCCTCACAAAGAGGTTCTGATAGATGCACCACATAGCCCAACACTATAAGAAACCATTGAGAAAAAGATTATCCCAAAAACTAGATTCAGTCGTATGATATAGGGTGGTGTGGAGAGGATAAATCAGCCCAAGATAGAGAGGAAAAAAAAGCTTGGAACCATACCTTGATGAATCAAAGAGAGACCATGATGAAATGGGATGAAATTGGTGCATGGAGAAGGACCTGAGAGGGGGACATCACACGACTTGAAGAGGAGAGGCTGATGTGATGCTGACATGAGTGAAGGGGGAGAAATTAATTAGGGGTTTTATTAAAATATAAATTATTATTATTATTATTGAGACTTTTATTTATTTTCCTATTCTATTTATTTTAATTTAAATTATATTATTCCTTCAATATTGAAAAACCACTTGGTTTTCTGCAGAGGGCTACACAATTTCATGAAAATTGTGTTCCCTATGAAGTCCCCTTTGAAACCCAATTTTCATAGTGAGTCACTCCCACAACTCCACAGGACACATGGAAAACCTCTCAGGTCTTCAGGAAATGCTAAAACAACGACTTGAATGGTTCTAACATTAATAATTAAATTTCGTGGCTTTGTTTTTAAAATGGTCCATCAAGTAAATGAAAAAGTTTAAAATCCTTTATATTTTCACCCATTACAAAACATGGGTAATCACAACCTACCCAACATATAATTTATTATCAATGATAATCCTTTGGAAAAAAACATCACCTAAATTATAAGGGTAATTAAATCCCTTTCACACAGTCATGCTGCATTCTAGAATGTTCAGTGCACCTTTATGCTCTTGGAAATTATGCGATCAAAATCTAATCCAATCCTCCATTTCCAACTGAAACACTAATATATAACATACCCATTCATGGTTAACTAGATTCATGATCACATCATCAACTCTTTAAATTTTTGGTCAATGGTTCTCCCCAGCATTTGTCTTGACAAGAGGAAAGGACCAATTACGATCCACATTACCTCCCACTATCATAATTTCTTTACAATGCATGCATACAAATGTTTTGACAATTCATATGGCCTGATTTATTTTAAAAATGGGAACATGATAATAGTTGACGTCATAAGAGATACCTCTTTGAATGAAACTATCGGATTTTGATCAACCAAATTGAAATAATTATGCATTATTCCCATGAAATTCATATGTGACCTTCTAACTAAACTCTCATAAACCTGATGGGATGGTTTAAAATAATTCATTATGACCATTTACATCGAATGAGAACAGAAAATGAGTCAAGACACCTCTATATGACCATTTTCAAAATGATGATCATAGATGGATTGTGCATTTAAAATAGAGTTGTGATGCCTTATCTCAAGGCACCTAGTATATATGATGAACACAAATAATTAATTCCATCTCTAACATCTAGTTATGTTGTTTGATCTATCCACCACCTGGACATTTAAAACTATATTTTCTTAGCATGATCAATGGTGAAATCCCAATCTAGCCCACTAAATTTTTCCATCCCTTTTAATGCTTCACCACTTAGCTTGAAAAAATGTTTGGTATGACCTCATATTAAAATTATTTTAGTCCAAGGAAGAATTCTAAGGTATTTCAGAATTCATAATTAAAATTAAAATATTGACTCAATGTCACCATGAGCACATGAGTTTATTGAATAATCCAACAGCAGAATCGTCCTAAAAATCACATCAGAAGAAAAAGATGGTGTATAATAGTATGTATAGGGTGTTCTTACTTTGGAACCCAAGGGTCACTCAGAACCACTATTTCTAGGTATGAACCATACATCCATCATGAAAGACCAAAAAAACTACCCAATTAGAACAAAAGATTGTTAAAAAATAGTTGGTCATAAGACCAATGATCACTTAGTGAATCATGGATGATTTCAAGATAGGGGACATGATCTACACATAGTATAGTACACTAATTAAATTTTTATTATTTCAAGTCAAACATACACAATTACTAGAATGGAAAACTGTCGAACCACAAATATTCAACGTCAAGGATGAATGTCAGATTCACCTGTTGATACACCATATCTAATCGATCATCAATCATTTACCACATAAGGAATCACATGAACATTAAATATTACCCGCCTATGTCCTCCAAGACCAATGGTGTTTGTCATAGGTTTCACACATAGTTAACATCATCGAAATCATGTTGCCAAGAAAACAATGTTATGTTTTTAAAAATTTTGAACCACAAGGGAATGAAATCCAGCTGACCATTTCTAAATGGTCCTTTTGATTTTGTTCCTTCAACTTGGAAGGAAACATTTACCAATTTTTACATGACACTCCCCACCATAGGAGTGTCCTAGATATCAAAATAATAGATTGACCACCCACTCATAAGAGAACTAGATAAATATTTGGTTCAAATTTATATTTGATGCTCCTATATACAGTGTTCATGTGTGTAATAGAATTTGACATAATAGTCAAACCAAATAAACCAGTGTGTCAAAACTGTAATGTTACATAGAATTCATTTTGATAATTTAAATGATCTCTTTTATTTAACAATAAGGTAAATATACATTGTGATGACCTGTGACTAAACTCAAATGAGCATGGCACTGATATTCATTCGAACTAAAATAGTTCATTTTTTCACATTGAACTCAATAGGAATTTCAAAGTGAATGCATACTACCCCAAGATCATAGAATAAATACGACAAATGTGAATACCATCCATAGGTTTTATGAAATATTCATTCAACTACTAGATTGTATGTACAGGTTATTTAACTAAAATTCATATTTCTTAGTATGACCATTAACATGGATGATTCTATACCATGTCATCTAGCACTAAGGAAAAGAAAGTGTTGTGTGACCTACAAAGAAGTCGACCATGCTCATGGAATGTCTAACCAGCTGAAACCAAGCATTACTCAATGATCAAAACAATATCAAATTCCAAGAATGAAATGAAAACCTATCTATTTATTGGTTTATTTTTAAAGAAAAATGGTCCTCTTAGGGACAACCACACCTGAACGACACCAAATTTCAAATAAAAACTCATGTCATTAGTAAGGCATTTATAGTCTAATGTTGAAAACTACCATGGGATAGCCCCTTACAAAGAAAAAGTATTGACCCATTAACTGGGTCAGGCCTAATAGAGCTTATAGGATCAGGATACTACAATATAACCTATAACTAAAAAAATATCCCTATAATAAATGAAGATTGGTTTTTTCCAATGACTGTCGATGAAAATGTTATAGTACCAATACATGGGGGGTTTATCAAAGGGAACCACCTCAGGGTTCAAGTTTCTAGTTTTAATATTGACTACAATTTAAATCTTTAAACATCTAAAATATTAAATTTAAAACATGAATTAATATTTTAAAATAAAAACTCTATGGTGTATATTATAACCATCAACAAAAACCAAAACCAGAAAATTCATTAAAATAAATCTTAAGAGTTAAAATTTTTACATTTATCGACATTGTGACTTCATTATAAAATTAATAATATTATTTTATTTTATGTTATAACATATAAGGGGACCTGAAGGGGTCCCTCTAATTCAAACTAAGCTCATAAATATACAACCCAATAGCAGTTGATTAGTTTTTTAAAGCCTAAAAACACCCAAATGGGTCATCCCATAAGAGAGATGATGAGACCAAACTACTTGGTTCTGGTTGTTAATTTTTTAATGTAACCAATTCAATCCATATCAAAATAAAACAACCATTACCTTTAAAACAAAATTATAATATAACATGCTCATATATATAATGGTCCACCAATATGAGTGGCCATCTACCGAACTATAAAGCTATTATACACTTTATATGTTCTTTTTGACTCCCATTTAATCAAAATCAATTCAATTTTACATAATAAATAAATCATGATTACAATTTTAAAAATGTTATTTAAAATTTATATATATTATGCTCGTGATGGTTTCAATATATGGGTTACTAGATCATGGTTTTCAAGAACCCATACACTGTATAATCCCAAATGGGTTCTTTTTCATTCGCAACCCATATACTTCCATCCCATACAACTAACATCATACTTACATTATAAATTATCATGTTACTACATGCAGTTTACACAAAGAGTCATGCTATGAGAATAAAACCATACAACATAAGAATTACATTCTATACAAAGTGGCAAGATGGAATATAATTACTTATAAAATAAAAAACAAACATACTAAATAGAACATCATGAATATTATAAAATAAAGAATTCTAGAAAAAAATGGCATAGCATATAATAGGAATGCTAATAAATAAGAGGCATGATAAAAAATCAAGGTACATAATCCAAAATTGAAGGCAAAATGCTAATCTATCTAAATGGAATGGAATATTCATGTAATGATAGTTTCTATGTAACTTATATTATTCATGTAATTCTTTAATCATTCCATGATAGAGAAAGGTTAATTTTACATAAACTCACAAACCCTATGAAATTGAAGCAAAAACATACATTTATAGTGAAATAAAATCAACTATAATAACAAAAAACATGAAAAAAAATTCCCATCCCTCACCACGTGGTCATTTCCCCATGGGTGGGGTGATCTGTCCTAGAAAAAGATATTTACAAAGCACTAACACATTCCTAGTCTCCAATCTACAAACCAAAAATTTTACGAAAAAGGAAAAATTATGGATTTGATAAGAATTTGTAATGTCTTTTCCTGACTAATAATTAGACCAGTAGGAGGAATGGTCACCACATGACCTCAGGTGCATCTTCTAGAATTCCAGAGGTTTTAGAAAAGAAATAAGAGCCTATGGGTATCTATAGGGATATTATTCCCTCATAGACCAGAGTATGAATTATGATAAAACTTGTGTAAATAAAAAGGAAATACAATAATCATTGGTAATAAATGAAAAATAATGGAATGCTGGAATAAAAGAGAACAACAACATAAGATTAAATGAATCAACTAAATAAAAGTGGCCACCACAAATTCTTTAGAATTATTCATGTATTTTCAGGTGTTACTATAAGGTATAAGACGAAAAATATAAAAAAACAAAAGACAACCCCATCAATATACTTCTTGATCATCCTAAGCATGAGCCAAGTCTTGGAATCCATATCTCTCATGTACACAACACAATACAGGTAATGAATCCAAATACCTTGGAGTGTGAATATCTACTCAAATGCCAAATAGTTCCCTAGAAGGGTGTGAGAAATAAATATCTATAGGATTTCACCAAGGTGTCAAGGACAATCCATCTCATACAAAATAAATTTAGAAGTATTCCATATTGTTTAATTGATTAGCATTAACAAATTAGCTAATAGAATCAGGGTTTAGGTTCTTGAATGGACACCCATTTCATAACACCTACTTCATCCTATGATGGATATATGAAAAGAGGTACCTATAAAAGCCGCAATATATATATATATAAACAATACCAAATTAATTTAAGGCAAACTGAGGAAAGAATAATCCCAATATTGTGCTTCAGTTTGGGGTTTAATTCACATGAAATCAGATAAGTATGCTTGTAATCAACGGAGAAGCATTAAAATTATTTTCTCTAATATAAATGAAAATAAACAAGTATCGTACAAAGAATTATGAAAATAATTCAATATACATAATATGAAAAATCCATCAAATCTATTGGTAGTGTCTCATTCCCATCCAGGATAATCGATAAAAGATCTCATGTATCAATATGGGAACATATGATGTAAGACAACACCACTGACCTTATCAATGGGTACCTATAAGGCATCCCAAGTATCACTTGAGGCGTGGTAACTATGATTCTATCATATGTATCCCATGTAGTTGAATGAGTATCACCCATGGTATGTCCTAGATATTGTTATAATGATTCAAACCAAATTTTCTCCTGTAGTGAACCTATATCTCTTAGGAGTATAATAAATGTCCCAAGAAGTTGTCGTCTGGAAAGCAGAAGAATCATACCCATCAAATAGGGTCATAAAAAGTCACGACTCGTCCTAGTGGGGCCCATGCTGTGACTCCCCAGGCCCGCCTCTAATAGGCTAGGGGCTGGTTACTAGCACCGAGTAGGCATGTCACTAACATGGGAGGCATTTCCTATAAACATGTACACACACACATATCTCAAAGCCCACAAAGATGAAAGAAAAAAACTACTAAAATGGAAATGCATGAATAAAATAAAATCTCATTGAAAAGAGTGTGACAAGAAGGTAACGTATAGTAGTGTAAAACCCTAGGCCAAAAGTACAAGCCTACCAAAAGAGAGTCTGAAATGAAGTCCATCCAGTAAAGAATGGTACTGGGACTGCAATCTGTAGCCATAGGGACACACCTCAGCCTGCCTGATCTCACTGATCACTGTCCAGTCTTGGTCCACCCAGAATCCTGTCAAAGGCTCGGTCATCTGCACAAAACACGACACATGTGGGAAAATCCCATGTAGGGGTGAGTATAACAATACCAAGTAGGACACCCTGAAAACCACTAAGGAATACAAAAAATGAATTACCAGAAAGGAATGATACAATCATCTCTATACAGTATAAGTTTACAGGACATATAACAAGAATATACATATATACTCATATGTGATCAACTACCGTGAAACCACCCCTAAGATCCAGCTCGAAGATTCCACTAAGAACATGACAGGGAGAACACACTCCTATGTCTGAAGAGATATGAAGTACTAATTCTGGGAGAACTCACTCCACAAGAACATAAGAATATGATGCTCATATGAGGATCAGAACCAATAGGTATGGGGTGATTCCAACAACTCAGTATGAACTAATCTTCTATGTAGTGGATCGGTGCCCGGGTAAGGTAGGTCACATCAATACCAAGAACTCTACTTAGGGTACCAGGAAGGAATAGATTATCCAGCTCTAAGTCTCATAGATGGGATTCCAAAAACTCTATTAAGGAAGTCCTGCTGAAGGGATCATACTCCTATAGGTAGGAAATGATACCAGAAACCTTCAGGGTAAAGACCAAGCATACAACCCCAAAGACAACTAGTCCATGTCATAGAAGAACACTCGCTCAATCTATGTATAAATAGGTTACACGACATGTAGTAGGATCACACGATGTGTTCTTTGACACCTCATACTACCCCTGAAAATGGCCCGTGTCTCTAGGCTTGTCGTATATAAGTGACTACACAACATGTAGAAGAATTGCATGCCATGTTCCTTGACTCCGGGTACTGCCCGTGTGAAACAGATAGTGTCGGAAAGCTATGTCGTGCAGAGAAGTATATACACGATGTGTAAGTCAAATCACATGTTGTGTCCTGTCAATTGAAAAACTCCCATGTACCATGGCCGTATGCCCGTACATGGTGTCTGTCTGTGTCGCCCTGCTCGTGTACCAGTACATGGTGTGTCCTGTGTATCTGGTCGGGTCTGGCTGGTGAGTGGTATACATGCCTTGTCCTTGGCCATGTACCCAACCTGTGTCTGTGTACTACCGAAGTACACTCCAGGTATTCTTCTGATGAACACACGCCATGTAGCCAATACTACACGCCGTGTAGTCGGGATTTCTCCAGAACCGTCATCTTCTTCCTCGCGCCTCGGCTGAACCTCCGGATCTCGAGCATGCTGTCTGTTTTCGGCGAAACTCTAGATCTTGGGTTTCCTCGTCTTCGTGATGCAGAATCCATGGGTTTAGAGCCTTCGATGAGATCCGAAATACGATTCCGGTCACCCGTAGGAAAATCGTTCCAAGAAAGATATCATCCAATCCTCTTCGATCCGTCCACCGAATCCGTCATCGTCGATCCGTACCATAATTATGTGGTTGGATCTACAATCTCGGATCATCAAACCTACAAAAAAATTTGCAACGATCAATTTACTCCAAGAAAGCAAGAAATCGGGGAAAAAGGCACAACAAATAGAGAGGGACGAACTTCGATCGATGTCTGTGTCGATCATGGTTTGTCACCATTAGAAGGTTAAACGAAACCAAATAATCTTCAAGAATCAATCCCCAATAATTCCCAAAAAATCCCATCCCGCAATCATGATCGATCCACGGGCTAATATATTCGTGGATTAGTCCACATTCACCATAGGAATCAAGTACGGGGAAGAAAACACAAAGAGATCAAATGCCCTACCTGGATCTACGATGTTCGTGGTAAAAGATCTGGTCCCCGCGTCATCGTCACCGGCGAAACTCGTCAAGAACTCTGTATCCTCGTTGGGGTTTCCTCCAGAGCCTCCAGAGCCACCAAGAGTTTATGGGATATGGGTTTTGTAACCCTGTACCCCTACGCAAATCACTATTTAAAATGATAAAAGATATTCGCTGCAACATGTTATAATAAAACATTTTTACTAAACATTTTATTATAGTTACGTCTGAAAACAAGATTTCACCACCAACCTGCGTCGACCGATGTTAGGACCTGCCTAAGGTAAACCTGTGGCTCTGAATGCAACGGTGCCCTCAGATTTACGATCCAAGCACCCATTCAAGAGTTATTCCAGCATTTCAGGAAAAACCACACATGCTCATTATTCAGTTATTTAATTAAATTCAAACATTTTTTCAGGGATCACCGGGCCTTGGAACTGCATGCCTTCTCAAGGGATGGTCTTGAATTAATTACCATATAATATTAAAATAATAAATGGAAAAATCTTGGACATTACATCCTCCCGACCATAGGGATTTACATCCCCAAAAAGCCAAAACAATGGCTAATAAAAAAGATGTGGGTACTACACACAGATCTGAGCCTCCCGCTCCCACGTTCTCTCCTGGAGATTCACGTGCTACCACCGGACACGCACCAAGGGAATAGCTCTCCCATGAAGGATCTTCTCATTCGGATCCTCGATCTCCACTAGGTACTCAGCAATGTTCTCTCCATCATCGATGTCTAGCTTTCCCCAGTCGATAACGTGCGATAGATCATGCACATACCTCTACTGCTGAAACACATGGGAGACGTTGTGTACCTGGTCCATCTGAGAAGGTAGATCCATGTAGTATGACACCTCGCCAACTTTACTCAGAATCAGAAAAGGGCCGATGAACCTCAGAGATAGCTTTCCGCCTCAGCCAATCTCCGTAATCTTTACCGAGGTGAGACCTGAAGGAACACATGGTCTCCCTCCTCGAACACCAAGGTCCTCCATCTTCTGTCGGCATAAAACATATACCAACTCTTTGTAGTCATCATCCGCTCATGGATGACCTGCACATTCTCTGTAGTAGCTCGCACCATATCTAGGCCCATGATGGTTGACTCCCCTGGGTCAGTCTAGAAATGTGGTGACCTGAAAGGATGCCCGTACAAAGAGTTGAATGGTTCCATACCAATAATGGAATGATAACTGTTGTTATAAAAAAATTCCACCAGTGGTATTTGATCCTCCCAACTACGATTGATATCAAGTATGCATGCTCATGGCATATCCTCTAGGACATTGATGGTCTGCTATGTCTGACCATCAGTCTAAGGATGAAATTTTGTGCTTAAGCATAACTGAGTACCAAAAGCTTCTTGCAATCCCTTCCATGAGTATGATGTGAAACGAAAATCATGATCTAAGATGATCATTGATGGAAATCCATGAAGTCAAACAATATTCTGCACGTAGAGGCTTCCCAAGCTCTTTACTGAACTCTTCTCCTATATGGCTAGGAAGTGGGCCAACATGGTGAGTCGGTCTACGATCACCCATATGGCATCGTGTCCCCTGGACGTAAATGGTAAGCCCGTCATGATGTACATGGATATATCATCCCACATTCACTATGGAACCTCAAGGGGCTGAGTCAAACATGCTGGAACCTGGTGCTCATCCTCTACTTGCTGACAAGTAAGGCACCAAGAAACAAACTCAGCCACACTCTTCTTCATTCCTGGCCACAAGAACTGATGCCGGAGGTCCTGGTACATCTTTTCCACGCCTGGATGCACCGCCAAATGAGATGTATAGAACTACCCCAGAACCACCTCCCGCAACGTCACTGGCACTACTGTGCGTCCTCTTAAACGAACAATGTGCTCCCCACCTATCGAATATCAATAATCAGCATCACCTCCAGATAGCTGAGCATGTAGAGTATCACAACTAGCATCCTTGAGCTGTTCTTCCCTAACTCGCACTAAGAGTGGAGGGGTTACAACCATCGACTGAAGGTAAGATTCCTCATCTCTATCCACAAAGGATAACTATAAAGAGGCCAACTGCCTCGTCGCCTCATCCAGCAACTGCAAACTGGACTTTCTGATGAGAGAATCTGCCACAACGTTCCCCTTACCATGAGTATAAATGATCTCAAAGCCATAATCCTAGAGGATATCAAGCCACCACCTTTGTCTCAAATTCAAATACTTCTGAGAAATGATATATATGAGACTCTTTTTATTAGAGTAGACGATAAAATGCTTGCCCATCAGGTAGTGCCGCCACATCTTCAATGTGAAGAATACAGCTGCCAACTCAAGATCATGGGTTGTGTTGTTCTGCATGTGTGGCCTCAACTGACGTGAGCCATAGGCAATCACCGCTTGCCTATGCATCAGGACACAACCTATCCTAGTTCTAGATGCATCGCAAAACACTACGTACTCGACACCCTCTTCTGGTAGTCTCAAGATCGGGGCGCTCGTCAGACTCTGTCTCAACTTCTGAAAAGCCTACTGGCATCTCTCGGTCCACATGAAAGGCTGCCCCTTTCAGGTCAAAGCTGTCATGGGTGATGAAATACTGGAGATATCAAGAATGAATCTATGATAGTAGCATTCCATCCCAAGGAAACTCTGCACCTCTTTCACGCTCTGGGGTGGCTCCCATGATAACACTACATCTACCTTGGCCGGGTCCACTACTACACCATCTGCTGAGATAACGTGTCCCAAAAAGTGGACCTCTTTTATCTTGAATTGCAACATTGAGAGTTTCCGTACAACTGGTCCTCTTGGAGTGTGTCCAGAATCACCCTTAGGTGCCTCGCGTGGTCCTCTTCGGTCGCACAGTACACAAGGATATCATCGATGAAGACCACCACAAACCGATCTACATAAGGCTGAAGGATCCGGTTGACGAGTCCCATAAACACTGTCAGCGCGTTTATCACACCGAAGGGCATCACCAAGTACTCATAGTGACCGTAGAGACATCTGAAAGTTGTCTTTAGTATATCCTCATCCCGTACTCACAACTGGTGATAGCCTGATCATAGATAAACCTTATAGAACCATAGTTCCCCTCTTAACTGGTTGAAGATGTCATCAATCCTTAGTATTGGATACTAGTTCTTCACGGTCACCTGATTCAAGCATTGGTAATCCACACACAGCCTCAATCTCTTGTCTGTCTTCTTGGAATACAACACTGTTGCCGCCCAGGGTGAAACACTGAGTCTCATGAACCCTTTCATATGCAAGTCTTCTAGCTGCACTCTCAACTCACGAAGCTCTATATGAGCCATCTGATATGCTAATGCTAATATCGGTGTCATCTTAGGTTGCAACTCAATGCAGATATCTATCTCCCAACAGGGAGGTAGTTCAGGGACATCCTTTGGAAAGACGTCCTCGTACTCAGCCACTACTGCTAGAAATTGGAAACTCAAAACATCTATCGCGCCAAGGGCTAGGCT
Source organism: Viscum album (assembly GCA_963277665.1). Taxonomy (NCBI): domain Eukaryota; kingdom Viridiplantae; phylum Streptophyta; class Magnoliopsida; order Santalales; family Viscaceae; genus Viscum; species Viscum album. Next base: position 1,008,912,146 of record OY728156.1, read on the forward strand.
AGAAAACTAATCTGAAATCGGTTGTACCTTCCTATGAACGAGTCCATCCTGTGCTGCCTGGGTCTCATTTTCACCGATGAAGGAGAACCTCATTCCATCACTGCGTACACACCGCACCCTTCATCTAAAACACTCAATCTGGTCGTGAACTGTGGATAGCCAATCCATACAAAGAATGAAATCAGAAGGCCTCGATGCTATCACCAAGAGGTTCCAACCGAAACTCTCAACTCCAAGGGTTAGGTGACACTGTCTGTAAAGATGTGTGATATCAGAATCTTCTCCAGTCAGTGTTTCGAAGGTTAAAGGTCGAGTCATTGGTTTAACTAAAATCTCAAGGTCTCGAACAAGATAATCAGCCAGAAAATAATGACTATCACCTGTTTCTATCAGTACAAAAACCAATTTAGAAATGACAAAGATTGTTCCACTAATCATTTCGAGAGTACCTGGGTCATAAGTCTCCACTGCATGCAGCTGTCCCAACCTCTGTACACCGGCTCCCTGAACCTGGGGTGGACCTCTTGGGGGTGGTGGTGGTAAAGGGTAAAAATGATGACCACCTCCAGCTACTCTCCCATCTCCTCTACTAGGTCCGCCGCCCTGCGGATCTGTCTGCTCCATGGGTTGCCTCTACCTCGGTGGTCCATCCATGACTCCCATGTCATTAGTACAGTGGGTCGGACAATCTCGAGCGAGATGTCCCCTGCCATCACATGAGTAACATCGCCTCTCCCAAGGCTGGCTGGATGCACCCTGTGAACCCTATATGGCAGATCATCTGTCCTAGGATCTCTTCTAAAAACGTCTCCCATGCCTGGGTCCCTGACGTCGGCTCCCTACTGCCGAGGGCTCTGATCTATCTCGCTCACTACTAACAAATCTTGTCTTTCTCTGCTCTTCCTAGAAGCTCTCAACCACCAAGGCCCGCTCGAGAACCACATCATAAGTAGAAATTATCATAGGGATGATTCTAGATCGGATATCTCTACGCAAGACCCGCTCAAAAGTCCGAGATCTGAAGTACTAATCCTAGACCATATCCATTGAGTACCGTGAGAGGTCAATAAAACTTGATGAATAGTCAACCACTGTCATGGTACCCTGATGAAGATGAAGAAGCTCATGTATACGTACTTCTATCAAGGTAACCGGTGAAATCTCCTCTCTGGAGAGATGATCAAACTCTGACCATGAAAGAGTCACCTTGTCGTGACATTGAATAATCAAACTCCACCATCGCCCTGCCAAGCCCTGTAGAAGGCTCGCTGTGAGGATCACCATCTGGACTGCTAGTGTCCTGACCAAACGGAAGACTCTGGTCACTGCGTCAAGCCAGTCCACTACTTCCTGTGGGTCAAGTTCACCTCGAAACATGAGGGGTATATATCTTTGAAACTTTTGTTGTGCGCTCAGCATGTGCTCCTCCTTTACTGGTACAGCAGGCACTAAACACTGCTCCACAGGTGGTGGAATAACTAGCACACCACCTGAAGGAAAAACTTGGGGATCTATTCCCTGTATCGAAGCTTCATCACTGAGGGTGTCATCCTTGTGATCGAGCTGCTTGATCCTAGTGGGTGCACGTCACAGATGCATCCTGTAAAGAAACAAGACGTATCACAGTCAGAGAGTATATCTGTAAATACGATTCAAGAAGGACACAGAAACCACTACCCATTCCTATATGATGCATATACCATTATTTTCCAATGAAAATAGTGTTCTCATGTTCCGAGTCGAAAAGAAAGTTATCAGAGTCTTGGTGTATGGATATGTTGGACGCCCGAACCAACACTATGGTCCTTGGCCTAAAAGACAAACTCGAAACACTTTACACTATTTCCCCAAACCAACTCACAGACTCTCGGTCCTAATGTAGAACCGCCCACCTCTGATACCACTATGTCATGACCCATCCCAGTGGGTCCCATGCCGCGACTCGCTAGGCCCGCCTCCAATAGGCCATGGGCTGGTGACTAGCACTGAGTAGGCATGTCACTAACATGGGAGGCATTTCCTATAAACCTATACAGACACAGACACACACACACATCTCCAAGACCAAAAACCTAAAAGGTAAAAACTACCAAAAATGGAAATGAATAGATACACTAAACTCCTAACCAACAGAGTACGACAGGAAGGTAAAGTATAGTAATGTAAAACCCCAGGACAAAAGTACAAGCCCACCAAAAGAGAGTCTAAAATGAAGTCCAACCTGTAAAGAAAGGTAATGGGACTCCAATCCGTAGCCATAGGGACACACCTTAGCCTGCCTGATCTCATTGAGCACCATCCAGTCTTGGTCCACCTAGAATCCACTCAAAGGGTCGCTCGTCTGCACAAAACACGAAACGTGTGGGCAAAGCCCGTGCAAGGGTGAGTATAACAATACCCAGTAGGACACCGTGAAAACCACCAAGGAATAAAAAAAGGAATTACCACAAAGGAATGATACAGTTAGCTCTACACAGTATATGTTTATAGAAAATATAACAAGAATATCCAGATATACTCATACGTGATCAACTACCACGAATCCACAACTAAGATCTAGCTCGAAGATTCCAATAAGGACGTGACTGGGAGAACACACTCCTAGGTCTGAAGAGATATGAAGTACTCATTCTAGGAGAACTCAAAACACAAGTAATTATGAATATGATGCTCCGATGAGGATAACAAGAAATAGTTATGGGGTGATTCCAACAACTCAGTGTGAACTAATCCTCTAAGCAGAGGATCGGTGCCCAGGTAAGGTAGGCCACGTCATTACCAAGAACTCTACATAGGTTACCAGGAAGGAATAGAGGATCAGACTCTAACTCTCATAGAGGGGATTCCAAAAACTCTATTCAGGAATTCCAGATGAAGGGATCACACTCCTATATGTAGTAAATGATACCAGAAACCTTCAGGGGAAAGGCCAAGGGTACGAAACCTAAGAAAGCTAGTCCAAGTCAAAGAATACCACAGGCTGAAGCCATGTATAAATAGGTTACACGGCGTGTAGTTGGATTACACGCTCTGTTCCTTGACTCCGGGTACTTCTCGTGCAAATGACCCGTGTCTCTAGGCTTGTCATATAAAAGTGACTACACAGCCTGTAGAAGAATTACACACCGTGTTCCTGGAATCTGTATACTGCCCGTTTGAAACGGCTCGTGTCTGGAATCTAACGCATGTAGAGAAGTATATACACAGCGTGTAACCCAAATCACATGAAATGTCCTGTCAATTGGAAAATTCCTGTGTACCTTGGTCGTATGTCCGTACATGGTGTATGTCCGTGTCGCCCTGCCCATGTACCAATACACAGGGTGTCCCGTGTCTCTGGGCAGGTCTGGCCGAGGTGGGGTATAAATGAAGGGTCCTTGGCCATGTACCCACCTTGTGTCCGTGTACTCCAGGAGTACACGCTAGGTAGTTCGCGGATGAACACACGCCGTGTAGCCTATACTACACGCCGTGTAGATGGGATTTCTCCAGAACCGTCTTATTCTTCCTCACACCTCGTCCAAACCTCTGGATATCAATTTTATTTTCCTTTTGCTGCGAAACTCAAGATCTCGGGTCTCCTGGTCGTTGTGATGCCGAATCCTTGGGTTTTAACCCTTTGATCGGCTCCGAAATCCGATTCTGGTCACACGTGCAGAAATCATTTGAAGAACGATATCTCCCAATCCGCTTCGATCTGTCAACTGAAACCACCGTCACTGCTTCGTACCATCATTCCGAGGTTGGATCTACAATCTCATATCATCGCGCCAAAAAACAGACGTGCAACGATAAATTTCCTCCAAGAACGCGTAGAACGCACATGAAGAACATGAGAAATTAGGGAAGAAATGCACAACAAATCGAGAGGGACGAACCTCGATCGATGTTTGTGTTGATCTTTTTTTGTCACCATTGGAAGTATAAATGAAACCAAATAATCTTCAAGAATCAATTCCCAAGAATTACTGCAAAATCCCACCCCACAAACAAGATCGATTCGTGGGATAATCTGTTTGTGGATTAGTCCACGTTTGTCGTAGGAATCAAGTACGGGGAAGAAAAGACAAAGAGACCAAATGCCCTACCTGGATTCTCAGCATTCTTTGGAGAAGATCCGGTCGCCACGTCGTCGTCGCTGGCGAAACATGTCAAGAACGCTGTCTCCTTTTTGGGGTTTCCCCCAGAGCCACCAGAGCCTCCAAGAGTTTAAGGGTTATGGGGACTGTAACCATGGAACCCTGCAGAAATATCTATTTAAAAAGATAAAAGATATTATCTGAAACAAGATTTAATAAAATATTTTTATTAAATATTTTATTACAGTTATGTCCAGAAACTAGATTTCACCACGGACCCTTGCCAACCGATGTTAGGCCCTACCTAAGGTAAAATCGCAGATCTGAATGCAACGGTGCCCTCAGATTTTGATCCGAGCACCCGTTCAAGAGTTATTTCACTTTTCAAGAAAACAACATGCACACATTATTTAATTATTTAATTAAATTCAAACATTTGTTCTGGGTTCACCGGGCCTTGAAACTACACGTCGTCTCAAGTTCTGGTCTCAAATTAATTAACATATAATATTAAAATAATACATGGAAAAATCTGGGACATTATATAACCCATAGAGTATGTGAGTCCATCCATGAGTCCTTGATATAGAACCCATGTTCTCACTCATCCAGTTTCAAAAAAACCATATAAAAAAGTCACGGAAAATGAATTTCATATATAAAATTAATCATAATACTTTAAATAAATATTTCTAAATGAAACATAAACAAAAAATACATCAAATCCATTGGTGGAGTCCTATTCCCAACAAAATATATCAACAAAGGATCCAAAATATCGAAATGAGAACATACTATGTATTCTAATACCGATGATCCTATCCAAGGTGAACCATAAGTCATACCTAGTATCACATAATGCATATGAACTCTGAGTTCATCCCAGGTATCTAGCTATGTATACCGAGCATCACCCAAGTCCTGGAATAATCATACTACCATTGATTCAATCAATAGTATCTCCCCTAGGAAACTGTTTCAATAAAGAGTATAATAAACCACCTAGGAAGACCTTGGCTAGAAATCCAAAGAATCTCCCCAAGCAAGTTGGGTCGTAATCCATCGAGCACGTGAGTCTGTCCATGAGTCCTTAATACAGAACCCATGTTCTCTCCTAGATTATATAAATAGATCCATAACAACAAAACATATAACAAAAGGGGTTTTTTAATCATCTTAAATATATATAAACCATCTAAAACATTAAATTATCATATGTCATCCTTACAAAAGTTACCATTGGTGTGGTCATGCCACCCATATAAATTCCATTTCAAACTAAACTTTTTACATTGGAAAAGTACACAAGCCATCATTAATAAGTAATTCAACTATTATAGTACATTCCATTTAGTTATTGAAATAATGAAAGTCAACAATCAAGGATAAAATAGAACTTATATGTTATTAGAGACAAAGCATAAATTTTCATATTTGAGAAACACATTTAAAATTCAATCCAAACCATTTTATGGATTTTGTATCAATAATAATTTAGTTAGGAGTGATTCAAACATTCACTAAGGATGTTCAATGGTCAATGAGATGCTTAATAAATAAAATATCTTTTAACTAACATGAATTAAGTCCATGTAAAATTTGTCATATATCTAAACAAGAGGTAATATAATGGAGAGAGGTCAAAGAAATAATTCAAGAAATCATAAATTTTTAATAATTACTTTTTATCTTAGATGGTAGTACACCTCAGTTTGAGGGGATTTATTAAAAAAACAGAACATTGTTCATTAAAAACTCATTTTAGTTGATTTAAAAATTCATTATAAAAATTAATTTTGTACTAATTAAACATAAGTCAAACGAGAAATCAATTATTTAATGAATCATATAATTTAAGGGGAAAGGAATGGGATCATACTCAAAAGGAGAGAAATAAGAAGAAAACTCATCACTTTATGATTTGATGACGATCTCTACACACATAGAAGAAGATACATTCATATATATATCCCTTATTAAAATGTACATATTCTCATATCTTAGAGGTATATGAATAAAGAATATATATATATATATATATATATATATATATATATATATATATAAACAAACTGATATACATTGGTGCAAGCCTTAAGGGAGTCAACAAATTCTCTAAAAAATTAATATGGACATAAAAACTCATTAAAGGACAAAATAAAATATTAAAAAGAAAAAAATAGATGTAAAACCCTTAATAAAATCATAAAAACCACCAAAAAATCTAGAAACAATGAATCTCATGCAATTAGTTATCCAGGGATGTATTTCTTAACCAAACACTAGAAGAAACAGGTGAAAAATATATTAACCTAAACCCTAGGTTCAGACGAATGAGATATGGTGAAATGGAGAGGATAACTCAGACAAAGAGAGGGAGGATAATAGAGATAGGGACCGAACCTTGATTAATTATAGAGAAGCTAGGAATAAATCAAATAAATTGGTGCACTATGAAGGAGCCGAGAGGGGGGTATCACAGTACCTGGAAAGAGAGGGGGAGGTGCTTCTTATACGAGTGAAGGGAGAGAAACCCAATAGGGATTTTCTTAAAATATACATAATAAAAATAATAATAATATAATTAAATAATTTATTTTTATTAATTTTCCATTTAAATTAATTTAAATTTTTTCATTTCTAAAAAAATTATAACACCACACGTTTTGCTTCTAAGGACTCCACGCTTTTAGACACACTGTGTGCCTTATTATGACACCTTTTAAAAATGATTTTATGGATCCATCACTCCATAAACTCCCTGGGACATATGTGAATATTATTAGGCATTAAACCAAGTACTTAAAATAAATCCTTATTGGTTAATAATTTCATAATTAAATTTAAATGCACTATTTTTAAAATATTCCATTGAGTAAATGGAAATTTTCAAAATCCATTATATTTTCTTCCATTCCAAAAAGCGGATTGTTATTGGAAGCATTAAATATACCATTGAATTAAAAACATATCACTATATTGAATAACTGATGTTGTTATATAAATGTGATATGAATTTAATTGAATCAATGGATAATGAAATAAGTCAATATTTCTCATTGAAGAAAGTTACCTCTAATTCGGGTAACTCATTTTGGTAAATATCAAAAGACAATAATTTTTGGATTTCATAAAAATAAGAGTTTACAAGGAAAAGGGGAGGGATTTTTCACATTTAATTTTGAATGTTTTGGAGGATACAAATTTTTATGGAGGTTTGAAAAAGGGAGGTGGGTGAGTGCACTTTTATAGTGGATGAGGAGTAGCATTTTTTGTAAATATAAAAACGTAAACACTATAGGGATGTATCTCTAACATAATATTCCACAAATAATGAACCATTTTTATAAAATATGGTATAGAATAAATATAAATCTATAAAATGGGTTTTCTAAATTTTTTGAGGTAATTGCATTCTTTAAGAATAATGTTTAACTACTTGGTAAACGCTTTTTTACCTTAATCGAAGTAATAAAATTTTTTCACTAGTATTTTTGTCAAAAACGAATTTTAAATTAATAAATATTATATATTTTTATTTTTCAAAATATGTAATCCATTATTCCAAATATGAATCACATAAGTTCTAGAAATTAATTTTCAATTAATTATGAAGGTGGGATGACACCTTGGTTTTTAATGTGAAAATGATCAAAAGTTTACGAATTTATTATATCTAAATTCAAAATAAAAATTATTTAAAAGACCTAAATTGGATAAATATCTATATAAGTTACATATTATTACATTTAAACAAATTTCATCATAATTTTTCATTATAAATTATTTATAAAAAATTTCAATATTCAATTAAAATTCACTATTTTTCATTATTCATCAATAAAAGAATTTTCACAGAAAAATAAAAAAAATTCATTTTATACTTAGTTTGGAATCTATATTTTCAAAAATATTTTTTTTTCAAACAAAATATATAAAGGAGTAAAAATTTAGTTTTAATACAAGTTCCCTGTTAAAAGATAACAAAACTGCCTTTAAAAAAATATAGCTTTTTGTGCGTAAAAATGGATTTTTTTTCTTATCATATACCTAAAAAATATATTTTAATCATTTGAAAATATTTTATTGAATATATAATATGTAAATTTTGTTAAGATAATTCACTAATAGTAATTAATTGAAATTATTAATAAAAAACCTTTTCGATGTAAGTTTAAAAAAAACATTTCTATTGTATACAATGTGTTTTCATGTTCATTTTTACTTAATTGGTCACAGAATAATTATATAAACATATTTAAATATTGTTTTCAAAATTTAGTTAATCCTTTTAATTAGTTTCATTAATTTTTTTTCAACTATCATATTAAATAATAATATTAATAGAATAATATAGTTTGGTAAAACCTGGTCTTGTTGGTAACACCAGTTATGGAAAAAATCAAATTTTTCATGTAACACATGAAAAAAGATGTGATTCATGTTGATAAATATACACATTTTGATGTGTATATTGTAATAAAATATAATTTATGGATGTAATATATACTTTTATAATGATTTAATTTATCTAAATATAAATATATCATAATGATTCGGGTTTTTATATTCTTTTCTATGGTTGGTGTTCTAGGCCATACAAGTCATCAAATACAGTATACTGATTTTATAATATCATGATGTTTATTCTATCCACCTTAAATATAGCATTCCATTGAAATTTAAACATGTTATTAGTCATATAGAGTTTTACATTTGGAAACTCATTTGTTGAAAAGCCCACATCCTAAAAGGGTTAACAAAATATCCTCTTAATTTGAGAGAATAAGATGTAAAAGGGTCAAAAAATAACATATAATGGGGTTTATACTTAGGGGAACATTTGTGGAAATAAACAAATATGGACTTAGAGTAATATAATAAATAATTATAGGTAATTATTGGGGTAATTGATAAAAAAGTTAATGATCGTTGGAAATATAAAGGTCTCAAATGCATAAATATGTTATTATTTAAAAGTATATTACTTCAAAAAAATTAATGTATTAGGTTATTATTTTTTTAATATTATATTTTTAATGTTGAATTATTCAATTATTTCGTAAAAAACAAGGAAATATACTTACTTCATATATTTCTATAAACAAAATTTCTTCCTTTTGTTGTGATTTATTAATTTTCATCATGATTTCCTTACACCAAAAAATAAATAGCAATAATATATTTTCCAATTTCTTAGACCACTAAAATTCAATTTCAACAAATTTTAAGATCCATAAAAAAACTATTTATATCTATATCTATCTACTCTCTTAAACCAATATAAATATTACCTTAATCACAAAACCAAAAATGCTATACTATTAGTTGATCATTGATATTTATTCTTAAAAAAAATTAAGTAAAAATAATCACTGATTAACCAAGAAATCATATAGGTCAGTGGTAGATGTGAAACCCTTATCCTCTTTTGTTCGCGGGTTCAAACCCTAATACATTTCCAGATACGATGGGTTTTCACAAGACAAAATGTTTTTTTTCTTCTTTAGAACCATATTTATTTTATTCTAAAATGAAATATGATGTACATACTTGAAATTAAATATAAGTATTTCTATGTTTTTCAATACAAACTTTTTTAAATGTCTAATATTATTTTTTTAATGTAATTACAATTTAATTAATGATCATATTATCCTTAATGTTTATCAATACGATTAAAATTGTGTCTATGAAATTTAAGAACATTATTTCTAATATAAATCTTCTAATAGAATATATACTTTACATAAATTTTTCCAATATTTAATTAATATTGATTGACTTTCATTACATAAAACCAAAAAGTGTTTTTATGTATTTGACCTTACATTTAATCTTGAACATAAACACCCATGATACTATCAAGATAAGGACTTATTACATTGAAATTACACAAAATAAAAACCTTACCAAAACTATAATATTTTCTTCTATAATTATCATCAATGTGTATTATAAGGTGGTGTTATCTAATCTATTTTTACTTACATTCAGTTACCACGGTTACTACTAAATATCCTTGTATTCCAATAATAGTGCCCTAACCTTTGAAAACCCATATTTAGTGCCTTCAAACATTACATTAGCATGATTGGAAGGTATCAAATACCAAATGACGGAATAGTTTATTAGTGTTAGTGGAAAAAATAAATACCTATGTCTTACATTACATTTGGAAAAAAATTACAAGATAATTTTTTCATCTTATTTTTTAAGAATAAAATTATTCCATATATAATTTCCTTGAATTAATTTCTTATTACACATCATGGAATCCTCGAGTTGGGAAAGAAAAAATGGGTGAGTTAAATGCTCTGTAAGGGTAAAATAAAACTAGAGAAATAATTAATCATTTAAATTAATCATTATGGAATGATAAATAACTACCCACACTTGACACTATATAAATAGATATTGATAAAAACAATATTCAAAGGTTTGTAACAAAAGCACCTGTAATATAAATAATATAATTAAAATGAATCAAATCCATATATTTATTATAGTAAAAATCCCTTGGATAATAATAATTTAATACTAAATGAAAGAAATGCATAAATATTGTGCACCATGTTTCACAGGTATGTGGAAACCTTTACCATTGAGATGTATCCATGAGAATGTTTAACAATACTCTGATTGGGAAAACCGATTCATTTCATGAGAATAATAATTCAATGACGGTATTTCCATAACTAGTCTCCAACCCATGTCTTTAAGGTCTAAATAAATAATTATATATAGAATAATCAATTTAATTAAGGATCTATATACCTTTTCAAACATCCTCAATGAGTAAAGGATATGGTTTTATAAATATTCTCCATGTTAAGAATATAACAATCAAGGTTCACATGATATGTAAAAATGGTATAAGGTTAATGAAATAAACATATAAATCATATAAAAAATTAATATTTATAAGAAATGTAATGAAAAATAAAAAAATTATTATAATTAATTGACTCTTTTAAGATAATTCTAACAATCACACAATATTTCATAATATGTTTATCACTTGTTAATATTCAAATGAAATCCCCAGAGATGAGATAATTTAATTAAAACATAAAATATCATAACTAATGAATTATTTATGATATTATATGAAAATGTGTTAGTATATAAAGAATATAAAATTAAATTGGTGCATAATAATATATAAGTCTTAGTGAAATGTAAATTGATACAAAATCTCTTATAATACACATCCCATTGGTTAAAAATTATTTAACATCATGTATAATGGTGTTAATCATGTTATTAACTTATTATACAACCATATTAATAGTTATAACGTCATAAATGATCTTTTTATAATATCTTGTCTCCCGTTTGTTAATAATCATTCTTTATTTTAACTATTTCGAGTGTTAATTTTTTGGTTTCTTTGTATGATTTGACTTCTAATTTTTGTTCCTCTTATATCGATCAGAATTTAATCATTTAAAAAATTTAAAACATGACTGTAATATAATATATATATTCATTATATACATATTTATTGTGATCCATTATATTTTTTGATGGAAAAAAAAGCACCATTCATGGAGACGGTAGGATGTTTTTATATATGAACATTGCTTCCACTTTCATTCTATATTAAAATAAAGAAAATTAAATGATATATATATATATATATATTATAACTATATTATTAAATTTATGTCATGTATATAAAATGTTTTTATTTTACATATATTTATAACATTTAATTTACTATGCAAAAGAATCAAATCACTTTAAGGAGGCGATAGTCCACAAATCCACAATCGATGTTATTGTATTCCCATAAATTGGAAATCATGAAGTTAGCTGTTATATAATAATTTGAGAATAATAAATAAATTATAAATATCATAAATATAACAAACCAGCAATAAATAAATCATTATTCCCAACAATGAAATGTTGTAAGGGAACAATGAAAGACATTTGTTCGTAAGACAGAAGGAGGTCATACACACAAATGATGATTATGAATCCCATTTGATAGAGGTTTGGGACGTTTTAGATCATACCCTTTAAATAATATCATTTTATTAAGTGTAATGATGTTATTATATATTCTTTATATGAAAATAATTTAATGAGTATAAAAATAATTTAAAAAATCTCATTAAAGAATTTTTCCTCTTCAACGGGTAACTCCTTTTGGTTTATACCAAAATAATCCCTTGGTTGGATTTCAAGAAAATGTGAGTCCTCTAGGATAGTAATCGGTATTTTGGGATATTTAATGTTTCAATTCTTTTTTACTTAAAATTATTTATATGTGTGACGAATTTTGGGGGTGAGTGCCATTTTATAGTTGATGAGGAGTGGCATTATTGTAAATATTAAAATATAAAAACTATTGGGAGTTCTCCATTGTATCATGTGAAACCATTAATGAACCATTTTTGATAAAATATTATATATTAAATAAATAATACCATAAAATGTCTTTTAGATAAATTTATAGTCTATTTGGCCTCTTAATATTAATGTTCTACTACTAAGTAAACTGATTTTTATCTTAACCACTGTAATTAATTTCAATTATTTTGCCAAATTGTTTTCATAAAAAATTTAATTGACCTTAATAAAAACTATAAATTATGATTTTAAAAAACACGTTATAAATTTTTCAAAATTAAAATCTTATAGTGGACAAAAAATCAGTTGATAATAGTCTTTTATATGAGACGTGAAAAAGGTGTTTTAACGATACAATATTCAAAATCTCAATATGTTTTTACATTAAAATTCAATATATAAACGATAAAAATAAAACAAATTTCATTAATATATGTATAATAGATAATATTTCATTTTGAAACTAATTTATAATATAATTTAACTATATAAATTATTTAGATGATAAGTCAGTTTTCAATTAAATTTCTGTATTTTTCACTGTTTATCAAAAAAGAAAACTTTTCATAAAAGTAAAATAACATTAAAACTCAGATAATGTGGGCATGGAGATTTCAATAAATAAATTAATTTATTAAAATAAATTTATTTAATTTTAAAAATTTAATTGAAATCTTGTTCCTTATTAAAAGGTGGGAAAACCACTATTATAAAAATACAGTTATTTATGTATAAAAATATACTTTTTCTTATACTATTCCTATAAAATCATTTTGATGAAAGTCAAAATATTTTATTGTAAATATATTATATATGTTTAAATAATATAATTACCTAGAAGTAATTAATTTGATTTATTATAAAAATAAACTTTTTTTTTGCCTAAAAATAGTTTTTATAAAAAAATTTCCTATATATTAATTTTATTTATATATTAATTTCAAATTAATTGGTTAGAAAATAATTTTATAGAAATATTAAATAAATTTTTACAAAAATTATTTAGTTATTTTCATATATTTCATTACCATGACTAGTTTTTAACAATCATATAATATAATAATATTAACAGTATATTATAGTTTAGTAAATCTCGACCATTTGTGTAACGCAAGCTATGAAGGAAATTCATTCATTCTTTTATCAAAATATAAACTCAGTGATCAATGTAGATAAAGTTACATATATTGTTAGGTGTAACATAATATAAGATATTTTTTTGGGTTTAATATACACTATTGGAAATATTTAATTTATCTAAATATAAATATATGATAATGACTTGAGTTGTTATACTATATTATACGCTTGGTGTTCTGTTTCATGAACTCTATCCAATACATAATACATATTTTATAATTTAATGAAATTATATAAACAATGCAAGAGAATTTTTTGATAAAGGCAGAATCCAATATAGCATATATGATAAGAATATCATCAAATATAATGTAAGTAGTAGGAGTATCACTAACCCCATTAACAATTCAATCATATCAAGTGGTATGATTTTTGTCTCATGAATATGTCACCATATGTCACTAAGAAGTCTCATAATTTGACTCACGCAATTTAAAGTGAATATTAATAAATAACAAAGGGTTTATAGTGTAATATATGTCTCTATCTACACAAGGGATATAGTATTGTGTGATAATATAAAAAATCATATGTTTTTGTTGAGTATTTGGGTTTTGTGGGATCAATGATTAAAAAATCAGGCTAAAAGGAGATGTATAGAATTTCTTAAATAAATTTCTATACTAACAACAAGTTATTAAAATTGATGTGAAATGATGGATAAATTCACTATTTTTTCTTTCTTTTTTTTGATTTAAAAATATATTTACTATGGTGTAAAAGAGTATAATATTAACTAATTAAGAAACATTATCATTTTCAGCTGATGAGGTTCAATATTCATTCAAATAAACATATTGATTTGTTCAATTATAACTCAATTTGTTTAGTTTTTTAACATTTTAATGAAATTAAAAATACCTAAATTAAAATTAAGTACCAATTAAATATTAATCAACGTTAAAATATTAAAAAATTCGAATTCATAGATTAAATTCTAATTATCCCCAAAGTATCACTTGATGTTCCCCACTTCCCCAATTTTCATTTTAAATTATGAAACAATAATTATTTTAGGAGTGGAGGTAAATAAGGTGAATACTCTTGTAATTTGGCTAATATATATTTTATTTACTAGATACTAGGGTATTAAAAATGGGAAATGTATTTATATGTATTAAAATGGATAAAATAGGGGTCCGTACCAAAATGTACCTTAATCACGGTAGTACACAACTTAATAAATAATCTTCACAACAAATGTTCACTAATGAATGGTGGGTATCTAGATTAATTTGTAAAATTGGTCAAGAGTAACATTTGGGATGGAATAAATAATATTGGACCATTTCTAAGGATGACTGGGTTTAAAAATTCATCAAATTCACAATAATTTTCAAAAAATACAAAGTCATTTTTAAAATAGAAACATATAAGAATATACTACATAAAATATTAATAAAATTGGTTTCTAAATAAGATTTGGCATAGTTGTAAAACAATATATCATAATTGAAATATTTAAATAAAAATAAAAGAACCGAACTTGAAATCGATAAAGACGAGGAGATTAAAAAAATATTATAGAATAAAATTTGGGTTTATTAATCCCATTGAGTGATGTTTTTTACATTCCACAGGTAGATATACTATGGATCATCCAAAATATTTTATAGGATATTTTATCGATTATTTAAACGATTATATATTTATTTCTAAATTTATTTTTATATATTTATTTCATAGGTATCTAGTTTTAATAAATTATAGCACCACCAAATACATTGAATGGTTAAAATAATGATAATGGTATGAGGATTGTGGGAATAATATTTATAGTTATTCTACATCCTCTTTATTTAATCTTCCATCTAGAGGTACTTTATTTTTCCCACCATCATTGTATTCCAAATGATTTATCAATGTGATATCATTATCTTCTATGTTATCTTCCATTACAACAACTATTTGTATTATTTTTAAAAAAAAATACACTAGGCCTTCATTGATATTGCTTATTCAGTCATGTGATTATATGGAAAATTATTTTGAAAAATATGTTGAGGAAAATATGATGTAAATGTGTTCCAATTTATATAATCTCCATTAAAAATAAAAATTACAATGCATATTCCTTATTCAATTATACTGAGAAGTCTCTTAATAAACTAATAAATAGAATATCATTAATAATTTCCAAAAATAAACCCCACATCCTATGGATTATTCTATATTATCGAAGGCATGTAACCAAGAATAAGTTTTTAATTTTCCAATTAAAGATGATCGATCATAATTTTATAATGAGGAAAATTAAAGTAATGATACTCAATAATTGTGACATCTCCTTGTAATGGATTATATGGAAACTCTTGTTCGCCATTAAAATCTTTAAGATGATATAATAATGGTACAAAAACTAAATGATATTATAATGGTTATTCAATCTCAATAATTTATTTACAATAATTATGAAGAATAAT